>CM041633.1:16861689-16895999 GCA_023333625.1 Bothriochloa decipiens
CCAATGCCACTATTAGAATTACAAGTGCGCCAATGCCACTATTAGAAATACTAGTGTTAAGCCAAGCAACCCCAAGAGGATGGCCAGCACGACGATCGCCACAACCGCTATACAGTCGAGGCAGTCGTCGTCGTCGCGTTCCGCCAGATTATGATCAGCCGGTCTCTTCATCAGCACCGGCGGCGGGTGCTCCAAGGTGGAGCTGCTGCGGCGCTGCTGTTGCTGTCCCAGTCCCAACTCGGCGTCCGTGAACTCGCCCTCCTCGCCGTGCACTCCTGACGACGACGACGACAGTGGTAGCTCGGTGGAGGGACGATGCTGATGCTGGTGCCCGAGTTCGAGGTCGACGACGACGAACTCGTCCTGGTGCTGTTCCGGCATTGGCGGCGCGGACGGCGGTGGTGACGACGTTGTTTCTGGGGCCCAGCCGGAGGCGGCAGCGTCGAGCGCGGCGACGCACCGCGACGACGACATGGCGATGGCGCCGGATCGGTCGGTTGGTTCATTGACGCTGCTGACACTGGACGACGTGATTACCGGGGTGATTTGGTTTTGGTGGGCCGCTGATGGTGGCGGTGTGCGTGCGTGTATGTATATAGAAGCCGGAAGAGAGGGCGCCGCGATTCCATGTGCTGCAGGCGGAGTCCGACTCCGATAGCGGGCTGAATTTGATGCCCAATTCCGATTCTTCCAAATTGGGGCGTTCCTGGATTTGGGATGGACAACGCGTTTCGTTCTCGTTTTCAGCGGAGCCAACCATCCGTAGGCTGGCCTGCCCACCAACGGTCCGGGCCCACTCCTGCAGTGGTGCCTGGAGGCGACCTGCAACTCATTTGGTTGGAGCCAAGAGATCCTGCCAGGCACAAAGCTGTTCAGGTCCTGGTATAGGAAAAGAAAGATCGCCCAGTGCCTCGAGGAATAATTTGAATGTGCCACGCAATTTATTAATCTCCGGCCTATGGTCCTCCAAAAAACACAACTTGCTTTGCTGCTCCTGTAATAGTGTAATAGTATTAAAATACTTTTCTTTCTTTGAATAGCACGTGGTGCTACTACAATAACAACCGTAGAAGTGTCATGTCTCTAGCTCAAAGAATTAAAATTGTGTTTCTTTTTGTTTTTAAGGTTTTAAATTGGTATACGTAAAAAGAATGTATGAAAATCTTTTCACCGTTCTAGATTTGAATGAAGTAAAACTTTCTTAAACTTTGATTAAATTTATAAGAATAATATTAACATTTATGTCTCAAACTAAATACTTAATTTGTAGCATAAATGATAGTATAGCATCGATCATGTTCCTCATGGCAATAGACGCTCCCTCCTCCCTTTGCACCTACCAACATCGTTGTCTGCCCAACTCGAATGCCCACGAGCCTGCACCTGCCCCCTTCTTCAGGCTGCGGGGATGGATGGAGGGCGGTTAGGAGATCTACCGGAAGTGTACTCATGGTCCTCTCCAGCCAGAGCATAAGAAGAGGAGCCAAGGAGAGAGTCATTTCAACGCACCTCACCAAACAACAGTGAACACATACCCAGCCGAGAGCAAAATCTTGATCACTGCTCCTTTGCAGAGGTGGTCAAGGGCCAGAAAGACATGGTGACGTCAAGGTACCCCGGCGACCCACGGGCTAGGCCTACTTGTGCCTTATGCGCGGTCTAGGTGATGGGTGCAATCCGTCAATGCTGAGATGAGCTCATCAACCGGGTGACCATCTGCAAGATTTCTACAGGAAATAGCCACGACACCCAACCCAACCACTTGGGGGATGCGCTGTGCAATCACCTCAACCTCCACGATGACAACGTGTAGATCCTCAAGCACTACCTCGAGCAGTTGCTGGTCATCGTCAACAACCCCCGCGATAGGGAGCGGGTGGTGGATGTGGGCGACCTCCCCGAAAACTGCCGGTGCTTTCAGTTTGACCGTTGGAACGAACCACACTCCGCCCACATCGTTGAGTGGGAGTTCCACGTTCTGGTTCGTGTCGACGGTTCAATTAGTAAACTAAGGATCGCACCAATCCGGAAGGCAAGGGCTAAACCAAAATGCATATTTTTTGCATGGACATTGTTACATAAGACAATACTCACTCCTAACAACTTGATGAAGAGGAATTGGCCACATGATCCATTAGGTAAACTCTATGGTGTGGAATCGGAAACGACCACCCAACTTTGCAAAGATTGCACCTTCTCTGTTCAGGTATGGTCATGTCTGAAATCTTGGTAGGTCCTTTCATCGATAGACACGGTGGGCACAAATGGGCCACTTCACAAATATTGGAAGAGATGTCGGGCAGATAGAAAGATTAAATAGGGGAAAGTTCATCGGTTTCATAATTTACTTCTGGTGGAACATTTGGAAGGAGAGGAATCGAAGAACTTTTCAAAACAAAAGTTTATAGCCTATGGAGGTGTGGCGTTCCTATGCAAAGAGGAGTTCAATCAATATCAGTGAGTGGCACATCCAAATGTGGGGACTTCCTGATAGAGTTTTTAGGTGTTTCTCTTTTTTCTTTCTTCTCGAGTGGCTTTTGTATCCATGAGGTATTCAGCAGGATAGCAAAAAGGTGCCTAGAGTTGTTTTTTTATTTTAGGGGCTTCTTTTGCTCATAACTTTATATTTCTTTATTTCTCTCGTCTAATAAACACTACTACATAAAGCCTTTGCGAGGTGGGTGCTTTTGCTGCCATAGTAAATCATCACTTTACCTCGGCGGGCACTTTTTCCTGCTATGGTAGAAAACACAAAAAAGCCCACACGGGCTTGATGTTGGCCGCCAAGGTCCCACCATCACTGAATCCTAGATCCGCCATAGCTCTAGACCGCCACCACGCGGGCCACTATTCCTCTCGTCAATGGAGAGGGACCGGATCCACTGTCGCTGTGCCAGATCTGGGTGCCGCCGATCTCCTCCTCGTCGGATGCAAAGCCTATGAGAAAGAGGACCTCGGGAGAGAGGATAGATGTAGAGAGAACGAAGAGAGAGGAGTGAGATAAGTACCGCTTGCGCCGCCATCGTTGGGCATAAAGGGGAAGCCTGCCACCCACTGGATTTGCTAGGGAGGGGGAGGCTGCCAACCCACCGGATCTAGATCGGGCCATTGCTCTGCTCGTGTACCACCATCGACAGGAAGGAGATACACCACATGCCGATCTGCTCTTGAGAGAGGGAGGCATGAGGTAGAGAAAGGAAGAGGGGGATTGTAACACCCTAAATTTCTCATCTCTTGAAAAATAGAGTTAAATGATTTATTTCTATATTTTTGTGCTAATGAAACATAGGAAAAATAATATTATTCATTAAATTAAAATTCATCATAGCAAGTAGGAATATGTTTGAGCATACATGCTGGTGCATTTATATTTTTGTGATGTGTGGTACAGCTGCGGGGGCTATATGGCTCTGGCTCTAGTTATTCATAAGACCTTTTCTATCAAGTTAGAGGATCTGCGAGTTGGGTATAGGGCTGTCTCTTCATAATGTGTTATAACTAAGATGTGCCATGATGGAAGAGGGGTTTTCTACATTCGATGACCCTGCGGCCCTAACTGGTTAGATAAACCTTTGAGTGGCTTTATATGGTTTTCAGTGTTTTGGGAGTCATGACCTTGGACATTTGGAAATCATGACCCGTAGTGAAAGTGTACACCTCAAAGCAGAGTTAAACCAATATATCATCTGTGCCCATGGTTAGGGCGGCCAAGGGATTCTTATTGAATGGATCATCAACTCAAATTGTGTTACATGTTAGTGTTATTGTCTTTTATCATATTCTTAATCATGTCTACCTGGTCATGTGGTTATGGGTTTGTTACTACCTTGATGTTAATTGCTAAAACTTGACATACACTAAAATGTTAAATGCAGTTAAACTGTGTCAGCTTCTTGAGCCTCATAAACCCTCGCTTTACTTGTTAAGTTAGACATGGACTCACTCTTACTATTTCTCCCATACCTCAGGAGAAGTTTTAGGTTTGTGATCAACCAGTCAGTTGGATCCAGTGGAGTGGAGTCCTTACATGAAGATTAGAGTTGTCTTTTCGCTGATTGCTACATAAGGGTATATCCTTATTATAGTAAGTACGTTATATATCTAGCATTGTTTAGTGATACTACCCATTACTTGTAGCTATATGTGGGAATTGACTCCCAGGACTCACATATGTTATATATCTGATTTTATTCTTAAAATCGGGTATTACAAGTGGTATCAGTTCAATGCTGACTGTAGGACACAAGCCTAGGTAGAAATTGGCCGTCTTAAGGTTTTGAAATTGATAGAACATTCTTTTTCTATATACCTTGATATTTTCTTCTCTACTATATAGTCATACCTTGATATTCACCTCCTCCTTGATGCTTATTTTTAATAGTCTTATTCTCATCTATTCCTTCCTTTGTTATTCTATTATCTTACCACATTCTTGCGAAGAAAAGCTTT
This sequence comes from Bothriochloa decipiens, assembly GCA_023333625.1. Lineage (NCBI taxonomy): Eukaryota > Viridiplantae > Streptophyta > Magnoliopsida > Poales > Poaceae > Bothriochloa > Bothriochloa decipiens. The sequence continues at coordinate 16,866,139 of CM041633.1, forward strand.
AGGATCTTTGCCCTTAATATGAAGAATACGATAGTAACGCAAGTTCGATCAATGTTTGCCTTGTGTATCTTTAGTGCCTTGTTGTGTTGTCATTATTCTTATGCTTGTTTTACATCTTTGTAATGAGTGCAATGATCTTGTGGCTTTGTCCATAATTTCATTTAGTTCTTAGACATAAGGTTAATGATGTAAGTAGTTGGGTTTCGGTTTCTCCTGTTTTCTGCATCCTACCTTTTTAGAGTAGTCTGTCTTCTACAGTCTATACCTCTGATGTTGAAGGGCTGAAAATCATAGAAAAATTCTGGACAAAATTAGACTTCAGCATCTTCGTCTGACCATAAGAATCACCTTTATAGCTGTTCTGGTTTGAGAGTTACAAAAATCACAAGACAAAGTATCTTATCTCTTTTATCATCATCTTCTGAATCTCAGGACGAGATTCATCTTAAGGGGGTAGAATTGTAATACCCTAAATTTCTCATCTCTTAAAAAATAGAGTTAAATAATTTATTTATGTATTTTTGTGCTCATAAAATATAGGAAAATAATATTATTCATTAAGTTAAAATTCATCATAGCAAATAGGAACATGTTTGAGCATATATGTTGGTGCATTTATATTTTTATGATGTGTGGTTTTGACTAAAAGTGAAAAGGATTTCAAAATCTGTTTAATAGGATGATCGTCTTCCTTCTTGAGCACACTTTCTCCACAACCAAAGTCATGGTTCCTCAGCTCGAGGTTTCTTTGGAACCCTCTTAAACTCTCTTTTCTTTATAATCTAAATTTCATTTTCTCTTTCGTCGATCAATCTCTATAAACTTCTTAAAAATTCTTTTGGTTTCTCTTAAAATTTATTCTCACTTGTCTATGAGCATAATCTAATAGATGCTCCAAAATATCTTTTTATGAGCTCTAAATACTTTTATTTAGGTTGCTCATGTTCCAAAATGTCTCTGAGACTTTTCCTTAAATTGTCAAAGCCTTCGAAGTATTTTTCGTGGCTTAAAAATCAATTCTGGACTTTTCTAAAATTATTTTATCCACAAAATTAATTAATTCTAAAAATAATAAAATTTCTCATTTATTTTAATCCTCAAGGCCTATTTTATAATTTACTAATGGATTTTAATAATTAATTAGGTCTATTAGTAAAAATAGATAGTGCAATTAATACCATATCGTTAGTTGGTGTAGACGTGAGAAGATCTTCGCCCTATATATCTACACCACCTCATCCTGAGATCGCAGCGTCGCCGGCTTCGTGTTCGACTTCATCGTACCGCTGCCGCATCGAAACGTGAGCAAGTCGCCGAGCATCTCCTGGTGGTAGTGGACCTCTCTGTGTCGCCCTCCTTCTATTTCTTTCTCTGCTCTTGACATTGCCATCCTTGACAGGAAGCAGCTGCACGCCGCTGCCATGCATCTCCGTCACTGCTGCTGCCTCAATAGTCAACACTGCCGAAGGCCACTTCCGAGCATCCCGTCTCGATGCTGAAGCTCCAGGCTCCGTATCTCGCTCACTTCCTCTTCCTGTGAATCGTTCATCATCATCTCCGAAATCGAGGTCACTGCCCGCCCGGTTAAACCCACACGACGCCATAGAGTTTTTCCCTCTCCACCAACCCCTCTCAGATGAGGTCTCCATTTTCTGCTCGACCTCCCAGTGCTCTTACCAAAGCAAACCGAGGCATGTACGATCCTTCCATCGAACTCCAGTCTCCAGGCAAGCTAGCTCTATCGCCGATCATGACCACTTGCTAGCTAGCCTTGCTTGCTTGCTTGATGACGTTAAAGTTAGCTTTGATGGCATAATCATGACATCACCTTGTGTCTTGGCTGTTTTTCTATAGAAAAATAATTCTAGCAATACAATGAAATACATGGTCCTTCGTGCATCATCTGCTGTGCCGAGCAGGAGCATGCAAGCCGGCCTGCACGTAGCTGTTCTGCACTCGTCGTCTTCTCATGCCGCTCATCCTTTAAATAAAGACTGATCTTTTGCTATCAATCAGCAAGTTGTGTGCGTCGTCTGGACTTGAAGTCGTCGAGCTGGTCCCTCCTTCACGTCCAGCCATATATGCAGGATCATTAACGGTGAGCATCTCCATATTGGCTTTGCTGCAAGCTGCTTTTACATGTGACATATACGTGTGTATATATACATGTCTCATCCACGTATGCATAATCATACGTATTCAAAATTCTATTCCATTACTCCTAGATCAATGCAAGTTAATTATCTTCTTGTAAATATATTATCCATCAATTCATCGTATTTCTTTCAAAACTCATTTAAAAACTGTTTAAATAAAAGAAAAAAAGATTTCTTCTTCCCTCCCTTGCTCTTTCTTTATTTCGGCCCGAGCAGCAAGCTTGGCCCACTTCCCCCTCCTTCTGGCTTCTGGCCTGTCAGGCCTTCTCCTTTCTTGCACCGGCCCAGTCCGGCCTGCTCCACCCTCTCCCTTCGCTTCGGCCCAAGTGGCAACAGCGGCCCACCTGTCCTTCTTTATGGGCCGAAAGGCCATAGCCCAGGCCAACGCCAACAGCGAGGCCCGTCTCCCTCTCTCTGTCCGATTGATGAGTCGGTCCCGCGCCTCGAGTCGCCGACAAGTGGGTCCTGCCGGGGTTATCCCCTACCTCTGGTTCGTGTCTGAACAGGACACTGTTGCAGGAGTCCGCGTCTGCTCTGTCCCCTCCTGTTGTGTCGCCCACGCAGCTCCCATGCCATAAATAGCAAGCGCCGAATCCACCTCGTGTTTCCCAAAAGCCCTCATGCCAGCGCCGCCTCCACTCGAGCTCCAGCCGCAGCCGCAAACCCTAAGCCATCGCCTCGATTTCGATTCCGTCGATCCACGACGACATCGATCCCATAAGAAATTCGCCGAGGTCCTCCTCAAGTTCGCGAAGTCGTCGAACCCTACCTCTCTTTTTCTTGCTCAAGTTGGCTTTCACTGTCTCGCCGGACCTCGCGGGTTTCCACTATCTGCCGTCGCTAGCCGCCCCCATCACCAGTCTGTTCTGGTCTCCATCTTCGACGTTGGTAAGTTCGCGTAGACCTCATCTTTTGTTTGGTCGTGGTCCCGAGTCGTTTCATGGCTTCTAGAGTCAGTTCCGAGTTCGCCGACGAGCTCTCCTCGCCGCCGGCCATGTCTGCCACCGCGGTTGGTTTCCTCTCTGGCCGGCCGCCACTCTCACCCCCATTCCCTTCTAATTTGAGCCATCCAACCCAGATCCAATGGATCAGATTAGCCCTACCCCTTCGTTGGTCACTTTGCAGAAAAGCCCTCATCCTTTGGTAAATTTAATTAAGAACCCTTTGTGCTTTCCTCTGAGTACGCTTAACCCTCTGGAAAGCGTATTTACTTTTAACAGATTCATAAATACGTTTTTCTCTATTTATAGATTTGCCACTGATTTCAAAAGCTTATAACTTCTTTTTGGTCCAAATCAATCTGTGCAAGTTGCATTAGCTTCGTAATTTCATAATCTACATGTTAGTACCACTTTAGATCTATTTTCAATTGTTTAAATTTGAGGTTAGATTTAATCTATTTTACAATAGAAAATCTTATAAAATTCATAACTTTCTCGTTATAGCTCCGATTTTGGTGATCTTTACGTCTGTGTGATCGTAGCAATGTGTAGATTGATTTTATAAACTTTTCTCATACTATTTTGTTGATATGGTGTATTGTTCTAATTAAATCTATTTGTTTGTTCGTGTACGATTGCTCGATGCTTGTGTGTTGCTGATTGTTGATCGAGTTTAGAGAGTGAGTCGTTTGTTGGAGAACAAAAGTACTTCAACAACCAGGATCAACAGGTTTATCAGGAGAGCTTTGATCAAGGCAAGTATAGTTGGGACCATCCTTGTTTCCTATTCACTATATACACTAATATCATATGCATGTTTCTATTTGCTACCCTGTTAAGGTTTCCTAGCTTTGATTACCTATTTACCTTGATAACTGGGGATGTTGCATATGGGTAGTTTTATGCTAGTGCTTTATAACCATGATCTTGTAATTTGATTAATGACTATGCAACTAATGTTTAAAGATGGTTTTCAATAAGATCCAAACTGTAAGTGATAATCCGGGACATAATGTACAGTTGCGGGGGCTACATGGCTCTGGCTCTATTTATTCATAGGACCTTTTCTATCAAGTTAGAGGATCCACGAGTTGGGTATATGGCTGCCTCTTCATTATATGTTATAATTGGGATGTGCCATAATAGGAGAGGGGTTTTCTACATTCGATGACCCTGTGGCCCTAACTTGTTAGACGAACCTTTGAATGGCTTTATATGGTTTTTAGTGTTTTGGGAGTCATGACCTTAGACATTTGGAAATCATGACCTATAGTGAAAGTGTATACATCTGCACAGAGTTAAACCGATATATCGTCTGTGCCCATGGTTAGGGTGGCTAAGGGATTCTTATTGAATGGATCATCAACTCAAATTGTGTTACATGTTAGTGTTATTGTTTTTTATCATATTCTTAATCATGTCTACCTGGTCATGTGGTTATGGGTTTGTTACTAACTTGATGTTAATTGCTAAAACTTGACATACACTAAAATACTAAATGTAGTTAAACTGTGTCAGCTTCTTGAGCCTCATAAACCCCCACTTTACTTGTTGAGTTCGACATGGATGCATGCGGTGGAGAGAGGGAGAGGATGCATGCGTGGAGGAGGCGAGTGAGAGAGAGTCAAAGGGAGTGGATGCATCTGGCGCTGTGAGGTGCTAGTGCAGTGGAGACAAGAGTGAGGGATGGGAGCGTCACGTGAGATGGGAGAGATAGGAGAGTGAGGGATCAGTGTGAATTGAAACCTTAGGAACGGTATATATACATTGAGGCTTATAGGGCCGAGATGGGGTTCTCTAGGCTCCTAGCTAGTTGGGCCAGCATTTACCGTGGCAAAATTTATATGATGCCCAACACGGTAAATAAAGAAACAAAAATTGTGCCCACCATGGAGTCCTCTGTGGCGACGTTGCGCAAATTTAGTTTTGTAGTAGTGAAAAATATGGCTAAAGCTTTTTGCTGCCTTTCGAGAAAAATAAGTATTCTTAAGAAAACTAGGAGAACACCTCGCGCGTTGCTGCGGGAACTACTGATTTGAAATGGAATTTAAGTATTAGCACAATTCTTAGGGAGAGTTTAACTATTTTAAACTAATGTTAGTGGATAGCGTCTCAAGTTGATGTGGACAACTAAATGTATGTTAGTGGATGATGTGTGTTCTGTTAGCGTGGATACATTAATGGCCTATGCTAGTGAACTTTAATTGCAAATCATAGTGGAACGATGAGGTTGATACCTTGCATTTCAAGAGAATTGCTTAGTGGGAAGCATAGTGGGGTGATGAGGTGAATATCTTGCATGTCAGGAGAATTGCTTAGTGAGGTTTTGCTTTGTAAGAGATAGATGTGTGTCAAGTGTCCTTATAAGAAAATGCACTGATCAATTTATTTTGTTTACCATATGTTTACTGTTTTAGTAATGCTGTGCTTTTTATGTCCTACGCGTCGGACTGTGTCGATGTTGGGTTTGGAACAGACAGCCCAGCTCCTCAACTTCAAACGTATTATTATCCTTATTAACTCCGCCTCTGTACCCTTTCGTTCCCAGTGACACTTATCCACTTGCACTCCTGCCGCCGTCTGGACACATCGCTCGGTGCTCCTGCCGCCGCTCCTCATGCAAGCCTTCTCCTCCGCCGCTGCTCTTTCTCGGCTGTGCTACCGTCGTGGACAAGGCCGCACGCCGGGTAAGTTGTTGTCACCTCTCTCTCTCTCTCTCTCTCCTTTCCTTTTTTCCTTCAACGACCTACTCTCCTTTCCTTTTTGCCTTCAATGACCTCATTGGATCCCTATTGAAGACGACAATGACTCCAACGAGGTATATCTTCTGAGCCCTCCTCCCCTCCTCCTCCATCTGCTTCTTTGAATCTGAATTCTTCTTCTCTTCCTCCTTTTCCTCCTGTGGATCTAGATCTGCATCTGAGGGGCGCAATAGTGGCTAGGGTTCCATTCAAGATCTGGATCTGAAATTTTGCATTAGGGGGGCCGTACTACCTACATATATACAACATAATGTGAATTCCACAAAAATATATAGGGATTAACCTTACATATATCACTAAAATCACCCAATTAGGGTCAGGCATTAACAACATTTAGAGGTTCAGGCCTAACTCCCACAAATTCATCCTAATAATAATATCCTATTGCTTGATTTGCTTCAAATAAAATAATCAATAAATTACTGCCGCTGCCCACTGACCCGGAGTGCCGGCATGCTACGGAGTTGCCTACGGCCGTCCACGATCCTTGATCCTTCTGTTGGCTGCTCCTAGTGTGTAGTTCTGCTACTCGTGGCGCAGACCATACGAGAGGAAATCGCGAATGGCAGGCAGTAGCGCAAACGACGATCGAGAATTGAATCTCCGAGACCTAGGTGAGGGGTGAGAGCGACGTTTCATTTCTGCTAGATGGGCCTTTTGGCATTTGGGCTATACCCCTCTGCAGCAACGACTCCATAGAAAATAGAATGGTATACGGAATTACGGAGTAATACTGAGTACTTGATACTCTTTGCGGCGGACATTAGGGGGGGGGGGGGGGGGGGGCATGGCCCCCGCTGGCCCCCCTTGGCTCCGCCACTACCCCGCGGTGTTCGCCATGTACGCGTGTGTGGGGCTGTGCATGGGATGCGACCGCCGCGCGCGCGACATCTTCGCCGCGGATGAAGACGCAGTGAGATGGATCGCGAACGATGTGGAGCGGCACCGGAAGAACCTCCGTGACGCCGCCGTGAGGCCGACGATGATGGGTGATCTCTTTAGGTGCCTTTTGTCCTGCGTCCGCGGCGGCTCTGCGTAGCATGCATGGTAGAAGCTGGTCATATAGGGTCTGTTGCGTACGCAGGCAGGTAGCATTACAGTATGTTCAAGTTCTTGCATTATTGGGAGCTACTTCATCAGGGTTCAAAAAAAAAAGAGAGAAAAACTACTGCATCTCTTGTTCTGCATGCGTAGGCATCTATACTTTTTTTTTCTGTGTGCTAATAATATTATAGGTCTTAGCGGTGAATTATATTAGCCGACGAAATGAGCTGGTATTTACTGGCTAAATAGCAGAAACAAATTGTGGCATATCAAATGTTAGCATCGTTATATTCTCCAGTACCACAAGCCATTGTAGCGGCACATTTAACTTGTTGCCAAATATATTTGTTTAGTTTGTTGCCACACATATTGGTTAAACTAGCTAGGAGAAAACCCCGCGTATTTCTTTGGGAATCACCGGTGAAATATACTACTTGTATGTATATGTACTAATATCATTGAATAAACATCATATAATATATGTTAATTGATGCTTTTTAGCATTCTGATGTTGACAACTAAAATATACGGTAGTAAATGTTGTGGATTGCTATTGTGAATAGCATGAATGAAATATAATTGAATGTGTTAGTTGGATGTGTTAGTAAATGATGACACGGACCGTTTGCATGGTGAGATATATTGTGCTAGTGGGAGATTTAGTGGATGCTGATATAGACTCTTTGCATCACAATAGAAATAACTAGTGGAGACCGGCACATTAGGCATGGTTGTCAATTTGTCATTTGGCTCTCTACCAAAAGTGCTCACCACTCTTGCTATGTAGGTTATCCCTTGTGCTTGTTATATAAAAGACGTATGCTTAAAGTAACTATGGTCACGGCTCAATATAATATTAATTTGAAAAAATAACAAAAAGATCAGTGAATAGTACATGATCGATGGAAAAATAGGGGAATATAAAATAAAATATGGTAGATAAGATGTAGCAATAACCAATGTAGCCAAGAAAAAGTTAAGGATGTCGATGACACTACTATATAATTGGGTTCTTTTTTCTTCAGGAGATGAGAAGCCTGTGTAGAGGTGACGGGCCTAGACGCTTCTAATTTGCCGCCTCTATAAATGGGTATTGTTTTTTGGTTGTGGCTGGGAATATGTTCCAAAAATAGCAAAAAAATCTAGGAAGACCTAATTAGGCATCCACACACGCGTCGACACAAGTCATTATCTCCTTTATCCACGAGCCTGCAGGCATTGCCCTGATGCAAGTAAATCTCCGCTATACCTTGTCACAAATCTCAATTACAATTGTGGCAACCAGGTAACAAACACAGATGGTGTGATCTCACGAGGCTACAAGACACCTGAGTACAACAATAGTATGTACAAAATACCAAGTAGTAAAAGTTGTGAAAACCTCGCTTAACACTAGGCCTAAACCTAGAGCAAGCACATTTAACGGTGATCTAACAAGCCTAAGCACTGTACAAAGTACCAACACTAATCACCGAGTGACTCCTTAAGCACTATGGTGGCTAGAGCAACCAGAGATGAGCCTCAACTCACATAGCACCTCTTTCTTGAGCTCTAACTCCCGCAGAAGAGCTGACCAAGGGGTATATATAGCCTCAATTAACAAAAAGATACCATGTGTAGCATATTTCTGCGTACCCATCAGAAATTTTGTGCCTACTACTTTAGAATTCTGGTGACGCTATGTGTAGCAACCATTTGAACTCGACTATTGGAAGTTGTTTCTTCGATGGTTTCTTCAGGGGCCTCACCAGAAGATTCTAGTCACTTCTTTGTGCCCTTGAGGTTATCCTTTGGATCTTCAACAGATAAGACCTTTTCTCTAGAGATGTACAACGGAGATTTCCCGTGCTTTATTTTCCCCGAACCTCTTTGTGTTTGGATCTATTTGCCATGGCAAAAGATTAGATCCAACACTTTAGTTGCAAAATTTTAGTCCTTGTTTTGTTGTTTGGATACATGGCAAAAGGATGGGCTAAATGTGCAAAATGAGGTGTCCTTTACACCCCAATGCTTTTAGCCAAGTTTAAGGCCTCTTGAGAGAAGCAAAAGATTTTAGCCATTGCCTCACTTTAGGCCCTCCTGTTTGGGTCCTCATGGCAAAAAAAAAATTGCTAAGAGTGTAGGGCCAAAATTTTTTCATGGATCCAAACAAGCCCCAATTTCTTCTCTATTGAAGTAATGTCTGAAGCCATTTTTCTTCGGTTCCCACCGAGGTCATAGCAAACTTTTCCAGTGTATGCGCTTGGCTTCTTTTCTTGTGTCTTCATGTCTGTGCCTTTTCCATCTTGTGACTTGGACTTGTTGCTTTACTTGTTGTCTGTAGCAGCTCTAATGTCTTGCTTAGAGTAGTGTTGATCACTTATATATATTCTCATTATCTATTGGACAGTTAGGTAGAGTTCCACCACCTAAAAAGTGAATCTGAATCCTAAATTCATCTAGATCCACCGTGGAGTACCATATATCTGGGATTTGCCAAAGTGTTTGGTACAACCCAAATCTCTATTTGTATCTCACTGGCATATGTGCTCAAGTGAAATCTAAAGTTCCTTAACAACGCACATACACAAGATTATGTTTTAATGCAATGATATGGTCTAAACTAAAAGAAGGTCAAAGTAATGGATCTATTGCAAGACTCATAGAATGTTGGCCATTTAAGCAATTTAAAGAGTTAAATTAAATTATCAAAATAAGCATTGAAATGTTAATATACGAGTTAGAGTATAAGATAGAGCTCTAAGTCCCGGCCGGTAAATCAATGTTCAGTCGAGTTAGAGTATAAGATAGAGCTCTAAGCCCCGGCCGGTAAATCAATGTTCAGTCCAAATTTTCAGACAAAATCAACTTATGCATAGCTTTGTCCAAATTGGAACCTCTGTATATGCTCAAAAGTAAAGATAGGCTCGATAACACCTAACGCATGCGCCGCCAGCCGTATTGTGTTTTGTGACAAAAAAAGGTTAAAATAAACAAAAAAATAAGTGGACAATTTTTAAATAATAAATTTAAATAAAATGATTAAAAATGAAAAAAAACTGGCTCTACGTAAATACCGGCTGGTGGTTGCAAGCACTCTGTTCAATTCGACGTGAGCCGCCAGCCGCCGGTCCGCCACCTAGTCCTCCGCATCCGCTCGCCCCGATGGTGGTTGTAGCTAGTAGATGTATAAAACAAACCCTATCACATCACATCTCAATTGCTTTTAGCCCAAACCGCTCGTACCAGGAGGAGATTGATGGGAGCGAAGAGGGGTTTCCGAACCCTACGCCCACTGCGGCGCTCAGCGACGACCAAGCGAATGCCGCGGCGAGTCCTCTCGCAGCCGGAGCGGGACAAGGACAAACCCACGCGCACCTGGGCGATGCTCTGCTACAATGAGGCGCTGCAAATCTACGAGGAAGACGGCGACACACTGCCGATCCAGCAGGCGCGCGACCTCTTCCTCCGCGCGCTCTCCAGCGGCGCCGACCAGAAGACCATCTTCCACGCGTGGATCGCCCTGGAGCTGGGCCACGGGGACGTCGCCGCCGCCCGGTCCTGCTTCGAGGAGTGGCGGCGCCGGCGCGCCGACTACTGCCGACGCGACACCGACTTCTGGTGCGAGTACATCAGGTTCGAGATCGAGCACGGGACGGCCTGGCGGTCGCGGTACGTCGCAGCGGTCGCCGTGGCGGCGTGCCCGCGCGATCCCGTGCTCTTCGCCCTGTGTGCCAAGATGGAGCTGCGCCTGGGACACGACGGCCGCGCGCGCTACGTCGTCAGACGCGCGTTTGAGATCCTCACCGCCGACGTCTACCCTATAGAGGAGGAGGCGGCGAAGTGGGTCGCCGACGACGTGGAGCGGTACCGGCAGTACCTACGTGACGAAGCCGCGAGGAGGCCGACCATTGTTGATGTCTTCAGGTACTTCTTCTGCGCTGGCGACACAGCGTAGCATGGTAGTAGCAGGTAGCTACTGTAGGGTTTGTTGTGCACTCACGTGCGTAACACTTGGGCTATGTTCAAGTTCTAGCAGGGATCGATCTACTGCATGAATGCATCTTTTGTCAGTCGTAGACATTTATATCTTTCGTTTTTTGTGTAATAATTGATAAAATAGCTGCATATGCCAGATAAGCATTGTTTAATAAAATCTTAGTCTTGTTGGATTCACCACCATAAGTTGCAACACCTAAGTTTGGGAGTGTACCAAGGTTGTGGCACATTTGCTTGTGGCCAAATAGAGATGTTTGGTAATTTGTTGGGAGACATTAGTTAAATATGTGGCACATTACACATGGTTGTCATTTGGATCTCTACCAAAAGTGCTCACCACTCTTGCTATGGGCCTGTTTAGGGAGATGCTAAAGCAGGAGGTGAGTGGGTGCCACGTCCGAAAATAGACAGACGTATGAGTCAAAGGAATACCGGCCTTTTTAGATTCCTCCTCTAAACTTTAGAACTCTAAACTTAGGAACTGAAGCTATAAACAATTGGTCTAAATTTAGCTCTAAATCTTGTCTCAAGTGAGGTAATAAAGTGCTCTAAAGCTTTTAGAGGTCTATAATTTAGTGGAGGGGATCCTATGGTCACGGTCCAATATTATAACTAGTATAATGCCCATGCTAACGTTACGGTTTCATTTTCGGGGACATATATGAAAACAACCAAACAATGATAGTTATAATGATAGTTTAAGTCTCACAATTTGTACAGGTCCAAAATACAACATTTACATATATCCGAAGGATTTCAGCATACAGTCAAGAACAATACAGAGCACAGAATCACGTTTATGAACTAACAGCTCGTTTTGATCTTTGCCATTTTTTATCGGCAGTACCCAAGACTTGCGAATAGCTTCAGGTTCCTGAAATCATTGTCCAAAGTTGGGAAGTCTGCATATATAAAAAGCATGATCTTGGTACGCTGTCGACGGTAACCCAGCATTGGAGACGACCAGGGAACCGTTTTGGAGTACGGCAGTGAATGCAGAACGCGCCTACGCTCTCGTCCTCAGGAAAGAACGCAAATTTCAGAGGAAAGAACATCAGAAGAGACTGCTGAGGGCTCCAAACTCCCCTGCTCGAAAATAAAAGAACAAAAATAAACATATTTTAGGATAGTTGCATGCATGTACAAGAGATCAATTTCAGAGAAAGAGGTCACACCGATCTGCCAATATAGGTGATGTGGACATCCCAACCATTTGATTGACATAATTAAGAACAGCAAGCTTAGAAGCGACAAAGAGTAGGCTTTTACATTTAAGGGGACTTTATTTTTTAAACATACCAATAATTATAGCAACATAGTGACATATTATACATTATGGGTTCTATGTATACATCAGTCCTTTATATTCATGGAAAGCTCAAGCTTCCACAACAAATTTGTATTATAGAAAGTGAGACCTAAGTCTAAAGAATGTACAGTTACTCTCAAACCATTCCATGTTTATTTACTCACCGATGCCTGATAAAGCTCCATGCACTTGAACTCCATCATGCTCAGCGCCCACACATGCCCGCAGCATTTCCATGCTGCTGGTTCCATTGGAGCCGCTCCATCACAAATTAGTCATATCAAGAAAGCAAAACATACATAATCGGCCTAAAAAAGAACGAAAGCAAGAATCAATTATTTAGGAAATAAAACACAACCACAAGGTGTAAGAAAAACAGACATAATCGGCCTAAAAAAAGAACGAAAGCAAGAACTAATAACAGTTGCAAAAGCTTCATAAATAAGAAGAACCGACCTCGAGATCGAGTAGCAACTTCTCAGGCTTGATATGTCCCTGTGTATGACTCCCTTCTTGTGGCAGTATGCCAATGCACCAGCAAGGCTTGCAACATACTAAAACACATCAGATCCATATGCCAGCATATGCCAGAAATGCCGTGAAGTACCTGCACTGGAAGCAACAACCATTGACACTTCACATTATTCAATTGATGTCAGTCAGTAAAACCTTATGCAAGTTAGTCACCGCGTTTTATTCAATTGATGTCAGTCAGCAAAATAGCAAAGCATCTGAGTGAAACTTTACCTTTGCTTGAGCATTAGATCACCTGTAAGCAACAGTTTGAACCCAGCATTGTTTTCAACTGCAAGGTTATTGAAGAAGCCAACAAGTCCAGTACATCAGCCAATAAGAAGAACCAAGGACCATTTCAGAACAATATAATGGAATATCTGCATCTTCTTTCTTGATCGCCAATCTTGCTTGAAAAGGTCATTTTCCACAATCCTGAAACGTGCAATTAAAAATTTAATGGTAAGTCAGGAAGTGACATATCAAGCTTGCTAAATTGTGCATATTGTCTATTTCTAAGGAGTAAGGAATATACAGTAAGGAATTTACATCTGCCAGATATTATTGTCATTGGGTTTACACTAAAGAATTTTGCAGTCAGCATCTTCTCAGTTTGTTGGTTGGTATCCTTTTTTTTGTCATGGTACAACCCACTTTAAGAACATATAACTGCATCAATATCTATTCATACCTATACAAGATAGAAGCACGTTGCTTTCATGTGTGTTGTTCTATTTGTTGAAACTCAAACAGCATCGGATCCGTGCATGGTTCAGATCCAAATAACTATAGCTCCTTTCTTATTCTAGATTTGATACTTTATAATAAGTAATTAAACTATCATCAAGTCAACAAAGGAATATCCTGGCATCTGACCATTAAAAAATTCCATGGAATTTACTGATTAGCCCCCCTCAACCCCTATGGCCCTATTCAGTAAGTACACGAACTATCTGAACAAGACATGGTCAATGCAGTATTGCTGTATAGCATATGGATTATTTATAAAATTCAACGGCAAAAACCAAAAAGGCACGCGAATGATAATGCTTTGTTGAACAATAATCAATCAGGATAACTTTCGTCTTTCATACGCATCACAACATGCCAAACAATAAACTTATAACAAGTAATAACAGGATCTTGTTCTTGCCGTCCTTTCGGGGGTAAACCAACGGTCTTTCGTCGCAATCACCACGAGAAAACAGTAATGATCAAACATTTTCGCCTAATCAGCACAGAAAGCTTTCGAGAAGTTGATCAACCAACGGAGCCACGGAGGGGGAGACACAGAGGAGGCGGGTTTGTGTGGAGGGCGGGCGTACTCGTAGTCGAGGCTCTCGATGGGGCAGACGTTGGCGCCGACGATGGCAATCTGGGAGGTGGTGTTCATGGTGCGCTTCCGCAGCAGCGGCTCCCGGGGCAGACCGTCGTCGTCGTACCGCAGCAGGGCCTCCGACGATCGGTCCTGCTGCCCGCGCCCATGCCGCGCCACGGGCCGTCCGTGCTCTCGATGTCGGACCTTGTCGAGGTCGCCACGAGCCGCGCTCGTCGAATCGTGTACCTTCCTGGTTCGCCCAGAGCGCCGCCGTTGAGACTGGGGTCGGTGAGGAACCAGCAGCGCCTAGTGGCCGGTGTGGTCTTGCCTGTTGCTGCTCACAGGCCGCGATCCCAGCCCGCCGTCGCCACCGCAAACCCTAGGAGCCGCCGCCCTCCGCCCCTCCCTCTTTTTTTTTTCTTTTTTCGGCAGAATTCGAACCAGTGTCCTTCCTTCCGTTGTTTGTAAAGACATGGATGTCACGGGAGGGTGAGGGTCGCGACCGTGCGGGGCGTAAGGTACTGCATCATACTTTTAATCTGGGCCATTGCATCTGTAGAAGGAGTGTTGTGAGTCGTTGATTTTGAAGGAAGAATTTTTCTAGAGAAGTTTTTAATTATAGGGGAGACGTGAAAAAAAGTTGAATGTAGAAAAAAGGGGAATATAGAAGAAAAAAATGGTCGAGAGGATGTAGCCACTAAGCCGATGTAGTCTAGATAAGTTAGACCATGTCCATCAATAGATATATTGCCTTGTGTGGTTTCCTTTGCACAGCTATAGATCAGATTTTCAGAACCTGACATGTGCTAAATGATCTTTTTAGTTAATGATGATGTTGTTTCAATATTTCCTCCACCTCAATTGGTGAGATCCATTACTATTGTTGAGTCCATCAGTTGTCTATGTATTTAAAAAGTTCCCATAGTCGTGCCCTATAGAACTTTTTTTTTGTTATATGTGAATGTCCAGATTCAACTTATTATCCATGGTTCTTTTCAAACCAATTCTCAAAATATTCTCAAACGTAGTACTCTACTTTGAGATTTTGCTCTGCGGTGACTCGGTTGCTTGAGTAACGTTTCTAGATAAATAGATTCTTGCACCAAGTATAATTATTTTTTATGTTTCTATTCTGAGGCAGATTTGAGAAACATGTCTTGTTTAGAAGAATATAAAACAAATAATGTTTGGCATACACAATAATATAAGAGTAACTATGGTCAGAGACTCAATAATAATTAATTATTTTAAACTGCAGGATCCTCGATGGAAGAAGAGGGAATATATATAGAACAAAAAAATATGGTAGATATGATGTCGACACTAGGCTGATCTAGACTCGAAAAGTTACGTGTAGCCAGGTAGAGGGCTGGATGCATAGCCTATAAAACCGGCTGTCCTCAGCAAATTACTATCATGTTCTTTTTTCTAAACTATGACACGAAGGAAACCATTCCATCACTTAGTAAACCAATTATATCTTTTATTATGATTCAATAAATTTATGATTTATGATATGCACATCTTGCCTGGGGTGCTCTCCCTTGCACTCCTGTAGATCAGAATTTGACATATGATTTTTTCATAAATTATTATGCTGTTACAGTGTTATCCTCCATATTAATTACTGAGAGACACTACTTATATCACGGTCCATCATTTGCCATATACTGAAAAATGTTCACATCATTTGCCATATCTATCTATCTATACTATAAAAGAGCGAAAGAATTATAAAATACGTGTTACTTAAAAACTCATACCCACCCTGTATTATAACCGTTACATATAACTTAAAATCTTAATCTAAGGGATATTAAACATCCGTGCTTTCTAACAGGTGGGCCACCCCGCAAGATGTAAGACTTGTTTGTGTTTTTACCAAACAAATTGTTAGTTCATGGTGTTTTTTGTCACCGCGCTCTCCACATACCCGCCCACGTATCTACGTCGCCCATCGAGAGTCCCAACCCAAAATCTTTCCTTCCATGTCGTCCGCATACACACCTGTACACACGTCGGACCTCCTCTAGAGTCCCGACCCAAACCAGATTGTCCGCTCAGAACCAACCACACCCCTCGGCCCTCGCCTCCCAATCTAGAAGTTCACTGCTGCAAGTCGAGTAAATATACAAAACATCGTCGACTCATCATCAAGATGTCCGGGTAGTTAGTGCATGGTGGTGATTGATACCTCGACATGGAACTGATGCCACACCACCATGCACAAACCATGCATTGTCAACTATCATCGACTTGTTGCTCAAAAAATAAAAACTATCGTCGACTTGTTTGCTTGTTTTTCTCGTGATTGCATGTGCGTGTAGGCAGGTATTATTTAATCTTGCGTTGTTCCCTCGTTCTTGATCTTATAATTGTTGATATCACCGCATGCCCCACCTTAGTTTTTTCTCTGGTAGTCAGGTTTCTTGATCGTTTCAATGGAATCAGGATAATGTGAAGTGCCAGTTCTTCTTGGTTCCCTTTGGATCTTATCAGCCAAGCAGACATCATTGCCTGAATTCCAGGGTATTTTCCTTGTGATCCGCGTATGTAAAGATGCCAGCCTCAAAATCCATTTAGATCTTTGTGAGCCTTAGAGCAACTCCAAGAGAGTTTGCAAAATCAAATGGCTAAATCGATGATTTAGCTACTCTATCAAATACAAAACACCTTCCAAACTTTAATAACTCCAAGAACTTCTGTAAAATAGATAACGCCATGCTATATTTAGTTTGGAGAGGGCCATGCGAAGGTGCTCCACGTCCGCCGGAAGAGCCAAGAGCGCATAGAGGAAGCAGATATGGAAAGCCGGGAGGGCATGCTATATTTATCTAGCGAGGACCACACGATAGCAAACTTGTTATTTTACAATATGGGATGGAAGAGCTGTTGGAGGACTATTTTCTTTCAAAATAGCCAAATATAGACTACATAACATATATAGCTTCTCTCTTGGAGATGCTCTTAGTTTAATTTGCTTCCTTTTGTCCATTGTAGCAACCAGATATGATGGATTTTTGTGTCACTGATGCTCTCTCACAAGACCAACCTCCTGGATCCAGTTTTTGTACTTGTCAAAGAGTATACTTTGTTTAAAATATAACCTCCTTGTTTAATTTCAGGCATCTGATGAATCAAGGGTCGCTCCATGTGCAACATTATTATTGGTTTTGACAAGAGATTATTCCAGGTGAGTCGTCTATGCTCAAAGAGGGATGTTCAATTACATGACTAATGAACATTGGCTAGGAGTTGGGATGCATACGAGCTCTGTCATTTGTTATCAATTATTCAGGCCACTGGCATGTTTTTAGTCTTTTAGGGATTAACCCTGGCTTAATCAGCCAGATATATGTTTGTGATTTTCACTACAATATATGATACTCAGTACAAATGCGTATTTACCATATGATCGAGGGCACTTGCATATTTCAATTCGTCATTTTAATTAGACACAATTTGTTTGGTGAAGTCTTTAGGAGAGCAGAACTACTCAAATTAGCTAATTGATACAATTTTTATAGTAGTTATATGCTTGGCTAATTAGTTCGTTTTACCACTGTCAGTAACAATAGGGATAATAATATGATGTGGTGCTACTGGGTCCTAAGAACTAAAAAAAGCATAATAATTTCAGCTACATACGGGGATCTAGAGGATGTGTTTCCATCTCCCGGCCTTTCATGAGTTCTATCTATTTTTGGTTATTTACTGACACATATATCCATTACAAAGCACTGAAGGCCAGGATGTTTCCGTCTCCCTTTCCTGAGTTTTATCTATTTTTTGTTATTTACTGACACATATATTCATTACAAAGCACCGAAGGCCCTTATGGCACCCTTCCTAGAACTGAATTTCTAGGAATAGTATCAGACAATGGAAAGAGATAGGATGGCAAGGGAAAGATCCATCTGCAAATTTTAGGTCTTTCATCCCTTCTTCATTCAAACACTTGCAGTTTAACAAACCATTCATTTGATAAATTTGGAATGTGTAATCATATGTTATGCTGGACTTACAAGGGTTGTGCTTTTATATCTTTGGAGAATTTACTGCGTGACTACAAATTACTAGACCCAACTGCTTGTTCACATTCATCTCAAACGTTTATGTAATGCTGGATTTTTTAGTAAGACTCTGCCTCCATACCTCAGAAAGCACTAGATGGCATTACTGTCAAGCAGATGGAGGTCCTTTGATTCAACAAGAAGATAGTGTGGAGAGTGATCAGGTAAGGTCACTGACTGAGGAAACATACGATGGACTTTACTGCACATATGAAGTTGGAGGAGGACAATGAGAATAAATAGTACTCCCTCCATCCCAGAAAGAATGACGCTATGGGAAGCGTGTATGTTAAAATTTTCTTAACTTTGACTAGATTTGTAAAAATATAACATTTATATCTTTAAATAAATTTATTAAAAAAATAGACTCAGATCTTTCCGATGATACTAATTACTTAACAGAAATATTTATATATTTTAATATATAATTGTCGGTAGTTTAAAATGTTGACTTATTCGGAAGCTTGAATGATATTTATTTTGGGAAGAGTGAGTACGTCGTAAATTATGACATTATTGTTTATCTGATGCTTATCACTTTTTTCATGGTCACGTGCGCGTCGCACGTGAATGTAAACTAGTACTTAAAAATGTTCACATAGTTATCCCCTATACAACTGTTTTTTTAGCTCGGTTGAGATTGTATTACTAGTAGAAAAATGACATTTCGTCGAATTGCAAACCGCCGTGAGTATAGGGAGGCCCGGACCTAGCTGTAGTCCTGATTTGAAATACAAACTGGGACTAATTTCACTTTTTAATCCTAATTGGAATAGTTACCAAGATGTATCACTGTGGTGTCAGTGCGGAGGCTTTAGTCCCCGTTTGAGACAGAAACCCGGACTAAAGTACGACTCTTTGTTCCGGTTTGGCACACGGACTCAGACGAGGTATATTAATTTCGGTTTGAGATAGGAACCCGGACTACAGGTGTGCCTCCAGAGTGAACTTCAATGCAAAGCGTATCTTATCTAAGTCACGTGTGATGGAGTTGAGATGGTAGTGCGTGAAAGGGGTGAAGTGGGAGGACTAGGATTCTCCACAACCCCAAATTCTCTTTTCCTTAGCAGACGCCTTTCGTTCTGGTTTTTAGGAGCTAGGATTAAACACGAAGACCTTTAGTCCCGATTCCATAAATCGGGACTAAATACAGTTAAGAACCAGGACTAGTGAACCCTCATTCTCTACTAGTGATTGTCACCTGTGAATTTGTTATCCATGCATGCACCCTATCACTTCTAGCAACCTCGCTACCTCATCGAAGGTACAAGTGCCACACGTCAACTCCAACAGCCATCAGACCGCCTCCTGCACCGGAATGATCACCATTAAGCGGGACCACCTACCGCCACTCCACATAGGTCACCTCAGCAAAGCAAATCTACTGGCCACCACCTTCCCAAGAGACACCTCCGAAGAGGGGCATGACGCCACCGATGTCAAGACCGTCACCTGACTAGAGGGTCAATTTTATACACCTAGGAAAACACGCGCGCAAGGGAAGGGGACCTTTCGATAGACCCTTCCAAGGAAGTAAGGCATCACCATCATCGACCAAAGAATGGGCAAAGTTTTTGCTGTGGCTCCTCAACCCCCATGCATGATAGTGGTCAACTAGTGCTTGGTTTGGTAGCATTCGCTGCCAAGCCCACTGACAGGGCCGCCACCCCAGGTCGCATGTAGGAACTAATGGCTCCTTCATTCTCTCATTCACCAAACCGTGAGAGGCTGGTGCGCCCTGCTATGTCCGCCTCGCTGCCATGGTGTCGTAGACATGAAAAACAAGGAGGGCATTGCCATCAACGCCATCACGGCACCAACATTGCAAGACCAGTGAAGCCGCACACACCACCATGATATTTGACAGTGCACACTGCTGGCCTTGCCACCATTGGGCTGCCACCTTTGCTCCCCCCGCGTTGTTGCCTTCATGCCCTCCGCGTCATCATAGCCAAGCCAACACCACATTCGCACATACTGGCCCAGCGCCTCTGACGGCAGGTACATCGTGCCGTGTTTGTCAAGCTCGCCCCCGCCCCATTCTCCATCCATCTTGCCTAGCTCTACATAGATCCAGCCGATAGGCCACCGGATCCACACAAGGAGGTGCCAGAAACGATCAACTCATATGGAGAATCAATTAATACTTTAAAATTAACTATATATATTTTAAATATATTTCAATGAAAATTACGGTAAAAGATACACTTTGCAATTGAGCGCTAAAAGAGTATTCAAACTCTCATGCTTGGTTATATCAGTGCGCTCAGGTTAATCCATCTGATTAGCTCGTTTGCTCCTAAGTGGAGTGGAGATGATGATGATTAGCGCCTCTCATACTAAACCATATCTTGATATCTTTGAAGATCCTATCCCTCGTCCATGCGGAATGCAAGTTACGACATATCCTAAATTTTAATTGCAGAGTATCCTTTTGGTCACCAACTAGCTCGGTTTGTATTGGGCAATGACACTGACCATCATTAGCATGTTGCGTGATCACATATTGATCACTTCACGTGTATATGGCACCGCCACTGCCACTTCCGCCGCCACTGCCGCCACGTAGGGGAGTGGAAGCACACACACAAAGCATTGGATGCGGCCGTGTAGAGGAATCGATCGTGTAGGATCGGGATCCGGGAAAGTCCAAGCACTAACGGAAATGGCTTCTTTGCCAAGTGCGGCAGGCTTTACCGACAGCCAAACCACCAGCACTCGGCAAAGAACTTCTTTGCCGACTTCCAAACAAAGCAGTCGGCAAACATTTCTTTGCCGAGTGCCTGACACTCGGCAAAGCCAGGCACTCGGCAAAGAAGCCCTTTGCCGAGAGCCGCACACTCGGCAAATCAAGGTAGTCGGCAAAGGTTGACGGAGGCAAATGATGCCCGTCACCGTCCCCTTTGCCGAGTGCTCTTTGCCAACTGCCGGCCCAACTACTCGGCAAAGAGACACGCACAGGAAACTGGGCCCAGGTTTGCCCCTCTTTGCTGACTATCAGCTTCGACACTCGGCAAAGAGGACATATTTGCCGAGTGCCATGTCAAAAGCAGTTGGCAAAGAGCCCCTTTGCCGAGTGCCAAATCTGACACTCGGCAAACTTTTCATTTTTTTTGAATTTTGAGTTCAAACTTTTTCTTTAGCCCAGGCATTTTGTGAGATGTCTGGGTTTTAGACATCTGACCTCGCAACTTGCTCCAATCATTCTCAATTTTTTATCATAGCCTCCACATACGATAACATGACACCTCGACAAGTGTCGTGATTTTTAGACTTCGTTTAGATTTTATATAATTAAAAAACACTTCTACCGTACCTGGATGGTCATGTTTCATGGACAAGGATTTCAAACTTTTGGATGAGTTTATGGACATGGCCTCAAAATACACTCTCCAACATGAATATTATTTTTTGAATGGCTATGTTTTATTATTTCATGCACCTGCAGTCCAAATCTGGATTATCCTAAAAAAATTCAAGTAAATGAAATAAATGAATAAAATATAGCAAAATATTATAAAAAGGTCTCAAATTCGAACATGTGATTGAATACATTATACCTAGGCCACATAAAATATTTGAATTCAAAATTTTAAAAAAAGAAACCTTTGTCGAGTGCCTGCATCCGCACTCGGCAAAGAGAGGCCTTTGCCGAGTGCCCTTTCTGGCACTCGGCAAAGGGCCGTAATGAAAAAGGGCCCGCGTGAAAGCTCTTGTTTGGTTTTGATAATTGATGACACTCATGTTGCTAACACTTTGATCTAAGTTTGACTAGATACTTAAACAACATAGAGGTGATGCCTAGGGACTTGGTGTGAACTTGTACATGGGATGATCAAGCATCAAAGTCTCAAGGCAAAGGTATCAAGAGATAGGTGTTTTCCTTTTTGGTGATCAAGACACTATAGAGGTTGTGATCACTTTTATTATTGATAACTGACTATCAAGACGGGAATTCACGGTTGAATTCGCGGTTCGAGTGTCTCTAGGTTTGACTTGGCATGATGCATATGAGAGACTAACTAAAGAGCTAACCCTTGCCCCCTGTTCTTCTTGGAGATATGCTAACTCTTGTGATCAAAGAGGTTTACATGTTAAGGTTAGCGTCCTTGGCAAGTGGTGTGACTTGGATTGGCGAAGGCGCGACGATGAAGAACACTTGTGTTGGAAAAGAAAAGTGATGGCTCTTGAATTAGAAAACTATTTTAATTCATAATGTTTGGAATCTTGAGGATATATTGGTTACATAGCCCTCTGAATAAGCTTTCCATAGAGTCCAAGATTATCGAAAACGAAGTCAGAGCTAACAGATATGCCCATTTTAGTGCGGGGTGGTGTTGGACCAGCGGAAGTTCCGGTGGGCCTGGACCGAAAGTTTCGGTCAGCCCAGCTCGAGCAACTGCACGCTCTGAAACACTTCCGGTTGGTGACCGAAAGTTTTGGTGGAAGTTTTGGTCAGCCCAGCCCGAGCAACCGCATGCCTCGAATCATTTCTGGTTCACGACCGGAAGTTCCGGTGGATGACCAGAAGTTCCGGTCAGGTGACTAGAAGTTCTGGATGACTTCACGGACTGACTCGCGTACAACGGCTAGATCTGAACTAACTGGAAGTTCTGGTGGGGCTCCACCGGAAGTTTCGGTAGGCCAATCTGAGGTGACTATATATGGGTTTTGGCCAGCCGTTGGGAGGCATTCTTGCCCGTTCCTTCATTCTTGAGCATTCTTTGAGCGAGAAAAACTCCTCCCCACTCATCTCTTATCTTGGTTGTTCATCTAGAGTGGGATTGAGTGAGAATCTAGTGCTAAGCATTGAGAGTTGCATCTAGAGACACTAGATCTTCGAGTTCGCTGCAGAGTTCTTATTACTCTTGGGTGATTCCCGTCACCCTAGATGGTTTGGAGGCAGCGAGGTGTTGAGCTCAAGTGGAGTTTGTTCGAGGCCACACCCGGTGTTCCTATGAGGGGTTCTTGATCCTTCCCCTTGGGAGTTCACAAAAGGATACTCTAGTGGATTGCGCATGGCTTGAAGGATCCCCGTCTTGTGTTGATAGTGTGGCTCCCAGCAGCTGGTTTGGCATTGAGTGCCAATTTAGCGTGCACATCTCCAAGTGGGAGTATCGCCACAACGACGAGTAGCTTGCCAGGAAGCAAGTGAACCTTGGTAAAAAATCATTGTGTTCATATTGTGATTGCCAAGGATTCTCTTGTGCGGTTATTTTGATTGGGTGATTGACCATCTA
Organism: Bothriochloa decipiens; assembly: GCA_023333625.1. Taxonomy (NCBI): domain Eukaryota; kingdom Viridiplantae; phylum Streptophyta; class Magnoliopsida; order Poales; family Poaceae; genus Bothriochloa; species Bothriochloa decipiens. Next base: position 16,889,473 of record CM041633.1, read on the forward strand.
CACTTTGCGTTGGTATAACAATCCAATCCCCCTCTCTTGTATCTGGCTTGTTATTCATTCTTTGATTGATTGCTTGTCTTGCTAGATAGTGAGTAGAATTGCTAGGTTGTGTAGCTCCTTTGTGTTCTTATCTAGTTGTTCTTGCTAGCTTAGTGAAGTGCCTAGAGTAATCTTGTTTAGAATTTCTAGGCTTGTTGTTGATTGGGTGCTAGTAGTACAGCCTATATACTAGACTTGTTAGAAAGGCTTGCATAGAGTAATCGAAGCTTTAGGTTTGCATTTATGCCATCTCTTAGTCTAACAAGTTGCTTAAGTGTCTTTGCAAGAAATTTTATTAGGCTATTGACCCCCTCTAGCCATTAGGACCTTACACGTGGCATCGGAGCTAGGCACCATTTGTTTGTAATTGGATAAACCTCCTACGGTGAAAAATGGCACAATTGCATATCGACAACACCAAGAGGGCACCACCTTTTGATGGCACCAATTATGCCTATTGGAAGGTCAAGATGATTGGCCACCTCAAGTCAATCAATAGAGAGGTGTGGAAGGCCACCGAAGTGAAGGTGGAGGTTGCCAATGCCGACAACCCTACACCGGCGGAAGAGAGGAAGCTACAATGCAATGACATTGCTATAAGTGCTCCTCATGAAGCTCTTGATGACAAGACCTTTGAGATCATCAAAAATCTCAAAGTGGCTCATGATGCATGGGAGAAGATCAAGGAGTCATTTGAGGGCACCGCAAGTGTGAAGACCATAAGAGCATATGTCTTGCAAGAGAAGTTCTCAAGCTTTAAGATGAAGGACGATGAGAGTATGCCAAAGATGTTTCATAGGTTGCAAGTGATTGTGAATGAGCTCAAGGCACTTGGGAAAGAAATCAAGGATAGTCAATTCTCTATAAAATTTTTGAGATGCTTACCTAAGAGATTTGCCACATTGATCACAGTTATGGTGAAAACCACAATGAAGGATAGCCCAACTCCAAATCAAGTTCTTCAAGAGATCATGGCCGATGATGAGTTTAGAGAAGATCATGAGAAGGAGGAGCTGGTGAACAAGAAGAAGGATGAGGACAAGAATGAAGATGACAAGAAGAAGAGTGTGGCATTCAAGGCTACATCATCCAAGGGCAAAGGCAAGAAGAAGCAAGAGTCATCAAGTGAAGATGAATCATGCCCAAGCTCTAGTGAAGAAGAAGAGGTGAATAGAAAGATGGCTCTTCTTGTCAAGAAGATGGGCAAGCTCATGAAGAAGAAGGGGTATCGGTCAAGAAGAAATAGAAGCTCTTCCAAGACAAGTGAACATTCAATGAAGTGCTTCCGGTGCCATAGCAAGGAGTATCTCATCGCCAAATGCCCATATGATAGTGATGATGAGGATGCAGTGAAGAAGGAGAAGAAGAAGCAAAAGAAGAAGGAAGAGAAGAATCACTCTTCCCACAAGAAGAAGGGTGAATCTCATGTGGCTACATGGGAAAGTGACTCCTCCTTCTCCTCAAGTGATGAAGATGAGGATGATTCCAAGAGCAAGAAGAAGGGGCATGCAAGCATTGCCATTCACGAGAAGATTTCTCTATTTGGTTCTCCATCGATTTGCTTCATGGTTAAGGCCACTAAGGTACAACCTGATAGTGATAATGATGATGATGATGAACCCACTAAAGATGAACTTATCACTATGTTGAGGATTGCAAGGATGGCTTTAAGTCATCTAGAAAGGAATATAGGGGCTTGCGCAAGGAAAAAGAAAACCTTGAGCAAGAACTTAGGGAGCTAAGAGCATCTTATGAGAGTCTAAAGTAAGACCATAAGAAGCTTCAATATGCTCACTCCAAGCTTGACAAAGCTCATTCCTCTCTAGTTGAGCAACATGATAAAGAGCAATCCCAAGTTATGGTTGTTGAGAAAAAGAATGTTGGCTCTATATGAGATTTACTTGATGAATCTGTCTTTGAGCCTATCATTGTGCAAAATGCTAACCCTTCTTGTAGCTCTTCATCCACCACCACCCAATCTATCTCTACTTCTAGTGATTCATCACTAAAGGTTGAGAATGATGCTCTCAAGAGAGAGGTGGATGAGCTCACTCATGCCTTAGGCTAGGCAAATCCTATGGTGGTGAGGCCTGCTTGCTTAAGTTCTTGGGTTGCCAAAAGTTTCCCTTCGATACCTAAGGATTGGGCTATACCCCCAAGAGAGGCAAGGTGGCCTTTATGACTCCAAAGCCTAGCTTTGTGAGGAGCGATGGTCATTATTGCAACAAATGCAAACAAGTTGGGCATCTAGAGCATAATTTCAATAAAATGAACCATAACAAGAAGAAACCTCATGCTTATTCTATATGCTTTGATTCTTGTTATGTGCTTACCAAGGGTGAGAAGGGTGTAAAAGCCAAGTTTGTTGGTAACCCAAGGATGAGCCCAAAGAAGAAGGCTATTTGGGTTCCAAAGAGCTTGGTAACTAACTTTCAAGGACCCTAAAAAATGGGTACCTAAGCTTTATTAATTTGCTTGTAGGTAAATTATAAAGCCGGAGGAAGGCATTGGGTGCTTGATAGTGGATGCTCAAATCATATGACTGGGGAGACTAATATGTTCAAGTCACTTGATAAGAATGACAATGGTGGATTTGATTCTATCACATTTGGTGAAAACAATAGAGGCAAGGTCATGGGGCTTGGAAAGATTGCTATATCCAATGACAAGAGTCTATCAAATGTGTTGCTAGTTGATACTTTGAACTTCAATCTATTGTCGGTGGCTCAATTGTGTGACTTTGGTTACAAATGCATATTTGACAAAGGTAGTGTTGAAGTGATGAGCATGGATCAAACAAATCTCATATTCAAGGGGTTTAGGCATGGAAGCTTGTATTTGGTTGATTTCAATGCTAGTGAATCTCAACTTTCATCATGTTTGATTGGCAAGTCTAGCAAGGAATGACTATGGCATAGAAGACTTGGTCATGTTGGCATGAAGCAATTGAACAAGTTATTGAAGCATGACTTGGTTAGAGGCTTGAGTGATGTCACATTTGAGAAGGATAGACCTTGTAGTGCATGTCAAGCCGACAAGCAACATGGGAAGCCACATCCCAAGAAGAATGAGATGAGCACATCAAAGGCATTTGAGTTATTGCACATGGACTTGTTTGGCCCAACAACCTACACATCTATTGGTGGCATCAAGTATGGCTTTGTGATAGTTGATGACTACTCTAGATACACATGGGTGTTCTTCCTCTATGACAAAAGTGAATTGTATGATCTATTCAAGTCATTTGTCAAGAGGGTGCAAAATGAGTTTAAGACTACCATCAAGAAGATAAGAAGTGACAACAGTAGTGAGTTCAAGAATACAAAGATTGAAGAGTTATGTGATGAGCTTGGCATTGGAAATCAATTCTCTCCAACATGCACTCCTCAATCTAATGGTGTAGTGGAAAGGAAGAATAGAACCTTGATTGAAATGGCAAGAATAATGCTTTGTAAATACAATGTTAGCCAAAAATTTTGGAGTGATGCTATCAACACGGCTTGCTACTCTAGCAACTTCCTCTATTATCGTGGAAAGCATGAGAAGACACCATATGAGCTATTGAATGGAAGGAATCCCAACATTGCATACTTTAGAGTGTTTGGTTGCAAATGCTACATTCTCAAGAAAGGCCAAAGACTTGGAAAGTTTGATAAGAGATGTGATGAAGGTTTCTTACTTGGTTATTCTACATCAAGCAAGGCATATAGAGTGTGGAACTTGGCTAGTGGTACTATGGAAGAAGTTCATGATGTTAAGCTTGATGAAACCCAAGGCTCTCCAAGTGACCATCAAAATCAAGATGATGTAGGTGGAGAACAATTGAGCAATGCAATGAGACACATGGACATTGGTGATATTAGGCCAAGGCAAGTTGATGATGAGGTGCAAATGACAAGCCAAGTGGTGAACTTAGATTCAAATCAAGCAAGCGCTAGTGGCACTCAACATGAAGATCAAGAGCAAGATCAAGGTCAAGCAAGCAATCCAAATCAACAAGTGCTTCAACCTTCAAATGTTGCAAGAGATCACCCTATAGATTATATCATTAGAGACATTAAAAGAGGTGTGCAAACAAGATCAAGATTGGCTAGCATATATAAGCATTATTCATTTGTGTCATTTATTAAGCCAACCAAGATTGATGAAGCATTGAAGGATCCCGATTGGATAAATGCCATGCATGAAGAATTGAACAACTTCACAAGAAATCAAGTTTGAGAGCTCGTTGAGAGGCCAAAGAAGAAAAATGTGATTGGAACTAAGTGGGTGTTCAAGAACAAGCAAGATCAAGATGGGTTGGTTGTGAGGAACAAAACAAGATTGGTTGCCCAAGGATGTACACAAGTAGAGGGTCTTGACTTTGGAGAAACATATGCACCGGTAGCAAGATTGGAGGCAATTAGAATCCTATTAGCCTATGCTTGTGCTCACAACATCAAGCTATATCAAATGGATGTGAAGAGTGCATTTCTAGATGGATTCATCAATGAAGAAGTCTATGTTGAGCAACCACCCGGATTTGAAGATGAGAAGAAGCTCAACCATGTCTACAAGCTCAAGAAGGCTCTTTATGGTTTGAAGCAAGCACCAAGAGCATGGTATGAAAGGTTGAGAGATTATCTCCTCTCTAAAGGGTTCAAGATGGGAAAAGTGGACACCACTCTCTTCACCAAAAGAATTGGAGATGACTTGTTTGTGTTGCAAATCTATGTGGATGACATTATATTTGGTTCAACCAATCAAGACTTTTGTGAAAGAGTTTGCTAAGATGATAGCTAGTGAGTTTGAAATGTCTATGCTTAGAGAGCTAAGTTACTTCCTTGGACTTCAAATCAAGCAAATGAAGAATGACACCTTTGTGAGTCAAGGCAAGTACATCAAGGACATGATCAAAAGTTTGGTTTGCAAGATGCTAAAGCTATTAGTACACCAATGGGTACAAATGGAGGCTTGGACCTTGATGATAGTGGCAATATGGTGGAGCAAAAGCTATATCGGTCTATGATTGAAAGTTTGCTATATATGACCGCTTCTAGGCTGGATGTCATGTTTAGTGTGTGCATGTGTGCTAGATATCAAGCCTCACCAAGAGAGAGTCACTTGACGGCAACTAAAAGAATATTGAGGTACTTAAAGGCCACACATGATGTTGGCTTATGGTATCCAAAGGGGTCAAGCTTTGAGTTGGTTGGATATTCGGACTCTGACTATGCTGGTTGCAAGATTGATAGAAAGAGTACAAGTGGAACATGCCAAGTGCTAGGAAGATCTCTAGTTTCTTGATCCTCAAAGAAACAAAATAGTGTTGCACTTTCCACCGCTAAATCTGAATATATTAGTGTGGGGAATTGTTGTGCACAATTGCTATGGATGAAAGCCACCTTGAAGGACAATGGAATCAAGTTCAAGCATGTGCCTTTGTTTTGTGACAATGAGAGTGCTATCAAGATGACCAACAATCCGGTTCAACACTCAAAAACAAAGCATATTGATGTGAGGCACCACTTTATAAGGGATCATCAACAAAAAGGTGATATTAGATCATAACAAAAAGGTGATATTAGCATTGAAAGCATTGGCACCGAAGCTTTTAGCCAACATTTTCACCAAGCCACTTGATGAAAGAAGATATTGCAAGTTGAGGAATGAATTGAACATACTTAGCTTCTCCAACATGAGTTGATGCACCCCCTTATATATGACATGCCTCTCCTCCAACATAGCAAGGTAAAGTTATTTATGACATATCATGCATCCTTTGCTAGTTGTGTAGAACATATAGTCATGGTGCATCTTATTAGGAACATTCATGAAAATCGAAGGGATTTGATGTATGTATGGCACCACTATTGCTTCTATGGTTGATTTGATCTAGTGGTGGCATATGACATGTTTGTGAGCTTGCAAACCTAGTGTTGAATCTATAGCATGAGCTCATGATGTGTATTTCAACATGGTATAGATAACCCTTATTATTGAGGTGTGAAGAAGCTTGTCCTTGGTTCAAATCGAAATGCATATTTCAGGCAAGGGATCTAGATTTGACCATAATTTGATTGACTTTTTTCTCTCATCTTATGCACCCTTATTGGTGATTGTTGACAAAGGGAGAGAAATAAGTCACAAAAAGTCACAAAGATCAATGGAAGGGGATCAGTTAAAACTTAAAAGTTGAGCACACAAATAGGGGGAGCAAGCTCATAAGCTATTTGTTGCATTTGTATGTGCATAGCATGATGATATGGAGCATTGCAAGTTTAAATTCAATATTCATGCTTGAATGGTGTATGCTAGTTCTAGAACTTGAGTGATGATATGAAGTACTAGCATGTTCTCTTGTGGTTTCTAGGCATAGTGTTTTTCATGCAATTCAAAGTATCTCTCTTATAATGTTGATCTCATGAGGTATTTTGAGTTTTGATATATGTCTAGTTACCATGATGCTAAGGATGGTTTATTATCGCACTCCGATTGGTATCACGCTT
>CM041633.1:16896009-16965003 GCA_023333625.1 Bothriochloa decipiens
CCAAACATTGGATGCACATATGTAGGGGGAGCTACCACTACCAAAATCGAAGTTGAAATGCTTATCCAACCAAGATTCATGATCAATTTATCTTGGACAAGCAATTCAATTTCATATTGCATTCAGTTTCCATATCTTTGTGAAGGGTTATCATCAATTACCAAAAAAGGAGAGATTCAAAGCTCTTGTTTGGTTTTGATAATTGATGACACTCATGTTGCCAATGCTTTGATCTAAGTTTGACTAGATACTTAAGCAACATAGAGATGATGCCTAGGGACTTGGTGTGAACTTGTACATGGGATGATCAAGCATCAAGGTCTCAAGGCAAAGGTATCAAGAGATAGGTGTTTTCTCTTTCGGTGATCAAGACACTATAGAGAGTGTGATCACTTTTAGGATTGATAACCGACTATTAAGAGGGGAATTCAAAGTTGAATTCGCGGTTCAAGTGTCTCTAGGTTTGACTTGGCATGATGCATATGAGAGACTAACTAGAGAGCTAACCCTTGCCCCTGTTCTTCTTGGAGATATGCTAACTCTTGTGATCAAAGAGGTTTACATGTTGAGGTTAGCGTCCTTGGCAAGTGGTGTGACTTGGATTGGTGAAGGCACGACGATGAAGAACACTTGTGTTGGAAAAGAGAAGTGATGGCTCTTGAATTAGAAAACTGCTTCAATTCATAATGTTTGGAATATTTAGGATATATTGGTTGTGTAGCTCTCTGAATAAGCTTTCCATAGAGTTCAAGATCATTGAAAACGGAGTTTAGAGCTAAGAGATATGCCCGTTTTAGTGCGGGGTGGTGCTGGACCGGCGAAAGTTCCGGTGGGCCCAGCTTGAGCAACCGCACGCTCTGAAACACTTTCGGTTAGTGACCGGAAGTTCCGGTGGAAGTTCTGGTGAGCCTAGCTCGAGCAATCGCGCGCCCCGAATTACTTCCGGTTCACGACCAGAAGTTCCGGTGGATGACCGGAAGTTCCGGTCAGGTGATTAGAAGTTTTGGATGACTTCGCAGACTGACTCATGTACAACGGCTAGATCTGGACTGACTCGCGTACAACAGCTAGATCTGAACTAACCAGAAGTTCCGATGGGGCTCCACTGGAAATTCCGGTAGGCCAATCCAAGGTGACTATATATGGGTTTTGGCCGGCCGTTGGGAGGCATTCTTGCCCATTCCTTCATTCTTGAGCATTCTTTGAGCGAGAAAAACTCCTCCCCACTCATCTCTTGTCTTGGTTGTTCATATAGAGTGAGATTGAGTGAGAATCTAGTGCTAAGCATTGAGAGTTGCATCTAGAGGCACTAGATCTTTGAGTTCCGGAGTTCTTGTTACTCTTGGGTGATTCCCGTCACCCTAGAAGGTTTGGAGGCAGCGAGCTGTTGAGCTCGAGGTGGAGTTTGTTCAAGGCCACACCCGGTGTTCTTGTGAGGGGTTCTTGATCCTTCCCCGTGGGAGTTCACAAAAGGATACTCTAGTGGATTACGCATGGCTTGGAGGATCCTCGTCTTGTGTTGATAGTGTGGCGCCTGGTAGCGGGTTTGGCATTGAGTGCCAATTTAGCGTGCACATCTCCAAACAGGGGTATCGCCACAATGAGGAGTAGCTTGCCGGGAAGCAAGTGAACCTTGGTAAAAAATCATTATGTTCATATTGTGATTGCCGAGGTTCTCTTGTGCGGTTATTTCGATTGGGTGATTGGCCATCTACACTTCGCATTGGTATAACAATCCAATCCCCCTCTCTTGTATCTAGCTTGTTATTCATTTTTTGATTGATTGCTTGTCTTGCTAGACAATTAGTAGAATTGCTAGGTTGTGTAGCTCCTTTGTGTTCTTATCTAGTTGTTCTTGCTAGCTTAGTGAAGTGCCTAGAGTAATCTTGTTTAGAATTGCTTGGCTTGTTGTAGATTGGGTGCTAGTAGCATAGCCTATGTACTAGACTTGTTAGAAAGGCTTGCATAGAGTAATCGAAGCTTTAGCTTTGCATTTACGCCATCTCTTAGTCTAACAAGTTGCTTAAGTGTCTTTGCAAGAAATTTTATTAGGCTATTCACCCCCTTTAGCCATTAGGACCTTACACGTGGCATCGGAGCTAGGCAAAACACGGATCTAACAAGCTGTCGTGGCTCCCGCCGCTACTGGCCTGACCGTGGCCCCACCTCCACCACGCGCACCCACCGCCGCCTTGTCCCGCCCACCCACGTGCGCTGCCGTCGCCGCTCGGCCACGCCGCCACGGCGCCCGCCACCACCACGGCCACTGGCCTTCACCGCGGCGGCCTGCCCCACCGCGCCGCACGCCTAAGCCGCGGCCGTGCCCGCCTCCACCGTGCCGCCCCTAGTAGGAGGAAGAGGAGGGAGGAAGAAGGAAGAAGAAGAAGGGGAGGAGGAGGAGGAAGAAGAAGAAAGAGAAGGAGGAAGAAGAAGAAGGAGAAGGGAGGAAGAAGAAGAAGAAGGAGAAGGAGGAAGGAGAAGGAGAAAGAGGAGGAAGAAGAAGAAGAAGGAGAAGGGAGGGGGAGAAGAGGAGGGAGAAGGGAGGAGGAGAAGGAACCTTGGTTCGATGACCGTCCACGCCGTTCCTTGACGACGTTCATCCATGCCGTCGTTCCCTGCCATTGCTGGAGAAGAAGGTAAAGCCCCAGGTTGTCTGCCATCGTGCAGTATGTGTCATTGACGGCCTTCATGCCGAGTTTGTGGGTGTGTGGCCTTCGTGCCGTATATGTGTTGTCGGCCATCGAGCCTGCTTCTTTCTTGCTAGTTTTGGAAACCTCCCCGTGCAGGGGAGGTTCTGCCGAAATTTTGTACTTATAGTATTGTTTTTCTTGTTTTGCAGAGTAGGTCTTGTTAGAGGGGACCCAGAGTAGCTCGGCGACGCCGTTCGTCTTCGTCGGTGCCGCGGGTCTGCCGGCACTGCGTCGCCTCACCACACCGCCACCTTAGGTATAAATCAACTCTCTTCCTTACCCGTTGTCGTATTTAGGTCACGTTTCCCAGTTAGGCGTCTCCTGTCCGAAAGAGATATGGTCGGAGGTATGCAGGTCTTTGCATATCTGCGACCGTATCTGTTTCGGTTTGTCCATATTTTTTGGACAGCCCACGGATGCGTAGATGAGTTAGCTTCCTTGTTCTGCTCTCGTCTGAGTCAGAGTTTTGGTAGCACCTCCCCATTGTTCTCTGGATACACACTCTCCCTATGGGGACGTGTATCAGGAGAACAGCGGGGAGGTGCTGTCAAAATTTTGACTAGGACGGGAGCAAAACATGGAAGCTAACCCATCTACGCATCCACGGGTGGGGTTAGGACCTATCCTTCACCTATTAGATGGTAGGAATGCCGTGTAGATGTAATTGCTGGTTTTATTACTCGCTTATGTATATGTATGACAGAGGATGGCTAACCATGAGTGGATGTACACGGGATTTGCAAGTAAGAGCGATGAATGGATTAGGAGGACCAATTATTTCCTAGATCAAGCATTTGGCCTAGCTGCTAAAGGGTCGATTCGGATGCCGTGTCCCTGCAGCAAGTGTAAGAACTTGAAACATAAACAAAAAAAGATATGTGGAAAGATATTCACAGGCACGGATTCATGGCAAACTATACCCACTGGATCTTCCATGGTGAGCGTGGTCGTATTAGAGAGGAAGAGTTGAGAGCACGCCTCGAGGAGTATGACGGAGATGCTGGGATGGCCAACATGATGGTAGACTATAACGAGGCATGTGACAATGAAGGATGGTGGAGGAGGATCCAGAGGAAACCACAAAACAGTTCTACTTGATGATGTCTTCGGTACAGAAGCCCCTTCACGAGAAGACAACAATGTCACAACTGGATGGCATTGGATGCCTAATAGCGTTGAAGTTGCAGTTGAGCCTGAGCCAAGACGGCTTCGATCTCATGTTGAAAGGTTTGGGAACAATGCTTCCGAAGGGTCACACGCTGTCAAAGAATACATATGAGTCACAGAAACTCCTTCGTGCACTTAAGATGCCGTATGAGTCGATCCATTCTTGTCTGAAGGGGTGCGTCCTATTTAGGGGAGACCTTGAGGAAGCAACGCACTGTCCAAAGTGCAAAGCCTCTAGGTATGTGGAGGTAGAGGTTAGTGATGGAAAGAAGAAACAATCTAAGATCCCTGAGAAGGTCCTACGGAACCTTCCTGTCATACCGAGGCTCCAACGGATGTACATGATAGAGGAGTCCGTGAAACAGATGACATGGCAATAGAATGGCAAAAGATACACTGACAAGATGGTACACCCATCGGATGGCGACGCATGGAAGTACTTTGATGACCAGCATCGTATCAAAGCTATGGATGCTCAGAATGTACATGTAGCAATTGCAACAGATGGGTTCAACCCGTATGGAATGATGGCGGCCCCATACACATGTTGGCCCGTGTTCGTGATCCCCCTCAATCTCCTCCCTCGGCATCATGTTTGAACCCAAGAACGTGTTCTTGTCACTGATAATACCTGGACACCCGGGCAACAATATGGGTGTTTTCATGCAGCCACTGCGGGATGAATTGCAACATGCTTGGGAAAAAAGGGTATTGACGTATGATCGAGCTACAAAGAAGAACTTCACAATGCATGTGTGGTACCAATATTCAATGCATGAATTCCTGGCGTATGGCCTATTCAGCGGGTGGTGTGTTCACGGGAAGTTCCCTTGCCCAATATGCAAGGCCTCTATGATGTTCACCTGGCTAAAGAAGGGTGGCAAGTTTTCTTCGTTTGACAAACATCGTCAATTTCTGGATGACGACCATGAGTTCAGATGAGACATCAAGCACTTCACGAAAGGTGTTCAAGTCACCGACCCCATTCCTCAGATTATGGGCGGTGCCCAGGTCCTTGCCCAGTTAGAGGCTCTTGAAATTGATGAAGACAATGGTGGTTTTAAGAAGTATGGTGTGGAACACATGTGGACCCATATATCAGGCTTGACTAGGCTCCCCTACTTCAAGGACCTTCTTCTTTCACACAACATCGATGTAATGCACACAGAAAAGAATGTCACCGAGGCACTCTAGGGAACACTCATGGACATAAAGGAAAAGTCAAAGGACAACGTTAAGGCTAGACTGGATGTGGAACAGATCTGTAATAGACCAAAGCTAGTGATGAAGACCCCTGCAGACGGGAGGAAATAGAAAAGGGGCCCGGCTGATTACATCCTGAAAAGGACGATAGAAAGGAACTGTTGGAGTGGATCAAGACGTTAATGTTCCCTGATAGGTATGTGGCGAATCTAAGTAGGGGAGTGAACCCTAAGACTATGAAAGTCTTAGGGATGAAGAGTCATGACTTTCACATATGGATTGAGCAGCTCCTTCCTGCAATGACCCATGGATACCTCCCAGAACCAGTGTGGCGCGTCCTGGCAGAGTTGAGCTTTTTCTTCCACCAGCTTTGTGCCAGGGAGTTATCTCGGGTAGTGGTTCTTGAGCTGGAGCTTGTTGCACCTCTGTTGCTCTGCAAGTTAGAGATGATATTTCCACCCGGCTTCTTCCTGCCGATGCAGCATCTGATTTTGCACCTACCGCATGAGGCACTTCTGGGGGGTCCTGTGCAGGCCCGTTGGTGCTATCCAATCGAGAGGTGTCTAAAGATTCTTTGGGAAAAGTGTAGAAATAAAGCCAAAATTGAGGCTTCCGTGGCAGAGGCATTCAGAGTGGAGGAGGTATCGAACTTCACAACGGCGTACTATACTGAGAACCTTCCCAACATGCGCAATCCACCCACTCATTACAACGCCGATGAAAGTTCATCGACCCTGAGCCTTTTCAAAGGGCAACTCAGAAGAGGAGCGCAACTACCTCCAGGTAGTTGCTCCATCATGAGTGGCGCACTATCTTCCTCTAGGTGCTGTTGAACCTTGATGAAGTGCTTCCTTATCGAGAGTAAGTTTTCAATGAGCTTGTTACATACGCCATCAATATTCTCCACCTATCGATCCGACCCCCTTTGTCTCTTGGTTTTTTAGGGAGTTTATTAATGAACACTGTACAGGGAATACATCTCTTACCGCCCAAGAAGAAGACGATCTTCTCAAAAGTGCCGTGCCTGATTTTATTTCCTGGTTCGCTACGAAGGTACCATACAACCTACCTCGTTCCAACTTTGAGATTCCACTTTGCTCCTAGGAGCGAGCAATGTAACGATCACCCTGGCCTCACCTTGTAGGCCCGCACGAATGCGAAAATGAGTGATGAATTAAAACAAGTTGGACACGGCTTCCGCACTACGGTCAATTCATTCACCGTTTATGATGTGAATGGCTATCGCTTTCGCATGAGAAGCTACGAGGCGAGTTGGCCCGCATGAAAGACCACGTACACAGGAGTTCGTACGCCCAACACCGATGATCGCGACTATTATGGCATAGTTAAAGAAATATACGAGCTCCACTTTGAGGGCTCCAAAGCTCTTAAGCCAGTGATATTCAAATGCCACTGGTTCAATCCTAATGACATGAGAAAAACTGATGCGATTGGGCAAGTCAAAATTCAACAGGATTCTGTCTATACAGGAGAAGATGTCTATATTATGGCTCAACAGGTCACACAAGTTTATTACCTCCCATGGGCGTGCCAAAAAGACAACGCCCTTAAGGGTTGGTACCTTGTGCACTTGGTATCGCCGTGCGGTAAAACTCCTGTCCCAAACGATGATGATTACAACTTTGACCCTTCGGCAGATAGCGGAGAGTTCTATCTACCCAAAGGGCTAGAAGGGCATTTTGAGATAGACATTCATTCGCTGATGGGAATGGATATAGACAACGACATTGATAAGGACGAGGGTGAAGAGGTGCAAGATCCTAAGGACATGATGATGCTTGAGCGATGGAGGGCTCAGCGCGATAGAGTTGTTGAGGACGATCGAGATGGTGAGGACAATGGAGATGATGAGGACTTAAGAGAGCTCAACAGTATTGATAGTGACGATGACAGTAGTGGTAGTGATGACGATGATCCAACCATTGTCATTCGTGGAGATTATTTCTAATTCATGTAATACTATATTGTTCTTATTATTACTTTGCAATTATGTTTCGTTCATTTTGCATCTCTTTACAAGTACTATATTTGTGCTAATTCGTTTAATCTTTGTCATTGCAGGCACAAGAAAAAATGCCAGGCAGAGCTAGGCGGCCGCAACGGGTGAATGCCAACCCGCACTACCAGAGGACCACCAACGACAAGGAGCCACCGTTGCCGGAGTCGTCGGCGAGTGCCCGCGGATGTCACCCGTCGACGAGGAGGCTGTTTGCCACCTCGACGCCCCTGCAGGATGAGGAGGAGGAGACGCCCGAGGTGACACCCACGTAGATGGACCCCCACGCAACAGGGGTCATGACGACAAGGAGGAGACAACCGAGGCGACACCAGGGGAGACGGCTACGGCTTCCTCTAGTTCGACGAGGAAGCCGTACTCACACGGGGTCACACACCTCCCTTTAGCGCCGCTCGCGTCAGACCAGCGTCCGGTCATCATGACATGTTAAAAATCGAACTTCAGACTAACAATTCTTCTTAATGATTCATGCAACAACTAGACGCATGTGAGCGGAGGGGGTTCATGCCATATCAATGGCATGCAGAGCCTCTTGCTTAAGAAGCACTACCCTGGCAGGGTCACCCACAAGGGGGTGATGGAGCCGCCCTAGAATTAGCCATACTTCATTTGTGCCAATGACGATAATGGGGTCCCTCTTGTGACTAGGATCCAGAGTGACTTCTGGGTGAGTCTTCATCGCAGTTGTGGTATGAAATAATGAAATAATGAAATGATACATTATGTCTGTATGAGTTGTGGTTCACATGCACGCCGGGGCAAGAGGAGAAGGCGGCACGAGTGTAAGACAAGGTCTGCAAAGCCCGACTCAAGGACATGTTCCATGAGACGCACCTCTAGGTCCTCATCACTTACCACGCCAACATGCTTCTCAAAAAGTTGACGAAGTCGGAAGCCAGGGATATGATCCTGTACCCCAAGACCGACGTCCCCAAGGAGGTATACCTCCAGGTAAGTAGGAAATATCAATTCTGATTCGTTCCATGAAAAATAAGTAGAAAACATTCATTCTGATACATTTTCTCACATGACAAATGCACGTTGTCATGCAGCACCCTCCTGAATGGTACAAGTTGTACATAGACTACTGGGAGACATTGTGGACACGTGGCTCAAGCTTGAGGCATACAAGCAGCACAGAAAGAAATGGGGGAATGCCTAGCAATGCTAGGGCCGGCACACCACCAAGGGAGCCAGCCCCTCCCAAGGTTCATGAACACATGGGTACGCTTCTGTTGATATTTTTATTTATTTAGTTATTCTAGCTCTCAGTTCTCATTATGTGTAATCACCTTTGTATTTTCCTCGTAGATCCACGCGCATGATGGCCAGGTGATCAACGAGTTTATGGGGTACGCCCTGGCTCACAAGGGCAAAGCGACAGATTTGACCAACGTCTACAACCTAGCGGACGGGACTGAGGTGTACACTAACCTGAACGCGTACGAGAAGATGGCCGAATACACTACGGCGGCTAGCACGTACCATGGGGAGGACTTCGATCCGGCCACCCAGCCCCTGGATACGGACATCCTGATGAGGACGGGAGGAGGAAAGCAGCACGACCGGTACTATATTGCCCACAGCGCAATCGACCCGACCACTGCTCCCACGCTCTGCCAGGTTCGAGAGGGGAGCAGCACGACCTCCTCCGACGTCCCCATACGACCTCGGCAGTCGAGCTCCGCGCAGATGTTGACGACAGCTCAGGTAACTATAGTTTTATTCTCGTTCATTGGTTTTACATATGTACCTTTCCTTTTGTATTTTTTAAACATTGCGGGTGTAATATTGCAGTCCAAGCTGGCCGATTTGTGGGCCGCGCAGGAGGCCCATCAGCGGTTGCTGGCGGCCCAACAGGAGGCCCATCGGCAGGAGATGGAGCGCCAGATGGAGGTTGTCCGGTTGCACTCACAGCGTCAGATGCAGGACTTTGCCAGCTTTGTTCAGAGCATTCGGATCCCTCGTGTTGTCTTGCCTCCGTTGCCTGCCTCGTTGTTTGCTCCACCCCCTCTTCCTAGCCCTATAGGGACTCCGGTGAGTATATATGTTTGTCTATTGCTTTGCCTTGTACGGCCATCTGGCATGTACTAATGAGATTGCTTCTCCTTTGTGCAGCCACAGTCGGCGGGTTCAAACCCGACTCCTGGAGACGGCCCTTCTCCAGGCCATGGGTGGCCGGTTGGCCCAAGTCCACTTCACACGTGGCCCGGTGGCGTTCCTCCTCTGCCTCTGTAGAAGGGGTGGTCTCGGTGGTCAGATGGCGCTCCTCCTCCGCCCCAGTAGCACGGGTGGTCAGGTGGAGCTCCTCCGCCTCAGCAGCATGGGTGGTCAGGTGGCGCTTCTTCGCGTCAGTAGCTCGGGGGCTGGACGTACTCCTTTATGCCGCAGGGGTGGTAAGGTAAGGGCTCTTCACACTCTGTGGGGCACGGGGCAGGCGGGTCGCAGCACGAGCAGTGATGGACTGAGGCCTTTATGTTGGACATGTTGAACTTGTTGTGGACCATTGATGGATGTTGAACTTGTTATAGATGTTGGACATGTTGGATTATTTTTGAATTTATGACTATATATGTGGATTTGTGACTATATATGTGAATTTGTGACTATATATGTGGATTTATATTATATATGTAGATTTGTGATATATATATGTGGATCTATCTAATGTCATATGCATAAAAAACAAAAAAAATAAAAAAATATTTTCCCCAGCTTTGCCGAGTGCCTGCACTCGGCAAAGCTGGGCACCAGTTTTGTCTAAACTCTAGCTTTGCCGAGTGCCTACTGACCTGACACTCGGCAAAATTTTTTTAAAAAAAATAAAATTTCTTTGCCGAGTGCCAGATCAGCACTCGGCAAAGATTTTTTAATTAAGAAAAAAGAAAAAAACTTTGTCGACTGCTGGCATGGAAGACACTCGGCAAAGAAAATAATTTTCAAAAAATAAAAAAATCTTTGCCGACTGTCATGTCTGCGGTCGGTAAAATTAGCGTCAGATGACTGATGCCGTTAAACTTTGCTGACTGCTGACACGGCAGTTGACAAAGTCTTTACTGACTGCCTTTGATCTGGCTGTCGACAAAGAACTCTTTGCCGTCAAATTCTTTGCCGAGTACCCTTTACCGACTGCCGACGTGCAAAGCAGTCGACAAAGGCTTTACCGACTGTCTTTAGCCCTTTACCGACTGCTTCCAGCGGTCGGCAAAAAAGTTGAGTCCGGTAGTGAACTCTGGGATGCCCGTCCGTATCTGGCGCCCCCGTTACTAGACTCCAGAATGCTGTATAGCTCGTGCCCTCTATAAAAGAACGCATTGTGTTTAGTCTGACTTAGATGTGTAACATGCAAGGTCATCCACGCCTCCTCCATAAATAGCGCAGAACCACGAACCCATATCCTCAGTGCCTCTCTTCGGACCTGATCTCATCGCACAAGTACTCATCGTTTCCAGTTCGATCAGCGACGTTTGTCGCATTGCAAGCTGCCGCCATGGCGTCCGCTGCTACTGCCAAGATGACGGCCGCCGTCATCATGCTGCTGGTGCTGACCACGGGTCAGCTACTGGCTGGTAGTGCGTCGCCGCAGCCTCGGAGGCTACTTGCGGTTGCGGAGGAGGGGCGCGAGGTGCCGCGGAAACCGGCGGCCTCCCTGCCGGTGCTATCTGCCGATGCCGCTACCGTAGTGAGAAGACTATTTATGGTTCCCTGCCCATATGAATGCATTCGAGCCGGGAATAACTGTGAGTGCCCTTAGGCCTTAGCCTGTGCTGTGGTTTGGCTGCGACGATGGCCCAAGAATAAATTGGCTGAACAAGCGAGTACGTTGCCCCCCAAGTAGTCTAGCTTGGGCTTCCGATTATCAGTTCAGGTTCTTGTTGTATTTAATTTGCTTTCGTGACTTGCGTCGATCTGGTTAAGACGACGTTTTTGGTTTTAATTTTACAGTATTTTGTGCATTTGCAGCCATGCGTGGTTGCTGACTTTCTGTGTACCAACTGTGTTACTATGGTCTGTTTTCAATAAATCAGTGCTGCTTACATGAGGCTGCAAAAGCCCAATCAGCTCTTCAATTCATAGTACGTGGATTAACCGTGGCAGGCTTTTTCAATTGGACCGCTTGGATAATCCGGTGCCTATGAATGCAGAACAGCCACCCCTTTTTGTCCTCTACGGGTCTTTCTCTATCAACTTGTGGGGAAAGTTTTGCCCTAAAATTTGATCAAATATTTGAATTGAGGTTTAGGCCTTCGATTTGGGGGGAGGGACGCTGCAAGAGGTATTTAAAGGCCCTCTCATCCTCCTTTCTCTCTCTTTTCCATCACTTTGGGTGCTTAGATCTAGATCCATTTTAATATTAAGATCTTGCATTAAGGATGAAGGCTCTCTCCCATTACCATGAGTTGCTCTCTTTTTCATCATTTTGGGTGTGCTCTAGATCTAGATCTCTCCCATCCTCTCCTTGATCTCTCTTTTTCATGGAGAGTATTTCTTTGGATGTTGATCATCATCTATTATCTTTTGATATAGCCATGTTTTCCCTTTTCTAATTTTTCTTATTTGCTGCTTGTATTTATAAGGTTCGCATGTATGATGGATATGTCCCAATGAAAGTACCAGTTGGATAGAGTGAGTGGTCCGCTGGACGAAGTGAGGAAGCTATCCATATCAAAAATCCACTAAAACTTACAATTATAGTCAACTGGCACATGTACTTATCATAGTTATCTCTCCATCCACTAATATTCATTTAGCTATCCATATCGAGATGTCAAACCATTTATCAAAATTAATTTAAAATAATTTCATTCATGTAACTATAAATTTAATACTCTAATTTCATTTTAAATTATGTGGAATCCCCACGGCAATGCATGTGGGATTCTCTTAATTTTATATTAATACACAAAAAAATCGTTAGGTCGGGCCCACCTATAATAGGGTCAAAGTGACCGAGTACTGAAGACTCACTATCCTGTTGATACTACGTAGCTACAAACTATAATTCGAATAGTTGAAATGTATTGTTTCATAGTATATTTTTGAATTATCATAGCAGTAAAAACAATTGTTTCTGTTAAGCTATATAATATTTAAAAGTTACATTTAGCGGATTACATCACATATATCTAGAACTTCTCCTTTTAATACCTAGAATTCTTTTATTTAAGCTAAAACAGGGCCTATTTATGGGACAATCAAGGTCATCTTCCCTCTCAACTAATCTGCCCATATATGGTTTTCTACTATTTCTAGTAATTCTGAAAAGAAATTATTCTTCCTTACGTGAGGACCTATTCTTTGTTTGGTTTTTATAGTAAAATTTCATTGTGTACTAGCATTTGGAGCGCAAGATTAAGATTCTATTGGAAAGTGAGGTCATAGTCATAGGCCGGTGGGCTTGACTATAATGGACTGAATGCACATCCATCGTCACAGGCTCTTCCAGGCTCACAGCAGCCGGGAGCGATATTCCCGAACTGGGCCATGGGATTCCTGGCAGCCTCAAGAGGGATTCTAGCCCACGTTCCCTCTTTTTCAGGAGCCACGCCTACGTTTTAGTTACCCACTTTAAATCAATTCTTTTTTTAATAAAAGAAAATATATTTCTAGTTTTAGTCATCCGAGGATGTATCAGGCCATAATTATTACAGCAGAAAGGCAGCGTTACAGGTAAGACCAAAGGTCACCCGAGAACACTGGTGCACCTAAAAATAAAAGTAAACGACGAAAAATTGCATCCCCAATGGGAAATCTAGTACTCCCACGGACACCGACCGCCATTGAAGACTCCGGATCTTATAACCTGAAAACAGCATAAGACACCAGATGTATGGGCAATGGAACCACCATCTCAATGCCGGCATAAGCCGACAATCCAAGGGACCTTCCAAAGCGATGTCTCCAACGAGAAAATGCCATCCAAAGACGTCATCATCGCCCAACCAGATACTGGTGTTGGTTTTCACCTGGAGAGATCCACTTAAAGAACGAGACGACGCCTCTAGCGAGGAAATAGCGCCCACAAGCATCACCGTCGTCGAAACATGGTGAACGACCATTGCCACATCCCACCAAGGACCATGCCGTTACGCTAAACACCAGCGACATGCACCATCGCCGAAACCGGCCACAAAGGACATCAACTCTCAGATCCGAAAAACTGTTGATGGCTCTAGCGGACGCCGACGTCGTCGTTGTCGTTCCTCCGCCGGCAGCAACGAGGTGAGAGGCTCGCCGCCCCTTGCCCTAGGGACCTAGGATCCAGCTATAAGGCCACAGATCCGGAGCCCCATGCCAACGCCTCCGTCTTGACAATCTGCGGAGGCTCCAGCCATGGCCGGCCACCGGGGCCCTGGATCCAGTCGCCTAGGTGCCGGATCGCCGCTAGGCCCTGATATGGCCGCCCGGCCACTGCTCTGCCGCCGCCGCCTAGAATCCGGAGGGTCGCATCCACTGTCCTCGCCCTCACGCCTCGCGGATCCGCCTACACCGACGGTTGTCCCTTGGACGTGCCCGCGAGGCATGCCTGATCCGCCCCCGCCGCCGGCCGTCATGCCCGCACGGACGCGCCCGCAAGGCTCGCCTGGGAGATTCTCGCCGCCACCTTCATGGGGAACCGCGCGGGCTTCCCGGCGACACCCTCTGGCGGCGGCAAGGAAAGGGAGGGGGTGGAGGGCGCCCGGCGGCGGCTAGGGTTTGGTGCCGCCCGAGCCATCCGTGCGGGAGGAGGACGCGGGGGACTTTTGGAATTAGATTTAGGTGCTGCAAATCAATTCTTAATGTTGTAGATACAAAATATGGAAAACTTTAGGATTTTTTTTTTGAAATCACAGGTTACTTTCAACCTGCTTACTAATCAGTCCGACGTGGCATATCTTGAGAGGTCAAAGTGAGCAAATTCTTGTTTAAAAAGAGCAATTAATTCTTTGCAGTTGGTCTTATAGGAAAGAAACAGAGGCATAAAACAGGTGTCCAGGACTGGTGGTTTCCAAGGTGCATGAAACTTCAATAGTCTACTGTAATTCAAAACATATACTATACACGAAACAGTCTGCTGCATTTTTAACTAAGAAATAATGAAATAGTCTACTGCTATTCGAGGTCATTCAGATTTGACAAAGGAGAGAGGCACGTCATGTAGTAACGATCAGGGGGGGCAGGGGCAATGCATTCTTCAGATGCAGATGACTTCCAAGCAAGACAGCATGGTCCCCAACTATAAAAACATGCAATTATCCTGTCGAGTGCACGCTCATCCTCCTTGACAATTCGGCAAATGATGTCAACCTGAACTGTACCTGCATTTTAATCGCCTCAACCCATGTCAAACCCCGGCATCGTCGTCAGACGGCAGAGATTAGCACCAGCTGTCAGCTATTCCGAGAAAGCCAGATCATCATGAGTTTTCAATTCCAGAGTCAACCGCGGCCACCAGTCGATTCGCGGCCGCCAACAAAACTGGAAAGGCTGAATAATTCCTGGTTCTTATATCGTTCTGAATCTCAAGTTGTGGATTGTATTCGTCTGCATGGGCCACGCGCGTTCTTTTTAACTGAACCCAGCCGCTTTCATTCTTGGTAGCATTGTTTTTTTTTTCTAATCTAATCATCAAGTCAGAAGCTAGGGTCGTTTGGACTTTCTGTTCATGGCTGGATGTTTCTTCTTGGCGCATATACTATTTAAGCATATCAAGAGAGTCAGAGCATGCATACGCCGTTGTTCCTCTGGTGGGGGTTCCATTCATATGTTATAATGCCAGTTTTCTGTTAAGTTCTTCCAACAAGAATGGGGGAAGAAATATAAAAATATGTACCTTGATGATTGCTGAATAGACAATATTTGCAGTGCTACAGTTAGCCAACTGACTAAGCTTGTCAGCATCAGCCATGGAAGGGAAGTTGCAGAACATTGCAGAATTTTTCCGGAGGATCAGTATCTCGGCAGAATTCCTCCAAAATGCTTATAGGAACAAGCCCTTCCATATAATTTTATATGGTAATAAGTGTTGATCCTAAAATGTGTTGATCTGTACAGTGATCGATCATTGCTATTTAGACATGGGGATAACATCTGTCAATCTGTTTCTTCAAAAAAAAATTGTCAATCTGTATTGTGATCTTGATCGATGCTTTATGCTGGCTCCTAGTTAAAATTAATGTGAATTGTGAATTTTTCATTTGCTAGCTACAGTTGTTAAAGTCAGTTGCTAACTACAATAATAACTAAAAAACCTGAAGGCATACCTATGAGGAGGGGCATGGTGGCCTGACACGCCGAAGGAGGGGTGGGGCGACATTGCCTGCAGCATGGTCCACAGGACCACTGGGGAGCAATATGTGGTCAGCGTGCGAATTATGCAGTGACAGCGAAGGCAACGGGGCCAGCCTGTGGGGGCGGTGGCGGGCTCTTGATGGGGGCAGGGGCAGGCTCTGGTGGGTTTAGGGGTGACAGGTGATATGGTAGGGGAGACTAACCCAAGCAAAAATAGAGAGGCAGGGAAGAAGACAGGCGCATAGGCTGGCCTCGGCACCACATATGTGAGCTCTGAGATCGGTGCCATAGATCTGTGCGCTAAGTTTGGCGCTGACCATTTGCCACGTCAGTGCCACCCAATCATCCATGCAACACCTGGCTAGGAGGTTTGGAGCCATTAGTCAGGGTGCCGACCGCTATAGTCCAAACCCGAATAATATCCGCTAGGGTGTAAATATCATTTTTTTGAAGAAAGGACTAAAATAAAAAAATCAAGAATCTCTCTTCCTAAAAAAGCAAAGCAAAAAATGGTTCACCAAGTGAAGCTCCTGGGAGAAGTCATTTTTGATTTGCTGGGTGGAGTCTCTATTCCATAGCTTCTCCAAGCTCCTATATCAAGGCGGCAATGTGGTACCTGGAAACCTGAGTATTCGACATGTTTTACTCGCTAATGAAGAGGGTATGGACAATCGGGTGCACAATCGTGACCTGAGTTAAAAAAAACTCAATCAAATGACAAGCACTAAACCTATTGAGATGTGTACCCTAACCAATTCAACCTAAATACTAGAGCCGATGGAAAAGAGTAGGCAATTCACTTTTTATATTAACATCCCCCACCAAGGCTCAAACATGGAGTGAGAAATACTATTTATAATTGCATTAGTGAGGTTTTGAATTCGAAGACCTTTGACCGGCTCTTATATAATATTAGTGAGTTGCATACTTGCATGCACCACCATACCGACTAATTTAACATAAAAGTTTAAAAAATGAAGAAAGGCAGACAATTTACTTATACTTCAACGAAACCTGACAAGCTGAGCTCTTGGAACCTAGAGGTTTTGCTATGCTCATTTCTTCAAAGATACCATACATGCCAAGGCGTTTGGAGCCATCTACTAACAGTTGCAATGGGCACTTCATATAGCGCGCCAAGATTGGTGAGCTGGTAGCTATCTATAGTCACCATGCTTCAATATAATTTGATTTGAAGCTTGTTGTTGATCTGCACAACAACCACTCCATATAATAAACAAAAGAAGGACGTTGCCCTAATCTATTGTTTTGTTCGAAGTACCTGTCGACGATCTACCTGATCTTTGCTCACAGAACGAGCAATCAGGACGCCGACTGCCACACTGCACACATTCACACGGCATTGGATCATGGAGCAGTACCAGTTCATTAGCAAGTATTGCGCAACTTGTGTTACCGACCTTTTGACCCCCATTTAAAGAGATAGATGTCTTTGTCTTTGAGTTACCGAGTAGCTGAAAGGGACATTCCAGAAAGGATAGACAACAAGAAATATGATGTGGATTCTGGCTGGGTTTCTACACTGCTAAATTAGCAAACAAGGCACACGGTTGCTTTCATCTGTAGCATGTACGACATATGTAACGTGTGTCATGATGAAATTGAGTTTACTTGAGCTCGTTGCACACAAAATGAGGAGGAAGTTTGCATGAGAACCAATGAGAAATCAACTTTTTTTTGTGTTATTCTAAGAGCTCGAACTGTTTACAAAATCAGAATCAATTGCGTAGAATACAGTAAATAGAAACAAGAATACTACACATGTAAAAAATAAAAGAAACTAAATTAGATCATATAAATATTTAAAACGGTGATGTTGTCATTAGCGAGTTGAACATATCCCCATCGAGTATAAATTAAAAAAAAACAGAGTTGAAACTGTCACTTGTTTGTTTCTCTATTGTATCCTGAGAGAAAATAAAACCGGGAAATGATGACACACAAGAATGCAACGTATGAAAAGAAAATCAAAGCAAGAACGACAAGGATGAACAGCCAAATGGAGCACACTCTCTTCTTGTAATTAAAACTCTTTTTTTCTAATACAAAGATACGCACGTATTCTCGAAAAAAAAAGATGAACAGCCAAATGGAGCATCTGTGAGCACTGAACATTTGGCGGGCCCACGTTACTATCAGGGGCATGACGTGCTTGCGAGTTATATGTGCATGTGCATGGTTGGTTGAAAGCTAAATATTATTCATCATGGAAATTATCAAAGTCAACTTGAAATCAGTACTAGTTAAGTACTGCCTCCCAGATCCCGGCCGGACAGGTAACATTAGACGTGGCCAGATGGCTGAATTTGGAATGGTGTAGAGTTGATAATTTCCAACGTAATCTGAGGGTTCAGAACCCAAAATATATACATATGTAGAAATGAGAAGGCCCAGGTTTGGTACCGTGGTGGGCTGGACGACTAGAGGCCTCTTATAGGTTACATTATTTTATACAGAAAACAATTCATGAGTCACCAAGCGTGTTGAAACTAAATCAAGTGGAAAAGATCATGCTGCCATGGCGGCAACAAATTTCGTTTTCCAAATTAGGCACACAGGAATTTCAGTGGTAGCTACCAAATGGTAGGGGCAGAGAACTAATCAAATCTGCAGAGTGTCAAACGCAATTGATTAACCAAAGGAAGTCAACCCTACTGAAGTCGGCAATGCGTGGGTTGAAGGCTTCAAACTTCTAGCATTATTGATCACTATCAGTTGCACGTTATAGCGCACACTGGACAATCTACTCATCGATAAGGACTTTTAATTTGCTAGGTTATAATATATTATATGGTAACATATGCACAGATAGTAGACTCTTAACATTCTAATTGTACATTGGTTGGCCCCAAATTTCTGTTTCAAGGCATACTAATTTGATCTACCTGTCGATATCTTCCTTCAATAATATTTGTTTTGCTGAACGATTCTTTCAACTATAATCATTGAAAGTTCAACACGTTTTTTTAAAAAAAAATCAAATATAAGAAGATCGTGACTTGCTAGGCCCAATTGTGATGTATTTTCTAAGTCATCATAGATGGCTCATTGTCGACGAGCATGTCACCTACAACCAAAAAATAACTCCATTGAGTGATTATCTATAAAATGAATACATGTATGAATTGATTTTGTGTGTGGAATGAACTAAATATAATCTGATTTTTTAGCTCCTAGTCTCTTTGGTTCAATTTGTTAGAGAATTATTATACATCGCAGATCCAATCAACATAGATTCAATTCTGTGTTAAAAACTATTTGTCAGAGCTCTTGGATTCACCCTAGAAGTTGCTCTAGGAGCACTTCCAAATAGAGAGCCTTAGACCTTAAACACATTGATCAACAAACTAATAAGAAACCAAACTCAAAAAACTTGATATACTATAGCTGATTCTAAAATGGAGGTACCCCGTCATACAAATATGAACCCTCGGTTCAGTCATCATTAGACGGCTCTAGCAAACGTGATTGAGCTAATTGACCTTGAGCAGTGCAGGTGTCAGGATAACTGGAGAGTTAACGTAAAAACAGATGGATGCGTACAACTGCATGCCGACAAGAAGGCCAATGAATGATGAAGCCTGCGTTGAAATTAGTGATAAGATGCATAGATGGTGGGTACACGAGGTAAAAAGTACATTTTGTATACACATCTAACACCTGACCTTACATTATTAGATAGTAAGTACTTAAATTTGTACTCGAGTTACAACTGTACTGATATAAACCAATTTAGCAGTGTTTTGTCTCACAACAAATCAACATCGGCCAGAATCGGTCAGTCAAAAATGATTCAGCGGGCAGGGAGACAGTATAACCAATCTATCAACTGCTAGTGTGAATGAAGTTGGACCAAAGATTAGCTGCACATCTGAAGTTGTTGAAAGCCTTATTAAACGAACTAACAAACGAACCGATGTTGCAATTTATTAGAAGAAAACAAATGAACCACCTATGTTGCTTTGGCACCGGGAGATCGAGAAATATTCGAGATTATTATCGGGTGTCACGTAAACGAACCCCCAGTTAATTATTAACAGTAAATAAAATGGGCATTATACCGCAAATTATATATAAGTGTATCGATGTGATGGTGTGTCATCATGAGGTACACAGGCGGTTGGGACAGATAACACGCAAGGTAAAGTTGACGTGAAAACACAGGACAGGATCAACACCGGCCGGCCCGTGCCTGGAATATTGCGTGCAAGTGCCAAAAGACACTGATCCCAGCACACACGGCCAAGGAATGACGGAGGCGCCGTGTCTGCGCCCAGCGAGGCATACAATTGCAAGGCAGGAGGATTTGGACGCCAAACCTGTCTGCTAGCTGCACCCATAGACGAACATCCATCGGCTGCAACAAGGTAAGGTCAACTCCATCCCTCTCATGGCGGTAGCGATAAGGGGTCGGGTGATAAAATATAACTACACTGGCTAGCTAGGGTTAGATATAAACTATTCTGTGGTGGTTACGATCGTAGTAGCTGTCGTCACATGGGGCATGCAATACGTGCCGCCCCTTGAAACCGATCGAGCCCCTGCCGGTTTCTGTATATATGCAACTAACCAAATAATACGTGTCTTTGTTGAAAAACAAGGTACTACAAGTACATTACGGCGCCGTTTGCAAGTGCATTGCAAGAACTATAGAGACGGGCAAAACATATTTTCCAACGCGTGCCGAAGCACTGGTCTCTAAACAATAGTCGTTGTGGGTATATTGTCCGTCTACGTAAATAATGGAAAATCACACAAGAAGATTAGAAGCCTATTGTCAAGTCCATCAATGAGTTTGTTGCCAAACGTGCTCGTGAGCTCGCTGTAGCCACGGCTTCCACCACCTAGCCACCATCATCAGCAAACTTGTGCTCTCATTTCGCAATGGCAAAATAGTGGGACCACCCGCGCCACAATCGGAGGACATTCAAGGCTGACATTGTTTCACCTAAGTGATAATAGCGTTCCACGGAGCTATGTACTACGGTAGATGACTAGCGCATGACTCACTACTTTGGCTTTGAGCGTGGATCAGGCACTGAACGGTGCCTGTGGTTGTCATTTTCCCTTGGCGAAATGGTACTTGACGTTTACTCTGCAATATCGGGGTAATGGAAAGTAACTTTTACGTAGAGAAATGTCTGAGCAACCCACTCTAGCAGGTCAAAGAAGAGGACACAATTTAATCCCCATTTCTAGGTTTGACTATGCATGTAGGTTTCGCGTTGGTGAAAAGTTGCTGAGATGCAAAGCACCGTGGGCCTTGCCTGACTAGACTCATAACTCTAAACAAGAGAAGAAGATGTGGGGACTAGGTGGGAGAGGAGGAAGCCGATGGCAACCTAGGGAAGTCTTACCTGAATTAGGAGTCTATGCATGGGAAAAGTCGCAATATGCCGAGCATCTATAGTGGTTGTAAGGGCATTATCGTCATCTGAAAGCCTACAGACGTGAATAAATAATGCCACCAAAGGAGATGTGAAGAGGAGAGAAGAAACCCTAAGCATCCTCCAATATAAGATCATTTGTTCCGCTTGTCATCTTGGTTATGCTTGCCCTAGTTACTCTGGTCACTTGAGTAACAACCTAAGGCTTGAAGGTTAAGGCCTAGAACAACAGCCATTACCAGTTGGACGCCGGGGTGAGCGAGTTTAGCACTGCTCGAGCGAGGAACACACATGGGCAGATTAGAGAGGAGTTAGGGTTTTGCAGGAATGTGACTGGCCATTTCGGCTCCCATATCCGCCACTACCTTACCTTTGAGCCTGTCACCATGGCACCAGAAAGCCTCAACAATGCCTCGGCATGGCAGACCCCCTGGTGATCAACCTCTGCTAGATCTAGATCGAGCCTAGGGAAAGCGGAAGTTTGCATAAAGAGGGCATAGAGGCAAAGGAGAGATGGAGATGAGAGGGAGGGAGGGAGCGGGCATATGCTATAAGGCTAAGGGTCACATGTGGAAGAGGGAAGAACTGAGGGACCTTGTGTGGTACTTTAGAATTTTCATAGTTGGCCAATTGTAGGCCTTGGGCCTATGTAGACAAACTTTTTAATACTTATTTCGTCTCTAAATATGTCTTGATTTTCAAGTTGATGGAGGCAGGATTGTGTCCTAAAATGAACCATCTCCAAAATTGATTTTGTATTTTTTTGAAGAAATAGGAACTCTTGGACTTACTATATAAATAAAATGGGTTTTTCCCATAGTAGTGAATATCCTATAAAATCTCTATGCTTCAAATAGCCGGGTAGCTTAACATGTTTGTAACATATGGGTCTTTAGACGAGGTCCCATAAATTTGAATCGGTTAGTTCATATCATCTGATACAGTTCTTATACTATGGCTACAAATCTCGGAAAAATGGACTAGCATTTACATATAAGCAAGTCAGTTTGCACGAGCTAACCGTCCTACAACCACGACCAAGCTAGCCCTTCCTATCGTTGAAGCTACCGGCCGTACATAGCAGCTGTGTAGCTGGACACGCTGAACACTACCGAAAAAACGGGCTTTGCCGACTGCTAGAAGCAGTCGGCAAAGGTCGGAATGCAGTCGGCAAAGCCTTTGCCGACCGCTTTCCACGTGACAGTCGGCAAAGATTGGTCAGCAAAGATGCTGTCGGCAAAGGCAGTCTTTGCCGACTGCCAATCCAGCAGTCGGCAAAGACTTTTTGAAAAAATAAAAAAAAGATAGGCACCCGCCAAGCCCATCCACAGGGCCAGCGAGCCCATCGACGCCGGCCGCCGTCCAGCCGCACCACGCGCCATCGAGGGCCGCCACGACCCACGCCGCCGGGGGGGCCTCGCCTCACGCCGCCGTCGGGGGCCGCATCGCGCCGCCGCAGGGGGCCGCCGCGCTCCGCGCCCTGCGCCGTAGCGACCCGCGCCGCTGGGGGCCCTGCTGCAAGGGCGGGGCCGCGCCACCGGGGCCGCGTGCCGGGGGAGTGGAGTGGGAGTGGCCACGCCGCCGGGGCCGTGCCTCGACCTGCCGAGGAGCCGGGGAGGGGCCGCGCCGCCGGGGCCACACCGCGACCCGCCTGGTCGCCGGGGAGGGGCCGCGCCCCGCGTTGCCGGCGAGAGACAGAGGGGGGAGAGGCTGGCGGCGGTGCCTGGTGGCGAGAGAGAGGGGGAGAGAGGCTGGCGGTGGATGGGTGTAGGGAAAGGGGGTGGGGTTTAGGGTTAGGTTTAGGATATATATATATGGGAGAGAGGCAGGTGGCAGCTGCTGGGCCTTATTGGGCTGGCTAGTTTGCCGAACGGTCTAGGAAGGGCACTCGGCAAAGCTTTTTTTTGCTTTTTTTTATTTTTTGTTTTAAATCTTTCAAATTCAAAAGCATGAGAAGATGAACTCTTTTAAATTCAAACTTTTTCTGTTGTCCTAGTATTTAAATTCAAACTTTTTCTGTTGTCCTAGTATATTGTTTACAAGCACATGTTCAAATTTGAGATTTTTTATAACATTTTGGTATATTTCGCTCATTTCTTTCACTTATTTGAATTTTTTCGGATAATCCAAAATTGAACTGCAGGTGTATAAAATAATAAAATGCAGTCACTTAAAAATTATATTCGGAGAGTGTATATTAAGGACGTATCCCAGGAACTAAATCAAAATTTTGAACGAATTGTTCACGAAACATGACCATTCAGTTGCGGGAGAAGTGTTTTTTAATTATATAAAATGCAAACGAAGTCCGAAAATACAAAACTTGTCGAGATGTCACGATATCACATGAAGAGCCTCTGATAAAAAATTTAGAATATTTCAAGCAAGTTATGATGTCGGATGTCTAAAACCCAAACATCTCCACATGGACCATAAGTGATCACATATGAAGATATCTAGGTTTTAGCCATCCGAATTTATAACTTACTCGAAACATTCTCAATTTTTTACCACAGCCTTCACATACGATGGGATGACACCTCGCCAAGTTTCGTAATTTTCAGACTTTGTCTGCATTTTATATAATTAAAAATTCTTCTTCCGTAATTAAATGGTCATGTTTCGTGAACAAGGCGTTCAAAATTTTGGGTGAGTTCCTAGATACCACTTTAATATTCACTCTCTAACATGAATATAATTTTTTGAATGGCTTTATTTTATTATTTCATGTACTGTAGTTCAAATTTACTTTTTCAAGAAAAATTCAAGTAAATAAAATTAATTCAAAATATATAGCAAAAGATGATAAAAAAATTTTAAATTCAAAATTATGATTCAATACAATTTAGAAGGACTGCCGACTGTCAGTCTGAGGCAATCGACAAAGAATGTTGTCTTTGCCGACTGCCTGAGTCTGACAGCCGGCAAAGAGGGCCTTTGCTGACTGCCCGACATTTGCCAGCCGGCAAAGCCACAGACAGTCAGCAAAGACAGATTTTTCGGTAGTGGAATGTTCTCTTCACTACCGGATTCACTGTCTTTGCCGAGTGCCCGAGGCACTCGGCAAAGGCCTGAAAGCACTCGGTAAATGCTTTGCCGAGTGCTTTCCACGTCGGCTGTCGACAAAGAGTTGTCGGCAAAGAATTTGACGACAAAGAAATCTTTACCGACTGCCACGCCACGGGCATTCGGCAAAGACTTTGCCGAGTGTCATATAAGCACTCGGTAAAGTTTAACAGCAACCGTCATCTGACATGTTCTTTGCCGAGTGTTGACTTGGCAGGCACTCGGCAAAGAATTTTTATTTTTCAAAAAAAACCGTCTTTGCCGAGTGCTGACGTGTCTGGCACTCGGCAAAGAATATTTTTAAAAAAAATTGTTTTTTTAAAAAAAATATTTGATCATAGTTTCATTCATCTAATTACAACCAATCACTTTGGACAAATAAAACAAGAGGCAACAACTTCATAGTTCTGAATCACACTACAGCAAAAACAGCCAACTTTTTGAACGAGGATTTTATCATAGTTACAGACAAGTAGATTAATCATTAGCCGCATATACCACATAGTAGCAAGCAGAGTCGTGTGGCCTGAATGGAGAAAGGAAGGAAGGTGATTCAACAAGTGATACTTTGCCACTATGATTATATCAAAAAATGAGAACACAAGCTAAACACTGAATTTTACTATGCATAGTTCCTAGGAACTATAGCACTATAATCAGTCTACAATAGCATCACAGTTGCCATGGGAATTGTATATACCTCTTAATGAGTTGCTGTTGCGCATAAGAAACTCATTTGCCAAAAAGATCTACAAAACATGCAGTGGAACATTATACCGTTAGATTTTACAAATCGTAGGATCTGGGCAACTTGGGCCGTGCTTATCGTTTTGGTTTGCATGGATACATAGGACCATGGCAGTTAATCACGTAGGTAGACTAGAAAGAAAATACATAACTACATAAATTAAAGAAGTGCTTGGCTGTCAAGTTAACTTGTTTAGCTACAGATAGCAGCCAATGCATATTTGCAATATCGCACAGCTCAGTCAGTTCAAAGAACAAAGCAACCTGATACTACATTGGGGTTCATTCATTTTCCTAGATGACCAAACCATGCACTTCGTTGAAGTACACTGAATCATTTGTGAAATAATACAGAATACCTTGGCTGTTTCAGATATTAGTAACCCCCTTTTTTTAGGTCCTGCACTTTATGTTGTGAACCAAACAACCAATATTCATTTGGAAGGGGACACCTGTAAGACACCACATAATTCAGTAAATTCGTGGAATCCAAGTGCAATTAAGATTGAAGGTTAGGACTGACCAAAAGGTGTAAACAGACAACATGCCATGTAATATTCTATAAGAATTATGGAAATATAATCATATCATATAAATTTGTCAAGTAGGGAGATGGCCTGTCTAACACTCTTTTGTTGTAATATGGCTAGAGAAAAGAAAAAGCTGTCATACATATACATTAACGAAAATGGTGCCTGAACAATGTACAGTCCAATTCACAAGCGATGTTCATTCAGTATGCTGATGGTTGCTACTGCTAAATACACAATCGAGCATGTCTGAAAAGTGAGGCAAAACTAAGAAACTACAAAGTTGCAGACCTCTAAATATCTGCAGTTCAATTGCATTAGATAGTGAGCATACCTTCGTGTAGTGGAAAGAAGTGGACAGAGCAACCATCTGGCCCTCCAATTTCTCATTCATCTCTAGCACAGTGGTTAACTATAGGCAGTAGAAAAAATGCATGTAGGACGACAATCATGTGCTCTTGGATAAAGAATTCATGTTGACTGCACATTACTCTATGTCTAAACCATATGCAATGGTCATACAGCACTACAGCAGAAAAACAAAGGATTAAATCAGTTTAGTTTCACAAATATCCTTTTAAATATCATGGAATTATTATTATATTGTGGATAACTAGGTATCATATTGTAACATTCTACAGAGTAGCTCAATCTACTATATCCAGCACTTGTGTTAGCAACGGTCAATTGAGAAAAGAAAGCTATCCTGTGACTCTGTTAGGACAAAAAATTTACATTCTCTATTTTTGCACAAATGATGGCAACTCTGTACTGTCTGAAACTACAAATCATTAAGTTCAATAGATTCAATAGATGAATGTCATGGAACTAGAAAAGACATTATGTTCAACTATAGCCGCATTAAAATGTTACCATCATTTTGTACCCAAACAACCATAATCCATAAATTCTAGTCTGCATTTGATGATATCTGGCTTAGAGGTTAAGGCAAAGAGAACTCAATTACTCAAATATACCACGGGCAACAAAAGAGGTTCATAGTTTTCAAGAAAAGAATGAAGGTGATGGCTCAGATACGCACAGAGCTCATCAAAATATGGTATTTGAATAAATCTAGTCTCAGTCGGCATCGAGAAACGAACATTTTGTCATCACAGCTACCCTATATCTAAACAATGAGGCACTGAAGTAGTACGCACCTGGATTCAGACCAGAGCTGGCACTGTGATGCGGAGGCACTGAAGCGGGGGTTGCCTCGCGGGCGGCGAGGGCGAGGGGGGAGGGAGCCTCTCCCCGAGGCGCGGCGCATAGCCTCGCCCATGGACCTCGGGCCCTCCGGCGGGCGAGCTGCGGGACGAGCGGGCGAACTGCGGGACGAGAGGGCGGCTGCGGGACGAGCGCAAGTGGCGGAGCGAGCGCAAGCGGCGGGGCGAGCGCGGGCGGCTGCGGGACGAGCACGGGCAGCGGCGCGTCGGGGCGAGTGTGTGCGGGTGGATAATCAGGGGCGGGTGGGGTGAGTTGGGGTTTGCTTGGGTTTGAAGGTGTAGTGTTGGCTGGGCTGGGCCGGGTCTTTTAGGTTTTTTTAATATCTTTGTCGAGTGTCACTTCTGAGCAAAGGATTTTTTTATCGACTGTGAGGGGCAACAATCGATAAAGATTTTATTTTTTTAAATTTTGAATTCAAATTTTTTCTGTAGTCTAAGTATATTGTTTACAAGCACATATTCAAATTTGAGACTTTTTTATAATATTTTGCTCTATTTCGTTTATTTATTTTATTTACTTAAATTTTTTAAATAATCTAAATTTAACTGCAAGTGTATAAATAATAAAATTTAGCCACTTAAAAAATTATATTTATATTATAGAGTGTATATTAAGGCCGTATCCAGACACTCACCCAAAAATTTGAACACCTTGTTCACGAAACATGACCATTCAGTTGCGGGAGAAGTGTTTTTTAATTATATAAAATACAAACGAAATCCGAAAATTACGAAACTTGTTGAGGTGTCATATTATCTCATGAAGAGCCTCTGATAAAAAATTAAGAATGTTTCGAGCAAATTATGACGTCGGATGCCCAAAACCCACAGATCTACACATTAGACCACTGGTGATCATATGTGGAGATGTCTGAGTTTTAACCATCCAACATCATAACTTGATCAAAATATTCTCAATTTTTTACTACAATCTCCACATAGGATGAGATGACACTTCGTCAAGTTTCAAGATTTTTGGACTTCGTTTGTATTTTATATAATTAAAAAACACTTCTTTCATAACTGGATGGTCGTGTTTCGTGAACAAGGTGTTTAAAATTTTGGGTGAGTTCCTAGATACAGCCTCAAAATACACTCTCCAACATGAATATAATTTTTTGAATGACTATATTTTATTATTTCATTTACCTGCAGTTCAAATTTACTTTTTAAAGAAAAATTCAAGTAAATAAAATTAATTCAAAAAATATAGAAAAAAGTTATAAAAAATTTAAATTCAAACATATGGTTCCTTATAATATATAAGGACCATAGAAAAAGTTTAAAATCAAGATTCAAAAAAAATTAAATATTTGTCGAATGCCTAACCTGACACCTAGGAAAGGGCCTTGCTTCGCCGAGTGTCTGAGTCTAGCACTTATCAAAGAAAGTCTTTGCCGAGTGTCCGAACTTTGTCACTTGGCAAAAACTGCGGCACTCGACAAAGACGCCGTTTCCGGCACTGCTTCCTGCCCCCGGAGCATTGACCCTATAAACATTCTTTATTCCCCAATAACGCGAAATCGCCATCGACGCAAATATATATAATAAAAACGCATTACAAGATCCAAAGTAAACACCGGCCAGAACGACGATGCCTTGGTTCCCTGCAAACCAATTCAAACTCCCTGATTGATTGCATTGGTGGAGGTGGCGCTTTGCCAATAAAAAATCATTTGACACCTAACTTGTTCTGCTATAAAAGGGAAGGCTACACACAGCCTCCAACACCATCCAACATTCATCACACCACCTCTTCTCCTTCTAATCCTTCTTCTAATCATCTTCTTGGTTATTTTCTACTTCCCGATCGAGCTCTCGCCATTGTTACTCGATTGATCCATACGCAGCTAGCCAATTCTCCCAAGGATCAAGATACTACCGTTTGCGGCGATGGCGATCCCGGTGATAGACTTCTCCAAGCTGGACGGCCCCGAGAGGGCCGAGACCATGGTGGCCATCGCCGCCGGGTTCGAGAACGTGGGGTTCTTCCAGCTGGTGAACACCGGCATCCCCGACGAGCTGCTGGAGCGGGTGAAGAAGGTGTGCAGCGACTGCTACAAGCTCCGTGACGAGGCGTTCAAGGACTCCAACCCCGTGGTGAAGGCGCTCGCCGAGCTCGTAGACAAGGAGCGCGAGCTCGGCCTGCCTGCGAGGAAGATCCAGGACATGGACTGGGAGGACGTCTTCACCCTTCAGGACGACGTGCCATGGCCGTCCAACCCTCCCGCCTTCAAGGAGACGATGATGGAGTACCGGAAGGAGCTGAGGAAGTTGGCGGAGAAGATGCTGGGGGTGATGGAGGAGCTGCTGGGGCTGGAGGCGGGCCACATCAAGAAGGCCTTCACCAACGACGGCGAGTTCGAGCCGTTCTACGGCACCAAGGTCAGCCACTACCCGCCGTGCCCGCGGCCAGACCTCGTCGACGGCCTGCGCGCGCACACGGATGCCGGCGGCCTCATCCTGCTGTTCCAGGACGACCGCTTCGGCGGCCTGCAGGTGCAGCTTCCCGATGGCACCTGGGTCGACGTCCAGCCCCTCGAGAACGCCATCGTCATCAACACCGGCGACCAGATCGAGGTATGCGCGCCGTGATCATGCATATTTTCTTACATATAAATATACATGCCGTTGAATGCATGGGACGGTGGACTTGCGGAGCTCGCCTTGATTAGATTACACTTGATCAGTAGCGAGAAGCTTAATTGTGCTTGCTTAATGACTGCTGATGATCCATTAAAATAGAACTACTACGTATCAGTCAAAACAATCATGTCAGGATTGCATGTGGTGGCCTTCTCTGATTCGTCAAGATCGATGAATTCCTTATGAAACTTAGAATGTCAAAACCTTAGCTTTGTTAGTTTGGTTGTTGACATGTACCACACTACCGTACCACCTTTGCAAGTTACTTGTGACAATCGAGAAGGAATTTTAATTGCTTATACTCTGCCGTTGATGGTGGTTGCATTGACAGGTGCTGAGCAATGGCCGGTACAAGAGCGCGTGGCACCGCATCCTGGCGACGCGCGACGGCAACCGCCGCTCTGTCGCCTCCTTCTACAACCCAGCGCGCCTGGCCACCATCGCTCCGGCGATCCCTGCCGCCGGTGCCAGCGACGGCGATGACTACCCGAGCTTGGTGTTCGGCGACTACATGGAGGTGTACGTGAAGCAGAAGTTCCAGCCCAAGGCGCCCCGGTTTGCGGCCATGGCGACAACGACGAAGTGGTGACGACAGCTAGCAGAGACCTTGCAGTGCCTGCCAGCGACATGATCTCAACTTGCGAGAGCCAAAATAATTAAATACTCTTAGCGAAGTTAATCGTGGGATTACGGTACTGGCTTGTACGATAAGTATAGGTTGTTAAGTGTGTGATTTAATGTAATGTGTGGGTAGATGGACGTGTCATACAAATGGGTGTTGTTGGTGTGTAAGCATGCCCTGCAGCAAGCAGTCACAAGAATATATATCTAGTTGTGACAGATAAGCTTGCGTGCGGTGAGCGGTGGATCTGTGGTCAACGGGTACCAGAGTGATTTGTAGCTTAAAAATGGCATCTGCGAGGATACTCCTCCATCTTCTTTTTGGCACTTTTTCTCTTCAATTTGGGTCATCAGATTGTTCATGTGGTCAAGTGGTTTGTAATTGTACATTATTGAGAAATACATATTAAATACAGTTTAAGATTAATTAGCTTATATAGGAATAAAGTTTGATGAATTTTGTGCATCACGTACATTGCTGGTAAAGGCCTGTTTGACACCTAATAGCTAGCTAGCTATTTAAAAATTAGCTCTACTTATTACAGATAATAAAAAGGAGAATATATAAGTGAGCTAAATCTTCAGTTAGTTTTTAGTTAATTAGCTAACTAGCATCAGCTAATTGTTTGAGCAAATTTGAAGCCTAACAAGTAACTAGTCCTAGCACTGGCCCGTGGAGCAACTGCTAGGGCCCAGCCTAGGCAGGGCTCAACCCCAAGTTTGCAATCTTCCATAGTCTATTAGCTTTTTTTTTTGATAATTCCTATAGCCTATTAGCTACTCCCTCCGTCCCAAAAAGACGATGCTATAAAAAGCGTGTAAGTCAAACTTTCTCAACTTTAACTAGGTTTATAAAAAATACGTACAATATTTATATCTTCAAATAAATTTATTAAAAAATTAGATTTAAAGATCTCTCCAATGATACTAATTATTTGACATAAATGTTTATATATTTTAATATATAATTACCGATAGTTTAAAAATAGACTTCGAGAATAACATCTATTTTGGAACGAAGAACGTTGCCAGCTTCCAAGCGAAGAGAGCCCAGGCCCACCAGCAGGAAGAAAAAACGTCCACCCTCCCATCGACTATCCTCCCATCGGACCAGGCCATCAAGCATCAACACTACTGAAGAAGAACGCCTGTTTCCCTAGAGTCTGGAGATTCAATTTTCAGGTCCCAATCACCGTGAAGGTGACAGGCGTGCAGTACAGAAGCAGGTAAGCAGGCAGCCAGGCGTTTAGGCTAATCTTGGTATTTTTCTGGTTCGTCTGTTTACACAATTATGCAGCTTAATCTTTTTGATCAGTTATTATAGTATACTAGATTATACATGTTTATAACTTAGATCATATCTGTTTTTGTCCTAATTTAGGTGTTAAATTTTATGAAACGTTACCTAAGAAGCATTATTTGTCCATAGCCAAGAAAAGAAAACAGAAGAAACTAGCTATCTAGATAATCAAAATTGATTCAACCACAAAAGGGCAGTGACACTGAGTAGGTATAGGTAATTAAGGATGAATTCAGTCGGAAATGGTCGAAAAACCTATTGTTTTCTACTTTTATATTTGAATATGAACGTGAAAGCGGAAATGGTATAGCCAAAAATTAAAACGAACTTAAGGTATTTTGGAAAAGAACCAATTTGAGCAGAATTATGTCGAATATGGTCAGCGTACGAAAATTCAATACGAAATACCAACGTATGGTGCATAACTTTAAACATGTGCATGGTCAGACTAACAAGTGCATGATTTAGTTCAAGTACACATAATAGTTAACGGATGCATGACCTAGGGTCCTAAGCTCTCTCCATTTCAAATTGCAGTTCGTTTGATTTTTTAACCTCAAGTTTGACCGCTTGTTTTATTCAAAATAAGAAAGAAAAAAATTGAATGCATTATTCATCTGCAACTACAAGTGTCCAACTAAAAAAAGGTAAAATGAGCACCTTTACTTGCTGCATCAACCCAATCCATTGTGTAAATTAATTGGACCAAATTTGGTTCCTATCGAATTTCGAATACGGTTGCATACCGAATATAATATAGAAATGTAGAAATCGGTTGGAAAAGGCTCCAACCGAATTCCGTTCCGTTTTCAAATTTTCTTTTGAATTTAAAAAATGTACGGATTAAATATAGAAAACGATGCGATTCAGTCAGAAAATTTCGTTTCGTTTTCAACCTTAGGTGTAGTCTTGATGTTGTGACAACGCTAGTTGCATGTGAAAGCGACGCATGGCAGGACCGGCTATGCAAAGTTTTGTCTTGATGTTGCGACAACGCTGGTTGCATGTGAAAGCCACGCATGGCAAGGTCTACCTCTGGTGGTGAGGGTGGTGATGATGGTGGTCTATGAGAGTCGAGTGGAGAACAAGTTGAAGATTTAGGATATCGATGTCTATAGTGGTGTAAAATGGCTAGATAGGGGTTTTTTAAACTTTCGGGGGATTAAGTGATTCTCACCTATTTTTCATTCCACAGATGCCCAAGGAGAACCTACGGTTGGTGGAGTTACATGGCATCAATCCAAATAAAAACATCTTAGAAAAGTACAATGTTGAGGAGAGAGAATGACACCAACAACGAACTAGCAGGAGAAAGGAGAAATAAAATGATAACCCTAGGGTAAGTCTAAACGCCAGTTGTAAGCCGCTAACCGATTCCCGATTTGTGCCACCACCGAGCAACATACTCGTTGTTTTCGCCAGAGCCTTTGTGCCCTATATCACTCATCATAGCTATGCCGCTCCGCTACTGCCCTCCACCTGAGAAGCGAAAAATGTAGAATGGGAACGAGCAGTGGAATGGGGACTAAGAATGGTGATAGACACGCAAACCTAAGATCACCGGACACGGCGACTTCCATTATGCTGATGGTGAGACATACAACACATCCAAGCCCCCACCTGGCATAAGATTTTCTAAGCACCATCAATGAGAGCGTCGACGAAGCAGAGGTGGCAGGGGAGGACGCTCATTGATACACCGGCACAGCCGACAGCCAGTGCTAGCCTCACCTAGGAGGAAAGCAGACCGAGATATTGAAGGAGAGCAGCCAAGGCAAGCACAAAGACACTTTTGGCGTAGGGCAAAGGTAGATGCAGGTATGCATGTATTGATGCTTCTGGCAAGGAGTGATGCCCACAAACAGCACCATAGATAGACAAGGCGCCGAGCTCAGAATGGCTTTCGCCCCGAGACCTACCGATCGGGTGCGATGCAAGCCGGTGGTCAGGATGCAGCGAGAGGGTCATATGCAACGCCAATAGCGACACTGCTGCTGGTCGATTGGCCGGAGCACATACCGAATAGGGTTTTCACCTAGACCCACGGGCACCCGCCATGCCAGCGTCACTGGTTCGGCATCCCCTGCAAGCGGAGCTAGTGTCGGGGCCTGAGCGCCCGGGTGACGACGCGCCTGCACACTCTGCGCGCGCCGGACCAGAGGCGAAGGTCGCCGGATCTGAGCGTAGGAGCATGGATCCAGCGGGGGACTGGCCTTGGCGCAAGCTTCCATGGCACCCCTGGCCCAGGACGGGACCGGGAAACCATGACAGCCATAGCAGCTGTGAGAGTTGTCGCAGGATCCGCAGGAGCGCCTCGGCGGGGACACCACCACACGCCTGTTCGGTGGGAAATGCGTTTTGGTAGCTAGATTAGAATGCATTGGTTTGGAGGGTTCATGCACCAGTGGTACCTGCGAAGTTGGCAAGAGACCGGCGCACGAGGAGGTGGCCACCAAAAGACCTATGTATCCAGTGTGGTGTGGCTATGAGTGGGCCTGCATGCACAGGGGTGGTTGTCCTAGTGCTAGTTGTTCTTGTTGATCTCATGCATCGTTTGCGGTGCCATCATTTTCGATAAGATAACTTGTTGCTTGGAACTTCGTTGCATTTGGCTGGATCTCGGCGTGGCGGTGCCCAAGGCATCGTTTGCGGGTTGCAGCGGACACTGCGGTAATCAATCCTGCATAGCACTAACTGGACAGGTGTCGGACATCATTGGCAACGACGGGTGCAAGCAATGACAATGCCATCATCGACTGATGGCTTTGTTGGAGTGCCTTGTAAAGCTACATCAAGTAGAGATGGTGTTGAACGGAATGTGTTGAAATTCCATGCCAACGGGCCATCATTAATTGTTCCTTTTCATTAGTTTTGTTGTTTCTAGGTTGTTATTGTTTCGTTGTCCTGCTCAGTTATTCTTCTCTTTATAATATAATATAATTGGCTGCTCTCTCTGGCCTGATTCTATTAAGAAATAAGACAGAAATCTTTGATAAACACATTACTTAATCAAATATACATATCACAGGAGTCATATATCTTGCCTGCAAACGCCATTAGCCGTCTATCTACACCATCACCTTGTGTGGAAAACAGGATTTGTTAAGTTCTCAGCACTTCCAAATTGTTGCTCAATAGTATAAATGAATCTGAGAATCTAGCTGATTAGGCAGTAGACTTTTCAGACGTTTGATCTTGTTCATGCCATGATTTGCCTTCTCTGCCCGAGTCAGTAGATCAACGATGCAGTTCATGTCCCTATTTGTCACATCTCTTACCTTTCGGCAACAGACACTGACGTAGGATGGCAGTATAAGGGGATATCCAGGCTTCACTGCCGGAGAGCGGCGATTTGCCGAGTGCAAAATTCTTTATCAAGTGCATTCTATCAGGCACTCGGCAAAGGGCGACCATCGGCAAAGACACCCTTTGCCGAGTGCTGCACTCGGCAAAGGGCGACCATCGGCAAAGACACCCTTTGCCGAGTGCTGCACTCGGCAAAGGGTGACCGTCGCCAATTCTTTTTTTAAATATTTGCCAAGTGACTCAGCCTGGCACTCGGCAAATGCCTTCTTTGCTGAGTGCCCCGGCCGATACTCGGCAAATTAATTTTTTATTTTTTTAGTCCTATTTTTTTAAGAGGCCTTGCTATAGTCAATATAGCTCCATTTTCAAATTTAGGGCAATTTTGACTTTTTTTCTATATTTAATTCA
The DNA here is from genome assembly GCA_023333625.1 of Bothriochloa decipiens. Taxonomy (NCBI): domain Eukaryota; kingdom Viridiplantae; phylum Streptophyta; class Magnoliopsida; order Poales; family Poaceae; genus Bothriochloa; species Bothriochloa decipiens. The sequence continues at coordinate 16,930,637 of CM041633.1, forward strand.
TTTAGTTCGATTAGTAGAATTTTTTTTGATAATTCAAATTTGAATCGTATGTGCATGGAATAATGTTATTCAGTAACTCAAGAAATGATAGTCATGATATTTGGTGTATGTTTAGGCTGTATCTAGCACCTCACATGAAATCTCGAGTATCTCGTTGATGTAATATGTAGAATTACGTGCGGATAAAGTAATTTAAAATTATATAAAATTATGAAACTTGACGACACGTCGTTTTATCGCATGTATAGGCTGTGGTAAAAAATTAAAAAGATTTCGAGCAACTTGTGATCACACATGAAGATGTCTGGGTTTTAGGCGTCCGACATCACAACTTCCTCAAAAACTTTTCAATTTTTTACCACAGCCTAAACATGCGATAGCACGACATCTCGAGGAGTTTCGTGATTTTCGGACATCGTTTGGATTTGTATAATTTTAAAACACTTTTCCCACTGGTCCCTCGTCATGTTACGTGAATAAGATGCTCGAAATTTTACGTAGATTCCAGGATACGGCCTCAACGTGCACTAAACACCATGAATATATCACCGAATTGTATTACTCGATGTATCTACAGTTTAAATTTGAATTATGTAAAAAAATTCAACTAAATAAAATAAATGAATTAAATATAGTAAAAAATATTAAAATTGTCCCAAACTTAAAAATGGAGCTATATTAATTGTAGCAAGGCCTTAAAAAAATAAGATAAAAAACAAAAGAAAATTTACCGAGTGCCATTCAAGACACTCGGCAAATCACATCTTTACCAAATGCTATGCTGGAGCACTCGACAAAGAATTTTTTTAAAAAAATTAAAAAATGGCCCAAACGGCCCATCTAACCCACCCCTCTCCCAACCCTAACTCCCACGCGGGCCACACCCGCACCCACCCACCCGCCGCAGCCGGAGCTGCCCAGCCACGCCCGCCGCCACTGCGTGCCCTGCAGCCGCCGCCTCGTGCCGCCGCCGCGCGCCTCTCCCCGCCACCGCGCGCCATCGCCCCGTCGTCTCGCCGCTCTCCCGCAGCCCCGCGCCGCCCAGCCTCGAGCGTGGCGGCTCCGGCCACACCCTAGGAGCGGCGGCGTGGCCCCGACCTCTCCCCCACCAGCGGCGGCGCGGCCCCTCCCCGAGCCGCGGCAGCGCAGCCCCGCGGCCTCCCCACCGGCTATGGCGCACGGCGGACAGGATGGCGCGACCCTAGCGCCCCCAACCGGCGGCGCCGCGCGTCCCCTCTCCCTCACCTGCGACGGCGCGCGGTGGACAGGGACGGGGTGTGGCGGCGGTGGTGCGGCCGGCCCCTCCCCGATCTGTGGCTTCGGCGAGCTCCCACATCGCCCGGCTCTCTCCTCCCTCCCCTAGCGGATCCGCGGCGCCCGTCCTTCCGTAGCCGCGGCTCAACCCGTCCCACCGTCCGCCGCGTCGAGCGCTGCCCGTCTAGGTGCGTGTCGCGTGGATCCATCCCGCCCCCATCCCCTTCCCTTTTCTCTTGGATGCGGATTTGTGCGGTTGGAGTGGGGGTCCGGACTTGTTAGCCTTGGCAAGCAATCTATACTCTGAATTGTCCCCCTCCCCAATCGCCGCCGGTAATTGTACTAGATAACTATGCACTCTCTGCTTGCCACGCTAATCATATTCCTTGACTATACCTACATAGATCGTATGCATTGTATCGCAGCATCTCCGGAACAGGTTTATTATTAGAATAAGAAGCAATGATTTGGTTCATATATCAGTCTCTGTAGGATACTAGCAGTAACACTAGAACCTGACCAGGAAGATATGTCATGCTACTGTCTTTCTGATATCATACATATGCAGATTATGGTTTCTCTCTAATTACGCAAACTCTCAAGGAATACTCTGTATTGAGCTAGTTATTATTACTGTTACTAGAAACTTAAAAAGTTACCAAACAAAGCACTAAGGGTGCTCAGAGCACTATGTTCAGTTTATCCCCAAAGTAAACATCTGTCCTTTACAGATTCGCGACATACTGAATGGGCTCACTGAGAGATTTAATTGCAACAAGATAATGGAAGAAAACAATGTTATTAGCCTCAAGCTGGTACGGTTCCATTTGCTCCTTCCTTGATGTGTTTTGACAGGTCACTCTCACTCTTATGTCTTCACAGTAGCTACAAGATTTTGGAAAGTTGCTGCTACGAAAACTAGTAGAGTATCCAATATCTAGAATTGATAAATCTAAGAACCAAGAATCCAGTCCAAGTGTCCAACTAGTAGAGTATCCAATATCTACAATTGCTATGTTCTTTGATCAATCCGTTTCAAGTTACCTCTGTTTGTATTTATATTTTCCTAAAGCACACTTTCCACTTTGTGTTTCATTGCTTTTGCCCAAAAATTGCACTCGGCAAAGCCTTTGCCGAAATCCCGACAGAAAGCACTCGACAAAGGATCTTTGCCGTCCCGATTTTTGCCGGATGGCCTTTGCCGAGCGTTGCACTCGGCAAAGCCTTTGCCGAGTGCAATTTGCACCTGACAAATCGCCTGTTCCAGTAGTGCTTGATGTACTCTTCGCATTCCTTTAGTACCACCAATCACTTTGTTTGGAGAAACAACAGCGAACAGGCGGAGGAGAAGAACAACTATGTTATCTTTCCCACGCATCTTTGATTATTGCTATATGAGCGCCTGGAGTAGACAGGGTGGTGAACAAGAATCTAAACTTGATGTTCTGTCGGCAGTTCTAGCATTCGTGCTCGAATTTATTGGGTCTTGAAGGCTGTTTGTAACTAAGGGAAAACTCCACCGAATATCTTATACTATATCTCCTATAAGTTGCTTTAGGAAGTCAAAAAAAAAAAGTTTCTTTAGGATAGTATCCCATAATCAATTTAGGATATGTAGAGTACTGCCACAACAGATTACCTAAACTTATCTCTTATATTTCTTTAGGACAAAGGAGAGTACTGCTACAATAGATAACCTAAACCTTATCCCTTAGAGCATCTCTAAGAGTTTGTTAAATTTTATTTGATAAATCTTTTGTTTTGCTAACTCTCAAAAAATTTTGGTAAGTAAAAAAGTGTTTATTTCCAACAGTTTGGTATATTTCGCTTTTCAAAGTTAAAATCAAGACCCGTGATCGTCTTTTTTTTCCTCTCGAGAATTTATTTGCGTTGATTTGGTGTCATGTACTACTGCTATATGCTTGCTTGTTGTCAAACAACAACGAGATTTGGTCTAAAAAAAGAGCAACAACGAGGGGACATGGCTCAGCAGCGGCAGCAGACAACAGAGCGAGAGCAGCAGGCTAGCAGCTATTGCCGGCCAATACATGCAACAACTTTCAGCTAGCAGACAAGAATTGATCACTAGACTACGTACTTTACAGTAGCACAAACCGATGCACTGACTACTAGCAGACAGCTCGACAAGCTCAGCAGCGGCTCAGGAGCAGGCACAGGGCCGGATGCGCGCTCCTTGCGCGCGCGCAAATATGCGCGTGAAGGGGACGTTTTTACCAAGTTTGAAAAAGATAGCAAGCAATATGGCAAATTGTTAGAGAGGGTTTTTTCTTATTTTGTCAAAAAATTAAAGATTAGGAAGCCGGATAGTAAATTGTTGGAGATGCTCGTATATTTCTTTAGGGATAGGGGAGTGGGTTGTCTCCTTTATTTATTAGAAGAGATGATACTTTGTTTGGGAGGACTCTTCAAAATTATATTATAGGTATAGAAGATGAGATAAGAGATTCTTCTTATCTATGCAGCTAAGCTACTAATTTTTAGGTACAGAACATCGATAGGATATCTGGTGGGGATGCTCTAAGGTTTTATAACCGATAAAATATGTAGTGTAACAACCTGTTTAGTTCACTCCTATTAAAGTTTAATGACTATAATTTGGTCGCTTTTAGCTACTAAAATGCTAAGTTTTCTGCTCTAAAAAAGCCATTGAAGTTTAGTGGCTTTATAGTAGCCAAGGGGCTGCTAAAAGTAATTGAATTGTACAGTTTACATGGATACCCCTTACAATTATCCGCAACCGCCCACTACCTCTCCTTGACATTGAATAAGAGCAAAATAGTCTTTGTTTAATTACTTTAATGTTATTTAGTCACTTTTTGTCAGCGGAACCAAACGGGAGCTACTAAAGTTTAGTGACTAGCTCGTAGCTAAAGTTTGGGATCCAAATAGACCCTAAGATTGCAAGCCACCTACTAGGTCTATCTAAGTCATCCTATATCTCCTTTTAAATTTATCTTCCCCATTGATGGTGCCCACAACCTATATTCAGAACTAAGGAAAAACCCTAAACTAGTTTTACACACAAAAAAAAAACTCTTGGTATCTGCTCGTCCTGGCATTGATTGATTCATAACATTTGTGATCACATTTGCACCGCACTTCTATTTTTTCGTCTCGTATATCTATTCCTAAAATTCTTTTTGTATATCAGCCTGTACATCAGTTCATCTTGCAGCAGAGCTCATACCCTTTGAAATCTCGATCCACAATCACCAATACTCCAACACTGTTACACATGTCAGTCTGCTGCCAAAATTCCATGGTCGCGTTCCATTACATTTACATCCATGACACTGGCCGCCAAAATCTACGGGTCAATGCTCCATTTCTGCTATGCTCCTCGGGCTGCAAATGGCAATGACAACGACAACTCAGTCTGCTGGCTTGCTAGTGGAAGAGATTGGCCAAAGGCACCCCGAAGTTCTGGTACACCCGGATCTCGCCGCCACGGCTGGCCGTCACCAACACCATCCCCCACGCGTTGCCGCCCTCCGCGCCGCCGTGCCACCGTGCAGACGAATGCGACTCGCGACGGGACAGCTCCGGCTGCGGCAGCTGCCCGCCGCCGCGGTACGCCATCGGCCCGGACTTGGTCACCCGCGGTAAACATCCGCCGCCGGCGCCCACGACGTTGTCGTCGCGATCGCGCCGCGACGACGAGCTCTGTTGCTTCCTGGGCGTGTCGCTCTTGTCGTTGCCGTTCCCATTCCGGGACGCATCACACGGGAAGGACGGCGCCGACCCGGGCCACGGCACGGCGGCGGACACGTCCCGGCAGAAGAAGTACTCGTAGGAGCGGCTGGTGAGCCACGTTTTGGCCCTGATGCCGATGCCGGCGCCGCCCGTGCCACCGACGCTGCCGGGGACGCGGCGCCACAAGTAGACGTTGGAGTCCTCGCTGGCGCACACCACGTAGCGGCCGTCGGCGGTGTAGGACGCCGAGATCTGGCTGCTCGTATTCTTGAAGCCTGGCAGGAAGAAACACGGGTTCCCTGTTTGGGTTGACGGAGTTTGTGCATGGCGTCCTTGGTGCGTGCACGGGAAGGCTGGGGCGTGGCGCTGGCCGCCATGGCTGCGTACCTTTGAATTTCTGGAGGACGCTGATGCCGTTGAACACCCGGATCTGCGAGTCCGCCGATGTCACCAGGATCTCCGACGGGTTCCCCGGTGCAAACTACACAACCAATAATGCAGTCTTTCTTTTTTATAGATAATGGAAATATTACCGGTGAGCTCGTGGAATCAATCAAGTCACTGCTATGGACATACATGGAATCCTGTGATCTTTTTGGCCTGCGACTTTCGTTTCTTCGTTATGCTCATGTCGATTTGTGCCTCCTGGTTAAGCTTGCAATCTGCCATCGTTAAGCTTGTCAGCAGTTCAGCACAATGTAAGACTGAATGAAATCAGGATTCTGCACGAACCTGTTGTCTTGTAGAATCGGCAGCTCCCCTTGTGCGATCCAATAATCGCAGCCTTGAAAAGGCAAAAACCATCAGCTATATATCAGTGACATGAACGTTTTGGAATTTGCTTGCAATCTGACATGAACAGTTTGATGCATGGCCAACGCACCTGCCCGTCTGGGGTGTAGCAGGCCGCGGTGACCATGTCGTTGAGGTCGCTCCAGTCGACGACCTGCCGGTCCGGCACGCTCCAGATGCGCACCTTACAGTCCAGCGAGCCGCTGATGAAGTATCCATCGTCCACCGGGTTGAACTGCACGCAGGTAACTGCGGCGTTCATGGCGTGCGCGCAACAGTCATGATCAGTCGCAAAGCAAACCGCAACCTGCATACTAAGTGCAGGCCAGAGCAAACTCACCGTAGTCACTGTGCGGGAACACCTTCAGGCACGTCTTGGTGACCACGTCCCAGAGCCGCACCGTGTGGTCCATGGACGACGACAGCAGCTGCTGCAACCAACAATGGCGCCCACGGCACGTCACGCTCCTCTGCTTACGGAACAACAGCAATCGCGGCGACAATGGCAGGCAGAGTGGAACGGCATGCAAACCTGGGACTTGGACCACGACAGGTCGAGCACGTCGTCCTGGTGGCCCTCCAAGGAGCACGACGGCTGCTCGGCGAGCGCGAACGCGGACTCCGGCACGACGACGTGCTCCGGGAGCGCGTCCTTGCTGCTCCTACCCCTCCTCACTCTCCTGGATAACTGCGCCGCCAGCCCCGGCGTCGCCGCCACCGATCTGCCGCCGTCCGGCGTCTGTGGAGGTACGGAGGTGGAGAGATCCTGAGCCACGGCGGACGAGGAGGCGTCCACGTCCAGGACCTCCCAGATGCGCACCACGCTGTCCTCGCCGCCGCTGGCGAGGAACCGGCCGTCGGGGCTGAACTTGATGCTCCAGATGGAGCCCTCGTGCGCGCGCACCTCCTGCCGCAGGTACAGCCCCGTCAGCTCCCGGCTGGACTTGCCGTAGTGGTGCACCTTGAGCCGCTCGGGCCCCGTGGCGGCTGACGACGACACGGCGGCGTGCGCGGACGCCGACTTGGACATGGTCACCGAAGCAGTGCGTGCCGGTCTGCTGCCGCCGCCGCCGCCGTCACTGTCATGCTTCTCCTTGTCATTTCTGAGCCCGGCGGCAGTGGCGACGAGCTTGATGTTCCTCAGCCAGCGTGTTCTCCTCTTCTCGACCGGTTTCTCGTCGCCCTTGGCCGCCGGCACCGGCTGGCTCTGGCTGCGGCGGACGGGCTGCGTCACAAATGGCGTGTGGGCGATGAACCGTTGGAGGTCGTCGATGTTCAGCGGCGCGCTGCGCTGCGCATCGTTACGTCCGTTCGCCACGATTTCCCTGCCGTTGTCCTGGTGGTTGAAGCCACCACCCGTGTCGCCGGCGTTTCCAGCTCCTCCGTCCTTTGACGGCGCCAATGGTAGCGGACACCGGGAAGCCGCGCGGAGAGCCTTGTGGACCGGCGAGCCCTGCAGCTTGTGCGGCAGCGAGCACACGCGGCGGAACGACGATGGCTTCCTCGCGCCACCTCCGCGGACGGCGAGGCGGCTCTCGGAGCGAGACCGGGTCATGACGGCGTTGCGCTGGTGTTCCGCGACTTCGGAAACTGCCGCGGCCGCGGCGACCGCCGGCGCGGCGCTCGTCGTGCTCGGAGCGTCGGCAACGGCCGCGGCGGGCGGCTGCTGTTGTCGCCGGGGCACGTAGCGCGGGATGTCTGGCGGAAGCCTCGCCCTCGCATTCCGGCTCCGGAGCAGGTCCTTGCTGCTGGTGAGCCCCATTCCCTGGAACAGCCGGCGGCGGCGCTCCTGGATAGACACCGGCTCCGCCGCCATCCACGTGCCGTAGTCATACCTGGACGTGTCCTCTTCCTCGTCCTCCACGTCAAGGTCCAGCTCCGCCTGCTCCTCGAGGAGGTGGTCACCATCGGCGGTGGCGAACGAGAAGCGGACGTCGTCGCCGTCACTGTCGTCGTCGGACGGAAATTCGACCCTGGCGTCGTGCAAATGCACCGCCGTGTCGGGGGGTTGCTCCTGATCAACGAGGCAGTGAAAGAAGGGCTCCTGGCCACCACCATGCTCTTCGCCGTCGTCTGCCTCCGGATCGGTATCAGCATCGGCCTGGCGTCTGATCGTGCCATGGACGTGGTCCTTGTCGTCATGGCTGTTGGCGACGCCGGCGACCTCCCCGTCGGTATCTTGGCTCATGATTCGTGACGGTTCTTGCATGATGGTGGCCAAAAAGGCCCAAAGCGAAACGAGTGGCCGACCGGTGAGCTCCCGGCCAAACCACCCTTGCCCTCATTTTTACTAAACTTAGATGGATGGATGATTTGTAAGCCTGCGGTGTTCCTGTCCCATTGAAGCCTTCGATTTGGAGGAACGAACAAATGCAGATTGCTTCAAAATTAATTGGCACTGTTTAAGAAAATTGTCCTGCTGTCACCACAGATTAGGGGCAGCCTTTGTTTTAGGGAAACCGGAGAGGTTACCCCCTACTGAACTTTATAAAACTTTAAAAGAGCAAAGTTTGCTTAATACGAGTACAACTCAAGAAAAAAAAGGAGACAAAGAAAATAAGCAAAAACTACACAAAGTTGTCTAGCCATAGCTAAGACTTAGATCTCTCTTAGCCCTAAGCTTAACCTAAGCTAACTCATATTTGTATTTTGCATGTTTGCATATAGTTATGTTGATTTCTAAAGATGACACCATTCCAAGAAAACTAGACAGCCTAGAACATTGCAACAATTATTTCCATGAAGAAGGGCCTGTGAATTTGAGATTTGAACAAAGGAATTGTGTCTATTTTATTTCCTTGGAATGTGCTAACCCCAGCATATTCCAGCAAGACATGGCAAAAGGGCAGTCCAGGAAAAGACGACGTAAGGATTTCTCCGTATCCGGATGATAGAGCACACAACTTAACTCTGTAACTCCACATTCTTCCTTTTTAGAAGCTCCTAAGTACTGATACAGTACTTTATAGCTAACCAAACGAACACTTTTTGGTTGATAGTTTGAATTCCAGAGCCAATTGTATACAAGTGACACTGTTATGGAACCCAACAGTTTCTAAAATCTTGCTTGTAAAATATAGAAGATATTTTCGCATTAGGGGCAACATTATTAGCATCAACCTAATGTATGGGCACAAAGATGACCTTAGTTAATTGTCCCACACTTAGGCCCTGTTTTAGCTTAAGTAAAAAATATTCTATTCATGAAAGAGAAGTTCTAGATATATATGGATGTGATCGGCTAAATGTCACTTTTTTATGTTATGTATCTTAATTAAAAGATGTAGTTGTTTTCACTACTATCACAATTCAAACATATACTATGAAATGATACATTTCAACTATTCAAACTATAGCTACATATAGTATCAAAAGTAATTGGTTGTTACCCTTCTGTACTTCGTCACTTTGGCCCAATTATAGGTGAGCCCAATCTGCCCATGCAACTTTCAAATGGTTTGCTAAGACTACTTTTTATCATCGTTAGATTTTGTGATCATCTAATGGTTTTTTTTATATTATCTGCTCTGAATTACATACAGTGGACTATTGAAGTTTCATGCACCTACCTAGGAAACCACATGCACCTACCTAGAAAACCACTAGTCCTATAAGACCAAATGAAATGTTTAGAGCCACGGGCGAATCTAGAGTATATTACCGGGGTCAGCTGACCCCGATAGATTTTGTTAATTATTTGTAGATTACTGCATAATTTAGTTCATGACCCTAACAAAATGTCATATTACACCAACTTTATCTTATGATGACCCCGATGACTCTATTTTCTAGATTTAGAGCACCCATTGTCATTTTTTTGGTTGGATGATAGTCTAAAGTTTAGCCACTGAACATTAGAACACCTTTAGCTTTAGAGGCTCCAAAGACCCCACCAAACGCCTCACTCCCGGCTCGCCCTCGCCCTAGCGTCTCGAGTGCCACCGCACATCACTGTTGGCCTCCTAAGGTGGTGGCCAAGGAGAAGGACGTCCAAGAGTTTTCTTGGTGCATTCTCTATTTCCTTTGGGCATGCTACGACTTAGGCCTGGGTCCCAAGTGTCAATAACAAGTCCACGACCACGTCATTGCCCTCGATAGAAACAATGGATGTGTATGTCTTGATGACTTGATGACCTTTCCGACATGTTGTTGAGGTGGGACCAGATCTATTTGAAATTTTATCAAATAAGTTTATCATCGAATGCTCATTGAACTCAATCGCACTTCGGATGGTTATGGTTGAGTTATGGCCTTCACAATGAAGCATTGCCAGCTGCCGAGATGATCCGAATATTAGAATTTGATGAGCTTGCACACCAAGGAGGCCGACGATGTAATCTTCCATGTTGTAGGAGGCCATTCATACCTTCTCCTCCATGATCCGATGAAAATAGAAATAAGACTCGCAAGGGTTGATGAAATGAGAGGAGAGGACTTGCCATCATACTTTGGGAAGTCCATCTTCTAGAAAAACAAAGGGGCAGTCATTGTGGTTTTCGCTAGTGCCATGGCCCTTATAGTGCCTGACAAAAGGTATCATAGGTGCGACACTCCTTGAGCTCTTTGATGGTTGCCTTGAAGGTTTGGATGGTCTTGGCCAAGGACTTGATAACAACCACGAGATCAGTTGGGGACGACCCGGCCATGACAGACATCACGAAGGCAGTAGATGATGATGGTGAGGGAGGGGTCGCGAGCTATAGTTCGGGCACGGTGGGGTTGAGCGGCACAATGGGAGTCAATGAGGAACACCTGGACCTTGATACCAGGTTGTCAAGGGCATCAGGGCTCAAGGTAGCTAGACCCTAGCTATGAAGCTCGATGCCTGGATCGGCAATGGCACGGGGTTTATCTCCTCGATGCAGAAGGAGGTGTTGTTATTGCATGCCTCCTATCACCATGATTACTACAGATACATAATTAGGATCCTTGCTCTAATAAACATAGAAGAAAGTTGATAAAATTAAGGCCTAGATTGGCCCAGCTAACAACCACTCCAATAACTATTCTATACTTGTTGGGTACCCTATTTATGGATTTTTAGAAAAAAATTGAATTCTAGATGTGCTATATGGTTTTGAAAAATAGCAGACATGCTATCTCTAAAATCTCGATGGCCATATATAGTCAACCATAGACATTTTCTATCTCTGTAATGTCGTATTTTTGGATTTGAAATATGCCATAATAAAATGACTAAATATTCAACACAAAGCTAAGTACTCCTAAAACTTGCGTAGTTGTAGTAGCATGTCTTTGCCCTTGCACATGCAAAGTTGATATATAATGTAATATCATTTCTGCATTAAAAGATGACATAATAAATGACTAAATATTCGACAAAAAGTTCTCCTAAAACTTGCATAGTAGCCTAGTAGGTAGTAGCCTGTCTTTTCCCCTGCACGTCCAAAGTTGATATATATAATTGTAAGTAGTCTTAAATAATATTGTATCAATTTTAAAGCCACGAATACACTAAGTGACTAACGGCATAAGTATAACATTGATATTGCACCGGATCAAAATTTCAAAACCATGTTCAACAATTTATAAAAGAGAAAAATATATTCAACCTTCGTGCTGAAATACCATTACATATTAAAGAAGCAAGTAGACCGATGGACATGAAAATGCGCTGATTGAAGTATTACATGCCTTTCATGTCAAAACATTCATCAGTACATGTTGGGCGATCGAATTCACGAAAAAACCATTACAGACGCCACAATCATGCTTGACAGACACATCAGAGATTTACAATTCTACTACCAGGTACTCATCTTTGCCTCCAACGGAGCATTGAGTACTTCATTCTCTATACACTAAGCATCTAAAATGGTTAGCATATCCATCACGGGGAGAGAAAACATTAAGTATATGTAATAGATCATCCTTTTAGAAGGGCAGCTCTGGTGCAAGCGGTAGAGTTTTACCGCCTCTGACCAAGAGGTCTAAGGTTCAAGCCCCAGCCTCTGCACATTTGTATAGGGATGGCTGCTGGCTATTTTTCCTTTCTCAGACCCCGCAGTGCGGGAGCCTATGACATTAGGTATGCCCTTTTCTTTTAATAGATCATCCTTTTGGATTTGCAAACAGAAAACTCTTTGGTGAATTCCCATTTTTATGGACCAGGCCATGCAAAGCACTATTCAACAAGTAACATATTTAATTTTGCTTATAGGTTGATAGCAAACATTTATTACAATTTTAGTTTCTAACTACTAACCTTATGACAGACCCAATGATCAAAGAAACCAATGAGAAAAATGCCCCAAAGAATGAGTACGACAATACCATATAATAAAGAGTTCTCAGTAGCATCCACAAAATAAGCCTACATAGTATAAGCAAGACGTAACAAAAATTGCACCACAAATTAATGCAATGAACTTTGCTATTAATTTTTCCTCAGTTTAAATAGTGCACAAACAAATATTTATGTGTGTAACCAGCTTGAGTCAAACTTCATGGCTATAGAAGATAAGATCAATGAGGAGATAACATTGATCCTCACACACTTCTAACTATTACCCTTGTCACATATTAATGACATGGCAAGAACGGGCACATTTTTTTATAGTCTATGGGGACTTATATAGAGAGGACAACATGTGTGCCCCACCCTAGAACCTTCCAACATAAATATTTATTGTATACATCATTCCATTTTTTTCATGAAAATATCTAGTGGCATCATATACAAAATATCAAGAATCATGAGTTATGATCTAAAAAAATTACATTGTTGTTTCTTCAACAGGATACAAATACTATATAAGTATGAGTGGTATTTGAGTCTAGAAATATGTTAGATTCCCAAGCAGATATTAATATGTTTGCTTATAGTCTAGAAGTATGAGTGGCTTACATGATTCAAATACATTTATTTCATGCACCTTCTCTACATTTATTTCATGTATGCATATAAACAACATAGGAAGTTTAGGACTACATCTATTCTCAAATTTTAGATAAGAAGAAGTCAAATTCTCCGATTGGAAGGATGTGGTTGTAGAGTTCAATTCGAGCAAAAGATCTAGACTTTCCTACCTCTGCTTGCTCACTAAACCATGTCGTCCACTATCATAGAAGGGGCAAGTGACCTGTGTTTATTCCTTACTATTCCTCAGTGCCTAGCAACATCAAATTGTACTAACTCCTCCCTCGCAGCAGTTGATTGTGTTACTCCAACATCTTTTATGCTAGTTTCACAATCTGACAAATTTACACAAGAAAAAAGTTTCCTTAAAAAAGGCCAAGCAACAAATCTGATGACACAATCTAATAGTAATTGATCGACTGTGAGGTCTTGTGAGCCAAGCCACCAATAAACTGTATGCTAGTGAAAGCACTATCTAGAATATGAGCAATACTTGGGGGCAAAAAACTTAACAATCTCAAGGTGAAATGCAGTGATATTGGACAACACAATAAACAAGGCCAAGGACTTGGGAAATGAGGATGCAGCCAGGCCAACTAGCATACCTGCATAAGAAATAGCCAAACCTCAAGACAGTGGTGAAGCAAATGTCCATACATAGAGCTGGCTTCCATTCTCTTGCTTCTTTTGTCCTCTAATTTTTGCACACAAGACTACAACCAACAATCTATAATAGAATCAACACCAAGAATGAAACAAATAGTCTAAAATTCATATTACCTCCTTATCAGACATCTTTGCATGGCCTCTTCATACAATTTCTTAGTCTCTTTCATGCTAGTGATTATGTCACTGAAAAAGTTCCACATACATGAATTTAAAGAAAAACTAAAAAATGTTAACTAGTCAACACAAACGATGTTGCACCCTCTTCTCTCTCATTTCCTAGCAAAATCATTCCCCAATCCCCACACGCCATGCAACTCGCTTGCCTGGACTCGCACTGTGGCCATCATTCATCAACCGCAGCGGCGCCACCTGAACTTGATCAGATACACATAGCGGCACTGGTCGCACTACCGGAGACGGTTTCTTTGTCGAGTGTCATTGGCATTACCGAGTGCCTTATATCAGACACTTGGCAAAGAGTGAATTTGCCGAGTGCCACTCTTCGCAAAGCTGGACACTCGACAAACAGGAGGTTTGTCGAGTGCTAGACCCTCAACAACGTCCTACACTCAACAAACATCTAGTTTAACAAGTGTCAGATACTCAACAGCACATGACACTCGGCACAAAAGGTTTGGGAAGGGGCTGCTGGTCACGGCCGTGGCTTGGTGGGGCATACGTGCTTTTGTCATCGGGGCTACGTCGGCGGACAAAAAGCAAAGCGACGACCAAGAAATGAAAAGCAGAAGCGTGACTCTTCATGAGTGAGAAGGAGACCGTGTGGTCTAATGGAGGGAAATGACGTGGGATGGAGGGAGCATTTAGAGCATCTCCAAACGCTACTTAAACAGGCTACCTATCCTATATTTAGGTAGTGGAGGTTAAAAACACCACTCTAACAAGTTGCCTACTTCACTAGCTAGTTTTGATGCATACCTACTTGACAGTACCTATTCTTGGTGGGCCAACATACGTGGGCAACTATTTTTTCTCTCCCCCATGCGCTTCTCTCTCTTCATGCACACACGCGAGTGCCACGCCTTCACTTACTGCCACGCCGTTCGCACCCCCACCATCCCCAAGTCAGGCGATGCCGGATCCAGCGCCTTCTCATCGGCGCGAACCCCACTTGACCCCTGACTCCTATCCCCTCCTGCCACTCGCCCTCCTTAGCGGAGGCGCCCCTGCTCCCACGGCGTGGGCGACCCTGCTACCTGGTTCCCTGGCGCTGGCGAGATCCATGACCGCCTGCTCCCCTAATCGATGGCAGCTGAGGTGGACCGGCCTCCATGGCAATGACAATGGTTATGGCCGCGGCCATCTCCGGTGTGGCCGGTGTTGCCCGACACAGTCTTCCCTATGGTCCACCCAGGCTTCCCGCGTCTCTTCGCGGCCAACTAGCCACCGCCGGTGTTGCTCCCCTTGCCAAGATTGACCGTGACCTGATGATTCGCTGCCTCTATGCTGCCCAATAACGACGCTCCTCGACAGCCAAGCCGTAGCTGGCTGCCCCAGGCGGCTCTGTGGCCACCACATGGTCCGCCTTGGCCCCACGCGCCTCTTCGGCAAGCCGGCTGCCACTGACGGGGCTTCCCTGGCCCGGATCGACTTCATCCAAGGAGAAAATCACAGGAAAGAGGATGACAACACGACCCCGCATCGCATTCACTCCGTAGATGAATTTAGGTAGCTAGTTGAATGTCTGCACAAGCCTCAGCGTGAATTTGTGGTATAGGCCAGCTTCGGAGAACAGCTCTACCGTTTCATGCTCCACCTTCTGATACGGGATTATGCTTTTGTTTTTTGAGTGGATGCTACGGGATTATGTAATCGATCTATAAGCTGATTATAAAGTTGAGCCCAACAAAGAGCAAGACATGAGAGACTACGACTACTACACCCCGGCCCAGCCCCAACGAAAACGACCGGTCCACTGGTCAATGCTGGGTGAAAACGCAGAAATTTATTGACCACTCCCAACTATTTCTTCTATCACTAATTATCGTATATATATATACTTTATTAAAAATCTGACACTTGACGAAGCACCAGGTGCAGCACTCGGTAAAATAGCGTTTTGCCGAGTATTCGATATTTAATACTCGACAAAGAAAATTGCACTCGACAAAGAACGTTTCTCCGGTAGTGGTTGGAATTCCGTTCGCATCCCCCACAAATTTTTTTTTAGTGAGTTTGAGATTGCTAGCCACGCTTTAACAGCGCCGATGTGGAGTTCCAACATGATGCCGATCTAAAATTTGTAGAAATCCCCTTGACTTCCTCATTCCCCTCCACAACGCTTTAACCCGCATCCCAATTTTGTCATGTGGTCAAACCATTTAGGTTTAGACTCCTAACCTAAAACTTATTTGGTTTTTTTGGATTTGTACAACTACAATTTAACAAAGTTTGGAGAAGTATCATTATTATTCTCCTTTTTGAAAACTTGCCATTATAATTCTATTATTTTAAAATATATGAAATTCTTTAGTGACCTATGCGGGGGCCCAATACTGTTGAATACGTAGAAAATGACACGACTCAAAGTAATCTAATCCGCTTGAACTTGTCAGCGCAGTTTATGAGCCATGGTATAGTGTTTTTTTCCTCACAACAAAACAGCATCAGTCGGCTTATCAGCCGCAGAAACCTTTAGCTTCCACTAATAGTCATGTTATTATACCACTAACTTTCAATATTTAAATGCAAGTTTTCTATGTCATTCTACTTAATTTCATTCCAAAAAATTATATGCCCATCTCTATTAAAATAAAACGGTAGAGTGACATAAGTGGCACGTGGGAAAAAGAAATTTCATCAAGGTACAAGAAAACTTTTAAAATTTTCAATGATACACGTAATTCGATCTTCTTCTTTTTGGAGCATAGGTAATTCGATCTTTGGTATGGTAAATAAATGACTCAAGAATAGCACAGCGCCTCCTCTGCGTCCTATCTCCTGCTCCTGGTCTCCTCCAGCTGCGGCTGGCATGACGAGGACGAGGAGGCGGTGGACCAAGAGGCAAGGATTCTGAAATCTTCCTGGCAGATTCTTTTTTTTCTCTCTCTCTCTCTCTCTGAACATGAAGGTTCGTATTTCACAAGAACAAGATATATGGTCCATTTTGCTGGGACCCTCGCTACTTCAGAAAGTACAAGGATTTTGTTTCTTAAGATATGTGAACATGAATATTGAAATAACATTCCATAAAAGGGCATACCCAGTGCCGTAGGCTCCCGCACTGCGGGGTCTAAGGAAGGAAAAATAGTCATCAGCCATCCCTACACAAATGTGCAGAGGCTAGGGCCTGAACGCTGAACCTCTTAGTTACAGGCGGTAAAGCTCTACCGCCTGCACCAGGGCCGCCCTTCGAAGTAACACTTCCATCACCTAATAAATTCATTGGTGCTTATCTGTAGATCCCAGGATTTGGTTCAGTGAATACTCATCCTCAACAGCCATCTAAGTGTAAGTTACTGGTAAATGATGCAGAATTAACCAAAGTTGCTACATCTGTAAATATATACCAATCAAATCAATTCTATACTCAGGTGGGGCCAACACCTTAAAACAAAGATCAATGATTGAATTGAAACTCATCTTAGAAAAAAGGCTACCTGAACTCGTGTGCCTCGGATAATAAATATATCATCTTATTACTCAATTATAATAAAAAATAAACGAAGTTTCTCTGAAACTATGCATGTCATGAGAAGCTCCAGGCCTTCTGAATCAATAGCATGACATTGCTCAATAAAATCTTCTCACTGATAACTTTGTTCCAAGAATTCAACAACTCCTTCCATCAAATTTCCAAATAATCACAACCAGAAAACACTGGTGTACTGTATTCTATAATCTATACATCAACATCACCTTCTGTGTTTCCTAAAAATAAAAAACACATTAAACTATGTGATATATGCATTATATAAGTTATATTGATCTTGTTGTTTTCAAAACAGGAATGTTGTCTTCAAGATTCTGCTCATATTTGTTGGAGGGTGTATGCTGCAATGCAAACTAATATGGCACTAAAACTACAAAAAGCACTGAAACAACCAGCCAGTTTCGAAAATAAGATTTGACACACAACAAACAACATACATATGAGCAGCACACCTATTCAGACAACAACATTTACATTTCCTTCGTGTTCAGCAACATCCTCTCTACATAACACCACATATGGCAGCACAACATACAGTTACCACAGTGGTGAGCATGCTTGAGCCATGAATCTTGGTTGCCATGCTAACAGAGACACCTCATTTGGCAATTATTTTGGATTCTATGACACTGAGCAGTTTCAATATACCATTCTAAGATGAGGTTCTTATCCCACGGTGACAAGTGACAAATTCATAATTCTTTGACACCTTCCCTAGAAGACTGGCCTACAAAACCAAATAGTAGCATCTTGAGAGCCTTCACAGAGCAGGTGAGTCAGCTGGATTTGGGCATGATTGATGAGCTACCTGCCAAAGTAAGTGATGTCTATTTGTGAGAATACTAGAAAAAAAATGCTACAAATGGAGTAACCGACTACAAGCCAAAAGTCAAAGATATAGTACTTAAATTATACATTATACCCTTGAGTTTAGCAAAATTTTACTTTGCCTGACTCAAACACTTGTGTCACAACAAAGTGCTTCATCTTGACTTATAACAATGTCATTGTTATCATGCCATGTGAACAAATAGTATTATTTTTATTTGTTCAAAATGCACAAAATACAGAGAAAGTACAGAAGGATAAATTGAATGCTGAGAAATGTAAGTTCAACAAATTATTCCTAAGTTGTTCTTGTAAATTCGGCTACCTAGCTAAAGCCTTGTATTTCAGTTCAATTTTACAACCCAGTCGATAAATATATTGTTGTGTCAGCTGTTCCTTCGATGCTTCAGGTTGGTTTTATTGCTAAGCTGTTTGACAGATAAGGTTAGAAACCAACATAGTCTTAAAATCCACACATATCCTATATATTTTGGTGTTGATGCTTACCGCCCAATATGTACATACATATGTATCCTACATTTGAGTACATTTGTATCCCAAATATCATTTGACTTTTCAATCACAAATTAAATTATTACACTTTTCATATATTGCTACTCTTAACTTTACTAGTTGCAATCGACAAATTCACTGAGGCTTCTTAAGGCAACGGAGGGCCAGTAACATCCTATTAAGATGTAGGGTGGATGCGCCTACCTCTCACCATGTAAAAAGGCCCATTGTCTAATAAGTTTGAGGACCTACTTTTAATTTTGTGGATAGAAGGGTGGAAAATTTCCTCCTCCCACCTATGAATAGAACCCAAGGGCAACGGGGAAGAGGGAATTCCCACTGATTAAACACTCCTCCACTCATTCCTTTCTATCTAGGATTAGAGCCTGAGCAGAACCTTCACCCTAGAGAGAGTACCTTCGCCCTGTCTTGAGAAGGTACCTTCTCCTCAACCGATGAGGGTACAATGATAGGCCTACATCCCGACACATCCTAGTTAGTATGATATATGCAAAAAAGAGAAACATTACACTATCATTTTCAAAAAAAATATTAGTAGCAGTTGAACAAATTACCTTCAAGGAGAAACTATATGAGATGTCTGAGGTAGAGGTATATATTTGTTTGATTTGTGTTTTCTACCATCAAAGTGTTTTTCAATGACAGCGCCTTGGTCCTAACTTTTTTCCAGCCATGTTCACCAAACTGCTAAAGCCTTGCAAGCACCAATGAGCACTCCATAGACTATCAGGCTAGGTAGACAAAAAGAATCGGTTTGACCAAGAAATGAAGGATGTGAAACTAAAATCATGTCAGTATTTATTAGGATTTTTGGAAATAATTATTGCCATGTTTAAGTAAATACAGTGCACAAAAACTTTACCATGGGTTCTAGATGCTCAACTCAGTAGATTGGACGGCTATAATTGACCCAATCAAGGAGTACTTGCATTCATCTTCGTAGGGATGATATTTTAGTGATGCCACATGGAAGCCCCCCAAGACTAAGAGTAGAGCATGTAGACTTCTGAATCCGGTGAGAAAAGGGGCCAACCAGGAAGACCTAGGAAGCTAGATGCAGCAATGTGAAGGACCGGATACGGCAACCATAGAGGGGGGGTGAATGGGAGCCTCAATTTTTTTTGAAACTTTAGGTCCTCGCCTTAGCAAACAACTCTAAGAGATAAACCTCACAAGATGCCTGTGATACACGTGCTAACGGGTAGCAAGATATCCCACGTAAAGTCTTAGGCACAAAGGGAACCCCACGAAAGAAGATGGAAGCAAGAGCCGATTAAAACAAGCGAAGACGTGCCTGAATTTGCACTATCGGTAGTACTGGTGTTACTATCGGTAGTACCGGTGAGGTACCGGACCAAAGTTCAGACCCAGAACACGATCGGAACGCACCAACCAGTAGTACCGGCGTTACTACCGGTAGTACCGGTGAGGTAACGGTAGTACCGATGGTTCAAAACAGTAGTACCAAAAAGAATTACACGGCAAAAATACACTACCGGTAGTAACACCGATAGTAGCACCGGTAGTACCAGTAGTACCAGATAGAAATGAGCGAAAATCGTCCGGAACAAGAAAAATTTGATTTCTCGGTCAAATCAACTCCGATTGCCACGGTATTTTAACCGTAGGGTCACAAGACAATAGGAAAGCTACCTCTAAAAGGTCATGGCCCAATTTGACATGAATCAAGAAAAATCATAAAAGGAGTGAAAACCCATCAAGAACTCGCTATGAACACAAAAACGCCCCGATCTATGAGCTCGTGAAGAATCAAACTATTTTCTTCAGTGGAAACACTCTACTCACATCATAGCTCGATCCAAGGCAAGAAAAATGACCTCAAATGGTGCAAAATCGAAGAATTTCGACCACGAAAATAGAGGAGGGAAGGAACTTGGGATGAGCAACTCAAGAACAACTAGAACACAAAATCATCACGAGAATCACATAAAGATAAACACCCAGAGGGCACGAGCACACTAGGGGGTGCTCTTTCCATGAACAAATCACTACAAAATGTCTTGCAGTGGACCTCACACACTCTGAAAGACTAGAGACTAGGAAACCCTAACACTAGAATGGGAGATGTGAGACTGAGTGGAGGCAGTCTCTCTTATTTATAGTCTTACTACACAATTCCACTTCTACCCCTAGACATTCTAAGAGAGAACCACCTAGCCAGGGGCATTATGGTCCAACTCGAGTTTTCCTGATCCTACGGCCACCGCGCCTCCTCACTGGTAGCCTCGCTCCGAAGCGATCTCCCCGATGCCGCCATGTGCCGTCCGTCCGCATCGGGACCTCCGCCCGAGTTTTGAGGCCCAAATCCGGAAAACCTGTCGCCGATGGTTTTGAGGACAAACCACCAAACTGCTCATGAGTATTGTACCACGTACGCATCCCCCGCCGATGGTTTTGAGGCGAAACCACCAAACCGTCGCCGATGGTTTTAAGGGCAAACCACCAAACCGTCCGCGAGTAGCGTAGCCCGTACGCGTCCCCCGCCGTGTACACTTGCGCTCATTGATCTCCCAAGTGTCAGCCACCGCAGCTGGCCACCCAGATGTCTGGTCCCTCGGTCCAAGCCTCGCATCCGCCCTTCACCGCAACCGGTCTGTCAGCACGGCACGCCCTACTTGGCCTTCTCCCGACCGCTGCCACCGCCTCTGGACTCCACACCTGCACATCATGAAGCCAAGAGACACCGTTTTGACACATAACCCTGTGCCAGGGGATTAGAAGAACCACCGAACCAACCACACACCAAAGTGTTGGCATGTTAATAATCGCTCATCACACAACAAGGGCGCTCCACAATGATTATGTAAAAACCATGTGTTCGCACAATGCCAAGCAGCATTGGACACAAGGGCAAAAGCCGAGTATGCAAAACAAAGATTCATCCATGTAGGATAATGCTTGCCAGTCTTCTCGTCTTTGTCTTCTAATTTGCCAAGAAACCATGTGACAATTCCCCAAAAAAGTGACCCCAATCCAAAGAGCCAAATACTCTCATAGCTAGCAAATCAATCAGCTTGTCACTCCACCTCTTGTAATTCAACTTATTTAGGTATTTTCTAAACAAAATGTCCTACCTATGAACAAAATGCAATCTTGCTTATGAACTTACCTCATCCTCTCTCGACTTCATCTTTCTCATAGTGTTTTTGGATAACTACAGAGAAACCCTTACACATGAATCCTAGCCGGTTTTTGCAAGCGGACACTAGCAACTTCTACAAACAAAAAAACAATTCATATTTGGTAAAATATGTCGTGGAAACTGCATAGTAGGTGCAAACATGTAAACTACGGTCATGCACCATCAGATCTCAGATGTGTGACATAGGATGGACCAAATAGTCCAATTGTATATTTTATGATTTGCACCGCACACCGCCTCAGTCAGTTTTCTATTAGACCCTACATTCACTTCCACATGTCCCGCCAGCGACTACCAGCTCTGGTGCCTAGATATAACATCGACAACTTGAATCAAATGATGGTGCAAACCAAATATCTATTTTTAGGCATAAACATTAAGTTTAGGCGTAAACAAACTAGCTGACCATCCTCCGCTACTGCTGGTAACATACTAGGGACCCAAGATTCCAGCAACCATGGTGCCATTATCAGCAATCCCAAGTTCCCAGCCAGAAATGGTAAACACCCACCATCCGGTTCCTGGCACATTCTGCGGCATGTCATGGCAAGCACACCGTCGCTCCTCATGACTGCATCCACGGGGGCATGCAGTATCACGGCACATGCCCTCTCAATCCCTAGCCACGGCAATGTGGCAGAAAACAAATTCTCCATCTCCTCTTTTCTATGCCAACTCAATCCCTAGTCAGAGCACCGCAACAAACAAGTTCTACTTCTTCACTTATCTACACTGAACCAAAGCGAAGACGACCAAGTCAGCAGTAGTGAGCTGGCGAGTGAGGGAACCACACAGGGAGTTTATTGCCAAGTGAGACCAAAATTGTTTAAGGCCCCACCTCTCATTTTCTTCTTCCTCAAGGCGGATGCGGCCGTGGTTCATCCGGCCTGTGGGCCGGCTCCGAGCGATCCACTAGCCAGTGACCACAATAACGGTCTGTTCATTTCATGTAACCATTATAAGGGACGTGTATTACTACTATTAAACCCCCCACATCCCCTGCTGCCAGTAATCGCCGGAACACCAATTTCACTCCCCAAGACCCTCGAAAGATTTGACAACGATCTTTTGGGATAGAATAGGGATGATTTGGGAGAGAGAGAGGAGTTTATGCTACGAGATAGAGCAAATGTTTTTTGTTTCCTTGATAAACCTGTCATCTGACAACAAGCTTTATTAGTCGACTAAGCATGGAAAATAAAGATGGGACGTGAATCCACCCAAGTACAAAAGTCTTTACAAATAGAAGCTTGCTGTGCTAGCTTATCTGCTTATGTGCTACTAAATTTGCTTCTCTATCACAATGCTCAATCATGGCCGTCAGAAATTCCTTTAACATGTTATTGCATTCTTCAAGTATTTGAGTTGCCGTTAATGCCAAGAAACACCTTCCTTCGTTGTCTCGACCATCTCCATGCAATCAGATTGCACAATATAGTTTGCTACAGGCATACTTTTCAACCATTTGGGCATCCAAAACAAGAGGTGAGTAAAAAGTTGACGCCACTATGAATCATCCACTCGAATCTCTATCACCACTCCTGAGAATTTCACATCCATCAACAAAACCCACATCTATAATCAACATTAACTTTCCTTCAGAGGGTTTCTTCCATCCTTGATGCACCTTGACGTTCTGGTTCTGCGACCTCATGTACTTGCTGGTCAGGGTGGCAATGGACAATGCTTATCGGTGGGGGTTCTGGAAAGATTCTCCATAGACAAACCCTTGGTGTTCCCACCATATGTATCACCCTCTAGTAAAAAATCAACTTGGGCAGGCTGACATTTTGAGGGCGATTGTACATTTCTTCCTCCTTCGATTATCTCTTCTAACATTTGTTGCATATATTTCTATCATGAGCTTTAAATCTTCTATATACTCAACCACACGTGAACATGTAGTTTTATATCTTCCTGGCCTGATGGACACAATCTGAGTTATCCCTAATATGGCGATTGAACAATACACCTTTGCACGAGATATCTGAAGCCCATTAGAATTCTCCCGACCATGTATTTTAATTTCCGTAGGATAGATAATTTCCAGAGACTTCCAAATATTGTCATTGAACACACTGTTTTGTGATTTTAGTACCAAACTTCGACGTCCACAGACAATGATAAGCGCCGATCGAACTAGAAGCAACCGAATTCTCCCTCCCTGGTGACAAGCGAATTTGGAGAATGCACTGGACATCAATCGGCAAGAAAATAGGTCAATTTACAATAGTTGAACGGAGACAAGAACCTGAGACAAGTTTTTTTTAGAGATAAATGCATGTGTAGTTCCTAACCTTGTTAGGAGTGTCACAAAATCTCCAATAATTTCCAAAATAATTATCGGTAGATCAATGAGTTCCCAAGTGACTCAAAAATGTTGGTAGCATATTTGTTGGGTTCCTCAAACGGTTTCCAAATTCCTTCTCCTAAAATATAAAAGATAATTTTGCATTAGGACTCCGAATTATTTATAAGTCACCCAAACCAATTTTATTCTTTCTTTTCTTTTGTACATTTGCATTGGGTATCTTGTCCTATTTCTCATTCTCCCCATATTTTTTTACCTCTGGATTAGCCTCATAAATGCACATATATTTTCGTGCGACTAGATCATGTCACACCCTAGTTTCTAAAGAAGACCAGAGGTCGTCATATGTGTGCCCAGGAAGTCCACACATACAACAGAAAACAGATAAATATCAGAATATTATAGAGGAAACATACATATACGTAACACTTACACTTATCAGAGTAACATGAAATGTCAGCTAAGACTTCTCTTCAGTCTTCTTTCTTCTCAGGGACTGTTGACTGGGGGCTTCGTATGCCAAACACTTCCAATACCCAACTTCTTTATCTTTCTTTTGAGAAACACCTTACTATAAACTATAGCAAGGGTGAGTTCCATGTCGAAACTCAGCAAGTACAGATGGAAAGTAATAACATGCAAGGCTAAAACCAAGTATAGCTGAAAGGTATACTGCAGTAGCATTTTAATGTAACAATTAAGATTTAACATTTTACAACCTATTCTTTAATCAACTTGGTTGAAACACCTAACCCTTTATTAAAGTTTGAGTAGTAATTAATGAATTATTTAATAACATTGATATAAGCATATATCATTAACATCATTAACCTTGAGATTGTCATCTCAATCAACACAGGATTTGCCATCCCGTTCAAAAACAGAGGTAGCCACCTCCTCAAACAACATCACCATGTTTTAACAGCTTATTCCATCTGGCTAAGTCATGTGAGGATCTAGGCTGCTCATGACCGTGAGCATGGATGATATATCAATTTTAACTCTGCGCAGAGGTGTACACTTCACTCCAGGTTGTGATTACTCTTTATGCCCGAGGTTGCAAGTCTCTTAGCCCATTTCTAAGATAGGCTGGCAGAGGTCACAACGAGGCTTTTCACCAGGTCATAGGCAGTGACAACTCGCTAGCAATGAGTGCAAGCGTATGGGCGACTTCACCGTGAGGCCGCCCCCTACACGGATCCCTAGCCCCTCCCATACTAAATACTTGAAAACACCCCAGCAACCATAGCTGTGGCCACCCGTCAGTAAGTTGTCCAACCTGCCCATTAGCCTAGAGATGTACGGAAGTCCCAGGTTGTTGCTCCACGAACAGGACCACAAGGGGGAGGAGATACGAATGCCCTCGTCACCACGAGTCCCACTGACATCTGCTCCCCCTTCATTCACTGCCAACCAACGATGCGGAAATGCATCAACTTCTCCGACGGTTGAAGCCAAGAGCCCACGGCTCCCACATATTAACGAGCAAGTTTTATCTTTATTAAATAGGTGAAAGGTAAGGTAGAGTGCTAGCAACCTAATAACCTATCAACTAAAACCCCCATAGGTGATATATGGATAGAGTAGCTAGTCATTCCTATGGTTTGCCGATTTGAGACACATGCAATGTATTAATTAAAAGTGAATAGACGCAATATGATCAAAGATGCCTGCACTTGCCTTAAATCCAAAGATTAGCTGCTCAATGATCTTTAGTCGTTCCATCTTCTGGTCTCCAGCTTTGGCTGCTCTTGTCGATCCTCAACTCCTGGTCTTCAGCGTTATCGAACTGCTCTTCATCTAGTCGCAGCAACCCAGCAACACAAAAGACAAATAAACAGAAAAGACTAAGAACAATACACCAAATAAAAGAGAAGCTAAAGACAGAATAGTCTAAACGGCAAAACTCGATGCCACGGTCGCAAGAACGCAAGAACGACTAACAACGAAGCTATCGTTAAAGAGAACCCGACTATCGAGGTACTTGCAACCAGCACAGAGACAAACTTTAAGACTACTATATTTACTAAAGCAAGATGCGGAACATATAAGAAAGACATAAAATTAAATCGGTTGGATGATGTTGAATTATAAAGCAGGGTTAAACCTTGGATATACTCTATTTATAAGCAATTATATTATAAGCCATTTAAACATTCATAAATTATAAAGCTTAGAACATGTGAGAGCATTAAAGAAACATCATGTGCTTAAAGATTAATCTAGCCAGGACATAAATGAAAAGATATGTTGATATTAAACGTAGAGCATTTATGAAGACTCAAGGTATAAATCTAAATTGCTTTTATACAAGAGAGCACTGAGTGAATATTAATTAATTTAACAAGATTGATTTCATAAACACATTTGATAGGATAAACATGGTTGATAACATGCAACTTACGTCGACAAGATCGCAATGCAAAGAAAACGGAAATATAAATCCTAGATTACTTTTAATTAGAAAACCATCAAATAGTTATTTATCAAATTGCAATTTAAAATAAATAAATACACCATTGAACAACATAACGAGACCTGACCCTACTGCGTAGAGCATGACAACACGAATCTAACGCCACAAGAATCACCTTAATCGGACCTAAAATGGTGAAACGGCGGAGTATTAAAGATCGATGGCAAAATGGTAAATAGGTCATCTTCTACCTCAGTTCGTCTTCTTCATCTGGATGGAGATCGTGGCCTCCATGGCCACTTGGGGCTGCTGCTGTGCGCGGGGAAGGGAGCGGGGCCTCGGCCCTGGCCTACTGGCCGGCCGGCGTTGGTGCACGGCTGCGCGGCGGCGCGCCCAGGGGGCGGCGGCGGCTGGCCGGGCCGGGCCGAGCAGCCTGCCTGCACGCTTGTGCCCAGCACGGCGGCGGCGCTGCTTACCCGGGCAGGCGCGCACGAGAGGGGCGATGGGAGGCGGCGCAGGAGGGGCGGCCGAGTGGCAACATGGCCGCGGGCTAGAGATGGAGGACCGGCTGACCTGCTGCAAGGAAGAAGATGGTTTCCATGGTGAGTTCGCCGGAAAAGAGAGGAGGTGAAAGGGAACCCTACCAAATGGACATGGATTCGCACAAACGACGATACGACGGTGTAGATAATGAAGAGGGCTACCTCGTGGTGGTGGCAGTTTTCGTCGGAGATGGACGAGATGGCCGGAAAAGCTTACCGAAGAGTTCGCCGGAACCCTAGCCAAGATGAACTTCGGCGATCGATTCCACGAGTTACGAGTGGCGGCTCGCGATGAAGTTTTTGGATCTGGAACCAGCGCGTCGAGGGCTACGCGGGCATATATATATGCCTAGGGTTCGGAGTCAGTAAAAATTCAGGTATTTTTATTAATTTCGGGAATTATAGAAAATTATTTTCAGTTCGAAAACAATTCTAGAGAATATTGAAATCGTTTTAAAGCCCTAAAAATATTTCCATAACTCCAAAAATTATAGGAAAATACCAAAAGGTAGATTGAGAGATGATGAACCCGAATAAAATATTTTAAGCTTATGAAAATGATATTTTAGATCATCCAAAATTGGAAAAAGCTCTCGGGAAAATAGGAAAACATTCCGGACAAGTCCAGAAAATTCCCGGGAAGGATCGATCGACGTCTAAGCACATTTTCGATAACTTAGTGCACTAAAAGCACAAAACTCAAACAACAAGCAAGCATCACATTAACAAAAGCCCATTCAATTATTTTCCAAAATATAGAAAAGCATATTTTATTTAGTGTTTTCTAATAACAACCCAAAATGTAAATTTTGGGGTGTTATAGATTATTTTTCTCAAGTACGGAAAATTGATAGTTGGGGAGAAGTTGAAGAACTATTTTTTCAATCTTGCCAAAAAAAAATTAAATTGGAAGTGGGTTTTAGAAACTCTTAAAGAAGCTCTCACTTAGAGCACCCCCACCAGATCAATGCCTGCCCCCTATAATTACTTATATATAGGATATCTCTCATGAGCAATATTAGGGTTTGAGATACCGTTGCTCTAGCAGATTGACAAAATCCCATCCTGATTTAAGAGAGAGAGAGAGAGATAACTTCCCTTTCTTTAAGAGCGATGGTGGTGGATTTAAAAGATCTACTAAAGAGTATAAGGACAAGAGGTTCAACTGTTGCAATTAGTATATTTCCTATTAATTAAGGGATAGGTGGGGAGTATAAGAAACCCGGTGGAGAAGATTCTAGGTTAGTAAATTTTGAAAACACATTTATGGGTCCAAACTTATTAAGTGGTGCAACATAGTGGTCGATATGGTCATGTGTAGGGTACCATTTTACAAGTTTATTTAGTAACATACAATCTACCCTTAGCAAGTTTTTTTTGAAACTACCACTTAACAATTTTAGAGATCTAAAACTATGTTTCAAATTTCGTGAACCTAACTTTCCTCTAGTAAATCAATGCCCTCTTATACATTGAACTATTTGTTTAAATATAAAAAATAATAAATGCCAATGAAATTTATTCAGCTCAGAATGTGCAAAGCCTAAAACTCTGGTTTCCAGTCTTCTACGCTGTCAATTCGCACAAAAAACTCTGAAAAAAATTCTCCGACACTTCCCGCTTCCTACTCTTCCTCAGGGCCCGTCGGGGGCAGAGGGCAGTGACCTTCGCTGGTCCGAGCGTGTTCCTATCATGGAATCTGGTTGCCCCAAGGTGTTGGACACTGTGCATGACGCGCTTCGCCTCAACGGCGCCGAGGTCCTCCTCTGTGCCGACCCGAGCCACACGGGACCCCTCAACTTCCACATCATCTCATCCTCCTTCCAAGTCAGCACGCGCCCTTTCCCCTACCCCGAATCCGACTGCCTCTTTAGTTTTGCCCGATCCCCGATAATGTTTATTTTTCTTTTTTTGTGTCAATTTCTTTTTTCTCAAACAGGACTTCACGTGTCTTTTTCATTAAAAAGAAGAAGCCGAGATGGGCAAACTGCTAGGTGAGCATCTGCACTGTTCTGGGATTACGCCCTATGGTTGTGCAGTTGTTTTGTTATGTTTTCTGACTAGTGGAGTTATTCCATATGGAAGTTTAAATTAGGCTCAATTGTTTACAAGGCCTTGATGATTGGAGGCTGCATTATTGGATTCCAGTAATGTGTGAAGCTATGGTCCATAAATTTAACTGGTAGGGTTAGATTGGTTAGGTGTGTCAGACTGTTAAAACCTAGATAGCCTACTGCTATCATTTAAACATACTTCAGTCGCTAATACTGCTTGATTAATTTGATAGCTGGATTATTGTGCTGAATTCGCAACATGGAGCTAAATTTGTTAAATCTGGGTATCTGATGGCCCAGCCTGATCTTTATTAGGCCTGGCATTATGATAGTAGTTGCAAGAATGGCAGTAGTAGCACTTTGCCAGCTAATGTTGGGCTTAACCAACATAAAAATCCATAAGAATCCTAGGTGATGGCCTCATGTCAACCCTTTTGTGTGAAAATGAAAGGACGATGGAAGCTCATGTGGGTTGTGTATGTATCATTTGTACTCTGTGTGGTAGGCTAGATCATGATGGGACCTTGGGGTACTACAGATAGCCATTTTATTAACTTTTACTAATGCATCTTGATGTATGTTATGTCAATATATATGGTACAAAATCTATATATCTGACAAAAGGCAAACAATTAACTTACAATTTTGGAAAAGGAGGTACTACAACCCAATCTGTTCACTATGTATAACTATTCATCAGAGCTGTAGAACCCAACAAAAAGCAAGCAAGAAAGTCATCGCGATCCGTTTTCACAGCCCTCATAAAATAGCAAACGAAAAGCGATATGCACTGTGCAAGCATATATATTACGAACTGACGATCCTAGCTAGCTACCTAATCTACTTCCAGCATTGCTCCATTTTGTAACGATTTCGTTAGAAGTATGAGTTGACCACGGCACTCCATCAGAAGGCATAAGAACACAGTGACGCCTGCAGCGAGAATAAGCAAAGGAGGCATAGTGAAAAGCAGTACTCCCACACCTTGGGAGGCAATAAATCTTCTCATCAGATCTACCAAAAACACCCAAAGCAAAACCAACAGTTCCTGCACACACCACGAAAATTTGATAATTCACAGTAAGAATATTTTCAGTTATACATTTATATACAAGCCGAAGAATAACATATATATACCAACAAAATTTTTGAACATATATGTAGTATAGGTATCATGTTATTACGTACATGTACGATGCATGTCTTGATCCTCGGGGCAGCCACGGCCAGCGCAGCCTCGAAGGCAGCCACGTCCTTCGCAGCCTCCATGGCAGCCCTTGTCATGGCGTCGGCGCCGCCGTTGTGCTGCTGGCGAGTCCCTTCTCCAAATCCAAGAATACCGCATCCACCTCCTCCGTTGGGACGACCTCACTGTCGTCGGCAGTATTACATGCATTACAGGGTTCGCTCTCTTTGCCGACTGCAATGCGCACTCGGCAAAGGCAGAATAGCAGTCGGCAAAGGCTTTGCCGACTGCAATTCCACGTGGCAGTCGGAAAAGGGCTGTCGGCAAAGAAAACGTCGGCGAAGGCGGCTTTTCCGAGTGCCACGTGGCATGCAGTCGGCAAAGGCTTTGCCGAGTGCCACGTCGGCACTCGGCAAAGCCACGTGGCGCCGTCAGCCTGACGGCTGGCTTTGCCGAGTGTTGACGGCGGGGCACTCGGCAAAGAAAAAAATATTTTTTTTTGAAAATTTCTTTGCCGAGTCCGGTTCGGCACTCGGTAAAGAAAAAAAAATTTTACGAAAATTCTTTGCCGAGTGCTGACACTCGGCAAAGGCATGACCCCTTTGCCGAGTGCCACGCTGGCACTCGGCAAAGCTGGGAAAATTTTTTTCCTTTTTTTTCCTGTTTTCTTGCATCCAAACATTGCAAAATCACAATTTATATCATAATTTCACAAGGACCACAAGTAGCACCATTTATATCATAATTTCATCACATTTATCACCACTGTCATCATATATATCACAATAACACATATATCTCACAATAGCATCTCTTATCACCACCACAAGTCCATTACAACCATGAAACTCAACGCAACGAGTCGAACACCACAACTCGAGGTCCATCACATGAAGTTCAACACAACAAGTCTAGGTCCATCACGAAGAGAAGAAATACATGACAGAGACTTCGACGATACTCAAGTCCAGGAGCATAAGACAAGCAACAAGTACCTAGCTCGTCGCGCCGTCCCTGGAGCCGTCAGGTTGTCCGTCCTCAAAGCCCCCAGGGTTTTCCCACGAAACCCACCCTGGATCACGCGGCGCCGAACAGTACGGCCGCCCTCCCCCACCGGCCATGAGTAAGGTGTAGGAGGGCCACGCGGAGGTGGATACGGTGGAGAAGGGCCACCCGGAGGTGGATACGGCATCATCTGAGGGCCGGCACCTCTAGGAGACGGGTTCGAACCCGCCGACTGTACCTGCACAAGTTAAAGGCCAAGTGATGTCATTATTATCTGCAGGATGGACGCACAAGCTAAAGCAAAAGTCAATGTACTCACCAGGGTCCCAGCAGGAGTGACAGGAGCAGGCACAGGAAAAGACGGTGGAGGAGGCGGTGGAGCGAATAATTCAGGCGGTGGAGGCGGCCCGGGGATCTGTAGGGATTGGAAGTAGCCGGCAAAGCCCTGCATTTGACTATTGTAGTGCTGCTGCATGGCTGTCAGGTGCTGCTGGTAAGCCATCTGTTGCGCATGCAACTGCGCCTGCATCTGCGTCTGCATCTGCGCCTGCATCTGCGCCATCTGCTCCTGCACCTGGGCCTGCAATATTACATCCGCAGTGTTGATTGTAATTATAGGTGTGAAATGAGTGAATGACGAACGAAACCACACTTACCTGGAACTGCGACATGCTCGGCTGCCGAGACGCTATGGGGATGTCGGTGGAGCTCGTGGGCCTGGATCAAACCTGGCTCAGCGTGGGAGCATCGGACAGGTCGACGGCGCTGTGGGCCATGTAGTACCGGCCGTGCTGCTTCCTTGGTCCCAACCTCTGCAGGAGGTCTGTGTCCAGGGGCTCGGTGGTGGGGTCGAACGTCTCCACGTAGCGCTGGCAAGCCACGGCGGTGTACTCGGTCGCCTTCTCGTAGGCGGTGGGGTTGCTGTACGCCTCGGGCCCGTCCTCCGGGTTGTAGACGTTGTCCGGCGCTGTCGCCTTGCCCTTGTGGGAGAGGAGGTACCCGGTGAACTGGTTGATTTCCTGCCCATCGTGCGCCTGCGACTGCATTAAAAACAGAAACATGGTTACAAGTAATGACAATTGAGGGCTACAAAAAAGACATGAATGGACGCATACCCATCTTCTCATGTACGTTGGGAGGGGCTGGCTCCCTTGGTGGTGTGGCACCCCTCGCATCTGTAGGTGGCGGCCCCGATGGTCGTTGCGCCTCGCGTACGCCTCGTCCGTTTGCCACATGCGCACAATCTCCTCCCAGCAGTCCCTGTGGTTGTCGCACCACCCCGGACAGAACTGCATGACATCAAGTATTTGACATGCGAGAAGATTAGTGTAATGTTTCACTGAAGGAGTCTGAACGAATATTTTCCTACTTAATTACATGCACGTATTGAGCGAAGGTGAGGTCGGTCTCCCTCGAGTTCATGATCTGGTAGATTTCGGGCTTCTTGATGGACTCTGCATGCACGTCGGCGTAGTAGTCATGGATGGCCTGTATGCGTGCCTCATGGTACAAGTCCTTGAGACGATCTTTGCAGACCGCCTCCTGCACTGGCGCCGCCTGGTCCGCTTTACCCTCCTCGCACGTGAAGAAGTCCTGCACACAGACACATCATGTAGCATTGCATTGTTTTAAGAAGTCTGACGAATGCACTATTTAGCAATGCGGTGAGATGAAAAACTCACCCAAAACTCCCTCTTTATCTTTGCCGCGAGGGTCTCGCCACCCACGTTGACGAGGTAGAAGTGAGCCCACCTCGTGGGCACCTTCAACTCGCCGTCCACGTTGACAAGGCCAGGGTAGTACTTCTTAATCAGGAGGCCCTGGATGCCATTGATATGGCGTGATTCACCTTCTCCGCTCACAAACGCCCAGGTACTGCACGAGTCATTAAGAACAATTGTTAGTCTGCAGTTCAATTTTCAACATGTCATATGAACAAGTAGTGAAATCAATAATGGTTACTTACGTCTGGCCCACGGGTGTAATCACCGGGCGTCTGTTGAATTGCGGCCGCACCCTAGGAAGCTGTGTGGGCCCGTGCGAGTACACCTTCGCCACGCCTGATGAAGTCGAAGCCGTCTGGCCTGGTGTGGGCACGGCGTCATTGTCGTCGGTGCCGTCGGCATCGTCGGCGTCATCGGCGGCGGCGGCGGCGTCATCGTCCGTCGTCGTCTCCTCGTGCGAGGACGAGAACGGTAGCCTCCTCGTCGCCTGGCGACGTCCGCTGCGGGGTTGTGACCCCCTACTGGATGACCCGCCCGCCAACACCTCCTCCTCCTCCTCATGATCGTTGGCGGTCTCCTGCGGGGGGACCTGGTACGCCGAGCGTACGGCTCGATGCGGCCGCTGCCGCCGTCTGCCTGGCATTTTGCCGAGTGCCTGCAATGACAAAGAACAAAAGAGTTATACATATGCAAAGAACGCATACTTCCAACCGTATCCGTTTCGGACGGGAGACGCCTAACTAGGTAACGCAACCTATGACTACATGTGACGGAAAGAGAGGTCATACCATAGGTGCCGGTGAAGACAGGATAGCGGGGCAGTGCCCAGTCGTGCTCCTCCGGGTAGCCTCCAACGGGAGCCCTCCTGAAAAAGAAAAACAATTAGTGAGAATGAAAAATTTTGGCAGCACCTCCCCTGTACGGGGAGGTTACCAAACCTGCAAGAAAAGACGGCACGATGGCCGACAACCACAGATACATGTCAGGCACGATGGCCGACAACTACACGGCACGATGACCGACAACTACACGGGGAGGTCTCGATAACCTACAAAAAGAGCGGCACGAAGGCCGACATCCACAAACAACGGCACGAAGGTCGACAATCACAATGACACGCAGGCCGATGACTAGAGCGGCATGAAGGCCGACAAGCAGAGAAGGGTGATATACCTAGTCACGACACGTGCATTGACGGGGATGCGACATAGAGAAGATGGCGGGGTGAAGGCCGGTGAACCTCTTCCCTCCTCCTCCTCCTCCTCCCCTCCCTTCTTCTCCTCCCCTTCCTCTTCTCCTTCTCCTTCTCTTCCCTCCTCCTCTCCTACCTTCTCCTCCTCCCCTCCCTTCTCCTCCCCTTCCTCTTCTCCTCCCCTTCCTCTTCTCCTTCTCCTCCTCTTCCCTCCTCCTCCTCCTCTCCTCCCTTCTTCTCCTCCCCTTCCTCTTCTCCTTCTCCCTCTCCTTCCTCATCTTCTTCTTTTCCTCCTCCCTCCTTCTCCCTTCCCTTCCCTCCTTCTTCCCTTCCCTCCTTCCCTTCCCTTTCCTGTCCGAGGCGGGCCGGGGCGGGCGGCCGGCGGCGGCGGGCGACCGGCCGCGGTGGGCCAGGGCGGGCGGCCGGCTGCGGC
>CM041633.1:16965403-17038176 GCA_023333625.1 Bothriochloa decipiens
CGTCGCCTTTGCCGAGTGCCACGTCGACGGCACTCGGCAAAGAGGGCACTTTGCCGAGCGCCACGTAGAAGGCACTCGGGAAAGTGTGTCTCCTTTGCCGAGTGCCACGTTGGCGGCACTCGGCAAAGGCAGCTCTTTGCCGACTGTCAACTATGGCACTCGGCAAAGATTTTATTTTTTTTGAATTTTGAATTCAAACTTTTTCTGTAGCCCAAGTATATTGTATTGAAGCACATGTTCGAATTTGGGTCCTTTTTATAATATTTTACTATATTTTGTTTATTTATTTTATTTACTTGTATTTTTCACGATAATCCAAGTTTGAACTGCTGGTGCATAAAATAATGAGACGTAGCCATTCAAAAAATGGTATTCACGTTGGAGAGTGTATTTTGAGGCTGTGTCCATAAACTCACCTAAATTTTTACACGCCTTGTCCACGAAAAACGACCATCCAGGTATGGTAGAAGTGTTTATAAATTATATAAAATCCAAACGAAGTCCGAAAATGACGAAACTTGTCGAGGTGTGTTGTCATCGCATGTCAAGACTATGATAAAAATTTGAGAATGTTCGAAGCAAGTTGAGACGTCGGATGTCTACAACCTAGACATCTCCACATGTGATCACATGTGGAGATGCGTGGGTTTTAGGCACACGACGTCACAACTTGCTTGAAACTTTCTCAATTTTTTACCACAGCCTCCACATGAGATGACGAGACATGTAGTCAGGTTTTGTCATTTTCGGACTCCGTTTGGATTTTATAAAATTTAAAAATACTTTTCACGCGCGTGACTCGGCGTGTTCCGACACCAACACGGTCGAAATTTCACGCGAGGCCCTGCATACGGCCTCAACATGCTCCAAAAATCATGAATATCATTTTTTGAATCACCGGATTTCAATATTTCATGTACTTGCAGTTCAAATCTGTAGTTGCCGAAAAAAATCAAAGAAACAGAAAAAATTAACGGAATATCGCAAAACAAATCAAAATTACCTCAAACATGGAATTTAGAATGTATTTACTGTAGCAAGGCAAAAGAAAAAAAGTAGGATTGAAAACCAAAAAAAATCTTTGTCGAGTGCCTCATGTCGCACTCGGCAAAGAGCCTTTACCGACTGCCTGACAGGCCGGCAGTCGGCAATGGCTGCCACCTTTGCCGACTGCTGACGGCGTGGCAGTCGGCAAAGGTGACGGCGTGGATGGCGTCCAGGACTCACAGCCTTTGCCGAGTGCCAGGCTTTGCCGACTGCCTGGCACTCGGTAAAGCCTTGGCTTTGCCTTGTGTCTGGCAGTCGGCAAAGCCAGGCACTCGGCAAAGCCGGCTTTGCCGACTGCCCACCATGGCGCTCGGCAAAGGTAGCTCTTTGCCGAGTGTCGACAAAAAACAGTCGGCAAAGTATTTGACAGTCGGCAAAGCTAGCATTTGACGCAGTGATGGCACCGATGACGATGATCCATGAATGGGAGGCGACGACGATAGCGGCGGTATCGAGGCCTGGGCCACGATGCAAAAGATTTCTGCTATAGGTACGGCGACAATAATCGCAGCAAACGTACTAAACCGTGTATCTCCCCCAGTGTAGCTGATGGCGTATTCTCTCATGGAATTAAACAGATACAGCCACAATAAGATCAACAGTCCCTGCAACCATGAAAACTTACTTTTAATTAGTTACTTAGAAAACAGTCGGTTATGTTTATCTATAGAATTAATTACATAAGCTAACTATTATGTACGTGCACATGTGTGGTGTTTTTCTATTGTTGACAAAAATCAAAATAGGACGGCGTAATACGCACCCGGACGATAAACTTGGCGACCCTATGCGCCACCAACTCCGCGAGCAGGTCGTCCTTGTCCATTGAGGCGCCGGGCGTCTCCGTGGGGCAGCCCGCCGCTGGCCATCCCTTGCCGGCGTCCAGCAATGACGGCGCGCCGAGCTCCTTCCCCGGGACCTCGCCGCGGGCACTCCCCGCACCACGCGTCGTCATCGATCGATGATATGGTCCCGTCTGATGAGGAAACAAAGACGCGTCTGGGTGAGGCTGGAGGCTCGTCTATCTATGTATATATTTTTTACATACATCACGTTGCTTATTTCGACCTTTTATACGGTTCCTAGATTAAGATTTGATTTGTGTACGTGCCCGTCCGATCCAATGCCTTTCGTGATGATTCCGGACCGAGCCCCATGCGGCGTACCAGACTACATCACTAGTCCAGGTTCCGTTTAGAGCACCCGTAAGCCCGGTATAGAATTTGCATTTGAGGGATGATCTAAAGTTTAGCCACTATATATATTTTAGATCACTTTAGCTCTTGAGACTCCAAACAAGATATGTGAACCTCACAAAACTTTTTTTCTTAACTGTCACTATGGCATTACTCCCCACCTGAATATATTAAAAAAAGATCTAAAATGGCTGATTTACAAAAGGTTTGAGAAAAAAAACAATCGCACCGGACTCCCTAGCACTAGGGTGAAAAGTGGCAGAACCACGATAAAACAAGTGAACACTAGCAAGACATGGAGACTATTACACTAAGGCACATAAGAGCTCTTCAACAATGCCTCCAGAGAGATGAATGATGCTATAACGTAAATATCATTGGCCAAGCAGGATCTTGGCAAGGCTTCCGCTCAAGGCTCTTTAGTGATGCCTTCAAGGAGAATCTCGTTGCTGGCTAGGATAAATCTGAGCTGAGCTTTTCCCAGAACATTTGCCAATGCCCCCGAAGACCCACCAGTGACTGAGGTGGTATTCGGTCACCGCGACACCATGCAGAGCTTATCGGCGTGCACCGGCAAGCATCAATGCCTAGACAAGAAAGAGGGGGCGTCGGCCGCCTCCACTCTGCGTGCAGCTATTCAACACTCACCTGCGATGAAGGTAGGCATGCACTGACAAGCATCCTCGCCTGGACAGTGGAGGTTGTTCAGCCACACCATAACGCGTGGAGCTACGCTCGGACTCGCCCATGACGGTGGGAGGCATGCGCCCATAGTTCTCCTCGCATGCCGGTCGCCACCACACCACGTGGAGCCACCTAGACTCGCCCATGACGGAGGGAGGCATGCACCGACAAGCAATCACCCAGACGAGTGGAGATGTCGGTTGCCGCCACACCACACAGCGTCGCTCTCAGACTTGCGCATGAGGTGGGCGGCGCACACCCACACCACCAGCACGATGTCACCCATGAACCTTTCAATGTCGAAGTTGTCGCTCTAACCAAACAGTGTTGTGCACTGTGATGGGGAAGGCGCCCACGAACATCCAGCCCACCCCCCCCCCCCCCGCCAGCAAGCCTGTGGCCAAACATCGCAAATGTGCCGCCGTAGTTGGCCCTTGCACGCAAACGTGAACATAGACATACTGCCCTATGCTAGCACGCCCAAGTGAACTGTGCGCCCCACGATGTTGCAGAACCACCTAGGTGGAGTCACCGTAGCCTATACCCCGCCGCCTCGCCGATGATCGTTGAGCCACGCCGTGCGTAGGCCACCATCCAACACATCCAATCGTGGGGCTAGATCCGGTCAGCAGTAGCTGGTGGTCGACTGCCACCGTGCATAGCTCCCTGGGGCACAAACAAGTGAGCCCCCAAATAATATGAGAAGGATATGAGAAGGAACACATTTAAGAAGAAATATGATAAGAATAACAAGCGGATGACCCTAGAAGTAGTAAAAAGTTCACTAGTATTTATAGTACAAGATTTAGGATATGATTTCTAAATGCCATTCAATATAACAGTTAAAGTCTTTTTAGTTACACAAGAGATATGAGGGATATTAGAAGATTTGCCTTTGTGATCCGAGGTCCGTATTTTGGGGTACAGGATTAACTACTGTCCTTAGTAATACTAAGGCACATCTATTTTGTTGTTTCCCTTATGTTGATGTTGAATGGACTAACTAATGCAACATTTTCAAGCTCAACTCCTCTAGCACTATAGCAGGCCTAGGAGCATGGATGACATATATTTATTTGGTGGCCACATTTCATGTGGCTTCATTGAGCTTTCACAACAATGTAGAGGTTAAAAAGGTTGTAAAATTGTTCTATGTTTTTTTACGAACACATGACAAACGAATCACTCAAAATGGAGCTAAAACAAGGAAGTTAAGGTCAAAAACAATGTTGGGTGGTAAAACTATAAATAACTAGGATTTTATTTTTGAAACAAAACTAAAAAGAAATTGAATGAAACTTGGGGATGGAGGCTTGATTTTGAGCAAGCTCAACTCGACTCAAACTCCGATACTAGACTAGATTACTACACTAATCTTCATTTTTTAGCTTGAATGCAACATGAATGGAGATGGGAGTGTCAAGTGTGACCCTCTACTTATAGTGGAGATGGAGAGGGCGCCACGTCAATGATCTGTGTGCTCTTCCTCATGCATCGCTTGGATCGAGTGCCTCCAAACTGACTTTGGATGACTAAGATCGTTTGACACATGTGCTTTGCATGTAGGAAGATGGTGCGCCAAAGTTGACCACATTTGGGTACATAAGGGCATCGGCCAATCCCCCTATGATAGGTTGGGCCCACCACTTCCTTCTAGAAGGTGTCCCCATGTGTCATAGTGGAAGTTGCATGCTTTGGCTACATTGGTTGCTTTCTTGTGGGCCTAGGAACCCATGTGCTTTGATTTTTCACCATTGAATAAAAACACAACTGTGATCCAAAGGTGGAAACCAACTTTGAGAGGGCTTCTCATGGATCCTTCCCCTTGGCATGGACAGGAGGGCCAATAGATAGGTCAGGCTCCCCCGTTATGTGGGTTCACGGGCTCATTTTTCTCCTGATTACTATGTCCTACAAACAAATACCTAATAGAGTGCAACTATACAAGTTGAACTCATTATTCATATATGTTCATGTCATGTCACTCTTCCTTTGAAACCAAAGTTTTTGGTTGTGTTCTGAGTATGTTTGTTCATGGTATTTTCACTGTTAACAATCCACACCTAGTCTTCAGCAACATATACATACTCCCTCGTCCACTTTGGCATCAACTTTGCTGCCTTTAGGCTACCTTTGGACAAAAAGCTGACCATCATTAGCAACATCAACTACAACTTCACTCAACCATGCAAACCTTATGCCTGGGACCCACAACCATTTTTCATTGATAACTTCAACTTCGCCCCTGCCATCACCCTTCTCAAGTAAAGAACCTCAACAACCAAAGCCTAAGGATCGACTACTATTGGGGATTGGGTGTGGCTATGCCTACCCCCTCCATGTAAAAAGATCCAATGCTAACAGACTTGAGGACTAAGATGTAAATTAATGAACCAAAGGGATAGAGAGGATGATTGTCTCCTCCCATCAGTTTATAAATAGAACCTAAGGGGCTCTATCGGGCTAATTCAGAGTAGAGCTTGTAGACTTCTGAATCGAATGAGAGAAGGGGCCAACTAGGAAGACCTAGGGAAAGTAAATGCAAGAACACCCAATAGCATGGACTCAAGAGCAAAAGCCAAGTAAGCAAAACAAATATCCATCCATGTAGGAGGCTGCTTGCTAGCCTT
Source organism: Bothriochloa decipiens (assembly GCA_023333625.1). Taxonomy (NCBI): domain Eukaryota; kingdom Viridiplantae; phylum Streptophyta; class Magnoliopsida; order Poales; family Poaceae; genus Bothriochloa; species Bothriochloa decipiens. Next base: position 16,970,961 of record CM041633.1, read on the forward strand.
GTCACATTTTTCTTCTATTTGCTAAGGAACACTACGACACTTCCCCAAAATAGTGACCCAATCTAAAGAGGCAAATACTCTTATAGCCAGCAAATCGATCAAATTTTACTTCACCTGCTGTAACTCAACTTATTTAGGTATTTTCTAAATAAAATGTCCTACCTATGAACAAAATGCCTTCTTGTTATGAATTTACCTCATCCTCTATCATATTGACTTCATCTTTCTCATAGTCCTTTTGGAGAAGTGCTGGGAAACCCTTACACATGAATCCCAACCAATTTTGCAAGTGAACACCAGCAACTTCTGCAAACAAAAAACAATTCATATTTGGTAAAATATGTAGTGAAAATTGCATATTAGGTGCAATGGACCAAACAATCCTGTTGTATATTTAGTGATTATTCTGTGGGGACCAAACTGTCCTATCTACAATATTTTCATAGCAAACAAATTCCCCCTCCCCACTTACATAAACCATCTCAATCCCTAGCCAGAACGCCGTAGCTAACAAATTCCTCCTTTATCTGCACTACACCGAAGCAAAGCGAAGATAACCAAGTCGTTGGTAGGGGCTGGGGTGATGGGATTGGGAATGAGCTTGTGCCAGTAGAGCGGAGAAGGACCACCACCGGAGCTAGCGCTAGTGGTGGCAACGGCCATGGCGAGCCACTAGCTGGAACAGCCCCCAAAATGACGGCGAAAACGACAACGAGACCCGAGAAGCGCCACGATGGGAGTACTCCCTCCACGCCTTCTGCTTCAACAGCGGCGACTGACAAGGGAGTGTGCTGTGCAGGGAGATTATTGACAAGTGGGGCTTCTGGTCTACATCACTTATTCTATTCTATACTTACTGTGTTGAGGATTCGTTTGGTGTATCGTAAGGTTAGTCCCTCGATTATGCGAGGTATTATTATTTATGGAACAATACTCATACTTAACCGTTTCATCAGGTTGTACGGTTTGGTCTAAAAATTTGCTTGGACCCATGAGAACTCAATCAAGAATCGTGGAGTGCACAGTGCAAGTAAATGTGCTTAGTGTTTCTTTGGTTTGCTTCTAATAGGCCAGTTTCGCAGGGTCAAGGAGGTATTTAGGGTTTAGGGTATGACGTAGCAGAAAATATGGTGACTGCGGGATCAATTGTGGAGAGCTAGATGCTCTTTCAAATGTTAGCCAGAGTCACTTATGCAACACAAATATTATAGACTTATTCAGAAGAAAGAAACACCATGTAAGCAAAGACCAGATAGACAAGAGCCCGTCAGCAATCATTCACGGGAGAGAACGGCTGGAGGAGAAACTTGCCACTAAAGATGAGGCCGAGATGCTCAGCTAGAAGATAGCATGGTTAGAACTGGCGTAGGAAGAATCGAGCAAATGTCAACGGATCGAGGCATTGAGCTATTCTATATGTGTTGATATTGATCTGTAACTTGTGGGATATGATAAATAAATAAAAATATATATACCATGATAGTGTCAAAACATATGCTGCGTGTCAAAGTTCCAGTTAGCTTCTTGTCAAAAAAAAAGTTCCAGTTAGCTTTGATTTTTGCATCAAAACTACACAACCTGTCATTCTGTATTTCCTATCTACAAAAGTGAAAACAATGTTTGCATTTATAGGTGCTTTTATTTACGCACAAAACTGTACTAAACAATCAACCATATAAAGACAGAGTAACTTTTTTTAACATATCATTTCATTAAGACGAAAAAGAGTGTATATAGAGTACAAGGGGAGAATAGTCCCAATCAAAAACACACACATAGCACAAAGGAACCTACAACCAAAAAACACACACGCTAACAGACAAAGAAACTTGATCAGTCACAAGGCCAAGACCTGATTAGAAACTCCTGTAGGCTCCTTGAGCTAGCCGAAATTCAGAGGATCAAATTCAACCAGGGCACAAGTCATATATTCAGTCCCTTCCTCCACAAATAACTTAAATTGGAATGGTCCCTTTGTCTACACACTATCCACTGTACGTTTGCCATGACAACATCATGACTCAACTGAGGGCGGTACACCAGCAGACCTACAGGAACACATTACTCCATCGTCATTATCCGGAATGGCAGTGTCATCGTCAAGAAAAGAGTCCACATCTTCACCATGCTCTGCCAGCCTTGTCTCAGCTTCTCTCTCTTGTTCCTGACTGTCAAGATCATTCAGTACCACCTCTGTCGTTATCAGCGTCTTCCTTGACTTGTTGTTTCGTTCCCTCCAGTACTTGTCTGAGGGCTTCCATCTGGACCCTTATCAACCGATTGGTTTTCTGCGAAGTACCTACGGTGGTATCACCACCAGTTCTCACTAACTCTTCTGCTAGCATTTCAACCCAGTGAGTTGTGAAAGATGCCATTAAAAATATCAGTATCAGCTTCTTATATTTTTTTAGGCACACAGTGTCTAAAAAACACTAGCAACAACAAGCATCTAACAACAAACCCATCGATCTAGAAACAATTATTTATGGCCATTTACAAGTTAAGAACTATGTTATCTAAAATATTTTTTGAAGGAACTTTTCAAATGTACGAGTTTGGGTTAATAAAAGGGTCATCTTGCCAACCTAACCTCAGTGCTAACCAGACGATTGATTGATGGTACAGTAGTGCCTGAAGGAGCAAGCTCTAACTACTGAGAAATAGACTAAGTTTTAGTAACACTAAGTCATAGAACATATGTAGTGAACAAACTAATTAAAGAATCACTTTCTGATGATATCATGCCAAGAAACCCTTCATGTTTTATAACTGCTTGGTCTTTACTTTGGATTAAGAAACTGTTGTTAATAAAATTGAAACTATTGTCACGGTGTCCCAAAATAGAACTGACATTTCTTTTTGAATGGCAATACACAAGAGATCATTTATAAGCTTCGATTTTTTGAAATAATTCAACAGGAAATTTTCTCGGGAGCAAACAAATGGAAACCTACAAATGACTTCAGTCACTTCACATACTCTCCATCGACCTCCCAATTCTTCTGCTCCGACTCAGTAGGAAGGACTGCAGTTGCAGTTTTTATCTGACTAATTATATCCATTATATTTTCTCTAATATAATCCTCAAGCTTACTAAAGAAATGAACAAACTGTGATTCAAATATCTCTAATAGGACAGGTGTTGATCGTCTTTATTAGTCCATCCTCTTCAATCTATTGGAAATCTGACATGTTATTTGCACTTAACTGGGATAGCTCCTTGGAGTGATGCTGCTCGAACAACAGGCGCACCAAGCTTTTCCTTAATTCATCAAACCTCTGTTGGGAGACCAATATTTTGACTTACAACACCTGCAACAGAAAAAGGCATCAGAACCCTTCTCACGGCTAGCATTGTACAAGATAGCAGCCAGCCCATGAACACAAGCACCTAGAACAATAATAAGGCATATTTTCAAACCCACTAGAAAAGGAACCGCGCTTCATGGCACCCTACTATGCAAATTTATCTCCAATTCTTTTAAGTATATGATATTTATAGAATCAGAACACAAATATTGCAGCCGAATAGGACTGAAACATTTACTTTTGTAGTCAACAAATGAGCAAACTCTTGTTTAGACAATTTTCCATAGTAGGTGTACAAATACTTGTTGAGCCGTCGCTAATGCCAAGCAAGAAACCACCTTCCGACAACGTCTCGACCATCTCCATGCAATTAGATTGCACAATAAAGCTGGTATAGCCAATGTGTTGCATACTTTTGAGCCATTTAGGCATCAAAAAAAGAAGTGAGTAATAACAAGTTGACGCCACTACGAGTCTACGAATCCTCCACTCGAATCTCTGATCACCACTCCTGAGCTTCCACATCCATCAGCAAACCCTGGATCAATATTCGCCATAAACTTTCATTCAAAGGATTTCTTCCATCCTTGACCTTGACACACCTTGACGTTTGGGTGCGACCTCATGTAGCTGCAGGTCAGGGGCGGCAAGTGGCAACCGACCGCGCTTATCAATCGGGCGTACGGTCGGGCGGTCACTTTGCCGTTGCGGGTCAGTACGGCCTGCCTGGCCCACTGGGCCCCCCGTGCGTGCGATGCGGCTGTCACCGTGCACGAGAGCGATCGGGCATGTGAGATTAGATTAGATTAGATTAGATTAGATTAGATTAGAGGAAGGCTGTTAAATTATCTATTAACAGTAGTGGATAGTATATACTCCATCTCCAATCTAGAAGAAAGAAGATGACAATGTCCGCTGCACATAGATAGAGTAGTCCTGCCGGCATGAGAAGAGATCTGCATAAGTATGTTGTTTCAAGTAGTGTATTTGGGATTGACAAGGTTTGACCAAGATTTGACATGTTCGGCCGCTCCGCGTTGCCTTGGCATGTTCGGCCGGGCAGTCACTGCATAGAAGAGAACTGAGCTTTGCCTCAGATGGCTAGCCAGCCAGGTGTGCAGGCAGCCGGCGCGGGTTCAATTCTCAGAATCGAACTCCCGTCTCTTACCATGGGATTTATTTCAGCATCTGTCGCGTGAAGCGACAAAGGAAATGCGACGCGTTTGCTGCCTATGGAGCCATGGATGGTCCCGGTGATTTTAAGAAGGATGCAGTCTTCTGATAATTGTAGGTCTTGTTTGTACACATATAGTGTGTGTAGGGTGTGAGTATGTAGTGTGGGTATGTGTTTGTGTATGGACAGATACCACAACTGTACTCATATGAGACGCTTAAAAAAGTCAATGCATAGAAGGCACTCATATGAGATGCTTCAAAAAAAAGTCACTGCATGGAAGGCACTCAATAGGCATACATGATACATGGATACTGTTTGGTTCGGCATTTTGTAAAGATACTTGATTACAGAGGGTAAGCAATTGCGTTACAAACATTTGGTTCAGTATAGTTGGTAATCAGCTACCGTGCAATTGGACACCAGACTGTACATATCTGATTTCGCCCGCTGGCCGGTGTTATCGCTTCACGATACCGCTAGTCTTCAAGGATCGAGCACTCTGGTCGTCGTCGTTCTCCTGTGAAAGCAGCGCTCCCTGTCTCGTGGTAATGGTGACCGATCCTCCAACCACCACGATACGGAGGGAGAGGGGGCGATCCTCCCCATCATCCTGCCGGCCAGAGGCAGTCCATGGCGGTGGCGGTCGTGGCGTGAGGGCACCAGACACCCATGCCACCATCGCCAGGGGTCCTTCCTGCAGCAGCTAGATCGAGAGAAGCAGATGCAGAACAAGAGAGCATCAAACGCAGATGAAGAAAGCATCAGCCAGATCTAGAGCAAGAGGGTCATCTGACACCGTAACATTTCACAACCAAACAAAAAAAAAGATCGTAATGATCGATCCCATCTCTGATCACAGTGCAACCTGATTTCATTGCCATTTGCGTTATCACAGGTTGAACCAAACACTGTCATGATCTTACCACAATAATGGAAAGCAAATTTCCTCAAAAAAACCATAGAAAGAAAATAGGGATCTGACAGCTTGGATTCCTTTTTTGGTGTGATGATTTTTAATAGAATATATGCAATGAATTTCATATGTTTCACTAAAATAAAACCGTAGCGTTAGTATGGACACGATACTATTTAAGCAGTAGGATATAAAAGTGCCTGCATTCTTTTGAATGATACATTGGCATTTACTTCTACAACTCATCCCATTCTATGAATAGAGTTAGTTTGAATTTTTAACAAATTAGAGACAAACAATGTGATTCCTTTGCAGGAGAAAGTCTGGGACGCAGGAAGTGAAGGTTCATTGTAAGCACATTAAAAGTTTGAAAAGAAATCACTTTAGTCCGAGAATTTGGAAGAGTTCGGTATGATGTGTCTTTCCACAAAACTGTTATATTACCAATGCTAGCAAGGAAGACATTGTTATATTACCATTCGTATGATGGCAATGGAAATTCAGTCCCAACCAGATTGGACGCTTTTACATCTGCAGCTGCTGCCGCTATCCCACTGATTTTCATGAAATTGAGGTATTGAACTTAATGTATGTTACTTGTGTTTCTAGCTATCTTCAGGCAGCACTCATCCATTTTGATGCACAGTTTTTTCACTGATATACTTCTTCAGATGGCTTCACGATATGCTAGCTGAGATGCTAGAAGTTTCTGAGTTTCATCCAGTACCAGATGCTCATGTGCCTATTCTAGGATCTCTTGTTGGCCATGCGAAGAGGGCTTGGCAGCAGGCAGAGATGCTTTAAGTTGAACTATGGACTATCAGCTCGTGATTTTGTTTACGTTCTAGCACAATATCATATCTTAAGTGTGCAACAAAAACTCATTATTACTTTTATTGGAGTACTGAAATATGAATCGGCAAGAAGGAAACCAAGGTAGCAAAAGAAGGTTGTCACTGGAGCAATAAAAGAGCTTTAACTGAAAATATTTGAAAACGCTGCTATTCACAGAGGGAATATCCTGTGTTCTGCTACCTTGTGTGGTTATGATGACTGAATTCTATGAATTTGATGAGAATGCTTATCTTTCTTTGTTTTCAAAAATTACATAGTGGTGAATGCTGTTGTAGTTCTGCACATTCTGAATCGTAAACATGGATGTTCTGTAAATTGTTGATTTAGTGATCGTGATGCCATAAAATTTACTTGAAAATGTCTCATTTTGTGTATCAGTTCTTGGCCTCATAGCTGCTTGAACATGCCTATAGTCGTATGTGTCATTTATTATGTGACATAATATTTGGTTATTTAGAAATTTTATCTTGGTGGTGGTTGGTAGTTTAATTTACATTTCCCAAATATCGTCGTGGCGTTAGTACGGGTATTATACTAGTTTAACAAAATGATGGTTTTTTTATTGTCACCCAAACCAAACACCCAGTAACTTTTTTAGTCGTCGTCTTCGTCTTCGTCGTCATGGTGGTGGTGGTGGTGGTGGAGGCGGTGATACTCTGCCAGTGGCAGTGGCGAGCAGTGCAAGCGGCTCCGCACATCCATCGGCTTCGGCACTCCCACCTCTCTGTTCTTCGTCGCTAGGAAGACCTCGGAGAGCACGGTGTCGGAGCGCAGCGCCGCCTCGATAAGAGCTAGCACCTGGCGGTGGACGGCAAGAAGGCAGCACAACAAGAAAGAACGTAACAGTGTCAGTCTGTCAGTCAGAAACTCAGAATCAGCAGCAGGAACGGTGGACCAAAACAGCTACTCCCACGATCGGACAACGAACCTCGTCCATGCCGACGGCGACTCGACGTCCTTGCGGACGCTAAACCTGTTGATGAGCGTGATACTCGAGGTCATGGGCGTGACCTCCAGCCCGTCGGTCACCATGTAGGTGACGAGACTCTTGACGTACCCACCGCTGGTCTCATCGTCCGATGCCCACGCCGACGGCGAAGACCTCGCCGCGTCGACACCACCGCCGCCGGGCTTGGGCGCCGGTGCCGCGGACGACGACGACGGCAGCACGAAGGCCATCGGCTGCCTGCACTGGGGGCACTCCGCGCTGGCCTCCATGGTCATCGTCACGCAGCGGCCGGCCGGGCAGGTGTACAGCGGAAACTTGGCCAGCAGCTGCTGCAGCAGGTCGCGGCCAGCGAGCTACGGCACCATGGGCTGCAGCAGGTCCGACGACTTTTTTTTTAAGCACGCTTAGGTACGTATTTCATTAAGCAGGAGAGTTTAAATTACAGATTACTCGATAACATACACGTTACCAACCCTATTTATACTTGATCCTGAGACAAGTTGTGATTATATAAAAGATTTTGCGACGACAACCGAACAGGGAACTACCCCCATGCCATCCTCTAACCCCCATGCCATCCTCTAACCAAGACAAGTCCAACTCCATGGCTGCTAGGTCGATGGCTCCATTCAAGAAGATCTGCAACGCCCGCTTCTTCATTTTCGTCATGTTATGGAAGGCGGCATTGAACTTCTTTTCAATCTCCAAGTCGACAGGAACACCCATCTTCTTCAACAGCACGATCTGGGCTGCCTGGTAGCGTTCGCCGCCCACGGCTTGGCAGCAATACGAGTACTTTGCCGCAGTGAGTGAACGGAGACTTGCGTCTTGGAGCGGCGCAGTCATGGCTTCCTGACGAGCAGTGTTTGCAACGGAAGGCAAACCAATGCCTCCAACTCATCCTGGACCGGATTAACAGAAGCGGACGGACCCTCACTCACTAGCTCCACGGCATCCTGGCGGCCCTCATCGGCTAGAAGACCACCGGAAAGGTCGACCTCGACTGTGGGTGACTCGATGGGCCCTGGTGGGATTAGGCCGTAGTCGCCCACGCCGTCTTCCACCATGGGCAGACCCGCGAGGCCGGCCTCCATCTCCACTAGTGCGGTCTGGCCAGAGTTGTCGACATTCGGGCCTGAGAGAGACAGCTCCATTGTCGAAACCAGCTCCGGCACCGCTTGGCAAGCATCCACCTCAACCGTCATGGGATCAAAATCCTTACGCGGCACGTCATCCTGCGGAGCGGTGCAAGAGCGGCTCACATGCTGACCCTCACCTCGGGCCACAACCATAGGTCCGACGACTTGTCCGCGCCGCCGGCCTGCAGGTACTGCGCGTCCATGCGATCCAGGCTCTGGTACAGGCGGCCCACGCTGCCGTGCGTGTTGCCCGTGGAGATGAGCTTCGACGCGGTGCCGATGGGCAGCATCAGGAGGCTGAACAGGAAGTCGACGAAGTCCTTGCCGGCCTCCGCGAACAGGAACCTTCCTCTTCCTGTTGTCGACGAGGAGCTTCAGCTGGATCTTGGAAGGTGCCATTGCGAGCTAGCGGGTGCTGCTGCTCCTTCTTGCGTTTGTGTGTGGGTTCGGAGCTGTTGCCTCTGCTTTTATAGAGCAAGCAGAGGTGAGCTGGAGGGAGACGGGAGAGGTTTCAGTCCTCGGGAGCTGGATCGTCAAGAGGTTGAAGATGGGCAGCTCTGTTTTTTAGTGAGAAATGAATGCGTTGTGTTGTTGGCAAGTGACATGCAGCCGTTTATCTTGTCAACGCTTGCATAGGGAAGAAGCACAGCAGTTAAGTACCAGCAGTAAATTTTTGACTGAAAATGTCAGATTTTTTTTGTTGCAGTTCATATTATCATTGCTTGTGATTATAGAAAAAATTGCTAATGATCTTTTGTGAGTTATCTTTTTTTATCAATTCTTGTTAGTTATCTTGATTGTCTAAAAATTGTTGATCCAGACACCTAAAACACAGAAAACTCTACATCAGCAGCAAAGAGGATTAACTGCTCCATCAATCAAAGCCATGTAGCTACAGTGCCTTGCTCGTTCAAGTGTCTTCAGTAACACCATCGTGTGGAAACATGCATGGCACACGTACGCACGCAGAAGCTGTGAACTCATGGAACGCATCGCTTGAATTTGCTGCTGAAATTTCCATTTATTTGTTACGCTATAAACGGCCGTGGAAAGTCGAAACAGAAGAAAAAAAAAATGTGGCATGTAGATGTAGGTGCACAAAAGAATCTGTCTGCAGCACGTACACTCGTGTCAACTGAACTGAAGAATCTTCGTTCCGCGTGAAAGACAGACGACGGTCGACAGACGAGACAGCAAATGATTTAGGAGGTTCACAAAGGCAACATAGCCCTAGTGGCTAGAGGGCTATCATGCTGGCACGAAGAATGTAGCCCAAGTGGCTAGAGGCTGAACAGGAAGTCGACGAAGTCCTTGCCGGCCTCTTCGAACAGCACCTTCCTCTTCCTGATGTCGATGAGGAGCTTCAGCTGGATCTTGGAAGGTGGCATTGCGAGCTAGCTGGTGGCGCTGCTGTTTCTTTCGTTTGTGTGTGGATGGAGCTGGGAGGGGAGCAACAGGTGCCTTGGTCGCCTCTGCTTTTATAGAGCAGGCAGAAGGTGAGCTGGAGGGAGACGGAGAGATAGAAGAGATCAAATTCAATTCAATCACCAACGATTTGCATAAAAATAGGAAGTGTCTTGCTTTCTATGACGGTTTGCATTCATTTGTCTCTGGTTTGAATCCATCAAATTTTAAATCTATTTTTCTCCCCAATTTTGTCTCTGATTCAAAGTGGCTTCATGCATTCATCTGTGGTCATCAGTAGCATGACCTTACGGTGTCCATTGATGGTATGCAGAAGAGTGGTTGAGTACATTTCTTACGAAACTGGTAAATGTGACATGTAGCCGTTTACCTTGTCAACGCTTGCATTGGGATTGGGAAGAAGCACAGCAGTTAATGAGTAGTAAATTTTCTCCAACGAGCTTGACTGAAAATTGTCAGATTTTTCTTTTGTTGCTGTTCATACAAGATGTAGTGACTATAGAAAAGAATAGAGGGAGTCGCACTTTGCAAGTGCTTGGAAGGAGACAATTACTCGTTTCTCAGCTCATAAATCTACTTGGTTTGAGAGACATCAAAAATTTGTTGGCTTTGGAAAAAAAAAAGAAAAGAGATGCCACACAACATGCACGAAAACAACTTTTGATACAAAACGATATACTCCCTCCATACTGGTATTAGAAGTCGTTTAGGACATGATTGCGCATACCAAAGAGTACCAAAGAGTGATTAATTAGGGTGGAGTTTTCCTGCTTTACCCTTATTAAATACGCCTGCGGGTGTCTTGTTTACAACAAAACTTCTTAGCCCGACTGGCAAGTGCTCCGCGGCCTGACGCTTGAGGTCGAGTGTTCAACTCCTTGGCCGCACTATTTTTTGAGTTTGGTGGAATTTGCATATGGATTTTGCATGGCGCCGTGCACGATCTGGAGGCCGCGAGAATTGGCCGCGAATTTCGTCTGATGGCGCGTGGCCGTCCTTTTTTTTCTCGTTGGCTCGTTTTCGTTCACTTGCGCGCGTGGCCGCGCATTTTTTTCTCGTTCGGTCGTTTTCGTTCACTTGCGCGTGTCATTTGGTTCGTTTGGCGCTCGTTTTCTTTCACTTTCGTGCAGCAGTCTGATTGCTCGACTGCTCGCGGCAATAAAACACCGGACCGGCGTCTCGACTGCCTGCCTTAACTTCTGCCTTGCCTCTTGCTTGTTCTTCACTTGTTCATCCAGCCATGGCTTAGCTTCCTCTCTTCCTCTCTTCCTCCCTACTCCTTCCACATCAATCCGTGCAATGGCTCAGTTCCTCCATGGCTTCCATCTGAATGTTCATTTGGAGGAAGATGACGATGGCACTCTGGACGAGCCAGCATACAACGACGCCAACGACGACGACATGGTCAATCTGGACGAGGCAGAAGATCACCACGGCGGTAATTTCATCAGTTCGACATGTCTAGGTTCGCTGCTAGCTTCTTTAGATCACATCGGTTCTCATTTTTGTTTCTTTTATTTACAGGACTGGATTTGAACTTACCACTCGATGAGTTTGGAGCAGTTGATTTCGACTTTGTTCAAAATATTGCTGGTAAATTTTTTTTTGTCACAATCACATGCAAATAATGTTTGTTTTTCTTCCTATAATTACAATATGCCGTGAACCATGCCATGAATGCTTTGTTTTCCCTAAAAATAGAACATGCCTTGAATGCTTGTTTTCTTTTAACAGAACATGCTGTGGACAATCCAACCATGGAAGAACAAGTTCAACCACGCAGCCGAAGGAAAGAAATGAGTGAAGAGGTCCGAAAACAAGTTTACCAAGCTTTGTTGGCTAGAAGCAACAATGGTACACTACACAAGGAAGACACTACGTTTGTTGCTGCTCAATTTGACATTCATAGACGGACAGCTCAACGTGTTTGGGAACGAGGTAAAACACACCTTTTTAGCAATGTACCGGTTGTGGTTTCTAGTCTAAAGAAGGGTAGAGTTGGACGTAAAGCAATACCTTTTGATTTGGAAGCATTGCGAAACATTCCTCTAAAGGAAAGAATGACCATAGAGGATGTGTGTGCCAAACTAAACATGAGCAAATGGAGGGTTCAAATGTATTTGAAAAAAGGATTGATTAGGCGCCACTCTAGTAGCATCAAACCGTATCTCACTCAAGCTAACAAGAAGTCTAGGTTACAATGGTGTGTTGACATGGTTAATAGAGAGTTGCTTGATGATCCATGGTTTAAGGAGTTGTATGACTTTGTGTTTATTGATGAGAAATGGTTCTACCTACATCAAAAAACTAAAAAATATTATTTGCTACCCGAAGAAGATGAACCCCATCGGACTTGTAAGAATAAGAACTACATCCCTAGGCTTATGAGTAATGACGCGCGGCGCGGGAGTCGAAGCGCCTGGGGCAGCGTCGTCTAACTCTTCGTAGCCTAGCCAGAACGACTTCCTTTGGTTCAAAACGAGCGGAGGCCAGAACGACTTCTAATACCAGTATGGAGGAAGTACTAGTACAAAATACTCCCTACACAGCGTTTTACCAGGCGCACATCACCCAACCAATATAGGAGGCGATGGGTTATGAGAAGGTTCATTTAATTACTTTGCATGCCGAATACCAATTAATCTATGCATGCCACGGTTCGCTGCTTTAATACCTATACCTATTCTTGGTAACTGGTATATGCCTCTCGCGCCTGGTAAAACGGTGTGGAGGGAGTACATAAATAAAAATTTAAATTCAAATCTCAGCGCCTTTGCAGTGCTTGATGATCCGCCAAAAATGGGCAAAGCCCAATGCGCCCCTCGAAAACAAATCCAGGCCGTCCGTCCTCTTCCTCGCACATCCAACGGCGCTCAGCCCACATCACGCGGATCGGCCTCCCACCCGCTATAAAAGCCACGCCGAAACCACTCCAAAATTCCAAAAAGAAGAATTCCCCCGCTTGCTCCTAAACCCAAATCACCACTCCCTCCAATCCCAATCCCATTCCCTCCACCAGCACCCGCGAGATGGCCGGCGGCAGCGACGCGAAGGCGAAGAAGGCGGCGGCGGCGTGGAGAGGAAGACGAAACAGTCGCGGTCCGTCAAGGCGGGGCTGCAGTTCCCCGTCGCCCGCGTCGGGCCGTACCTGAAGAAGGGGCGGTACGCGAAGCGCGTGGGCAGCGGCGCGCCCCGCCGTCCTCGAGGTCCTGGAGCTGGCGGGCAACGCCGCCAGGGACAACAAGAAGAACCGCATCATCCCGCGCCACGTCCTCCTCGCCATCCGCAACGACGAGGAGCTCGGCCAGCTGCTGTCCGGCGTCACCATCGCGCACGGCGGCGTGCTGCCCAACATCCAGTCCGTCCTCCTCCCCAACAAGACCGCCGAGAGGGCTGAGAAATCTGATTCCGCTTCCAAGTCCCCCAAGAAGTAGTGCCCCCGTTGCCTTCGCAAAAAAGTAGTGCCCCGTCTCATCTCGTATGTGATGGATGCCTTTTGTTGCTTTTGCGTGTCCGTGTGTATGTAGTGATGCGTCACTTCCATCTATATTGTGCCTCGGATCGATCTGGTTTTGGTTCAATCTCTAGGTCTAGTGGTGGTTGGTTGGAATTGGATCTCCTTGTTATCTATGATTTAATGAGAACAAGAGGAAGCACCTTGCTTTCTTTGATGGTTTGCATTCATCTGTCTTTGGTTCGCATCGATAAACTTGTGATTCTATTTTTATCCCAAAATTTTGTCTCTGATTTCAGTGTGGCTCCATCCTATCATGATCTCCATCCACCTGTGATGGTCAGTAGGATGACCAATACGAACTGACGACCGATGGGTTTCAGAACGGTGGTTTGAGGACATTTCTGACGAAATTGGTAGATTGACATGTATATTCAGACTGTGCTGCTTCTTGTTTCAATGAAATTCATGCTGCTTTTATTTTAAAATTTCATGTTTGCCGTGATGCCGTATTGGTGTGGCTGAAATGGAGAGTGAAACATTTTTTGAACTGAAAAGGGGAGTGGAACATTGAATATGAGTTGAAGTGGACGTCCATTTTCCTGGCATTTTTGTTGGTCGGCATCTTCTTGACAAATTTTGGTAATTCAACAAGTGGAGTTGAATTGTTCCACTTACAAGTAAATTCAGAACTGTCCTACTTACAAGTAAATTCAGATTGGTGCGCATGTGTCCAGTTGATTGAGTTGAGGGTTCAGATATGAAACCAATTTTCTGGTTGTGGAATTGTGATCAAATTTCGACCAAACGGTTCCAAGACAGACCGTTGAATGAACAAGACTAGGCCCTGTTGGTTTCCCAAAATAACAGAGTAACAAACAAAAACTTTCACGCCTTTGCATGCGTGGAAACATGTAAACGCAGAAGCTGGAACGCATCGTGCTTGAATTTGCTGCTGAACAGGAGTCTGCAGCACGAACACTAGTGTCAACTGAACAGAAGAGTGAAGACACACAGCGTGTTCGTTCAGCGCGAAAGACAGACGACACGGCAAAAACACTGAAGATGAACACCACTCAACGACTCAAACCCAAGGATCATCGTCGGAGCTTCCGGGCGATGCATGAAAGGATCAGCGCCTTCACTTCTTCCTCGCCAGGAACACGTCGGAGAGCACCGTGTCGGAGCTCATCGCCGCCAGCAGCAGCCCCAGCCCCTGCCGCCGCCGGACACGTAGACGATCATCGGAACAAGTTCAGAATCAGGTAGCGTGACATGAACATGATCGAAATTTGGTAATGCAGGCAAGAGGACGACGCAATACAGTCCACGAACACGAACCTCGTCCATGCCGACGCTGACTGAGAGAGATTAGGGTTTAGATTATTCTCATATAATCATAATTAGTGACAACAATTGTGTACATATAGCCCTGATGGGGAGCCACTAGTGGCAGGCCCATGGGCCTCAGGTTTACATTCTAACACTCCCCCGCAGTCTGAACTGGGAGCACAGCGAACATTGAGACTGGACCTACACTCAGTGAAAACTGACGTCGGCAATCCTTTGGTGAAGATATCGGCATACTACGATGAAGTAGGAACATGTAAGACACGAACTTCTCCAAGGGCGACGCGTTCACGAACGAAGTGAAGATCGATCTCCACATGCTTAGTGCGCTGGTGCTGAACGGGGTTGGTGGAGAGGTAAACTGCACTGATGTTGTCACAATAAACAATAGTGGCACGACGAAGGGGGCATCGAAGTTCACCCAAGAGCTGGCGCAACCAACAGGCTTTTGACGCAACAATAGGAGATGTCCAAAGATCACAATGAATTAAATCAAAGGGTTTTGACGCACGATTTGCAGACATGCTAAAGGAAGGCGAACATGACGACCTAGCTGACAGACATGACATATATGGTCTGTGGTGCTTTTATTACAAGATATGACTTTGGAGCTAACTAGCTTGGAGAGAGCATCATGACCAAGATGACCGAGACGACGATGCCACAAGGTGGAGGAGGACGCGCTGGTGGCGAGAGCGGTAGTGCTGGTGGCAGGTGGAAAGAACGGGTAGAGGTCACCCGTACTATTGCACCTGGCGATCACGCTCCGAGTTTGTAGATCCTTCACAGAAATGCCGAATGGGTCAAACTCGACGGAACAATTATTATCAGTGGTAAAATGATGAACGGAAATCAAATTCTTAATAATGTTTGGAGCAACTAAAAAATTAGAAAGAATAAGCGATCGACGTGGCGTGATAAAAGAGGTAGACCCAATGGAGGTAACGGGGAGTAAGGCCCCGTTGCCGACAATAATTGATGAAGGATTAGAGGACGAAGGAGGATGAGATGAGGTCAGTATACCAGCACTGGAGGCCATGTGGGAACCGGCCCCGGAGTCAGCGTACCACTCGGCGGAGGATGGCGGCGGCGTCAGGGACATGGTGCTGAAGTTGTTGATCAGCGGTCCGTGCTCCCAAGAGCCACCAGCCATGGGCGTCCAAGGCTGCTGGAGTGGCGGCGGTGCAACGTAGACAGGCGGTGATGGAGCGCCCCCATGGACACCCCCATAGGCGCTCCCGTAGGTGAGCCCAGGAGGAGCACCCTGAGGCAGCGTGTAGTAGTGCTGTTGTGGTGTCACAGTGAACGCGGCCGACGGTTCGTACGGAGCGAACGGCGGACGCGGTCCCGAGCCAGACGAAGCGCCGGGGCAGTAGGGGTGTGGCCACAGCTGGACGGTGCCCGCCCATGGGTTGGGGATGGGGGCGAGCGGTGGTGGCGCACCAGGACGAGGACCACCACCTAAACCACCACTCCTAGGTGCAGCGGGTTTGCCGCCGCGACCACGGCGGCGGTTGTTGGAGCGCTGGCCACCACCAGCATGACCAGCAGGAGCGGCACCATGCCCAGCAACAGGACCAGCCGGTGGGCGCTGAGGAGGATGAGCCGGCGCAGAAACAAGGGCAGGCGGTGGTGGAGCAGTTGCGGTAGCATCGTCAATGTCGATTTCTTCGAGGAGCAGCATGGTGCGTGCTTGATCGAAGGTCAGAAACGGATGCTGCATTTTCAAGTTAGAAACCATGTGACAGAACTTGTCACTCACCCCACGGAGGAGTGTCAGCACAAGGGACCGGTCACCGACGGGATCGCCAAATTCAGCGAGGGCGCTGGCCATCCTCTCAAGACGTCGACAGTAGTCGGTGACGGACAGCGCCCCCTGCTTGAAGGTGCGGAACACGGCGGAGAGGAGGAGCGCACGCGACTCGCGCTGGCCGAGGAACTCATTGTCCAGAACGGACCAGGCGATGCGGGCACTAGGCTCGCGAAGCATCACCGTCTGCTGTAGGTCGGGGGCGATGGTGCCGTATATCCAGGTGAGGACGGTACAGTCCATCTGCACCCATGCCGAGCGGTCGAGATGGGCCTCATCGGAGAGCACATGATCCGTCAGCGCATACTTCCCGAGGATGACGAGGAAGAGTTTGCGCCACCGATCGTAGTTGTTCGCTGCACGATCCAGCATGATGGGGATGAGGACTTTGATGTTGACGACGGCGATGGCCTGAGCCTGCACGGCGGCGTGCTTGGCCTCCAGCGCGTCGAGGGCAGCTTCGCGATCTGCAGCAGCCTTGGCAGCGGCCTCGCGGGCCTGGCGCTCCGCCTCAGTCTCGTTGGTAGGAGCCATGAGGAGCGACCCACGCGAGCGAAGGACGGGTGCAGTGGCGGCGGCGGCGTGCAGGCAGGATGCGTGCGTACAGGCAGAAGGGCACCAGGCAGTGGTGGCTTGCAAGTAGGGACGTACGCACACAGGCAGTGGCGGCTTGCAAGCAGGTACGCACGCACGCAAGGGTAAAGGAAGGCCGGCGAGGGGATCTCAGCGACGGCGGCCGGCGCGCGAGGATTTCAGCGGCGGCAGCGGCGTGTGCGGAAGCGGAGAGGTCGCAGGAGCGGACCAACTCGTGATACCATGAGAGAGATTAGGGTTTACATTATTCTCATATAATCATAATTAGTGACAACAATTGTGTATATATAGCCCTGATGGGGAGCCACTGGTGGCAGGCCCATGGGCCTCAGGTTTACATTCTAACACTGACGTACTTCTCGGCGAGCTCGACGTCCTTGCCGGAGCTAAACATGTTTATCAGCGTGATACTCGAGATCGCCGACATGGGCGTCACCTCAAGCCCATCGGTCACCATGTACGTCACCAGCCCCTTCACATACCCTCCACCGCCGCCGCGCTCCTCCTCGTCATCCACCACGCCTTTCCCGCCCTTACCACCGGCGGCCGCCCTCGGCGCGGTGCCGGACGGCATCACGAACGTCATCTCGGTGGCCATCTGCAGCTTGCACTTCGGGCACGCGGCGTCGCGCTCCATGGTGATCGTGACGCACTTCCCGGCGGTGGCGCACGCGTACATCTTGAACTTAGGCAGCCGCGGCTGCCTCTCTTCCTCCTCGGCCTCCGCGTCGCCGCCCGGAGACGGCAGGAGGAGCAGCTGGTGGCGCGCGTCCGGGTGGAGCACCCCAGGCTGGAGCAGCTCCGACTTGTCGGCGGCATGGCGCCCGGGAGCAGGTACGAGGAGCCCATGTGGTCCACGCTCTGGTACAGCCGGCCCACGCTGCCGTGCATGGTGCCGGCGGAGACGAGCTTCACCACGGCGCCGATGGGGAGCGTGAGGAGGCTGAACACGAAGTCCACGAAGTCGTTGCCGGCCTCGGCGAACAGGACGCGCTTCGACTTCGTCTCCACCAGCAGCTTCAGAGAGATCTTGCTGGGAGCCATGGTGATGGATCGGATTGGTCGTCCAAGGACGATGCTCTGGTCTTGTTTGTGTTGTTTTTTCTTGGAAGGAGTACATGCATGGTGCTCTCATATATAACAGAACATGGAAGAACAAGGTCAGGGAGATGGACAGGTTTGCAGCTTATAATTTCCTTCAGTTTCGGTAAACTGAATCGTTTGCGTTGTTAAAACTGCTGTCGTCTCTTTGCCTACTGGATGCGATGCAACTCAGTCCTGTAATACAAGAACAGTCTCTTTGCCTTCTGGATGTGCGATGCGAATTGAAACGCCGCAACAGTCTCAGTGAGCAAGAAGTTTTTTACAGCGTTGTTTCTAAAACTGACGTGCCATCTAAAATTAAATGAAACACCTACTCTCAATAATATGTTTGATTCTTCGGGTTTTTTTGACATTTAATTTCATAAGTCATAGATAGTTAGAGTTAGTAATCTTGCCAAGAAAGTTTAATCTCCACAAAACTTACTTCTCTCTCGATCATTTTAAAAACGTTGTCACTTCATAAAAAAATGCTTTTACGCCAGCTTATTAAATATAAGGGGCTGTTTGGATCTTTTCATTTGGTGAGATTAAAATCCACTTATTAAAATATGTTATTTTGGCTTCAAATTTGATATTACACAACTTTTTTAAGTTCACTTATAAGCCTATCTCAAATAGTCAGATTCATAGGATGAGAGATGAAAATTGATTTTATAGATTAGCAAGCCATGTTTCTACTTTGCAACTTATATCACGATCTTTAACTCACTCCCCTGGCAGAAATGCAACACATAAAGTACATCTCTCTTGTATAGCCAATAATAATATACAAATATAATTAATATACAACTATATATTTGTAAATTTTAGGTATAATATTTCATGTAACACATCTTGTTAGCACGATTTCTTAGAAATTTGCTAACATATACTCATAACTTTTGTGTCTAACATTATTATGCAAAACAAGACTTATCAAGACATTTATTTTTTTCATGAGCATGCATATATGCTGTATTTCATTAAGAGGACAGGAATGGTCAATAGACCTACAACATATGTGAAGTTGACAATGGCGACCAACCATCGTCAATGCACACGACAAAAGCACAAAACAAAAAAACACAAACAGCAAGAATACATGGGGGCCCCGCCTCAACACACCGAACAACTAACTATGCCTGACGAAGGATAGACGAAAGCATCGACACAAGGATCACCAAGGTGTTGGCCAAACATCTCCAATGACTAGGTAGCCACTGCGAGGTAGAAATGACAACAACGTCCGCCAGCGGCTAGGTAGCCGCTGCGAGATAGAACGACGACACCGACACCAAACACCGGGCAATCCAATGCGAAGAAGATGAGCATGAGGCGCACACGGGCACAATCAAGAAGCTGCGACGTGAATGACACGAGGTGGGCAAGATGGACATAGCTACGATGACACCTTCAAGAAGGGCATGGCGCTGTCCGTGCAACTACCGCCGGCCTAGGCAAGCCGAGCAGGATTTTCACCCCGCTGAAATACGTCCATCCGGCACAACGACCAATCACCGGACCAGTAGAAGACCGGAAGAAGGCAGAGAGCAGCAAGCACCACCATTCATCGGCTCCCGTAGGAGTGAAGTCTGCAGCGGCGCCCCCAGGAGGGTTGTGACGCACAGTTGCGCCACCGTCGCTGGCCCATTCGTAGAGCAGCCGCTAGGGCAGGGTTTTCACCCAACTACACTACCCTGCAGAGCACGAAGCCACAGCCCCAAGGCCGCAACTAGACGGAGAGGTGGGAGCGGGGCTCGCAGTCCGCCGTGCCGAGGAAGCCATGCCAGAAGGGGGGTCTGGGAGCAGGAGCTCCAGCGGCCACTGCCGCCATAGCAGCCGCATGAGGAGCCGGCTCGCCAGCCATTGCCCTAAGCCAGACGGGGAGGTCAGGGAAGAGGAACCAGACATTGTCACCTCCATGGAAGCCCGCGTGGGGAGCGGGCTCGCCAGCCGCCACCCAAAGCTAGATGGGGAGGTTGGGGAGTAGGAGCTCCGGCCGCCGCAGCCATGGAAGCCCACAGGCTCGCTGGCCGTCGTCGCCAGAGGAGCCCCTGCCAGGAGTGCAGACACTGGATTTGGGCCCAGACCCGTAGATCTGGATCTGCAGCCGGCCACCACCAAGGCGCCCGTCGGCCACCCTGCACGCCAGATCCAGGACCGGGACCGCCGAATTGGGCTCAGGGAGCTCGGCTCTAGCCTCTCCCTAACCCGGCCGACCGACCATGCTCAGGTGAGAGAGCGGGGGGAGGGGGGAGGAGAGCGTAAGAGGAGCTAGGGATGCCGCCAGTGGCCTTTATGACAACTTTTTCAATAGTTTTTTATGCAAGTTTATAGATAATGTTTATGATGATAACTTGGGTGGTTTCAAAAGTTGCACCAATTGGACAGTTTTCCTTAATGAAAATGGCTTGATTTCAATTGACTTTTGACTCTGGCTTGGCTCATTAACCTCGACACCCTCCCTTGAGGGATCTGGTACATTGTTTCCTCCTCATAGCTCTTCTAACATATATTGCATATTTCTGTCATGAGCTAAACCTTCTATATACTCGATTGCACATTGACAGGTGAACATCATATGCTTTATATCTTTGGCCTCTTCCAGAGACTTATTGCTATTGACCACACTGATTTTTTATTTTAGACTTTAGTACTTCCTCCATTTTAAATTTTAAATCACTTTGACTTTTTTGGTCCATCCATTTTTTATGTACCTAGACATATTATTATTGTATGTAGATGTTACATCATATCAGGGGACGAGCCTGGGTGGCGGTGTGGGCGGCTATGGCGGTGGACGGCGGCGTTTCTAGGAGGCGACGCACACATGGAGGGTGGGGGTGGTGGTGTGGTTGAGAGAAGGAGCAAGATAGGGAATGACCCTTGTTTATTGCTTGCCAATCCAATTACAACTCTCGAATATATATAGCCTTCCTAACCTAACTTATCCTCTAAGCAGTTCTAAGAAATCTTGCAGATATTCTCTTTCTTATTTTAATACCATCTAATTATAGAACTTATTGACAAACGCATTGCAAGAGTGGCGGTGAGGCGAACGGGCGGACCCCCCTTCTCCTTGACACATGTGGTGCCCGGTCAGCCATGACCCGTGGCATTGGTGTTGTCGGTGTCCTTGCTTTGGGCCCTATCTGGCCCAATTTCTTTGTTGAAGAGTTTGGTCTACATTAAACTTGTGACAAGACTACCCCTTTTTCATTCAGCGCGCCCATGTGACGAAATGCGAGCCATGGGTGGATGTTGTCTGATGCAGTTGAAGGGGTAGTCTTTTCTTCCATGTTGATTACTGGGGTGGAGCTAGTAGTAAAGAACTATTGTCGGAGCACGTTGTCGATTTGTGGCAGGAATGATTGAGTGGCACCGTTGCAGGTAAATGCCATGTGCATGGAGAAATCCCAGGTGACACTCAGAGGCTTGTTAGCCACGGTAACCCTAGGATAGCATGGATGTCGTCGCCTATGTCAAGGAGGTGGGCATCGATGCTGAAGCTATGGCCTTTTGAAGTAAATATAGTATTGAAAGTTGTAGCACGACATTTGACCTCTTGCATGTTGCCTATAATAAGCATATTTGTAGAGATGTGTTGTTCAGGTAGACCGATTGAACGTTCTATGTTGATGTCGATGATGTTGTGGGTTGCTCCCGAATCCACCAAGACATGTACTAGAACATCATTTAATAATCCTTCTAAATGCTAAATAGAAGGGTGCAGCACCCTGTACCACTGAATTTTGTTTTACATATGATCATTAGAAGATTGTTATCTATTTCATTTGTGTTGTTGATGGCATAGTCATTGACAATAGTGATCTCAAAGTGCATGTTGCATTTGTTGCCACGTAGTTCATCACAGTTGAAGCATAAGCCATGGGGTGCCTTCTTCCATCTCCTTCGAAGTTAGGCGCTTGAAGGGGCGAGGTGATGGTGATAGTGTGCCTGTTGTAGCTGTTAATGGAGTGGTGGTTGTTGTTGTTGTAAGAGGTGGGGGTATTGCAAGTACCTTTGGATGAAAGACTCCTGTTGGGCGTGTTGCTGATGCTTTGTTGGATTTCAAAATAACCTCTAAGCAACATTCATATGCCCTGGTGAGCGACATAGCTATTTCCATGTTCTGGGGGTTGATGAGTTTCGACATCTATTTTGAGTGGCTCCAATAAACCAACATTGTAGATGTTGACCACTTTGGCCATTCGTTCGTTCATGGCCTTCATCTCACCTTGGAGTGCGTCGATATTGGTGGAGACATTCTTGGTGAAGTTCTCCATCAATTGAAGAAGAGTTGTGTTCTCCGACGACATGGTGGTGACATGGGGATCGATGTGGATCTCTGATACTAGCTATCAGGGCTGAGCCTGGGCGATGGCATGGGCATCCGGGGTGGTGGTCGGTCGCGGTGTGCGGCGGGGCGGCGGCGGCGCACGTGTGGAGTTAGTGGGGCAGCGACGTGGGAGAGAGGGAACAAGATAGGGAATGACCCTTCTTTATTGCTTGCCAATCCAATTACGACTCTTGAATATATATAGCCTTCCTAACCTAACTTATCCTCTAAGCAATTCCAATAAATCCTACAAATATTCTCTTTCTTAATTTAGCACCATCTAATTATAGAAATACTTATTGACGAAGGCATCACTAGAGTGGCGGTGAGGCAGAGGGGTGGCGCCCCCCTACTCCATGGCGCGTGCGGTGCCCAGTCAGCCACAGCCAATGGCGTTGGTGTTGTCGGTGTCCTCATTTTGGCCTTAGTTGGCCCAATTTCTTTGCCGAAAAGTTTGGTCTGCATTGCACTTGTGACACATAGCATGGTGGATGTACCAAAAAAAGTCAAACTAACTTATAATTTACAGTGAGAGTTACCAAACTTTCGATGTCTATAGACAATGATAAGTTGATCCACCATATAGTGACAACAGAATTTAAAGAATACTTTGTACATCAATCAGCAAGAAAATAGATTTTCTAGTACAATAGTTGAACCGAGACAAGAACTTGAGACTAGTTTATTTTATAGCTAAAAACACATGTTCTTAATCTTGTCAGGTATAAGGGGTATGAACCCGGGGGGACACATGGCAGGGCGAGGGCACGGCGGTGGGCGGCGGCGCGGCAGCAGCAGCGGCGCGGAAGCCGCAACGGCGCACGGTGGAGGAGGGGCAGCCGGGGCAAGTAGGGGAGGAGAGGGAGAGTAGAGATAGGGCTTACCTCTTTCTTTATTGATTTGATCCAAATGATTATATCTCCTATTGATAGATGGCCTAGCTTGACTCCTAAGCTAAGTAGGAGATCTTCATAATAATGGATTCTCCTTTTACAATTCGGTACTTTCTTTATTTGGCCAACAATTTGCGACGGATTTGCGGAAACCTAACGAACAATGGATTTGCGGCGGCTTGAGGGGATTGCACCCCATGGCCGGCGTGCCTATGCCCTAGGTGCCTGCTGCCCGATTCCAGCGACGACGGTGGCGGTTGGTCCCCTTCTGTTGGCCCAACTTGGCCCAAATTCTTGTCCAGTTCAAAGAGCCTGCATTGGACTTGTTACATCAGGACTGTTATAGTTCTCTAATAATTCCCAAAATAACTTTTCGTCTCAAGAAAATAGATCTAGGATTTGAAAGGCCTTTGCTCTAGCATATGGATAAAACCTCATCCTGATTTAGGAGAGGGGATTGTGGTCTCAAGGAAATAGATCTAGGATTTGAAAGGCCTTTGCTCTAGCAGATGGATAAAACCTCATCCTGATTTAAGAGAGGGGATGGTCTTATCATTCTTTAAGAAAGATGGTGATGGATTCAAAAGATGTACTAAAGAATATAAGGACAATAGATGCAATAGAAGATCGGTTGCAATGGGTATATTTCCTATTTATTAGGGGATAAATGAGAGTATAAGGCCAGTCATAGTGGAGAGTTTTATTTTGTCGTTTCCAGACAGCCATGTCATCTTCAATGAAATTAAACTCAAATGAAATACGCACTCCCAATGCAAAGTTTCATCCCATAGTTTCATAGACATTAAATTCCATGACTCTAAGAGGGTTGGTACTTGTGCTAAGAGAGTTTCATCCCCGTGACACTCATTTCTTCTCTCTCTTCTTTAATACGCTGCTAGGTCATCGAAAGTGCTTAGGCCAGTTTTAGTGGAGATTTTATAGTGTTGTTTCCAAGACTGCCACATTACTTAGAATGAAATGAAACATGGATGAAATCCCCACTCTCAATGGAAAGTTTCATTCTATAGTTTCATAGGCATTAAATGTCATGACACATAGAGAGTTGGTATTCGTGCTAAGAGAGTGTCATCCTCATGACACTCATTTCTTCTATGTCTTCATAAATACAGTGCCACATTGTCAAAATGCGTACATGGCAGCTCATTAAATGCAAATGAAACTTTGATGACACTCCCACTGAGACTGGCCTTATGTGACAACATATTTGAAAGTGCATCTAGCCCTTTAGCGGGTTTTGGTGAATTGATTAACAACATAATTAAATGTCTAACAAGAAGTGTTGAACAGGAAATTAAGTCTATTGCATATACTTGTGGATTGTGCATTAATAAGTGTATCCAAGATTCAACAAGTAGGCAAACTTGATGGTATTCCACATTGTGTTGAGATGAAGGCCAAATTATGTATTATTGTATTGTAAGATTATGGAAACAATCTAGTTCAAACAAAAGACAACAATGCAAATGGAATGAATGAAATAGTTTTTATATTGTGGGATATCATAGCATCATAAGAAGACAAGCATATTTGGCAAATGACAAAAAATGACAAAGGAGATAATATATAATGGATAAGATGTTCTCCACATTGATCTACTTGTATGAATAGAGGTTGGAGTTAGTGTTAGGAGTGTCAAGACAAAATGAAAAGGATTTAAGAAATCATGATTTGGCTTGATTGACCATATTGATGTTGATCCAGATATGTCTCTATGTGAGTCAAACTGAAGCTTGATTGATATCAATATTCATTCATATTTAGAAGATATTCAAGCAAGGATCAAAATATTGAAGCAATGGTTATTCAATGGATGCTTAATATGATGTGACCTGAGTATGGCTTGATAAGGTGAAGATAGCAAGGGAAGGGCTTTGAGGTACTAAGCAAAGGTGAAGGGCAAGCAACGACTTGGGGGCCAAGGTACCATTGCTAAGGTGAAGAAGAAAGTACTTGCATTTAGTAGAGGAACTAATCAAGCTATGAGAAGTCATAGTTGATCAAATCATTAGTGAAAGTGACTTGAAGCCATGAAGGTGAACTCATATGTATGGATATGGTTCGAGTCACATGATCAAGGTATAATGAGAATGAGCAAAAACATATTCAATGGTAGAGTCCCCAATTACCAAATGAAGTGGCACCTAGCTCAAAGGCATTTACATTCTTTTATGCTTTGAATTGAGTTTAGGAAAAGTCGTACTATTAAGGGGGACTCAAGGACACTTGGTCATCTGTTGAACTGGATGCACAAAATCTCAGATTTACATCCTCATACCTAGTCAAAGCAGTCAGCCAAAAATTGACCTATTTCAACCTGTTTTGACTAGTGCACTAATGGGCGGCAGTGATGCCCACAGAAGACTGTTGAGTTTTGGGTCGTATTTATACCGATAAGTCCAGCCCACAACGGTTATCTTTTTCCTCCATCGGTTCAATTCGAACCAGACCCAACCAAAAGCTCAGCTCTCTCTCCTTTATTGTTGCTCTTTCAATCTTCAAGCAAATCCTTGATTTTCACCATCAAAATTTGAGAGAAAAGGCGGCAAAGCTCAATTGGAGAGTAGATCCACTAACTCTCAAAGTCTAAGAGCACTTGGTTCACGTTTGGCCGGTGATTCTAGGATTTGTTACTCTTGGAGCTTGCTCCTAGCCGGCGAGGCGTCGCCCTAGAGCTTGCTAACTTCGTGTGGTAGTCTAGGGAGGTTTGTAACCTTCTCCTTGCAGCTAAGAAATCACCCCTCACCTCAAGAGTTCATTCCCTTGAATGGAGAACGAGGGAAGAACAAGACTTGGTGGTGAACT
Organism: Bothriochloa decipiens; assembly: GCA_023333625.1. Taxonomy (NCBI): domain Eukaryota; kingdom Viridiplantae; phylum Streptophyta; class Magnoliopsida; order Poales; family Poaceae; genus Bothriochloa; species Bothriochloa decipiens. The sequence continues at coordinate 16,997,074 of CM041633.1, forward strand.
CAATACTTTTGTGGATACCTCAACAACATGGACATAGGTAAGCCTTGGTAGCTAGCTGAACCACAAGATAAACATCTGTGTCACTTGTGCTGAAGTTTACATTCTTGCTGGTTCATGTTGTTGAGCTACTTCGAGGGTTTGGAAGCTAGATCTTTACAGCTGTGCATATTCTGTGGTATACAGTCTTCATGTTGTATCTAACCCCTCATATTGTAGGAATAAGTAGCTTGTGGTATCTAGTTTATATCTGCAAAGTTTCAATCCTGTCTGAGTAATATTTCCCGGGAGGCAGTGATGCCCTCTATTTTGTCCAGTCTTGAGTTAGAGATTTTTGATCATCATTGAGCATACCTCAAAGGAGATTGTACTGAGTTTTGTTCGAGCTAAATTTCCGTAGGCCTATTCACCCCCTCAAGATCCTTTCAATATTTAATACAAATGAAACCCATATGAAACTCTCATTGAGACTGGCCTAATAAATCTGGTGGAGATGCTCTTAGGTCTATAAATTTTAAAAATGTAGTTATGGGTCCAAACTTATTAAGTGGCACAACATATGCTAGTTCCTTGTTCGGACTGTTAGAGCGCTCTAATAATTCCTAATTAATTATTGATCTCAAGAAAATTGATCTAGGATTTGAAGTGCCTTCGCTCTAGCAGATAGACAAAATCTCATCTTGAGGAGAGGGATGGGCCTTCTCTTTTTTTTTAAGAAAGAAGATGGTTGATTTAAAAGATCTACTAATAAAGAATACAATGACAAGAGATGCAATAGAAGATCGGCTGCAATAGATATATTTCCTATTTATTAAGCAATATATGAGAGTATAAGAAATCAGGTGAAGATGCTCTTCAGTCTGTAAATTTCAAAAACGTATTTATAGGTTTAAACTTATTAAGTAGCACAACACAGTGATCGATACGGTCATGAGTGGTGCACCATTTTACAAGTTTGCTTAGTAATAATACACGATCTACCACTTAATAAGTTTAGGAGCCTTGCGGACGAGCTTCGGTTCAGTTGGTTAGGGGCCTCGTCGTAGGCACTGCTGACCCAGGAGGTCGTGCGTTTGACTCTCGGGTGCCGCATCTGTCCCGGTCCTGTTGCTGTCTGGGTAATATATTTCTGTGGTACACACGCGTACGTGTTCGGTGGTACTGCGCGTTTTTCGCGCAATGGAGACGGCGATGGCTCCCAATCTCTTCTTAGCGTGTGTTCGAACGCGCACGTGTGTATGTGCATGTGGTGTGAGTGTGAAGTGGATGCGTTATGTGCGTCCAAATTATATCCTATCTAAAAAAAGTATTAAAATATGTTTGTAAAATTAGTGGGTCCTCTTATACATGTAACTCTTTATTTTAACAATATATATATTTCTTGAGCAACTTGTTTAATTTTTTTTATATAATAAACGTCAATGAAATTTACTCGTCTCAGAATGTGCAAAGCCCAAAATCCCGGTTTCCAGTCTTGAGTCTAGACTGTCAGAAAAAATCCATTCCACGACACTTCCCGCCTCCCACTCTTCCAGGCAGGCACCGTCGCCGCCTCGTCGGCGCGTTCGCTTCCCGCCGCCCTCCGATGACGCCATCCCACAGCTCCGGCCCCTCAGGGCCCGCCGGGGGGCGGAGGGCGGCGACCTTCGCCGGCGCGAGCGTGTTCCTGTCGCGGAATCTGGTTGCCCCCGAGGTGTTCGACGCCGTGCACGACGCGCTCCGCCTCAACGGCGCCCAGGTCCTCCTCTGCGCCGACCCGAGCCGCACGGGACCCCTCGACTTCCACGTCATCTCATCCTCCTCCCACGTGAGCACGCGCCCTTCCCCTACCTCGAATCCGGCCGCCTCTTCGGTTTCCCCAAATCCCCAATAATGTTTATTTTCCTTTTTTTTTGTGTGTCTGTCAATTTATGCAGGAAAGGTTCGCCGATCTGCTGGCCAAAGGCTGCAAATTGCTAGGTGAGCATCTGCACAGTTCTGTAATTGGGCCCTATGGTTGCACAGTTGTTTTGTTATGTTTTTTTACTAGTGGAGTTATTCCAGATGCAAGCTAAATTATGCTCAATTGGTTACAATGCCTTGACGATTGGAAGCTGCATTATTGGATTTCAGCAATTTGTGAATCTATGGTCCATAAATTTAATTGGTAGGGTTAGATTAGTTAGGCGTGTTGCTAAAACTTTTACTAATTGTATGACACTAGAGATTATTGTGGCAGACTGTTAAAACCTAGATAGTCTACTGCTATCATTTAAAAGTACTTCAGTTGTTAAGATTGCTGGATTAATTTGATTGGTGGATTGTGCTGAATTTGCAATATGGAGCTAAATTTGTCAAATCTGGGTATCTGATGCCCCAGCCTGATCTTTATTAGGCCTGGCATTATGATAACAGTTGCAAGAATGGCAGTAGTCGCACTTTGCAAGCTAATGTTGGGCTTACCCAATATGAAAAGCAAAAGCCATAAGAATCCTAGGTGATGGCCTCCTGTCTATCCCTTTTGTGTGAAAATGAAAAGAAGATGGAAGCTCATGGGGTTGTGTATATATCGTCTGTACCATATGTGGGTAGGCTAGAGCATGATGGGATCTTGGGGCACTACAGATAAACATCTTATTTATCACCTCAAGTTGTTTGCAAAGCTTGCTGTAATGCTGCATTTGATTTGTTAAAACTCAAGAGTAGCTGGGAGGAGGTTCCTGTTTAAGGTATCTTGCTTGTTCAAGTTTGTTGCAGCCAAAGGGCCCAACCTTTTTATGCTTTAATGCTGAAACCTGTAAGCAAGATTATTTACGAGTCGCTACTTACCTGATCATGAAAATTGTTGATGCAATCTATGTGATTTTTCTCTCTCCATAACATGCCAAGTGAAGCTATGATCACATACCTGTTTATCTTTTTATATCTTGAAAAATTATCAGACATTCTTGTTAATAAGTTCCTCTGACTTGTGTTTAAGTCTTCAGTTACGAATGTTTTTGAATTTGGACAGGACCACAGTGCATTCTTTCCTGTGCTAAAGAGCGTCGCTTTCTACCTAAGCAAAGTTATACCTGTTGCCTTGCAATGGATGGGGTTAAAATACTTTCTTCAGGCTTTGAGAAGTCTGAGAAGGTACATGTATCAGTGCTTCCCCTAATGTTACAGTTTTTGGCAGTTAATACGTTAATATTTGTCTCAAGCTTGTTTTGTTCTTGCAGGTTAGGATTGAAGAACTAGTGACAGCCATGGGAGGTCATTTTCTAACTAAACACTCCATGGATGTGAATTTTGTAATTGTGAAGGATGTCTTGGCTACCAAATATAAAGTAAGTAATCCAAGTTTTGGAAATCCCTGCTAATTCAACTGCAGCTATTGTTGTATGAATGTTCTACATGCTTATCCTATACTGTTAGATCCTATATAGCAAATCCTTTGTGAAAAGTAGTTCCGATTTGCATTACCGCTGACAAAATCTAAGGTATTGTATTATATCTTGAATTCCTTTACTTCTCTGCATATGCCTGTGGTTCATGGTTGCAGTTTAATTAATTGATGCGAGAAGTGCCAAAAGTCATTTTAAGTCTTCTTTCTGTTCTTTTGATACTTCTGAAGGGATTTTAACCTAAATAAACCCAAAGTCAGCTTTGTTAATTTGTCCTTAACAGGCCCTGAGAACTATGCTGCCAAGTTTAGATGTTCAAGATCACTTTAATCTTTTTTAGTAAATATTTATCTTTTGACTTAGAAAATAAGTAAATAAATAAATTTATAGTGATATTATTAGGATCTAAAGCATGTTAGTGATCCTAGCATGAAAATGGCTGCTTTGAATGCACTCCTATCCATTATTTGGTGGAATAGTGCCGTTAGAACTCAGAAGTGTGCCCAAGTATTTGAAAAAAAGCTCATCATTCTGGTGGCTTGGGAGATGGGAACACCACAATGAATGTGTATTTAGGGGTGCTAATTGTCTATGTCCATTAGTGTTACAGTCGATAGCAAATGAGAGTAGCTTTTGGTGCTTCAACCCTCAGTGAGTTTTTTTCAACCCTCAGCGAGTTACTCATCAGGTCGCTTATCGAGTTTTATAATTTAAGTGGCGAATCTGTAACCATACATGTATGGGAGCTGGCCCACTAGCCTCTCACATTTTTTTTTTTGCTTAATAATGAAATTATAAGCAGGTCTCTGTCATTTGTTCACACATTTGTACTCAGTTTCATGTATCTTTGCCTACCTACTCCCTCCATAATCTTTTATTAGGTGCACGGTGATTTCTCTATTTTGAGGTTATTAGGCATGGGGTACGTTTCTAGGCCATGGTCCAGTGGATTTGAAGCAGTGTCCAATCGAGCGTACTGCAGTTACTCATGTGCTCAGATTCCAAGCATTCTTTTGCATGCATGCATCCAATCGTGTGCTTGCTTTTGGCTGTCATCCAGGGCTACGAAGCCTTGCATGCATGGAACCAATCAGCTGTAAAGATGTGGCCTCCGCAAGCCCAAAGTTCGAAGCTTCATTAATCTTCCATCTCGTTTCTTGCAGATCCTTGGTATCCATAAAAACTCCTCATATGCCTAAGAAAAGATTATGGAGGGAGTATTATGTACCTATGATTTCTAGTGAAGTACTGAACCTGTATGATGCAGCTAAAAAGCATAACTGTGTGCTGCATTAGTTCTGATAACTCCTTTGACGATCTCAGATGGCATTGACACAAGAACTTACTTTCATGCTCTTTCAGCATTGTACTGGTTGAGCTGTTGGCCTATGACTAATGACTAATCTGGATGTGGCTGCTTCTTTTTGTGTTCGCAGTGGGCTCTGAATGCTTTGAAGAAGCCCGCTGTCACCATGAAATGGTTAGAGCAATGCTGGACTGAACATCGTGTTGTGCCTCATGAACCTTACAGGATTCTTCCCTTTACTGGGTTGAATATCTCTGTCACTAAACTGGATCCAGGTTGGTTCAATTGAACTTTTTTCAGCTTGGTGTTGGAAGTGATTTCTGATTTTCCTCCCTTCAGAGCATGTTTTTTTTCCCAGACCCCGCAGTGCGGGAGCCTACGGCACTGGGTACGCCCTTTTTTGTGGTTATTGAAAATTGAAGGCCTATTTGGAAGAGTAGGATTACTTTAGCAACCTTAAAAAGGTCATATTTAAAGTAAATTCTTCAGATTTGGACCCCAATCCTCTGAACATGCTCTTATGGTTGTTCATTAAAAGGTTGAACTTCCAAAATAAAATATCAACTATTGTAATGCTTTATATTAGGTTATCGAATATGTCCATGGATTTTGTAATTGCTACTGGACCAACTTGTGCAATGCTCCACTTTCCATAAATTACTGATATTTCAGCTTATTGTGTGTTTAGTAAGCAAGACAATGTTGATGTGGCATATTGTTGTACTGTTGCCACTGGGATGTAATGCCAGTTGCCAATAGAAAACACAGTTGTTTAGGGCTAGGGGTGTCTTTTGCATGATCTTGATAGTTTAAGGTGTCAAGTGCCTGGTTTTGAAGTCAAGATTTATTTTTTTAACCTACTAGGCAATAGCTGAGGAGGTAAAATCAATTCCTTTCGTCTTTTATCTTCTCACAACCATTAGTAATAAGCAGTTAAGAATATCATTTCTCTGTTTCCACCTTGAAATTGGACTAGATTTTTGCAGATTATTTGTTGTGGTGTGAATGTACTCTTTTTTATAGGCAGGTGTGTGAATGTACTCTTTTTTATAGGCAGGTGTGTGGGTGTGGTATTGTACTCTGGTGTGTTTTCTTCTTTATGGAATGACATGTCCTACGTGTTTGAGATTTTTTTTTTTGGCAGATTTGTGATTGGGTTTTGTGGAGACTGGCTACAATTTGTACTAAAGCAATCCCTGTGGAAACTAAACACAAACCTTTACTAGATATCAGCCTGCAATCAAACACTAAACCTTTAGAACTTTGACCCTTCCATGAAAGTATTTTGATTTACGTGAAAATGATATGAATGGATTTTGATTGTCAGTAAGCAAGTTCACATATAACATGGATTCTAATGTGAAACATGTATATTGGAGCTATATAAACCTAAATAATAGGTAATCCAGACTGGTGGGGAGTTAAGTCCAAGTGCAAGGTATGAACTGTGGGCTTTAGACACACAACTTCCAACCCTCTGGGTGTGCAAAGCTATTGTTGATATTTATGGAAACTACATGTAACATATGCTTGACTCTGTTGAATCATCAGATACTTCATTAGTGACGCTTTATTTTTCTTCTGTTTGATCAGATGAACGGAAGAATTTGGAGAAAATGATAGTGCAGAATGGTGGCCAGTTTTCTCCCTGTCTCACACGGAAATGCACCCATTTAGTCGCAAATATATCCTTTGATGCTTTCTGAATTTAATATTTTGTGTTTGAGATTTCAATTGGTTTTAATGAATCAACTGGAATGGATCTGAAGATCTCAGTGAAGTACCAGATGTGTTGTTAGGTCAAACTTATAATCCTCCACCCTGTATTCATTTTCCATAGCCATAGTGCAGGAAATGAAACATAGAGGAATGAAAATATGAGTAGTCTGACATGCCGTTAAAACTAGCGATCAATGGATGAATGCTACAGTTGTGAATTCATGAAAGCCGTGTATCCACCTGTCAACTGTCAATATGACAAAAAGAAAAAAAAAAGAAAAGATAAAACCACTGAAAGAAATTACCACTAGCATTCCAGGATTTACTTAATGTTTGTTCCAGTGTTTGGGGAACATTTGGCTTAACATTTGTTAAAATATTGTTTACTTTCCAAACAGCTTTCTAAAGGACAACACACTTTAATTACTATATTGATTTCTTAACATATTATTACAAACCTGAAGGTGACAAATATGTTGTGGCCCAAAAATGGGGTAATATCCACATTGTGAATCCAAGATGGGTTGACCTATCTGTTGCTCGAAGAGGTACTAACATACTACTATAGATTGTTCCTCCTGCAAAAGTTATAAATCTAGCAAGATTAATCTAACTTCTTGAATGCATTTTTGTATTGAAATGAAGCTTGTCAAGATGAATATAGCTACCTCGTTTGTCAGAGTTCATCTGCTGTTAGTGGTTCAAAGAGTTCCCTTAAGGAGCAACAAAATCCAGAGATCAGTAGCACAAGTGCAAGCGTTCAACCTGTACCAGCAATATCAGTTGATGATTCAGTATCAGTGTCACAGTATTTGCCTGCTTCATTTGGTGATGCTGCACGGGTCAACAACTCTGATATTGCTGGCGCACCTAGTGTCCAAGAGACAAATGAGATGCAGGTTGATAGTCATATTGCTGAGGACTCGGAGCCAGAAAATGATGACCTATATTTATCAAATTGCCGAATTTCTCTGGTTGGTTTTGAAGAGAAAGAGTTGTTAAGGCTCCTCATGATGATACGTCATGGAGGTGGATCCCGGCATATTTTGCTGAGTGAGAAGCTTACTCATATTGTTATCGGTACACCTTCAGACGAGTAAGTTCATGCAATTTTTTCTCCTGTGTATCCTAGTTCTCTGGATGGTTTCCGTTGCAGCTGATGGCATTATTTGTCTTGACAGTGAAAGAAAGGAGGTAAGACGTCTGGCTGCATGGGGTGTAATAAATATAGTGAAAGTAACATGGTTAGAAGACTGCAATAGAGCAAAAAAGGAAGTCAAAGTATGCCCAATGCATATAGCTACTGAGCTTCTCTTTAAGGGTATGGAACCACCAGATTTAGTTGTATTTAAAAGTTAAAACAGATATTATCCATGCTTCATTTAACTTTCAATGTTTTTCTACCTTTTGAACATAGGATTTTCACAAGTGAGCATGGAAAATTCTGCTGATGCACGTGAAACTAAGGTAGCCAAAAGCTCAGGTGGGATTATTCATGTTCAAACTTTCAATGACTTACATGACAAACATCATGAAAAAGATGTGTCATCTGAAAGAAAACCAAAAAGGGGCAAACATGAAAACAGTATAAGTAAGACCCAATCAGCAGCCAGGACTCCAAAATCAAGTCAACAGAATGGAATGGTCAATGTTAGCGAGATCCAGCCCCAATATCAAGTAACATCCACAATGAATTCTGGAAGTAGCAGATCAAATATATTCAAAGGGAGAACATTCAGTTTTTCAAATTCATTTTCTCATGACAAGGTATGCTACTTTGCTAATATCCCATCCATTTCCTGTATTGGTATCATTTGTGCCACCTCCCTTTTAAGACGACTCATGGTTTCAACTTCATTGTTCATTTGATCTCCTCTTGTTCCTCTTTTAGGTTTTTATTTTATATATAGAAACACACACAGACCCCACAGTAGAGGTCTCCCTACTGTAAAAACATTCATTTTGATGGGTGGTACACATAGCAATCAGGTCATGTTTTCAGAACTTTCAAATGCTTTTGCTGACGGATCAACTTGTTGAGACATTACTTTACACTGAAATAGTATATGGTAGACCAGAGCCAAAAAGCATAGTCTTGTTCATCTAGAAGCTTAGTTTTCTTTTGATTATGTATAAATATTTGGCTCCCACCTGCTTTGAGTTTTGTTGACAATGTGGCTATGTTCATATGAATCAGAGACCTGAGGTTGTTGATTGGGTCAGAGATGGTGGAGGCGTTATGGTGGATGACAATGACAAACAATCAACTGTTGATTTCATAATTGAGTGCCATGGACAAAACAGCTTGCCTTGTGACTTCTCTCATTCAACTGTTGTTTCAACTCAATGGATACGATCATGTTTGGAGGTACATGCTTCTGTGGTCGAGGTCACTTTGCTCCATTATGCTTTTGAAGTGTCAGACTACATTCCAGTTCTTATACATTTATAAATTTGTATAGGACAACTGCTTGCAAGATGTTGGGAGTCATCCTATCTTCTCTCCTTTGCGCTGCCACATCCCATTCCCAGGATTCGAAAGGTTCCGTTTCTGTGTTTCACAATACGATGAGAAAGAAAAACAGCTGCTGAAGAACTTGTGCTTTCTACTGGGCGCTAAGTTTACACAAAAAGCAATTAAGACAGTAACCCATCTCATCAGCAAATTTGCAAGTGGTCCTAAGTATGAGGTTTACACCAAAAGAGGAACTCCAACCATTACTTCCGAGTGGCTCTATGAGTGTGTAAAACAGGTATTCGTCTTGAATACATAGTGTTCAGCATATTCACGTCTTCCCTTCCCCCTGACGATGGCTTGTGCGCTTGAAATGGTTAAAAAGATGGCGAATTGTCATTGCAGGATAAACTTCTCCCAGTTGATCACTTTCATCCAGAACCACTTACATCACAGGATAAAGATGCAAATATTCCGTGCACTGTCAGCCAATATTCCACGCAGGCAACCAAATTTGATTCCTCTGAGCTGCTTAGTGGTTGTCAAGTAACAACAAACAATGCAACACACAATTCTGGTAATTGTTCATTTCACAAGTTTTGCATAGAAATTATGTTCACCCCAAACTCGTCGTGCTCACATAGCTGGCATTTCTGCAGTTATTGAAGAAGCACCTATGCCTGCTGTTAGTAGGAAGAGAAGAATATCTATTCCTGGCAAGGTTAACAATACGTCTGGAAACATCGGAAGATCTGAGAAACACCTCGATAATAGCTCTGTCCCTGATGTCGCGGATGCCATAGAGGTTCTATCATCCAAGGTAATGCTAATGCAATCCATACACTTTACTATTACAAATACTTAGGACATCGTCTAAAAGCGACGCATGCCATTTTTTTTAAACCACAGATTCAGGACGTGCAATCTCCCAGGAGTGTATCCTATTTTAATAAATGCTTTTCTGTTCTTACTGCATAGTTTACTTTACAAATGTACTAGTGTTGTATCCTTAACTTCTGATGCAGATATTTGAACCTGACAATTCTGTTGTTCAAGAGCAGAAAGATACACACTCCTTTGGCATTTCAAGGAGCTGGTTGAACATGTAAGTTGTTACCTTATGCAATTTGTACACGTGTATGTTCGGATAGATTCAGAATGCTCAATTTTTTTTTGTAGAACTGTTTAGAGCCCTGAGATATGCTCTTTTGGAGCATCTGGAACTTTCAGTTTAACAATGAAGCATTCAATCATCATTTCTGATTGGTAGAGCTTCTACTTACACAATAACAAAATGAATATTACACAGAGCAACATGCTCACTCTATGGCATCATGAGGCAGAAAACTTTCATCTAGCAACTTATTTGCAGTAAGGGTGTGTTTGGTTCTAGGATATAGAGGACGGGTTAGTCCTGCCCCTGCTTTGTGGGATGGGATCATCCTTGCTTCACGTTTGGTTTCGTAACTGTTGTTTATTTTCTCTAGGCAACAGAAGCAAGAAAACACCCCTGGCACGAAGGTTCAAAACTTAAACTCCCCACCAGTCCCTTCCCCAACTCCCACTTCTTACTACCCTTTCAGTGAGACACAGACAGAATCTCAGGTGTGTAGTCTATCCAATAATCAACATGGTCTACTTGGCAATCGGCAAAAGCATTGTACAACTCATTTAAATCTGGCATTTTCTGCAGGTCGTTGGATACGAAGAAGACTTAACAGGCAGGCAGAAGATCATAGACAGGGTTCGGTCTCAGAGCATTAATGTGACTCCATCGAGTGAGATTCCTTAGTTGTGGAGGTGAACCAGAACATCTTGCCTGCAGACAGATCTGACTGTCAAATTGCGATAGGGGGCATGTGTTCTAAAATCTGCTTGTCCGGCCATGTTGGCTTCAAATTAAGCAGCATGGATGGAGTCCACAAAATATGGAGGCATATTCCTAGCCAGAGGATCCACGTAGCATAAATCAAGAAGATTCTCACTGCATGGCATTCGATGATCCTGTGCGCCCTTGTTTGTAGAACACAGACAGACTCTGAACTGAACGCTTGTGATCCGTGTGATCCTGTACATTCACAACCTTGTACACTAACTAGATCCAGGAGTAGCGAAAGGAGTGGACACATCACACATATGCTCGTTGATATAATAACGTGTTTCAGTGTATATGGCGAGCATGAAAGGAAGCATGTACAAATGTAACAGTTCATTTTTTATTTGATGTTTGTGTAGGTAGCTGGGGCATGCAAGTTCTATTCTTCTGTGTCTGTATCTGTATGAACAATAAATTTGCATATTCAACTTTGATTAGTTACACCTCACACTAGCAATTGACTACAACAGTACCGACGGAAAATACGAAGGCATTTTGACAGCTTCTGATCCAGTTTGTTAGAATTTCAACTTATCAAGTTGACTCCCATTTTTCTCAGATTAAAACATGGCTAATTGGTTCTTAGGCCATTCTTAACGGAGGGGGAAATGGTTTTCACCATAAGCAAAATAATGTATCTTTGCCTTTGACAACGATTCTATAGTTCCTAGTAAATACTAGTATATACTTGCACACAGTCGCTTCTTAATCCAGGGGTACACATTGAACCATTTTTTTCAGTAGTACTGCCCTGCACATGCCACGTAGTTGTCGCCGCGTGACATGCGCTTAAATGGTGCTCCACCCTTGCCGACGGCAGCGGGCCGGCGCTGTAATCGAAGCCTCGAAGATACTGTCGCCGCCGTGGGTGGCTTGCTGACCAGCTTGGGGAGTGACCAAGGAGTCGGAGACCGATGAGTCCATGCCAGTGCCAACGCTGGCAGCCTCTGCCACGCGCCGAGAGCACTACCCGGAGCTGCCGTCTCCAGTCCAGGCGCACGCCGGACTTGCCTGCAGTGCATAGACTACCCGCTCAGCGATCGGAAAAGTGGCTCGCTGCTCGGCTCAAGAAAGAAAGAAGAAACCTGTCAAGATGCGCAAGACGAGCAGGGTGCAGAGCATACTGTTGGGCGTCCGGCAACAGAGAAGCAGCAGCGAGAGTAGTGGAGGCTGGCTGTCCAATGGACTCATCAGGTGTAACGTCGATCGGTTAGTTGTGCCATTTGGCCATCGGTTGTCTAAGCTGGCAGCCATAAGCCGTTGCCGTGCACTGCCCAGCACGTATATAAGGCAGATGTGCTGTAAAGATTCAGGCTTACGCAATGTAATAGACAAACTCTGAACCCTGAACTATTCCTATCTGTCTCTGCTCTATCCCCTGTTCTTGCTTGATCTTTCTCTGAATCCGCCCGACTGCAGTGGAATCGTGACAAAACCCACCGGCGAGGAGGTTGAGCGTGCCGTTGAGCACGTACTCTTACATCAGCATCTGCTCACCCTCGTAAAATATTGGTTCCCATACTCAGAATTTTTAGCTATACTAATTTTACCTGAAACTTACACCAAAATAATCATCATAACTCACAAGTTAAGTACAAATCTATATCTCCTATATAAACATATCTCCTATATCAAACCCCACTAAGCTATTTCTCTGCCCTCTCCTTGAGCCACGTCAGCCAATTTCAGTTACCCGAACAAATCCACCTCCATGTACCGAACGGCTTGGAGAAACAAATGCAATTTCAGTTAACCACAAAATGGATCCAACATCCGCCCACTACGCCAGCGTCGCCTCCGTTGCTCAAGTGCGCCACTCCGCCGCCATTCCCCGACCCCTCACCTCCACCCTGTACTCGAGCGCCATCACTACGAACGCCTGTGGGAGAAATTGAACCATCGTACAACTTTGTGTTTAAATACTTCTTACCTCCTTTGCCTGCCATGGACGCCGGGGACAGGAGAAAGAGGAGAACTCCGTTGCTGTGTGAGGTGGAGAACTCGCTGACGGACCGGCGAGGACGGGTGTTGTGTGCCAGGGTTAAACATCCTCTGTGGTGTCTCTTTTTCTTCGGTACGTCCCCTGCCGATCCCAGCGACCTGCAATGGCGGCGGAGACTACGACCTCGCGCAGGGGAACGGGAGTGCGCAACGGTGGCGGAGGCGACGACAGCACGACACGCGCAGGGAAATGCCAGGAGTCGGTGACTGGGCTCAAAGATGGGCCGCCCGTAGGCCTGGTAAATTGGTTTTTTTCTTTTTATTTAACTATACTTCACGGCAGTAATGTCTCTCTAGCCATCGATAGACCTCCCCCTCCCCTTTTTTTATTATACAATTATATAATCAACTCTGAGTGAACCACCGTGCGCTGATGGCTGATGGAGTGATGATGGTACAGGGACCAGTATGTTGTGCTATAGTTTTATATTTACGAAAATCAAATACTATTTGAGATGGATATTGGATTTTTGGCTATTTTAAAGTACACAAATTGTAGGTATACCTTTTTCTAGTTCTGAGTCATTAACATTTTAACCCACTTACTATATTTCTTCTTCATACCCGTGGTAACGTGCGGGAATCCTCCTAGTTCACTATAAGTTGACAGTAACGAAAATTGAGGCATGCGAGAGAAGATTTTTACCAAATCTTGTAAAATATTCTAAAAAGTCAGAAAGGAAAGCAACCAAAAAAATCGGATGCGGAGAGAAGGTAGGTGCACAGTAGATAGTCCTGTTATAATTCGTTTATCACCTTATATATAAACGTGGTTCCTCCCAAGCGACTTTAAATGGCCCCGTCTTATTATCTCTAGCTTTCGGTGGTTGGACTATCGAAAGACAGGTCAGCTTGGGCCTGGCGGCCGCACCAACCGGCCTCCTGATTCCACCATTCCCTTCCAGTCCCAGAGAATCAGAGATACTCCGTATCGGCCAAAAAAAGTTCAGAGATGCTCCGTATACATATTTTTTTTATCAAAGGCATTCACCTTGCTTTATTAAGAAAACGTACCAAATACCCATAATCCAATGCTGGGGGTACCAGCTTTACATGACAAGTCCAAAACCAAGAAAATAACTGTAGTTCTTAACTTGAGAAATCTAGAGAAACCGCAAAAAAACCGACGATCTCCATGTCAACACATCACAACCAGAGCACTATAGCCCTTTGGTTGAGATCAGACTCATCATTTCTTCCGCCATCGCTGTCACCTTTGGTTTGAGTAAAGGGCGAGTCTTGGTCAGGATCAGCATCTTGTGGATCAGCGCCATCAGAGTCGACACCATCTTCTTGTCAAAGACCACCTCATTGCGAGCTTTCCAAATCGTCCATAGCACGCCTTCTAAGGCAGCTTTTCTAGCAACAGCTTTTTCCTACATTCTTGTGTTGAGATTCTAAACCCTTGAGCTGTGTCTAGTAGGTGGAGGATAAACAACCTCTCTCACCTCACTATCCATTGGTTGCTTGTTAATATCTCCAGAATCAGTTTGTTCCCCAAAAGATAACTCTAAAGCAGATTTGTCACCAGCAGACTCAAGGTTCACTTGACAGCCCTCATCTTGCTTGTTCTGCGTCAGTGGAGGGACAGGGGGTGTCCTTCATAGGTGACACCTGAGAATTAAGCTCAGTAGACAGGTTGTTCATTTCTTGAAACATGTCAGAAAAGCTTAGGAGTTTCTGGTAGTCATGTGTTTTATCTTTGTCAGCCATTGAAGCAAGAGGAACCACTACATCACTGTTATATACAGAATAACTCTCTATACTCAGTCTTTGCCAGCACCTTTCTTGCCATAATCACCACCATCTTTGTTCTTGTGATACTCAGAAGGGCCAACACCATCAGCTTAGGTTTATCATATGGGGGCCCGGAGCGCGCCGGCCTCAATCTCCATCCACCCATGGCTGTCTTGAGACTCTGGATCCTCTTCATCAGTGGCATCATCTTCATCATTATCTAGATCATCATCAGGCTTAATAGAAGGTTACTTCTTGAGCTTATCAAAGTAGAACCAAGATATCTTTCTCCCTTGTTTGTTGATGTGCACCACAGATGTACCGCCAATTTTGTCAGGATTCTTACAGGCCACCTTCACCCATAGTGACATCCATTGTAGCTCTGTATACACATTTGTAAATTGTAACGGGCCAGGCCGTACGCATATTTCATGCTCAAAACTTTCGCTTCAATGACGGACCTACAAATTCCACGCCACCTCTGTTCACGCAGGTTGCAATTTGATCATTATTGAGTTGATTTATCTATGTGTCAACATGCACTTGCAAGTTGGATGCATGTACTTTAGACACGAGACTTGGGTTAAATTTGTGCTGTATCCGCATATGCTTGCAATCACATGCCCGTAATCATCATATACAAAGTATCCAAATTTAAATATTTTTGTTGTTTGCCCTTAATTTCTGAGGAGTTTGTTAAACTACCGTGTGTGTGTGTGCATATGTAGCCTGTCAACACTTGTACAAACATTCAAGGACAGAACACTCTCACAACAATATGATGTATGGAGATAGTTGAAATCATGGAGAATGGAGGTTTTACTACACATTCAGCTACCACAATATATGTCATGGAGAATGGAGGTTTTACTACACATTCAGCTACCACAATATATGACGTAGGGGTTGTTACTCGCTTCCCGAGGGCCTCTGAACCAGGATAAATCTGCGCCTCCCCCTTTGTGTTGCTCTTCGCACCAACAGTCTCCACCAAGACTACATATCTACTGGTCAAAAACATCGACAATATAGTCAATTAGTGATATACAAACATAGATGCTACGGTTATACATACATAGATAGCTATTGCTACACACTACACAGATCCCAGAAAAATTAATTAGTGAATACATGATACGATGAAGCCATAATGAACCCACCACACAACACCCAGCAGACAACACTAGTAGCATGGGAGGAGCTTAGGTAAGGTGGTTAGGTTTGGGGGCTGGACTGCTGGAGTTGTGAGGGTGAGATGCCCTCATAAGGCTGGGGGCGCTCAACAAGCTTGGCTGATGCAGTAACTAGGGCATGCTCAGCAGAGGTGCAGGGATCAAGTGGTGAAGGTGATAAACCGTGCAATTCTGGGCTTGTGGGCTAACTGAGCTCGGTAATTATCAAGGGTAGATTACCAGTCAAATACAAAAAAAACTAAACAGTCAAAAGAGAGCTAAATCATCTTCATTTTTTATTATCAGGTGTTTTTACAGTTCTTGTTCCACTTTTAAGCCTGTTTAGAATAGGCATGCCTCTGACAATATTACTATTATTATTTAGACAGATGGATGTAGTGATAGAAGGTATAGAAAACTTCTTGTTGAGAGACTTCTTTAGTGGGAACACATTTAAGGAGAACTATGAGAAGGATAACAAGCATATGACTCCACACGTAGTAAGAAGTTCACTATAGTATTTACAATACAAGATTTAGGATGCAATTTCTAGATGCCATTCAATATAACACTTGGTCTAGGGTTTGTGTGTTGGCCTGCAGAAACTGGTGTCCTTAGTAATATACAGGCGTAGCATCCGACTTGGATCTTTTGGGGAAGAATCTACTTTGTTTTTTCCCTTGTGTTGATGCTGAATGGACTAACGGTTGCAACATTTTCAAGATCAACTCCTCTAGCACTAGCTACAATATGCCTAGGAGTGTAGATAGCATATATTTCTATGCTGGCCACATTTCATGTGGCTTCGCTGAGCTTTCACAATGGTGCAGCGGTTGAAAAGGTTGTAAAATTGTTCTACGCTTTTCTATGAACATAAAGATGCAAGAATCACTCAAAATGGAGCTAAAACAAAGAAGTTGAGGTCAAAAACAATGTTGGGGGGAAAATCTATAATTAACTAGGATTTTATTTTTGAAATAAAACTAAAAATAAATTGAATGAAACTTGGGGATGAAGGGTTGATTTTTGAGCACCCGACTCTAACTACCATGCTAGACTAGACTACTACTATGAGACTCGAATTACTACACTAATCTTCACTTTGTAGCTTGAATGCACCATGAATGGAGAGGGGAGTGTCAAGTTTGAACCCTCTACTTATAGTGGAGATCGAGAGGGCACCAGGTCAACGATCTATGTGCTCTCTCTCATGCATCCCTTGGATCCACCACCTCCAAACAGTCATAAATTGGATGGCTGAGATCATCTGACACATGTGCTTTGCATGCAGGAAGATGGTGCGCCAAAGTTGAGCACATTTGGGTAAATTAGGGCGTTGATCGTCCCCTATGATAGGTTGGTCCCACCACTTCCTTTTCCCCATGTGTCACAGTGGAAGTTGTATGCTTTGGCTACGTCGCTTGCTTTCTTGTGGACCTAGGAACCCACTTCTTCACAGGGTTCTTCTTGGCTGCAGCTTTTCTGGTGAAATACCAAGAGGAATGCTAATTAAACAACACCCATGTAGTGTTTTAGCACCAATAAACGCTTCAAACTTATTCTTTTTTTCTTCTCTTATCGAGAATCATCAGCATGGCAATGTGCAGGTAAGTTGAATATATAGAAATCCACGTCTCCTAGAGTTCAGGCGATGAGACCAGGACACGGTCTACTACTCTGCTGCTCAGCTGACGAAAGCAAGAAAAATACCTATGACAGTCGGCCATCAAACGTCGCCTGAACTTTTGCGAGAAATCAGACGCCTCTTTAATAGCAATTGCCATAGAAATCGTAAACATAAAGGCTAGGATAACGTACTGGCCCCCTTAGGTTTCGATCGGTCACGTTCCGCCACTTGGGCGCTGTTTTCTCGGAAGGCGCTAGGCCGGTGCCTTCTGCCTTGGATCCCGATTCTCTTTCTGATCACTCCCTTCAAATGCATGCCCTACAATATATACTATTATTTGGGCGCTGTTTTCTCGGAAGGAATCATCACGGCACGCGCCATTAATTCCAGCAAATAAAACCGTCAGGTCTGTAAGCTACCGTGTGATCGGACACTCGATTTTTTTAGGGTAGGCCGCTTGGGAAAGCAGGCCGGCCAGGGGCAACATACCGCGTGCAGGAGCGTGCTGGCACGCAGCAAGCGCGTGGTAGGTGAGAGACCCATGGCCTGGAACGTGCAGCTATCTATCGAGAGTCCCTGTCGATCCATATACCACTTACCACCCCATGCATACATAAATAGCCTCCCGGTGCTCGCATCTCATGTATCACTGCTGTAGCACAGTGGCAGTTCACCAGGTGCCGCATCTTGCCGCCGTAGGATCGTAGCTAAGTTTTAGACACACACACACCCCTCTGCGGCAATGGCGCCAGCCTCTGCAGCTGTGGTATTCCTAGCAGCTGCGGCGGTGGCGCTGATGGCGATGGCGGTGCAGCTCCGTGCGGCTGCGGCAGCAGCAGCTGAGGAGCCGCCGCTACCGGGGCCGATCGGGCTGCCCAACTGCAGCACTAGGTGCGGCGACGTGAGCGTGCCGTACCCCTTCGGCTTTGGGCATCCAGGCTGCTACTGGCCGGGGCTCGACCTCACCTGCGACACCAGGCACCACCCCCCGCGGCTGCTCCTCGGCGACGGCAGCCTCGGGCTCCGGGTCGCCGAGATTTCTGTGCGGAATCAAACCGTGCGCGTAATGCGCACCGGCTACGTCATCAAAACAACAAGCGACTTCTTTACCTCTGACGGCTGGAACGCCTCGCTCGATCTCGGCCGCGGCTTTAGGGAGCGGGGCTACCTGTTGTCAGCCCAGAACGAGCTCGTCGTCTCGGGATGCAATGTGATGGCGACGATTTCTGCGGACATCGTTTCTGATGGGGAAGAAGCCACCAAGATCGTCAGCGGCTGTTCCTCCTTCTGCACCATGAGCGTCTGTGACCCCAGCTTCATAAATCAGCACTTGTTGGACGACGCCCCACGCAAGTACTGCAGCGGCACGTCGGGCTGCTGCGTGGCGCCCCTCAGTGCCAGCGGCGTGCCCGTGCCCAATGGAGTACACCAGATGGCTCTATAGTGTGGCAACCACACCATCGAGCATACTGTTGAGCCGGTAATCGTGTTCGTCGCGGAGAAGGGGTGGGCCGAGAAGGAATTCGAACAAACGGATGGACTCCTGGAGGACATCGGGGAGGCTCCCCTTCTCCTCGATTTCGGGGTGAAGCAGGACTTGCCACAACTGCAACCAAACAATGGCGAAGGCATGGAATGCAGCCAAGATGTACACCACATCGTCTGCAAGAGCGAGCACAGCGATTGCACAGCCGAGGTCCAAGGCTACACGTGCAGATGCAAGGGTGGTTACGACGGCAACCCTTACCTCGCCGACGGGTGCCAAGGTTAGTTACCACTGCATATACTGTGCTAATAGCTCCAATTACTTTCATCCAATCCTACGGCCCCGTACATTTGGAAGTACGAAAACATGATACTGTTGGTATCAAACCACTTATTCCATTGGTAGTGATTGTGGAGATACTCTAAAGTAACCACCTCTGTTATTATTAAAATACTGTCAAGTAACCGCTGGATTTGTATTAAACTGCCTAAGTCTGCTATTATTGATTATCTAAAATTATATATGACACACATATATAGTTACGGAAAAGAAAACTCATGAGTCGTGAATGTGAATTTAACATTATTGGTCTAGAATGTCCTGTGTACACACCATTTAAAACTCGACCACTGATCTTAAGCCATGTGGTTTTAAATAAACAAGAAGTACCCTGCGTGTTGTCACTTGTTCACGGGATCTTTTTTAAAAAATATGTTATATACAAAAGCATTTATTATTTTAGGTATTTTGTATATTGTATGTACATATGTATAAATTTGACATGCATGTTATTTTATTGTATTAGATTTGGTAAAAAAAATCCATAAGCTAATAGAAGAAAAATCAAGAATACTTGATTACACTAAAGGAATGAGTGATGAAACAAATAGCACACGTAAATGATTTGTGTGTTAATAGATTAATTAAAGATTTAAAGTATTTACATGATAGAGATGGCATGTACATTTGTTTTATTAATAAGAGGTGACATGAGCTTAGTGAAGAATGATGTGTACACTTTGTATGAACAGAAAAACATTTAATGCTAAGCAAGGTCACTCAGTGCGAATGATGTGGACAACTTGTATAAGTAGGGAATTATCTAGTGGGATTTAGCTTTATAAGAGTATAGAATATGATAGGATAGGATAGGATGTTATGCCATTGTGAGTACTTAACAGTGTTGTTTGTGATCTAAGTCTCTTTAACCAAATATAAAAAGAGAGTCAATAAAGTATTTAGTGAGGATGAGAGTTTAAGGTAGAGTCGTTAGGATTGAAAATATAGCAACTAATAAGATTATTTTTTTATAAAAAATACAGTCTAGATTTGTGACATGATATAAGCTATAACAAAAACCAGCATACTTTAAGCTTAAGGTTTCAATTAAATGGATATTCAAGATAAACAATAATGGTGCCTTGTAGAGGAAAAAATATGGATATTGATAACAAATATACAATTAACTTAGTGTCGATATATAAGATCACAACTGGATAGTGACTGCACATGGTAGCACAGAGAAAAGATTTACAAATTAATATGATTAATGTTTATTAGCTATCCATACTATTAATTAGTAATACCTAATGATTATATCTCCTAAACTTCTAGCCTATGTGAGAGCATGAGTTGATAGACTAGTGAATTTAATATTAATATGCCTTAATATATTACTGGTCCTTGCAAAATATTGTATGATGGATTAGTCTCTAGCAAAGGTGGCGATGCATTTCAATAGAGCTCACAACTTGTTTTGTTGTTACATGGATGATTTGCGGTTTACAAACAATCATCATTTGTTCTAATAGTTTTGGAACCAAATTCTATATAACAACGTTTGACGTGTCCTATCACTGGATGTGTCATAACATATGTGCTATATATGAGTTCAGTGGGCCACATGAAGGCCACATGAGGGGTGTGAGGACAATGTGGTAGTGAAGATAAGGGTAAAGTCCAAGAACTCTTGACGAAGTCTAGATTCAATCTCGAACTCCAAAACTGTATATTTTGGCCCTCAAACTCTTGAAATTGTTGAATTTTCATCCTTGAGCTAGTTTCTCGATAGTTTTGGTGTATGATTAGTAACTTTTGACATTTTTCCAAAACTTTTTTTTAGAAATCCAACTTAAGAAGCAAAGAAGAGGTACCTAGAGAGCTCTAAAAATCTTGATACTTTGTAGGTTGGTAGAGTGAATAACAAGGGTGATAATGATATATTACATGATAAATTTGTTAAGTAAAATTTGAATTATTGCATTTAAAAAATGGTTAAAATTATATGTTCTATGATTTTTAGGTATTCAAATGGAAATAAAAAATATAAAAAAATCATCTTTGTGCATCATTTGAACTCTAGTTAATTTTGGTATCTTTGTTCAACACATGTTAAATGGGGAAAAATTGAGTTACTTTACAAATATCAAATTTAAACAATTTGTAGAAGCAACTATTTTCCATGTAACATGCGCTGCACAAATAAATAAACCAAAATAAACTAGTTCGAATGATCCACAACTATTATTCTCTGAGATTTTTAATTTCCATTTGAATACCCTAAAAATTCATAGAATATATAAGTTTGACCATTTTTGGAATTCAATAATACAAATATTACTTAAAAAAATTTGCGTGTTCTATGCCATTATCATCCTTGTTATTCACTCTACCAACCTACAAAATGTCAAGATTTTCCTTGCTTCTTTAGTTGGATTTCTACAAAAGTTTTTTTTAAAAAATAGCAAAAGTTACTGTTCATACACCAAAACTGCCTAAAGACCAGCATGAGGTTGAAAATTGAACGGTTTTAAGAGATAGAGCGCTAAGGTTATGTGGTTTTTGGGTTGAAGGTTGAAATCCAGACTTTGGCAAGAGTTCAAGGATGTAAAGTGTACTTCACCCTCAAGATAACTCATGGAAAGCCTTCTCTTTTTAATATTTGACATAGATATAGATTTAGATTTAGATTTAGATTTAGATTTATTTTTACTTTATGTCAATTGGCTCTTTTTAATATTCGACATAGATATAGATTCATAATTATTTTTACTGTATCTCAATTGGTGGGTTCTTGGCTCTAGATTTCGACGAGTGCATGTTCGGAGCGTGCTTATTCGGTGTATGCACCAACACGATCGGGTCATTTGAGTGCCGTTGCCCGCAAGGAACATACGGTGATCTCAGCGCCCAAGGTGGCTGTGTGATGACAACTTCAACAAAGGTCAGTATAAGTACAAACATGTACACCCCGGAGTCGTACTGGTTGCACACACAGAGACACCGTGGTATCTTACATTACATTGATCTATTTGCAGCAGATGCGGATGCGGGGTGGCCTACGGTGGTTCCGGTGCCGACGACGGCAGGGATGACCAGCTGCAGCACTAGCTGCGGCGACGTAAGCGTGCCGTACCCCTTCGGCTTTGGGCACCCTGACTGCTACTGGCCGGGGCTCAATCTCACCTGCGACACAAGCCACGGTCCCCCGCGGCTGCTTCTCGACGGCAACGGCACCCTCCAGGTCGTCCACATCTCCTTGCGCAACTCCACGGTGCGCGTCATCTATCACAGCAGCGTCAACTGGACCACCAACGTCGACCAAACGTCGTCTTACGACGTTCGCCTCCCAGACATCGGCAAGCCCTATGTGCTGTCGAGCAGGAACGAGCTCATCGTCATCTCCATGAAGGGCGTGCTCGCTACCCTCCACGGGGAGACCAGCAGCAGCAACAACACGGACAGTATCATCAACCAAGCTGTCTGCAGCTCCGTCGGCGACGATGCTGGAATTCAAACACAAACCCACCCCGGGTACTGCTCCGGCTACGATGGCTGCTGCCATGCACCCATCCCTGCAGGCAGCAAGCCCAAGAGAATGGAATTCAAACAGCTCAACAGGAAGATCAGCAATCGTTATATTCATAATTCGTCCTGGAGCAACTTCGCATTGGTATTCATCTCAGAGGCGGGGTTGATTGGCCAGTGGCACAAGATCTTCAACATGGATGATTTGGCCATCAGTTACATGTCATCTCCCATTGTTCTACAATGGGCCGTTAAGCAAGGCTTACCAGAGCCTGCTGCCGACAAGTCAGAGAAGTGCCCAAGGGACGTGGTCAGACGACTTTGCAGGAGTGAGCACAGCAACTGCCGGCAAGCAAATGGAGGCTTTACGTGCCACTGCTACAAGGGCTACTATGGCAACCCTTATGTCGCTGATGGCTGCCAAGGTCACTACTGATTTTACCCTTAGTACATATATACTCCGATCCTATATACATCATGCATATCTATTCACCAGTGTATCACTGTTTTGCTGTTCTTTGGGAGGATTCCATTGTTGTTTATTGTTCATTCTCATTGGCTACAGATATCGACGATACGCAATTCTTGCTTGGGGGGCTTCTGCAATAATTTGGCTGGAGACCACGAGTGCCTCTGCCCGCGAGGAACCCACGGAAACGCTTATAGGCTCGAAGGTTGTGTCCCCACGACACCAAAAGGTCAGTGCGGCGTAAGAATCCCATGTCTCAATGATCCTATTTTTTTTCCTGAGATTAAATGTGTATATTGCGTAACATGCAAAAAAATGATCATAATACTATGTATTTATATGTACAGTTTCAGGTTTAACCATTGGTTTGTTAGCTGCTAGTGGCCCGACGCTCCTTCTTTTGGTTCTGGTTTTATTGTTCCTACAACGCAAGTTTAAACAACACCAGATAAAAGTACAAAAACAAAAGTACTTCAGGCAAAATCGTGGACAATTGTTACAACAACTGGTATCCCAGAAGGAAGACATTGCAGAAAGGATGATAATACCATGGGATGAGCTTGCGAAGGCCACAAACAACTTCGATAGGGCTTGTGAGATTGGTGGCGGAGGGCATGGTACTGTTTACAAAGGAAACCTATCTGATCTACATGTCGTGGTCATAAAAAAAGTCAAAGATTACCATGCAGAAAGAAATAGATGAGTTCATAAATGAGGTAGCAATCCTCTCACAGATCAACCATAAAAATGTGGTAAAACTTTTTGGATGTTGTCTAGAGACTGAGGTGCCATTGTTAGTGTATGAGTTTATTCCCAATGGGACCCTTTATCACCATCTTCATATTGAAGGACAAGAAAGGTCACTCTCATGGAGCAATAGGTTGAGGATTGCAACTAAAATAGCTACTTCTCTTGCCTACCTTCGCTCATCAGTTTCAATCCCAATAATCCATAGAGATATCAAATCTAGTAACATACTTCTTGATGACACAATGACGTCAAAGATATCCGACTTTGGAGTTTCGAGGTATATTCCGGTAGACAACACAGGGTTGACAACGAGGATACAAGGAACATTCGGATACTTGGATCCAGAGTGCTTTCACACCGGTCGACTTACTGAGAAAATTGATGTTTACAGCTTTGGTGTCATTCTCGTAAAGCTACTCACTAGGAGGAAACCAACTTGTTCACAATTGTCCAATGAATATGGTGGCCTTGTTCCACATTTCCTCAATCTACTTTCCTCTAGAAACCTTGTGCAGATAATGGACCCACAAGTTCTAGAGGAAGGAGGTAGTGTAGTACAACACGTTGTTATGCTTGCAGCATCCTGTATAAACATAAGAGGTGAAGAAAGACCAATGATGCGACATGTTGAACATACTCTAGAAGGACTTCAACAAGGTTCCAACAAAAAGTACAAGAAAGATGAAATAGTAACTGTGGAATTTGAGAATGGTAACACAGGGGGAAACTATCCATCATGGACTAGCGAAGATTAGAGATTTGAGGAATCTAGTAGAAGATACAGTTTGGAACAAGAGATGATGATGTCGGCGAGGTATCCTAGTTAGCATAGCTTTGTGTTGTGTTCATTAGCACAAGGATTAGTTAACTTGTACTAGAATTTTTATGGATGATGATTCAACTATATCTCTATTTGTACCATTGCCTTTGTTTTGTTCACATTATTCTGCCATATCATCAGTTATAAAGATAAACATATACCAGATGACATCAAACTTGCTAGATATATTTTCTTAATTTATCTTACATCATTGATATTTTTTCTTTTAAAAGGGAACCTAGAAATTATGCGATGAATGTCAAGGTTACTAGATTGGGGCCCCGCGCTGCGCGTGGGCAAGAGGAGAAGAGGGGGAAGGAAGGGGAAAAAAAGAAAAAAAAAGACGGACCAAAAAAAAGGAGGATCCGTATGTGAACAGTATCAGACCCGTTATGGTATAGTAAACCCGGCATGAAACAGTGGTTAACCCATTAAAAAACAGTAGGATCTGTTATGTAACAGTAAACAAATTATTAAGAAACAGTATAATCCGTTATGGAACAATAATAAACCTATTAAGGAACAGGGTACCTGTAGTGAACAGTATCGTTATGTCTTGATTTTGGACCTGTTACTGTTCATCCACAGCAGCCTTCACCGGGAACAGAGTATCTTTATAGATTAGGAGATCGAACTGAAACATCAATTGTTGTAGCAACATTTTTTTTGTTGGGGCGTGCCAAGGCTAGCGGTGAGCTCCATTGGCTGTAGAGCCTGCTCCACCTCAGCAATAGAAGTGTCTGGTACAATAGGAAAAAGCAACACAGGACAGAAAGTATTGTTGTTTCGGGATCAAAGTTTAGGTGATGGTAGTGGTCCTATTCACTCGTTGGACCCATCCCTACCGAACTCGGTAGGCACCTATCTCCGATTCCAGACACATGTACATGTTCACCGTATCTAAAGGCCCGCGCAGAAAGCTCCTCTCGACCCCGATCCTCTTCTCGGCTTGTTTGATGCAGCGCTCGCGGCTCAACCCGACGAGTCGCGATGGTCACGACTCACGGCTGACGGCTCGGGCTTGTCTCATCCCGTCTCCTCTCCTTTCTCCTGCCTTTGACTCAGCCGCCGCATCTCTGCCCCCATGGCCGCCGCCGCCGCGGACCTCCTCTGTGCCGACCTCTTCTGGCCCAACTCCAGACGTGTACCACCGCAGCCGACCTCCTCTGTGCCGAGCTCCTCTGGGCGAACTCCAGACGCGTCACCACCGCCGACGAGTTTCTCGACCTTAACTCTAGATGCGCCGCCAGCGCCGGCGACCTCCTCTCTGCGCCCAGCACCTCCACCTCGACTCCAGATGTGCCACCAGCTCCGGCGACCTCTCTGCGCGCAGCTCCTCCACCTTGACTCCAGATGTGCCACACCAGCGCACTCCATTGACATCGATGACACATTGACACTTGATCTGATCCATAGCTTCTTGTTACAGTTTGTCAAATACTGCCGGGAGAGACTCCAGGTGCTCTTGAGGTAAGAGCCGAGACTTCTAGGCAAGAATTTAGAGGAGATCAAATCTAAGCAAGCAATCAGTTGGCGTTGGAATGAGTATTTTGTGGTATTATTATGAAATCATCTTGAATCTAAAGGAGTATGGTTTCATAGGGCCTAGGTCTTGTTTAGTTCCTCAATCTGGGGTGTGCAAATTTGGTGTTCTGGCACTGTTGCATACTATAGCATTTCGTTTGTATTTCGTTTGTATTTGATAAAAATTATCCAAATATTGACTAATTAGGGTCAAAATGTTTGTCTCGCAGAGTACAACTAAACTGTGTAATTAATTTTTAATTTTATCTATATTTAATACTCCATGCATGTACCGTTATTTTGATGTGACGAAAAATCTTTTTTTTATATAGTAAAATTTAACCCTAAATAGGGGAACTAAACAAGGCCTTAGACAATTTTTCTGTACAAGTAACTTTGTTCAAAGACTCTGCAGTCTGTACTCGTACTCTCATGTTCTGTAGCATGGTGATTTTTGCTAGATGTCATGCTTCTATTTAGGAAGATATAGATATCTGATATTTCTCTGATCGATAATGATGAGATGCTAGATGACCATAGGTCCAGAGAAGCGAACTATGACACAGAGGAAAAGTATTTCGATGAATATTAGTTAGTAATAATAGGCGGCTGTTTTGGTACCTGAGGAGCATGCCTCATCTTATGTGATGGTTATGCTCAGCCTGTAGAGTTAGCTTGTATATTATAAGTATCATCTTTTCATCTGAATACATTGATGACCTTTCAAACAAATACATTGATGACCTGTAATGTAATGCCAAATCTCATTGAGGTTTGTCTCCTGCCTATTGCTGTTATTATCTACATATTCAGACTTAATTGTGCCTGTTTTATCGGTACTACAAATTGTCTAAGAAAAATCATGATTGTATCAGAATAAAATCTAGCTCCACAAAATAAAAGGGTACTGCATAGAATTGGTAATATCTGAAATTGTGGCAGAAGCACATCCCAAGCTACTAAGTGTGGCCTTTGAAACAAGAATGTCATACATAGTTACTAAAATCCACCCCAAAATACATCCTTATGAGCTGCACGAAATGTATTAATCAAAAATGTAAGTTTCTAGCAGACATTAGATACTTTTGTGACCTTTGAGTTGATACCAGAGAGGCTCATGCAGTTTGGTTGGTTACTGTCTGTATGGTTGCTCAAGCCCTCTCATCGCAGATTCACAGGAACTTTTCAATGTTGTCTACCAACACATTGTGGTACTATTTTTTTTTCGAGACCGGGGATATAGCCCATTTTTCATTAAGCAGAAGGGAATGGTCAATAGACCTACACATAGTTGATACAAGGGACTCGCAAGTAATCCTAAGATTACCTATGAAATCCTGACACAAACAGACAGCAAGAAAAACAAAAGGGGGGAGGCCACCACCTCTGAACACCAACCATCTAACCAACTAAGGTATGCATACAAAGAGATACATCCACACTAAGGTCGCCAATCGAGAGGGGTCCAGCCGCGGTGGTAAAGCATCCACCAAGACCTCAAGCGACCAGGTAGCCGCGAGGTGAAATCGCTAGTGACCAGGTAGCCACTGCGAAGAAGACGTCGTACTGCTCAAACCTCCAGCGGCCAGGAAGCCGCGAGGTAGACCTCCAACGACCAGGTAGTCGCGAGGTAGAACTGCTATTGACCAGGTAGCCACTGCAAAGGAGACGTCGAACCGCCAATGACCAGGTAGCCATTGCGAACTACTGCGGCGACACCAACACCTGATCTGAACAAACCGAAGCGAAGAGGAGATGAAGGACATGAGGCATAGCACCGACATCCAGGGCAACGACCATGGGAGATGGACTGCAAGAGTGCTCCAGCGCTGCCTTCAGGAAGGGCCTCAACATCCACGGACACCGACAACGCTAGAGAGAATCACCAGTAGGTCTTTCGACCCTGACCTGCCCGACGAACAGAACTTTGACGACGCCTCCAAGAAGGGCAATGACGCATCTGCGCCACCGTCGCTGGCCCGGGCTAGCCAGGCATGGTCTTCACCCAGAATCTGTATGTCAGGGAGTAGGCCATCTGCAGCACCGCCGTCCCGCAGGCAACCCTAGCCACAGGGCGAAGGGGACTAGAGCAGGGGCCGCTGGCTGCCAGCAAGAGGAGGGGGGCCTGTCGGAGCAGAGTTGGAGAGGGGGGCGATCCCAAAGCCGCCGTCGCCACTGCCCCGATAGAGCCACCCGCGGGGGCCTAGAACCGGCCACCACCGAACCCTAGAGCTGCTGGATCCGGCCCTGTGGGGGCCAGATCCGGCCAGTTAGCCGAAGCAGAGAGGGGGAGGTGGGGGTGTCCAGGCACAGAAGATGAAGATGCCCCCACTGCAGCGCCGTCCAGGAGCTCCGACGCCGGAATGCGAGGATTTCCACCTGCCTACCCAGCCGCCAGGGGCGGCATATCCAGTCGGTAGAGCCCGAAACCGGCCCAGGGCGGCGCCACCACCTGACCAGGACGAAGAGGGTGCCGGATCCGGCCGGATAAACATAGATCCAGCCGCTGGAGTCGAAGAGGAGAAGGTGGGGGGTGGAGGGGGAAGGCGGTGGAAGAAGAGCGCCGTCAAGGGGAGAAGGCGTGAGGATGCTGGAGGAGGCCTTTTGCGGACCCCCTGCTGGCCGCCGCCGGCGGCGAGGAGGTGGCGCGGCGGTAGCGGCCGGAGCCAGCGAGAGAAGGGGGAGCTCGGGCGGCTCTATGGGGGCCGCGGGTCGCCCCCCAGGGGAGACGACGCGAGGGAGGGGCTGTCAAGTGGCCATCGTGTCTGAAGGCCATAGCAACAACAACTACTACTACATTTGGAGCAAATTTTCTGCTTTCAGATTGCTCTAACCATAACGCTGGTACTGAATATATTAAGCTTGGGGCAGACTTTACTTACATGATTTTTGCATGCATTCAATTCAGGATCTACTTCAAAGGTCTAGCATTGAGTTAACTGTGTGATCAGCAGATAAAGCTCTTCATCCCTCTCTTTTATACGAAGTATAAAATTAAAATCTGTGATCGTGTACATGGTCCAGATGAGACTTGAGAGAATCAAAGTGACGGCACGAGAACTCAGCTGCATACTCGAGGGAACAAGAGCAATGGAGGAAGCATGGAAGAAGCTAGGCACCACGAAGATAAGATCAGCCTTCTGCAGTCGCTGGTTGAGGTTTGATGGCCCAACCCACTGAAGTTGCCAAGCCCGGAGCTTGAGCGCCGATGAGGTGGGGAACGCAGCCGTCACACCCCGGGGTGATGTCGTTGGAGGAGAAGGAGGCAGGCGCACGACGACGGCGACCACGGAGATGTCCGGTGGGCGAGGGTGAAAGATCAGGAACAGTGCCGCGCCCCATAGTTCAATCTCGATCTGATCAAGTCTTGCGAAGCACGTAGCCCTGATCCTTCGACTGCAAGCCTAGTGCGTTCCTTCTCTTGGAAGCTCGAGCCGGTGAGGTCGTGAAGAGTCGCGAGCGGTAGCCAGAGAGTAAGCTCGAGCCGCCAGGTTTCCCTAAGTGCTACGCGTCGCGATTTGGGTTGAGGTGCCTACGGTGTCGGGTAGGGACTATCCCCACTGCAATTTTTTCCGGGGGCACCAGTTCGTGTTGTGAAAAGATTTTTTTTTTTCCCACGATGCAATCTCTTATAGATCGTTGGTATGCATAATAAACAAGGTCGGAAATATCTTGTTCACTGAACCGGGTCGTGCTACTTGGAAACAACTCCTGCAGGCTCCTCTACAAGCTGTGCACATTGAGAAGTTATGGATCGAGATCGAGTCCAACACACCCGTAATCATATATCAGTATGTTTGTGGTGAAGTTATGATTATACGCTTCTTTATCCACAGAAAAGGAGAATACCATCTGAGAAGGTGGAGAAGTGATAATAGATGCGGTGTGCTGCCATATGTGTTCTATTTGCAAAAGAATACAATTAAATTTGGTGATAACCAATGTTCTTAGAACAAATCGCAATTTTATATATAGGACGAAAGATAATATGCTCATGTGTCGGAAGTCCTGTAATAACTAGGAAGCTAAACATATATCAATCTAGCCTTGGAAGGTTAGAAAGCTACAAAAGAAATATTTTCACTATTGCCAAAGCACCAAAGATTCAGTGCTGACATATAGCAGGTCAGACAGTCTCAAATGCGAGATATTCAAATGTTGACTTAGGAGAGTGGCAAGGATCCCCGTGAGTGCCTAATTTGGGCACCTTAGCACCAAATAAACCTTAAAAAAATCCCTTATATGCCACTGTAAGTGACAATGTAGGGTCCTATGTGTCACACACACAATGATGGTGTATCATGTATTGAGTTTTCTAGGTGGCATATAAGGAAATTGTCTTAAAACATTAACCATAGGGACCACTTAAAACTATAGTTAGAAAAAGAAAACGTCGGTTATAGATCTATGTGCATCTAAGTTTTCTATTATTATCACTCAAACCTAAAAATAGTTTTGTAATCGAGCCAATCCTATAACTAGCCTAAAGTAATCTAGGAAGATAAATGTCACACAAAGGAAGATAAATTTTCGTGGAGTTTATTATTAGCTTTTGTGCACTTGTAGATCGTCAGCGCTTCATTTAAACACTTAGAAAGTACAGAGACATGAATGGAAAATTTTATTCTATTTAATGATGAAATGAACCTGTACACATCAAGCCATCAACCATATTTCTCTATGTACTGGAAACTCAAATATGCAGATAGCACCGTGATTTAGATTCATGGACCACCAAGTATATTGCTGCCGTCGAGCGCAGTCTGCTCTCTCATGTGCTGTCGATTTTGAGAATTATATACTGATGATGGGCCGATAGGATATAACAGCCCATATGAGCAGGATGCAGGTTTTTTTGGTTTTATATTTTTGAATTTTCTCTTTAAAAACAATAACCCTAGTAGAATTTTTTAAAAAAAATGTAATCCTATTGCCAATTGGAACAGCCAGAAATTTTTCCACTCCAATCTTCGGAATTCTCCTTATCGCCCCGTCACTTGCATATAAAAAGGACGAAGAAATGCTAATCCCAAAAAATAACTCAATATATCCACTGATAGGGACAGAAATAATAACCAAATATATATATGAACATTGCTATTTTCGCTCCCTACTTTAAAGATCAATTGTGTCATGATCATATTTTTTTTCAACTTTCTGATTTCATCCTTGTTTTTTTAATCCAAAGGCACCATTCATCTCTGATATAGACTCTTACACCTCAACGCCAGATAAATGAAATCAAAGAACACACACAAGAAAAAAAAAAGGCAATACTAGCTGTTGACCTTATCTTAATCCTCCCAACTTTGACTGAAGATTAAGCATTGTTAAACTTTGACAAAAACTTTGCTATAAAAATTCTTTCAAAACGCAATACAAATATTTGCAATCAAAATAGGGATAAAAATCACATAATACTAAAAACCAAAGGAAAAAATCATATGGAGAAACTAGTATTTTTAACTGAACTGAACCGTTGTAAAAGGAACAAGGGTAAAATTTGCCTTCGTTTTGAAAACAAAGAAAGGAAAAACCAAAAAGTTAAATAAATAAGGTAAAATTATATAGACCCCAGAACACATAGCCCCATATATATCATATATGTGGTTGATTTGTGAAGAAGATGAATACATGGAGAATGTTCTCGTAACACATGATGCTACTGCAGTGCCAGCGCAGTAAGCTGAGCTCTTTATGTGCAAGGTTCTTTGATGTTACATATTATACATGTTGGCAGAAAAACAAAACTATATCTGTGTGTAAGATCTACGTATGTACAGCAACAATAACAAAAAATGTTCTAGTGTCTATAGTGCCTTCTGGTCCAATCTCTCATTCCAGTTGAGGCACCTTATCAGGCTGCGGAACCAATCACCCGTTTGGTCAGATTTATTAACAGTTGGGAGTGGGTGCTGACTCATGGATATACGAACAGAGTCTCCTCTTGACAGTTGCTGCCTTCTTTTGCCATCAAAAGAAACCCATGCATTGCTTCTTGCCTCATCTGGTATCTAGTAAAGTTGCAAGTGCAATTTAATCCAATAACAGTGCAAAGTTCATCAGTCAGCAAACCAATGTATGTTGTGGGGTAAAACTTGACGAGCTAAAATGTTCGTAAAGTATGTTAATTGAGGTTGCACAGAAACAATAAACATCTAATTAGTTATTTGGTACCTTTAATTCAAGCCGGGCAGAATCTGGAAGGATGACAGGTCTAAATGACAGTGAGTGGGGGCAGATTGGAGTAAATAGCATGCATGGGACATTTGGATGAACCTAGACAAGAAAAAACAAAATGGTCATAGTGAATCACTGTTTAGTCAATGAATATGTAGGTATGCACAGGAGAAGAAACAGTTTGAGAGCTTAACACACATGAATGCAACAATACACTGTAAAAGCAAACAAACAAGGCATAACACTGTTTCTAGATATTGAGCCTTGACATCTGCAAAGTGCCTTTTCTCCATACAAACATGACATGGTACACATTATTATATCTGTGTAACCAAAATATTGTCACTCAAAAGCAACAGCCCTATGCTTCAAAAATAGAAAGAATCCTTTTGTTACATGGATCGAAAAGCATTTGAAGAAACAGGTCACAGCTGTCATCATGGCACAGGAAAATGTACTTTCCCACGTCATCATATGGTTTAATAATGATTAATTATAACATGTAAGAATCAACCTACCATTGATCCCCCTGCTGCAGTAGAATATGCTGTGCTGCCAGTTGGTGTTGCAACTATCACCCCATCAGCTTGCACCTAAATATACTTTTGAGTTAGGAAAGTTATGAAATGTTTAAACAACAATACTGAATTTATCCATAAATACTTCTACTGAACAGAATAATATAATCTTCAGGGGTAGGAGGGTTAATTGTAGCAGGCTGGCTCAAAGTGTATCTACATTAGTATTCCAATAATTAGCTGGCAGCAAACAGTTCATGCAATCGATATATTATTATGCAAGAATGTAAGCAGTAGCTAGTGACATTTTTTAAAAACTAGTAGCTACATTTAACTTGGAGAAAACATAAAAGTAGGAACATAAAGTTTATCATCAGACAATAATTTGAGAAAACAATCATATGAACAGTGATAGAAAAAAGGTAATTATGGCTTCTATAGTTCAATACAGCTATTGACTTGGTCAAGCATAACACAGTTGAGAAAAGAAACTAACTTCATGACTCCATCTGTTGAATTACAAACCAGAAATATCTAATTTAAAATATTAGATACACAGTGCAATGCAGTTAACAAGTGAAAAGATGCAAAGAGAAAGAGATACAGCTTTGTTCTGGGACTTTCTGAACCATACCTTAGTGATAAGGTGGTTATGCTCATAACACTCAATCTTTGACAGGTATGGATTAGAACCTCGATCAACAACAACTTCATTCAGAACGTCAAACACTTTACCAGGCATTGCTTTTCCTTTACGAAAGATCTCACATCTTAGACGCATTCTAAGGGTTATATAAACTCCAAGTGTGTTGTTCCCATGGATTAAATCTCTCAAGTCTTGTCTGAAACCTTCGAACTGAGGTGAATAAAATGATAATATGCTTAATTTCGACACAAACACAGCTTAGTCTGATAAAATTATCTCTGAGAGAATATTACAACGTACATTATGTGAAGTTAAGAACCCAAGAGATCCGAGATTGAAGGAGACAACAGGTGGTACAGAAGTTCTAAATAAGTTTGATGCATGCAAAATGAGTCCATCACCACCCAAGCATGTAACAAAATCAACTCGCTCATGAAGGTCACTGATTTAAACACATAGCACTGTAAGTATATAGTAATACGAAAACACATGCACCTTTGCAATTATCACAAACATAAATGCTGACTTTGTACCTGGTATCTTGAGTATAGAAGGTTTGCACAAAACCATAACCTGGAATTCTAGCAAAAGTATCATGAACATCAGGTTCCACAAGAACATTCATCTTTTCTTGATGATGCAGAAATGAAGCAACCTGAAAAGGAAGTGATTTGAAGTTTAGCATGCCAAATGCTATGTATTTTGCATAACAAAGAAGAGACCTACTGTTTATAAGAACATGAACTGTGTAGACAAAGTGACTATTAGAAAAACACTGAAGAGAATTAAACTAAGACCATCTTTGTCATTTTTACAGATATGTTGCCAAAATTAATGGACTGAAATCTTTATCAATTGCTTAGCCACAGTTCCAAAATCACACGAAAGATTAACCTTACATGGAATGAGATCCACCAGTACCTCAATAGAACAGGTTAGGTATCCAATCAATGCAATAACCAGCAAATATCCCTGTTTGTGTATCCCAGTTCTTCATATAGTTTTTTTAGCTTTAAAACGAAGCCCTTTATTGGCAATTGTTAATTGACCAAAATCTTTCAAGAAACTAAAATTACAGAACAACTTTAATTAAACTATGCAAGAAAATACACATACATGTTCACAAACTAATTGTCTGTCAGATACAGTCCTGAGATCTCTAAAAAGGGCGTACCCAGTGCCGTAGGCTCCCGCACTACGGGGTCTGAGGAAGGGAAAATAGCCAGCAGCCATCCCTGTACAAATGTGCAGAGGCTGGGGCTTCAACCCTGGACCTCTTGGTCACAGGCGGTAAAGCTCTACCGCTTGCACCAGGGCCGCCCTTCAGTCCTGAGATCTCTATTAATCTATTTTCCCACACCTTACCACAAAATAGTTATGTACTCAGTAGCAGAAAACAACAATGTACCTCCAGAACATGAAACTATTTTCATGCACAAATTTCTCAAGCAGCAAATTCCTTATATATGTCAAAGAACCCTAAGCTTCCTTGAAATGAGTAATCCATTTATACTAGATACAAGAAATTAATACAACCTGTGTAGGTATCTGAAGAATCAAGGAAAAACAATATATATGCTCTAAATGGGAATTTGACTTTCACCTCTTTAGTTTCTTCCATGAGCTCATCGCCTAATTTCTTCAAAAGTAAGACAGTCTTCGGAGGTGATTTCCACATAAGCATCTGTTGCTGGGTACTAGGATGCGTAAAAGCCAGAGACGATTCTGTTACTTTTTCTCTAGTACAAGAAAATCCATCAGTACGTACTAGAAACATCTCTGCTTTTCTTCTTGACTGGAGTCTAACGACACCAGTTGAAGATGCACACATATTTCCATCAACATTATCTGATTTGTTTCTCTCAAGATAAGGGGTACCATTCTTTTCAGCAGATTTTTGTGATCCAACCTGAACCTTTCCATTAGAACTACTGGCAGATGCTCTAGTATCAACAGTAGCGACTGAAACTTCCCTTTCCTTTTCCTCAATTAATGAGGAGGCTCCATTGTTTGAAGGTTTCTCATTAGTGATACCTGACGCAACTGATAGAATATAATCATTGTCAAATGATTTCCTGTTTGAACTTTCCAGAACTGCAAACTCTGCTGCCTTATAGTCAATGGTTCCATTACGCTCCGCACTGAAATTTTGTTTTCTCCTTGAGACCAGCAATCGACTTGATTGTCTCCTAGAGTTCAGAACAGATTTTGGATAAACCTTTTTGCTTCTAAAAAACTTGGTCATCTCTATTCTAGAGAAAACATCACAAGTAGGAAACTGTGCTTTAAGGGGGTTACTCTCCAGTTCAAAGTTTGACAAGAGTTCTGCCCCGGTGCCACGCATTTCACCTTGTTGAGTGCTTTGATCGTTGGAAAGGGCATTAGTGACCTCCAGATTATGACGAGCTGTCTCTATGTCTATCTCACATGATTCCCCATTGTTCATGATTCTATCAGATTCCGTTATTGTACCATTTTCAGTTCCATTCGTAGAGGAACTTGGCTTGCCCGTGTGCTGCATGGTCTTGTAACTTGTCAGGACCTTACCATTCCCATTTAGAGAGTGATTTTGGACAGCCAATCTCTCTGAACGAGTAACATACTGTTTCCATCTTGAGACCATTGCAGACGTCCTAGCAACACCTTCTTTGCTATGGAGATAAATGGGCCTCTTTGCTCCATCTGACACAAGAGCTGCAAATTGCTGAACCTGTTCAGCTGATGGTGCAGTTCCAATCTCAACTGGCATATTCACCACCTCTATCTTCCCAGATGAGACAGCTTCCTGAACTGCTGAAAGGTACAAATCATCTTTAACATCTTCTTCCCGGAGATCAACAATAGTTTTGAATCCCTTTTCTAGTAGCCATGCCAGGCCCTCCTCACTGACTTGCCCTCCCCTCCAAAATGCAACCTCTAGCTCTTCTGTTCCTGAATCATCTGACACAATCGAAAGGTACACCGGAAACCAATTTGCAAATAATGTCGGACAAGGATAACCATCAGGCCTTGGGAAACCTGCATCGTAACAAGCGTTTTTCAACCTCTGCATCTTCCTCCACACATCCAATCCCCTGGGCTCACTCGGTGCAAGGTACCTGGCAAGCGCCACCTGCATACTCTCACAGCAGCGCTTCATGTCTCCACGGAACAAGGCGAGCGGTGGGATCCTATCAGAGGTGCTGTCCTCAGATCCCTGGAAGGCACTTGCAACAGCTGACCTCCCTGAGAGCACCTCATTCCTTCCACGGTTCAGCAACGCCAGCATGCAGCCAAGGACGGCTGCAACCTTGTCTTCCAGCACTGGCAGATCCTCTGATTCCACATCATAGCGTACAGGACACTCTCCTGTCTCTGGATCACAGAGTGCTGACATGACGGCGGTGTGGAGCTGCTCGGCAGCCCGGAATATGCGGCAGTAGGCCTCAATCTCCGCGATGTCACCAGGCACCGGACCAATCCACAACAACTGGGAGAGGTCCCTTGTGTGAAAATTCTACAAGGAACCATTCGATCCATCAAATACAACATGATCGTCTCATCCATGACAAGTGGAAGTAGGAAAATACTCAATACAAAATTGGCATGGAGCTATCAATGCAAGCAAACAAGAAAGGAAATCCAAGCTCCTGTCTAGCATCATATGGCACTGCAGGACAAAATTCCCCCCAAGAATCAAGATAAACTACTTGATGAGCAAGTACAGGCCAACAGCTATATTTCGCACAGAACTAGTAAAGCTACTAATGAAGAGAGTTGTAGAACTAGACGCTGCCATGACCCCAGAAGCGCGAACAGAGCTGCTCCCTAACAGTTGGACCAAATGTTCTCTGCTCCCCAGCTGTTCGACGAAATGCTCAAGAACGGAGAAGGAAGGCCAACCAAGAACCAACCTGGGAATCGAGCCCGATCCGGGAACCGAAGGATGACGCCCGCGCGGAGACGCCATGGCGCGCCGCCGCCGATCGCCACCACCACCTGCCGGCGACCCACGCGATTCGCACCCCGGCCACAGGCGCAGCCGGGAGGAGCTTGGCGGGCCCGTGCGGCGCGCAGACGTCGAGCATCAAGATTCAAACCAAGCGCGGCGCCGGCGGCGGGGAGGAGGGGTCGGGGCCAAGAAAGGCCGGCGGGGGCAGCCACGAGCTCTCGTCGAGGGAGCGCGGCGGCGTCGCTGTCGTGGCGGATGTTGTTGCCCCGGCGAGCGCCCCGATGGCATCCACAGGAGGAGGGGAGATCAGAATTTTACTGGATTATTCTCGCAGTTGGTTCGTGAAAAAGCCGTGGCCTTTGAGAGTGGAATCGTCGAAAGCAAGGGTGAAGGTGAAGGCGGCGGCGGCAGGTGCGCCATTGCGATTGTGTGCACACTTGTTCCTCCTGCAACTGCCAAATGGAGCACAGTTTCTGTGAAATTGACGTTTCTTGGAGGCTTGCTAAACGGATGAGGTTCGAGGTGTGGGGGATCCCGATCGTGGACCACAATGTGTGGTTGAGTTTCTAGATTGGTCTGGGTTCTGGTAAAATGGATTGGATGGATGCCGCAGGGAACTGGTAGATTTCTTTTGGTTTTATGGATTTTTCTTCAAACCTATCTTTGGTTTTAGATTTGTCAAGTCTATTGCGCAACCTAACTCTTAAATAAACAAGTTGAAACAGTCTTCACTATGTTCAATTTTATATGGATGCATATGTATTCACTCAATCCAATCCTCCAATACATTCAACATATGTGGTTTGACATCCGAATTGATCTAGAGGTAATGTTTGATGC
This sequence comes from Bothriochloa decipiens, assembly GCA_023333625.1. Taxonomy (NCBI): domain Eukaryota; kingdom Viridiplantae; phylum Streptophyta; class Magnoliopsida; order Poales; family Poaceae; genus Bothriochloa; species Bothriochloa decipiens. Next base: position 17,035,300 of record CM041633.1, read on the forward strand.
TAACTGACATGTCATATTAAACTCTAAGGGCTGTCCTGACCAAATTCGAGGCCCGTCCAAAGTCTAAACATATGACCTTGTAGGCTATTAAAATATAACCATAAATAAAATATGTAAACAATATTATATTAAAATGTAATATGTTATGAATTTTATCAATTTATCCTTTCGTCGTACATGTTTAATTGAACATCATCATTTTTTGTGTGTTCTTCGAATTGAAATCTTCAATGATAGCGCAATTGTTAATATCCTCAAGTGATATTTGTAGGCAATCAATAAACTTTTCTTGTGTCGTTTATGAGATTGAGCTAAATCCTCTAATCTTTGTTTCGTTTTACTCTTATTACTATTGCGATAACCTGGCTCATATTTTGGTGATAGATTTGTAGAAGACATGGCTAATTGTTAGGATCCTGAAACACTACTGTAGACGATTAGATGCACATGCATCCAAAAGACGAAAAGAACAAAATTAGAGACAAACAGCATCAAGTGCACGTGTACTGATTTGATAATTAGTATAGAATTTTATATAGAAAAGATAAAAAAAAAGAAACCACAACCGGTCACGATCAGGCTTTCCTTCCGTCTTGGCTGCTTACCATCTTAGTGGACCAGACGCAATCGTTATTTTGGGCTACCGGCTACGCATCGACTGAGATTGGGCCAAAAAATAAAGATCAGGCCTATATACTATATACTATTGGGCTGGGAACAAGATATTGGAGGGCCCGGAAATTAGGGGGCTTGTACGGTTGCACGGGCCGCACATACGCAGGGCAGGACGGCCTAACTTAGGACGGTCCAGTGGGACGCTACTCATAAAAGTTCAAATCCTGGTGCTCGTATTTTTTGGGGATTTTTTCAAGATTTACCGGCGTCATGCGTTAAGTGGTAAGCGACGTTTCCGTCGACAACGAGGCGTCAGTGGTGACTTTGGGAATCTCCAGATTAGCCGGTTGCTCAGTCCTTCGGAGGTGCTCAAAGGGGTAGGGTAGATTGGCATACGTGTATTTATAGAGGTAAGCGTGCATGCGTGTTATGAACATCTATGTTGTACTGTGTAATTCTTAAAAAAAAATGCCCAAATCACACTGAGACTATAAACTGGACTAATGAAGGAAATAGGAAAAAATGCTTCCTATTTTCGATAATCAGAAATGTAGATACTAGTAGAATAATAACAGGATTTATTCTAAAAAAAGAATAATACCACGATTCTGTCAGACCTGCGCGCGATGTGAGTTTTGCGTCGAGAACAAAAGGCGTGTTTTTTATCTTCTAGTGAGAGAGTAGTTTGGTCCAAAATTTATGTTGGAGGTGTGTAGCTTGAATAGCGGTGAGATTTTTGTCAAACACATGTTATTCGTCACGAAGAAAACATGGTTACAAGATACACAATCGGTGACAAAGCTTAACAAGACCATAGGTGTAACTACACACGTTCCTTAGAAAAAGAATCTTGCAAAAACAACTGTCAAGCAAAGCAATCCTGCGCAACTATCACAGCAAACAATCTCAAAAAACATATATAGTCTTCTCCACACTTAGGTAGGATCTATATCTTGCCATCTATCGTAAATTCAAGAACACAGCCGTATGGCGGAATGGGCCTAGGAATTATTTTAACCGATGGACCTTATACAAATTTAACTTGTAATTTCAGCTTGGAACTTTTTCAGATAGTCGTGGATCGAGGAGGCTGGAGCGCACGTTAAGGAAGTCCGGTCGGGGCTCCGTCATGGCGTCATGCATGTCGTTCTCCTCGTGCACAGCGATGATCATGGCGGGTCAAATCACACGTGTCTTCCTGGTCAAATTATCATAATGCATACATATGTATTTTTTGTCGGTAGGAAGGGTTGACCGTTGAGAGCAGTCACTACCGGAAATCGCGACTTTGCCGAGTGTAATATTCTTTGCCGAGTGCTAAATCTCGGGCACTCGGCAAAGAAAATCTTTGCCGAGTGTCTCACCGGCACTCGGCAAAGAGCTCTTTGCCGAGTGCCACGTCAGACACTCGGCAAAGAGGGAATCTTTGCCGAGTGCCACGACACCGGCACTCGGCAAAGAGCTCTTTGCCGAGTGCCACGTCACCGGCACTCGGCAAAGAGGGAATTTCAAAATTTAAAATTCAAATTTCGTAAATGACCTCGGATGAAAAAATACCTAAAATAAAGTTTGTAGATCTCGAAAAGTTATGAAACTTTGTAGTTGATAACTTTTTCATTTGAGTTCATCTAACCATGCTAAAGCCATATGTGAATATCTTAAATTTGAAATTCAAATTTCGTAAAAGACCTCGGATGAAAAAACTTCCTAAACGAAAAGTGTAGATCTCGAAAAGTTATAAAATATTATAGTTGACCACTTTTGGATTTGAATTCATTTAGGCCCTTAAATAAGCTAATTACTCTCGGTTTAATATAGAATATGAGGAAATGAAACTAGTTATAGACACATATGACAGAGTAGTGCAGTGGTTAAGGCAGAAGACTCGCGAGAGAGAGGTCACGAGTTCGAATCCCACCGGACGCGAAGCGCGCGATTTTCGCGCGAAAAATGCTGCGACTTGCGACTTTCGATTTTCGCGGGCGCATGGCGGTGGGTCCTCCTCAGATTTAAATTTTTTTTTTACTATTATTTTCGGGTTTTTTTCGGATTTTTTATTTCGGGCCTTTGCCGAGTGCTTGCCAGGTGGCACTCGGCAAAGGCTTCTTTGCCGAGTGGGCTTTGCCAAGAGCCACACTCGGCAAAGCCTTTGCCGAGTGTTATTCGGCCTTTGCCGAGTGTCTCGGACACTCGGCAAAGAACCCGAATCCGGTAATGAGCTCTCGGCGCTCACTGCTCACCACCGCCGCGCTTGGGACGTCG
>CM041633.1:17038186-17059161 GCA_023333625.1 Bothriochloa decipiens
CAATGGCCAGGCAGCCATCGCTGTAAGTCCCTGCTGCTCTGCTGTCTGTATATAAAGCAGCGTCGTGGTTTAATTTGAACGCCCACGCCACGCCACGGCGTGCAGGTCGCGGAGCACTACGACAGCGTGGTGGCCACGGACGCGTCCGCGGAGCAGCTGCGGCACGCCGCGCCACACCCCAAGGTCCGGTACCTGCACACCCCCGACGGCGGCGACGCCACCACGCCGGGGGAGGATCAGGAGGACCAGCTCGTCGCCATGCTGGGCGGCGAGGCCAGCGTGGACCTCATCACGGTGGCGCAGGCCGTGCACTGGTTCGACCTCCCGGCGTTCTACCGCGTGGCGCGCCGCGTCCTGCGGAGGCCCGGCGGGGTGATCGCGGTCTGGGGCTACAACTACCGCATGAGCCCCGTGGAGGACATGATGGCGCGCTTCCTCCACACCACGCTTCCCAGCAGGGACCCCCGAGCTCGGTACAACAGCACTACTGCCAATAATCCTGACCAACTATATATGTAAAAATAATGCACAAACAAAAAAGGAAACAAATTAAGAACATCTTTGTCAGATCGATGTGTGATATATCCTTCATGGATCCTGCCTGGTATCATATCATGCAGGTATTTGATCGACGGATACCGGAACCTGCCGTTCCCCTTCGAAGACGTCGGGCTTGGCAAGGAAGGAGAGCCGGCGAGTTTCGACATGGAGCAGGAGATGTCGTTCGAGGGTCTGATCGCCATGCTGAGGTCCTCGTCGGCAGTGACCACGGCGAAGCAGCAGGGCGTGGACCTGCTGGGGGAGCGCGTTGTCAAGGAGCTGGAGGAAGGGTGGGGAGGGCCGTCGCTGGTAAGGAAGGTCACCTACAAGGCCTTCCTGCTGGCAGGCACCCCGGCTGATGAGTGATGATCGATGCCGCTCATCTTCCTGCTGCGATTGGACTAGCACTGTGTTCCGCGAATAATTTTTGCATTATGCAATAATTGCAGTTCCTTATTGTAGCAATAATGTTGATCTATATGCTCAAAAACAAAATTAATGCTAATCTATGATCCATTATTCCTACTTTTTTAATCAACGACGACAACTTTTTGAAAACGTTTGCAACGTACCTTTGACAACACTGCTTCAAATTCACGTGTACGTGCAGACCAAGAACTGCATGTCCTCCCTCGTGGAGTCGTCGTGGAGGGACCCTGAGAACAATAGAAAATAAGAAAAACGAAAAAAAGAGTAAATTATACCGTAAGCACCTAAACTCTTGAGTGTTTCACAAATAAGCACTCCCACTAAAACTTAACTTATCTATACCAAAACTATATGTCCTGTACAACAAAAGAACAAAGCACGGGATATATACCAGGAGCTGACGCGGCAAGCCAACTCACCCTGCCCAGCATGTATATGCTATGGAAAAAAACCCTTGCACCCTTGCCTAATCTCTTTGAGGCCATCTTCTCCCTCTTGTTGTCTCACTTCCATGTGGCACAGCGGGGGCACAAGGGTTATTTTTCATAACATGTGCATGCTGGTAGGGTGAGTTTGCTTGCCATATCAGTTTCTGGTGCATACGTGGCATGTTTTGTATTTTGGTGCATGAGACAGATAGTTTCAGTATCCAAAAGTTATATTTTTCTAGTTGGAGTACACATCTATGAAACATTCGATAGTTTATTTGCGATGCAATTACTCAAAAAAGAATAAAGAAGAAGCTCAGCCAACATACATCTGCAGAAGCATGTAAAGAAGAAGCTCAGCCCAAGCCTATTGAAATCTAGGTCTGCTCTGGAAGCATATAAGTAGTTCTCTGCCCGTTCTAAAATGAGGTCCAACATTTCAAAAGAAACAGCCAGCGGCCGTCCATACGACCATACCTCGCAGCATGGGCCTTACATGGGCTGTTTGCCGACTTGCAGCTATGCAACTACTGCCTGTTGCTCCTTCCATCACATGGCATTGGTGTCAAACCTCAAAAGTCAAATCAAAACGCTAAAAAAATCAGCACGGATTCAACAACTGTGCACGAGAAATCATCTATGTCTACATAAAAATAAATAGATTTAGGAGCAGTTATAAAAAATACATATATATTAATTTCGAAAAAAATATTAGTCGTATATTCTAGAAGAAATTTACTAGCCAAAGATTTGCATCAACGACCGAACATAAAAAAAACTTGACGGGAACGAGCTAGACTACACCTCCACTTTTAAATAAAGGTCAAGAGGATGCAGGTTCGAACCTAAATCTCTAGACTGGGAGGAACAAAATAAATGTGTTAAATAGTTTTCACAAGAGGACGTAATAATTTATATACAAACAGGTACATGTATCGATTAAATTAATCGACGATTACACAACTATCTGCCGTGATTGAGCAAGAGCAATGCACAAGAGCAACTCTCAAGAACGTACGATCGAAATTAATAAGAAAAAAAAGAAAAATAAGACACTGTAACACACAATTTTGGCTTATAAAAAGCAAATTAGTGACGCACGGCACGGGGGGGCCGCCGGATCCTTGTTAGTTAATTCTCACGTCCTTCTCCTGGGCATGGACACGGCGTTGCCGTCGAAGAGCCGATCCTCGGATCTTCTGCAGCATGTACCGCCCGTTGTTCATCAGGAAGATGCTGCTCAGCGACGGGTCCTTGTACAGCCGCGACTTGGCCTCCAGGTTGCCGTGCAGCAGCTCCATCACCTCCATCAGCTGCGCCGCGAACGGGTCGCCGCCGCTGGCGTGCTCCGCGGCGTCGTCTTCGTCGGGGCGACGGTACTCTTGAAACACCTGCTCCAGCGTCTTCTTGTACTCGCACGCGTATTTGAGGTAGTTCATCAGGTACCGCGTCAGCGGGTGCACCGCGCCGCCGGGCACCGGCTGCTTCCCGGCGTCCGCGCGGATCGAGCTCTCCAGGTCGCAGAAGATGGCCACCGCCGACTCGCCCAGCCGGGTGCGCACACTGGACAGCTCGTGCTTCTGGTCAGCCAGGGCGGTGGACGCGCTGCCGCCGCCGTCGGAGCAGTCCTCGTCAGCTGGGGCTGCCCCGGCGCCCTCGCCGTCGCCGTCCTCGGCCAGCGGGATGAGGAACGCGTCCACCCGGGGCACGGCATCGCGGAAGGCCTCGTACATGTCGAGCACCTTGAAGAGCTTCTCGGCGGCGCGCTTCGTCAGCACCACGGCCTCCGTGAAGCATGGCGCCATGCACGAGGTCCGCGAACATGTCGCGCCCGAGCTGGCGCCGCCGCGGCCCGCTGGCGAACACGCGCGCGCACAGGTCGCGCTCGCCGGGGAGGGCCACCTCGACGGTGTGCTGGAACGCCTTGATCCACGTGGCGATCTCCGACTCGAGCGCCTCCCAGGGCATCTTCACCACGTCGTCGATGCTGGCCTTGTCGTACCCGAGGCTCTGCAGCGACGCGTCCAGCGCGTTCCGCCGCGCCACCAAAAACACTTGCGTGCACTCCGTCTTGTAACCCGCCGCGAACATGGCGTCCGCCATGGCGCGGAGCCGCGCCACGGTCTCCGGAGGGAACGGCGGCGACGCGTCGCCGCCGGCGGGGGCCGGGACGACGCACCGGTCCAGCAGCTCCGCGCCGTGCCCGAACGACGGCGGCCGCTTCATGGACCGGCCCGTCGCGCTGCCCGTGTCTAGCATCAATGCTTTGCCGGGCCCGTCGAATTTTTTATTTCAGGCCTTTGCCGAGTGTCACCGACACTCGGCAAAGCCTTTGCCGAGTGCTTGCCAGGTGGCACTCGGCAAAGGCTTCTTTGCCGACGCTTTCTTTGCCGAGTGGGCTTTGCCGAGAGCCACACTCGGCAAAGCCTTTGCCGAGTATTATTCGGCCTTTGCCGAGTGTCTCGGACACTCGGCAAAGAACCCGAATCCGGTAGTGAGTGCTCGACGGCGATCCCGAGGAGGTGGAGTGCTTGACCGCGATCCAGATCCCACTGTATGCCGGCGACCCCAAGACGCCGGGGATGCCAACAGCCGTAGTGCTCAGGAATAATTGGCCTACCACGATTGTATCATGCCAGGATTTCTCTTCGGAGCAAGCACATGAATTCGTCAAGGAACAGTTATTTAGTTCGGAAAACCTTAATGAGTGAGAGCACGTCTGGTAGAGAAATCTCCGATTGAGAATTGAGACGGGATTCCCTCAAAGATTCCAGATGGTGGGAACACAAGCGGAGGTCGGAAGGGGCCTCGGTTACGGATGCAGAGACTACAGACCACACAGAAAGATCTCGCCAGACCCCGAGCCGGGAAGTCTGATGGCGGTGTTCTTCCCACAAGCAAGATGGAAGAATGGATTTAAGTTCATCCTGTCGAGCTAAAAAATACATGGATCATCTCGTTTGGAGTCCAGATAAATAAAATAAATACAATTTTCGGAAGATTTTCTACCCTTGACTCGTAGCAGAACGTACTGGCCAAGTCGGTTTTCCTGCATGTGAGGCTGTCCGCTCCCTTTGGAAATAGGCAAGGCCATTTTGGCACCCGGCTAGGCCGATTTTCCGGTCATATTCGAAATTGATTGGTTTTTAAATCGGTTATAGATCTACTTTTGGTATGGGAAACTTGAATATTATGATTTGGACTTGTTTTCTTAGGATAAAACCACTCTATCTCCCACAATTAAAAATAATAAGAAGGAGGCAACTTTTGGTGCGATAAAAATTTGGTTTCCACCGTCTCCGGCAGCTGCGATACCGCACCCCCCCGCCCTGCCCCTCCACGATTATTTACTGCGCCGACAGGTGGGGCTCCCGTACATCGGTGGGAAAAAAAAAAGAAGGTAAGAAACAAACGCTTCTGTGATCCCTGCCCTCGACTCCACCATCTACTCCCCACGTCCTCGCTCACGCTTGCGCCGCCGCTCCATCACCGCGCACATGCACGCCCACGCCCATGCGTTCTCTACCTCCCTGCCCTCGCACCGCCGCATCGCCTCACTGCCGCGTGAGATACGTGGAGGTCGCCGCCGGAGACTACTCCGCACCTGCACCGGCACTTACTCGCCGCCGCCCGCCACCTCGACGCCTCCGGAAGCGCCGCCGCCTCGAGACATGATGCGGCTGCGGCCGGGGTTCACAGGCATCATGGCCGGGGGCGAGGCGGAGGCGCAGCCCCCACCCCCCGCATTGGTATCGCCTACACCGACCTCATCACGCTGCTCTACCTGGGCACCCTGCGTTGTCCCGTGCCCCTCCTCCCCGTCAATCCCATGTGAGTGTCCCTGACCCGAATTCCAAGATCCATATATAATATTGTACGTCAGTTGAGTTTATTTCTGGGGCATTTGCACTATTTTCTATGGTGTTTTCAAAATTACTGAATGGTTGACTTGTCTCAGTCTGTAGGTTGATAGTCTGCAGGCCCATGTGAAAAAAGGGATTTGCAACAAAGATTGAGCTGGTTATTTTTTAATCTGGTAACATTTGTGTGCACTTTTCGTGTTTTGGATCCTCAGGTAGGCTTCCTGATATTTGATATGACAAGTCCTTGATAATATTAAGTTAATTTATTCTTCAGTTTTTAATCTACGCAGAAATGCAGACCACTCTTCTGAAATACAGATCTCTGTCAAGCTTGTGCAGGTGCATATTGACACTATAAGCATCTTTCAAATTCTGATGCCTTTTCACTGAATATTCCTATTAACTGAATGTCTTTCAGTAATCGCGGCTTCATATATGGGCATACCTCTATTTTAAGTTTAAGGCCATGGCAGAGTCAACAATTTAGGCTAAGTAATTTTATCCATGGCAGAGTAAAACAATTGGGCCGGGAACAATACGTGGTCCAAAGTGAACCGATAAAGTGGTCAGTAATAGATGTTTCAAACAATTTCAGTCTCAATTTACTCATGACAGCATACACTCTATGGTCGAAACTAACAATTGTGGCAATGCCAGTGGACAATACTTGTTTTGCTATAATTTGGACATGCGATCAGTGTTTAACAAATTGGAATTATTGATTCTATAATCTTGAATGGTTAAGGTTTTTTGAGAGACTTTTCAAGACATGCAGTATTATCAACTGGTTAATGAATTGATGCTATCTTCTTGTATACTGTGCTTTTCTGAGATAAGCTGATTATATTGGTGACTTCCAGGTAGTTGCCAGTTGCCATGCATTGCAGGAGATCTGAACCCTAGAAGCTGCTAACTCAGAAGCAGCCGCAAGAGAGATTGAGACATTGTATATCAAGTCAGTGTTATAGTAGAGGTAATCATTCTTTTGAATAGTTCAACATAGTTTGAAAGATACTGTTTGCTTTCTCTTAAATTCTGGTTGCTATTGAGGAATTTGTACTGCATATGCAGCTAAGTTGTGGCTCCCTCGGATCAAGGCCTTCAGGCTTTTAAATCTCCACTCCTGCAGGTGTGTGCTATTTGTTCTCATTCAATTCCTATCTAAATATTTTTATTGGCATGTGCAAAGTATTTAAATTCCCTCATAGATCATAGTTCTTCTGCTCCATGTCTGCTGGTTTTTATTAAACTGTTACTTTAGTGAATGGATTTCAGGTAAATAACACTGATATGGAGGGAAGACTAACACTTGCTGATGCTTTGGTCTATGCTTGCAATGAACTTCATTTTAAAGTTCTCCATACATTCCGTCTTTAGTATATTTCTAATGTAGGGAAATGATCAATTCATCCCCATGGTTTCGTATGTCATTGTGGAAATTGACTCGATATCCAACATAACGCTTTGACTTAATTTTTTCTGTAAAAGTATAGTAGAGAAATTTACAAATTGTTATGAAAGTAATTTCTAGGGGTTCCTTCATCGCCATGCCTCAGCTCTGCACTCGGCTTACCAGGCATGTTTGGCATTTATGGAGACTGTTAGTTTGAGTTGAATGCTATGCATGTGGAATTCGGTCCAGCAGTTGTGATTGTACTGTGTACATTGACATTGCCTTATTTTTTGGCTTGATTTGGGCTTGGTGGTGAAATCATATGGTATTTCTGTTGAACCCTGGTGGACAGTACTAATTATTTTAGTGATACATAGTGCTACTGTTTAAAAGATCAGCACGTGTGGTATGCCAATGTTATTTGGGAGTGTGCATTACTGAATTTTCCTGCTAATGAGATTGTGCACTAAATCTAAGTCCTGCTTGCAGATTATTTTTACAAAAATAATATGTGTACGTTATTGATCTGGTTACTACATGCAGTAAGATTGTGAACCTTTAAGATGTGTGTTCATGGCAGTGACACAGGTAATTGAGATGGTTGGGATGGGGTGAGGTGCGGTCTCGGATAACAAGGGCCATCATGTTTTATTATGGTTTACCAAGGGAGGAAACAAGGCACTTAGGGCGTCCCCAACAACTAGCTATTTAGGTATCTAGATATGACGTGGCAACCAAAAAGTAGGAGAGAGTAGTCACTACTTACTAGCAAATAGCTTATCTATTTTACGTAGTCCAAGATCATGCGAGATGAGCATGTGAGTCTAATAGTGTTAAATAGTATTATTTTTTTCTCTCACCTCCACATCAGCTAGCTACTTAGATAGTACTAGCTATTACCATTTCGGACGCCCTTAAGGTTGTGGGATTGGTGTTAGATGACTAAAAAGAAGATATGGTTTTGGGATGAGATATAGTTGCGGGATTGCCGCTGTCAGATGCCTGGTATGTTGAATACTGTAATTTATTATTATAATATGAATGTCGTAGCAAATGATCATTTTTTTACCATCAACCTATTAAACTTCTTGACCAATAACAATTTAGACTCCTTGTGTGGTTTTTCATGATTGAGTTGTGTTTTAAAGATTAAATGAATTGTGGTTTTAATGTCAATTTTTTGGTGTTTGACTGATACGTGTAAAAGTGATGGTTGGCTAATGTTTGTAATGATACAGCACGTGTATACTTTGTCCTATTGTTTCCCATTGCAACACGCGGAAAGGTCTATATAGGAGAGTTGGTGAACCTATGACGCCACGCTCTCCGTGATAGTTAATTTCATGAACTTTATTTAATTTCATAGTATCATTATCTTTTCGTGCGATCCGTACGTTCTTAGTACAAAAATTTAGTTGTCCCGTGGTATATACATGTGTTGCCAACATGCATACACCTTGGTGGGGGTCCACTAGGGTCATGAGGGTCTTGGGATCCATGTCCATGGGTGGGCAACACGCAAAGGTCAATTAAGTAATAAAAGTTATTTGATTTTAATTGCATCACATAAAATCAAATAAGAACCAAATCATACTTAAAAATTAAAGTGCAATGCTCAACATGCTATTAGGTGCTGCTAGTGTAACTAGATGGGCTTCCTAGCATGTCAAGACACCAAACATGGGTTGTTCAAGAAAAAAATTTATTGGTTGTGATTTTTGGTGTGTGTAATTTTTAGGGATGTTACAATAAGCCCTATTACTAAGTTGTTGTTCATCTTATTATAAAGTTGGCGGTAAAAGTTATACAATAAGGAGCACCAACACACCACTTCTCCATTTCATTCATCGAGCAATAACAACATTGATTAGTAGAATAAAGCTCCACTATATATCATCAATCTGTTCAAGAGAAATAGCTCAAAGAAATACAAAGATCTTCTTTTACATTTATTTAGAATAAAGTGAGAGGAAGGAAAGTTTAGTAGCTTCAAATTTTGGATCCTAGTCTAACTGGCGGAAAGGAGCCGGGTTCACTGTACTTTTACTAGCTCCAATCATCCACTGTAAGAGCTAGCATTTTACCTTTCAAGCTTGTTATCTTACTAGAATTATCATCTAAACACTATAATCTTGCGGGTTTGTCATTCATCTTTTGGTGAAATGCTCTAGTAGAGGGGTCTGAATTCCATAGGTTGCCCCTTGGGCGCACGCTAGAGTAGTAGTTAATATCATAGACATGATGTCTAGCCTAGAGGCTGCCTTCGGTTGCTCTTAGTTTTTCACGGATTGAGGAGGTAGGCTGCAGGTGGTGAGAGCCCTGTCCATCCTTTGTAATCCACCCACATGCAATTGATGCAGGCTACAGGCTAGAGGTGCTTGATGTGTAACTATTGATGCAAAAAGGCGTTGAATCTGCAAACACACCGGGCTAATACCCTAGTTCGATATCAAGGCGTGCCAGTCGATTTGACCTGTTAATCGACAAGGATGATAAATTTGAATAAGATCCGAACGAGACGACAGCGATACGCCCGGACGTCAAAGCTCAGAGGATATTCGATAACTGTTGAACAGATCAGACGAGACGACAGCGATACGCCCGGACGTCAAAGCCTGAATCGTGCTCGGTAGACGCGGAACCTGCAAGGTCGCCGGAGATCAAGTTGATGCAGCCCGTCGATTCTTGAAAGAACTCGTTGAAAAGGAAAAGGTACTGGTGACGAAGTCGTCAAAAAGTAGATTGCTTAAAAAGTAGATAAAAGTAATAGATTTGTTGTATTTGATTGATTGATTCTTTAGATTGCCTCTCGGTACATATTTATACCCTGGTACTATGAGTCCTAAACAGACACGACAAAGTATTACCTAAACAAGTCTTATCTCTAAGGAATAAAAAAAATAATGACTCGCACCAAGGTCGGACTCAAAAAGTAAACTATTAAAATATTGGCATAAATATTGCCAGTTTCCTTATCCATTGCCTGCGATGAAACCTCTATCAGCACGCTCCTCATCTCTGTAGATTCCATCGGCAAAACCCATCGATAATGATTCAGCTCTGCTTTCCATTGGCAACTATGCTTCTCTCTCCATCGGCAACAGCCTTCTGCTCTCATCGGCAAGATCATATTAACCTTCATCGGCAACCATCTGCTAGCCATATTTCAAAGCAAAGTAAGCTTTAAAAACACAATCACTCCCTTGCCGATCGGCACAGTTTTCGGCCTATATTGACACGTGTCAAAAAACGGTGTCAACACATGCCCCCAATTTCGGAGTATAAAATACTTTATGCGCCGAAATTTCCTCCAGGTCATAATTGCCCAAATCGCTTGAACTTCTCCTCGAGAGTTGCGCGCGCGGTAGTGGAGATCCTGTACCAACAGGCCCATATAATGCTTTCTCCGCCATGGCCCATTTTTCATCTGCGATTCAAACCCTAGCTTTTCTCTCTCCAGCGACGACATCAACAGGCGATCCTTCGACGAACTCGATCATCGGCACTCTTGACGGTGATCCTTAGCCTCCATTAGCATTCTTTGCCTTCTCCATCTTCGTCGCGGCCATGGCTATCCGTTTTGACGTCCCCAAGGTTAGTCTTCTTCTTTTGCCCTTCCTCTGACATTTCGTTTCTCCTTCTCCGCGCAGTTCATGACTCTTCCTTATTCCCAATCTTTAATCTTAGGAACTTTGCAATAATCTTCTCATTCCAACGCATCAGAATCACTTTATCTGCCTAGGCCCAATGGGAAATCCAGACCCAACCGACATCATAAACGCAGAAACCAATCGAATCCCCTTTAGAGCTCAGAATTTTGACTTGGGATTCTGGACTGATACCTTCCGATCCTGGCCAAAAACCACCAAGGGATGGAAAGATTGGTATTTGAGAGTCGCCAGACCAATGGAGCTATATTGGGCGGAACGCAAATTAGAACAGTGCATCAGAATATCTATTGCCGATATGGAGAGGAATGAGTCATTGTTAATTGCTGCCTCCTATTTCTGGTCTGATACCCTGAATGCCTTTATCTTCAAACATGGGCCAGCTTCTCCAACCCTTGCCGATGTGTACATGCTCACCGGCTTGGACATCTCATCTGCCGATGACAACTCACTGTTCCAGCGAAAACCTGAGCATCGGCTGACTACCAGGAACATTGGTGGCTGGACTGGTTATATCAGCGAGTACAAGAAATCTGGTTCAGTCAGTCACAGGGAACATTCAGCTTTTTTGAATACGTGGCTTGAGAAATTTATTTTCTGCGGCAAAACAGTTGGACCGACCAACATGCACCTTCCTGCAGCAGAGCTGTTGGCTAGTGGCGTCAGACTCCCACTGGGCCAATACCTTCTTGGCTCAGTCTACCATCTCCTCCACCAAGTATCACAAAGGCTGCTGCAAGGCAAATCCATCGGCAACCTGAGGGGCCCTTGGTGGTTCATCAATATGTGGTTGAATGCCCATATGCACAAGTATTTCCATATTGATCTGTTCGCCCAGCAATTCCCTCGAAGTCTTCCTGAAGATTATCAACTCGGGGAAGAAGAATCGGCAACGCGCCCCCCTATCAACTTTGGAGAAGCACTGGCAGTATTACCAGGGGCAGAGGCAAACAGAATCCAGATCGGCAATCTCTTCCACAGATTCTACATCGGCATCCCTTCTGAGTTTCGGGCCTGGGTCCCGTATGTTGATGAAGCAGCAAGATTCCCTCTTTCCTTTAACCTTACCGATGAGGCCCTGAACCAGGATGCCGACATTCTTAGTGCAATAATCACTCCTCGTGCCATCCCGGTCAACATATTTGGAAGCGGGAAGAACATTAATCCCTCATACGAGTTCTATTATCCATCGGCAGCAGCAAGACAACTAGCTTTTGGACAACTGCCCATCAACCTCTGTTTCGCCGATGTGATTAAACCGAGAGAGACTATTGCGAACCGTGTGGATTAGCACAAGATTGTTACTCTCCTTCCCGATGCTGATACCTCTAATGTCGATCTAACTGATTGGGTACCAGCTTCTTTTGCCACCGAATCCTTCAAATTATGGTGGCAAGAATGGAAAGAGCAGCTATTCTTTGCATCTCCTCATTTTTACTGGAACCTCATTGATCCCGATCATGCCATTCCTGCCAATGCAGTAAGGGACTCTGCACTTCTTTTAACTCCCCTTTAATCCATCGGCAACTAACCCCTTTTTAACAGGTCGATGACCTAGTTCCAACATTAAGTAAGAGTGGCAAGGTCATACGGCTGCAGCCGATTTCCCCGGTATCCATCATCGGCCATAAAGCTCCCTCGCTAGATGCTCCAGTGGGCCGTGGTTGTACCAAGAAGAGCACCAAATCGGTCACATTTTTGGCACAGACATCTCAGGTAACCACCTCACTCTCTTTTGCAGATGCCGATTGCTGTGATTTACCGATTTCACATTTTAGGGCGCGAGTTCTACACCTTTAGAATCTTCATCGGTAATTCACCCTTCGTCTCCACCTACAGCACCTTCATCACCCCACCTTGTTGTCCTTGATGATTCTCCAGAGGTATTCTTTATTCAAACCTTGATTATTGGATCGGCACTTTTACTCATCTGTCTCTCTTGCAGCACCGAGTAATTGCATCAGCAACCGTCCCAAGTGTATCGATTCCTTAGCCATCCATTGCCGATGCCCCCCAGCCGTCCGATGCCGATATCTTTCAGCACAAGCGTAAGGCTTCATCGGGCGAAGAATCACAATCCAAGCGGGCAAGACTTACACCATCTCCGTCGGCGTCCTCGCCTCGCCCGATATCGCCTGACGTATCTGTGCAGACTTCTCCATCGGCAACTGCTCTTCCATCGGCCATTGTACCCATACAAGGATCTTCATCGTCATCAGTGTCGCAGCAGCAACCAATTGAGGTACCAACACAAGAAACGTCATCGGTAATTGTACCTGAGGTTGTTTCTCTGAGCCAAAGGCAAGAGATTGCCTTGAAACAGGTGAGTCAACTCCCTTAGATAACCTTTAACACTTTGGGCTCTTCTGCTGACATCTCCTTTTCCTTTATGGGAGCAAGATTCCCCCGATAGTCTATTTTCCTTCTCTATTAGTGGGATTGTTCCCGATGATGAAGATTCTGAAGAAAGCTCTGCTCCAGCCCTTGGAGTTCTATCACCTGAAACCAAGTCAAAGCTGGAGACACTATTATCCTTACTGCAACAAGAGACTTCTTTACTGATCCAGGATTCTGACTCTGCAAGAGCAACTTTTAAAGGAATTTGAGGTCAGATTCCTGCCGATGTTGAGGAAGCACTCTTCCAAGCTGCACATTTGGAGAGTCAGCAGTTGCAGTATCAGAGGGCTGCCCAGCGGATTGTCGATAGAGCTACTTAGGCAAAACTCCAGGAGGACATGATGAAGCATAAGCAACTTGCCGATGAGAAGCACAAAGACATTGGTAAGCTAGAAGCCTCTTGTGCAAATCTGGAGGACAAGATTGCTCAGCTATCGGCAAGAAGAGAAGCCCTGCTAGCGGAGCTGAGACAGATTGAAGGAGCCTTGGACGCAGCAAATCATGAGAAGGCCCAAATGCCCGAAGCTGTCAAGACTCTTCAGCAAGAAAGGGACAACCAAGTCCTCAAGACGCTGGCGCTCAAGAAGAAGATCAAGCCAGTTGAAGGCAATGCCGATGAAGATGCAAAGATACTGGAGGAAGCTGACCAAATTCGCCTGCGTGCGATATCAACTATCCATTCATTGTTGAACTTGTAAACCTCCCTTTTCATCAACAATGTGATGTATCGGTAATTTGTAAAACTTCACATTAACGTAGTGCCGATACATTCTTTTTGAACAAGCACTTTATCTATGCATATATTATTATTTTTTTATATTGGCAAGTGCTAAGAATCTCATCGGCAATAAGAAAACCATGTTGATGTCTGCCGATGGATCTTCACTTCTGCGCTTCAGCTGTCATACTTGAGTTTTTGCTCCACGGGAACTTTCCTCTTTGTGCTCACGTTGCATCTTCCTCTTTTGAGTCTTCGTTAGACCTTTAGGGCACCATTGAGAAAGCTTCGTCTTCTAGACGGGTTGGTAAATTTTTGCACTTGAACCTGGGCAATTTGTATTGGGATTCCTGCAGAGTACTGTTTCATCAGGGACTCCTGCATCGGTCATCTCCTCGAGCTCCTTTTGATTCATCAGCAAATAGTCAGCATGCTTGCCCAGCCTTTCATGTACACTGGTCCTGCCCCCCAGCCGATCATGTACCGATACCCCTTCTCTGATCGGCTTACTGATGTATCTGCTCCGATCACCATAGCGCAGCCTTCTTTCTGCCCGATCGATTCGATCATAACCATTACACTCGGGGCAACTATCAACAGTAGGCAATTTAATACCTTCTTCCCAACAATAGATGAAGAAGGGGCATCTCCAATGGTCGTTGTGCTGATGCCACGCTTCCCAACGCAACTCCTCTTACCGATGCCGATAGCGGTTACTTGAAATTCTGTACGGAGCTGGTCTAGGAGGCCTTCTTAAACTACTACTTTCTTCAACTATCTCTTTCCCCTTCAAGTCATCGGTAGTTGCTTGATTTCTAGGATCCACCGATGCTCTCCTCTTAGCGCTTACCGATGTCAACACTTTGGTCTTGTTTACGGCCTCCACCATGTTTGCTGGGAAAGGATGCTGATCAATCTTCATCGGCCTCTGAGCTTTAGAGTTGTCAAACTTGATCCTCCCAGATTCAATTGCCGATTGCAACTGCTGTCTGAAAACCTTGCAGTCATTGGTACTGTGCGAAGTTGCATTATGCCATTTGCAGTACCTAATCTTCTTCAGTTCATCTGCCGATGGAATCACATGATTGGGTGATAGCTTGATTTGGCCCTCTTGAAGTAGTAGATCAAATATTCTATCGGCCTTTGTGACGTCAAACGTGAATTTCTCTGGCTCTTCCTGACCAAAAGGACACGATAAAGGTTTTTTACCTTTTACCCACTCAGCCAGGCCGATAGTTGGTTCTTCATCTAAATTTGATTCCTCTGCCTCTACAAAGGACACCTTCTTGTTCCAGCTCTTTCTATGTTCTGGAGCTTGAGCACTTTGATCAGAGACCCTCTGCACAATATGACTTAAACTTTCAAAATCCTGAGCATCGTATTTGTCCCTGAGATGTGGCAACAAACCTTGAAAAGCCAAACCAGCTAACTGGCGGTCATCAAGCACTAGGCTGTAGCACTTGTTCTTCATGTCTCGTACCCTTTGCACAAAATTCTCTACCGATTCGTCGCTTCGCTGTCTTAATTTCATTAAATCGGTAAGCTTCTTTTCATGGACATCAGCAAAGAAGTACCTATGAAACTGTCTTTCTAGATTGGTCCAAGTAAGAATAGAGTTCAGTGGCAATGATATAAACCATGCGAATGCTGATCCAGACAAAGAGGACGAGAACAAACGGATCCTCAGCTCATCCCTGTTCGCTGCTTCCCCGCACTGGATAATGAATCGGTTGATGTGCTCCATTGTTGACGTATCATCTTGCCCAGAAAACTTAGTGAAATCTAGCACCTTGTACCAATTCGGGAAAGGAATTGAATCATAAGATGAAGGGTATGGAGTCCGATAAGAGTAAGTATCGATCTTGGGCTGAATCCCAAATTGTTCTTTCATCACTTCTGCAATCTTATCGGTCAAGAGTGCATCCTGATCTTGCCAATGCACTGGCTGGGTCTCTACTGGAGGCGTTGGCTGATATGCTTCTACATACCCCTGTGGCACTTGGCTTGGATAAATTGGCATATTCACGGCACCAATCTGCGGAGTAAAGTTCATCGGCTGTTTTGCCGATCCTTGTTCCTGGAAAGTTGTCTGTGAACTATACTGTTGAGTCCCTATTGCTTGGTAGCTTGGTTGAATAGTAGGTTCTTGAATTGGCGCTTGCCCTGACCAACTATAACTCATCGGCACCTGGCTTGCTGATGGCTGATAGCTTGCAAAAAATTGATGCTCTTGTATAGATGGATGATAGCCAGCATAATTGCCCTGAATTACAGGTAATCCAGACTGAGATATGAATGGTACTATGGGCTGCTCTGCAGTGGAAGCTCTCTGTTGAACTGGTGGAGGATTAGTCAATGGATTCGCATAAGATATCTGTTGCGGAGGTGCGTAGAATCCCATTGACAATGGCTGTATAGCAGGAGGTACAGTAGAATAATGCGGCGCTTGAGCCACCGGCCGAATTGGAGTAACCGATGTCATTGGACCCTTCCCTGCTACATCATGCACTTGAGGCAGTCCAGAGTTGGCAGTAGATGGACCTGGAGGCATACCGTGTCCCCAACAATTAGCAGCATTTTGACTATGTTGACCTGAAGGACCTGACATTGCCGATGCCGATAGATCTGTGCTCAACTGAGTACTAGGCCTCTCCTGAGATATTAAATCTGATCCTATCGGTGTGGCTTCAATGACGGATGGTCCTGATATAGCTGAAAGAGTAGGCGCTTCCATACTCTCAACGGCTGGAGTTGCCGATGGAGTACTGGTAGATGCCGATCCCGGCTGATGATATGCCGGCCCGACATACCCTGGTGCTTGTCCATCCCTTAACGTTTGCACAACAGCATTGTAGACAGTATTGGACAGCACGGTGGAGTGGTTGATCAAAGCTTGATTTAATGCAGAATTAACCATCTCCTATAATTTACCAGGGTTAGAGTCAAAGGTTATCTGCCGAGGCAACGGTGGGTCTTGCTTCTGTACCACTTCTCCGCTCCTATTGTTGCTGTAGGATTTCAAGTAAAGCTGCCTGTAATCCTCCATAGCCTTCTCCATGGCTTGCCTCTGTTCTTCCTTGAGATCCGCTTCTGACACAGGAATTACGTTCTCCGGATTGATCTCAGAAGAATTCGACATGATGATTTTAGTATGTGTCCCACCGGGCGTGCCAAAAGATGTGTTGATGCAAAAAGGCGTTGAATCTGAAACACACCGGGCTAATACCCTAGTTCGATATCAAGGCGTGCCAGTCGATTTGACATGTTAATCGACAAGGATGATAAATTTGAATAAGATCCGAACGAGACGACAGCGATACGCCCGGACGTCAAAGCTCAGAGGATATTCGATAACTGTTGAACAGATCAGACGAGACGACAGCGATACGCCCGAACGTCAAAGCCTGAATCGTGCTCGGTAGACACGGAACCTGCAAGGTCGCCGGAGATCAAGTAGCCCGCCGATTCTTGAAAGAACTCGTTGAAAAGGAAAAGGTACTGGTGACGAAGTCGTCGAAAAGTAGATTGCTTGAAAATTAGATAAAAGTAATAGATTTGTTGTATTTGATTGATTGATTCTTTACATTGTCTCTCGGTACATATTTATACCCTGGTACTATGAGTCCTAAACAGACATGACAAAGTATTACGTAAACAAGTCTTAACTCTAAGGAATAAAAAAAATAATGACTCGCACCAAGGTCGGACTCAAAAGTAAACTATTAAAATATTGGCATAAATATTGCCAGTTTCCTTATCCATTGCCTGCGATGAAACCTCTATCGGCACGCTCCTCATCTCTGTAGATTCCATCGGCAAAACCCATCGATAATGATTCAGCTCTGCTTTCCATCGGCAACTATGCTTCTCTCTCCATCGGCAACAGCCTCCTGCTCTCATCGGCAAGATCATATTAACCTTTATCGGCAACCATCTGCTAGCCATACTTCAAAGTAAAGTAAGCTTTAAAAACACAATCACTCCCTTGCCGATCGGCACAGTTTTTGGCCTATATTGACACGTGTCAAAAAACGGTGTCAACAGTAACCAAGTATAAGCCGACTCCATAAGTAAGGTATAGTGATTAGACGATAAAGCTCTTTTAAGAATATCTACTCCAAAGAAAATCTCTCACATAAATAGATTAATTCCATCTCATAAAGTGAACTAATTGAAAAGCCTGAAATCACCGTTCCTTTGGGAAAATATAAATATGATACCTGAACATTCTGATTGAAGTGCTACAATAGTATTTCTGTGCGCTTGCGGATTTTCCTGCTGATGCTGAGAAGCGCAACAAGTAGCTAGAAGTTATTAGTGTACCTTGTTCTTAGTAGCTCACTAGAAATAGAATTGGCAACATAGCTTGTTTGAGAGCCATAGTAACCATAACACACTAGTATATTGGTAGGTGGTATTCCTTTTATTAGAGCTACAACAAAATTCTTTTACACATTTTAATTTTCTAACACTATGATCTTGCATTTTTGTAGATTTTTTAATAGACTATTCAATTCACCTCCTTTAGCCATTAGAACCATACAAATGTCCTCTCATGGTCATCCAATGACTTGGGATGAGTTGACAAAGACATAATTGAACACATGTTTGACATTGATACAACTTTTAGATCCAAGAAGCAAAAGCTAAGAAAGTTAGTTGAAGATAGAATACAAGCTGCAAGTGTAGAAGTTCAAAGATTACTTGATGAAAAAAGTCACAAGAGAAGTACGGTTTACAACATGGCTAGCAAACAAAGTCATGGTTGAAAATTAGAATGGAAAATGGAGAATGTGTATTGATTTCATAGATTTAAACAAATGTTATCCCAAAAACAATTTTGTACTTCCATGAATTGGCACACTAGTTGATCAGGCAACCGATAGTGAAATCCTTTGTTTACTAGATTGCTTCTCTAGGTGGAACCCAATTTGGATAAAATAAGAAGATGAATAATTCACAAATTTCATTATCCCACTCATAACATGTTGCTTTGTGAGAATGGCTTAGGGGCTTCACAATGCTAGCACAACATTTGTAAGAATGACATGAACAATATTACGTGATCAAATTGGAAAAAATCTCTTAGCATATGTTGATGACTTAGTGGTTAAAAGCAAGAAAAAAGAATATCACATCAAAGTTCTCCTAGAAAGATTCTAAAACCTTCAATAAGCAAACTTGAAACCGAATTTAGAAAAATGCAATTTTGGAGTCCAAAAAGGCAAAACCTAGGATACATTGTATTAACAAAGGCGATTAAACCTAATCTAGACAAAGTTTATGCAATCATGAACATGAGAGTTTAAAAAGCAACATACATGATTAATTATGAATACATTTTAGCATATACATTATTCTCACTCTTTTTCTATTAGTAGGGCCCACTTCAGAGTTTGTAACAAGGCTCTAGATTTTTCCAGTGCTATATATGGCATGTAAAAAGACAACGGGAGTACAATATCTTTGTACTTCCTATTGACCTAGACTTTATGAATAAAGTAATAAAGTTACTCTATGTAATTTCATAGTTTTGGATTGAAATATGCCATAATAAAATGACTAAATATTCAACACAAAGCTATGTACTCCTAAAACTTTCATAGTGGTAGTAGCATGTCTTTGCCCTTGCACGTGCAAAGTTGATATATAATGTAATATCATTTCTAGATTAAAAGATGCCATAATAAAACGACTAAATATTCGACACAAAGTACTCCTAAAACCTGCATAGTAGGTGGTAGTCTTTGCCCTGCACGAGCAAAGTTGATATATATAGTTGTAAGTAGTCTTAAATAATATTTATCAATTTTAAAGCCATGAATACACTAAGTGACTAACGGCGAAAGTATAGGGTTGATATGCACTAGATCAAAAGTTCAAAAACCATGTTCAACAATTTATAAAAGAGAAAATATATTTGACGTTCGTGCTGAAATACCATTACATATTATAGATGCAAGCAGGCTGATGGACATGAAAACACGCTGATTGAAGAACTTGTCTTTCATATCAAAACATTTGTCAATATATGTTGGGTGACAGAATTTTTGAAAGACCCATCACAAATGCCACGATCATGCTTACTTGAGTAGTATGGGGATGCTACTTGATACACCCTTTTGGATTTGCAAAGAGAGAACGCTTTGGTGAATGTTGGCCGAGTGTAGGACATTGCCAAGGGTCTGGCACTCGGTAAACCTCCTATTTTTTGAGTGTCTGGATTTGCCGAGTGCAGCATTCGGTAAATTCACTTTTTGCCGAGTGCCCAATATAAGGCACTCGGTAAAGCTGGAGACACTTGGCAAAGAAGTTGTCTCTGGTGGTACGACCAGCGCTGGTGCACGTATGTGATTGAGTTGGGGGGGAGCCTTTGGGTGTTCATGCAGTCGAGTGCCTTGGGTGGCGCCACTGTGGTTGACGAATGATGGCCACAGTGTGTGTCCAGGCAAGCGAGTAGCATAGCATGTGGGGATTGGGGAATGATTTTGCTAGGAAAAGGGAGGGAAGAGGGTGCAATGTTGTCTATGTTGACTGGTTAACACTTTTAGTTTTGCTTTCAATTCATGTATGCGGAATTTCTTTAGTGACATAATCACTAGCGTGAAAAGACTAAGAAACAGTATGAGCATGCCGTGCAAAGATGTCTGACAAGGATGTAAAATGAAGTTTAGATTGTTCGTTTTATTCTTGGCGTTGATTTTTTTAAAGATCGCTGGTTGTGGTCTTGTGTGAAAAATTAGAGGACCGAAGTGAGAGAGTGGAAGCTGACAAAGCTCTGTCTAGGTGGACTCACGAGCATGTATTGGAAAGACACAACAAGACTGTTAAACAAGGTCAAGAATATCAATGGGACGTTTGCTTCGGAGCTATCTGGAGGTTTAGCTATTTCTTAAGCTTGTATGTTGGTTGGATTGGAGGTGTGCTGCATCAAATGGCTCCTTGTTTGATGTGGTGTTCAATATCGCTGTATTTCATCTTGAGATTGTTGAGTTTCTTCCTGTCGATGAAACCTTCTCGGCAGTCTACCACGGGATATTCCGAGGTAGTAGATTTATGGTGAGGGCGCGCTAAAACCTATGATCTAGATGTGAGATGCAAGACAAATAACCAGGATAACCAGGGTCTATCCAGGTTCAGGCCGCTCGGAAGCGTAACACCCTACGTCCTGCGTCTTTGCTACTGTATTGATGAGTATCAGAGTACAACAACCAGAAAAGATCAGATGCGTTCTAGGGGGTTCTTGTCCGCCTTATATAGCCAGGGGACAAGGTTACATATCTAGAATTTTCTTATGGTCGTTTACATTACGCCGCATCCTTGCAGGACACGAAGATCTAACCAAATAAGACTCATTGCACGCCAAGCAGCCTTCAGCACCCGCGCGGCCCACCGACCTGGGTGGTAGCAGACCATGGGCTCTGTCTTGTCGTCTGGCCCACCGACCAGGAGAGTGATGAACCAGCCTTCGTCTTCTGGTCTGGGCTATCTATGGGCCCATGTATCACGACGTAAAAAGAATTTTTCTTTTTCTTAGAA
>CM041633.1:17059561-17111779 GCA_023333625.1 Bothriochloa decipiens
ACGTAGTCCCCAAGCTCGATAGAAGATATTATATGTTGTATTAAGCTTTTTAAGAAAAAACTCAAAAAAATACCAGCCTGATGTAATTAATATTGAACACCCACTCTAGAGCTGATAGCAAAACATAAGCCCAAGTCACTGTGAGGTGACGTGGGCCCACGTAGTCCCCAAGCTTGATAGAAGATAGGATATGTTGTATTGAGCTTTTTAAGAAAAGTCAGAAACAACATCAACTAATCGAGACTAGTATTAAAGGACTAAACGTGCTCTGTCTGATTTGTAGTCCCCAAGTGTACTTAAGACTGGTCACAAACTTGATTGGGTCGAAGACACTGAGAGCTTGTGGTCCGTAAACACCACTGGGTGGAAAACTGCCACGCAGTCCCCAGGTGTGCTCGAGACAAGCACAGACTCGATTGGGGCAAGGTCGTCGAGAGCCCATGGTTCATAAGCACCACTGGCTGGAAAAACTGCCACATAGTCCCTAGGAATAGGACACAAATATCTGACCCAACAAATCGGTCCCCAGTTTTTTAGGAAAAAATCTGGGACAAATTTGGAAAGAAGTATACAATTAAAGGTGAATCTAGGAGTAGATCCCAAAATTACCGATCACGTGCCCAACAACCGAGATTGCATACACAATCACGCGCATAGGGGAATAAAGTATTCCGGCCCACACCCGCACTCGGGACCAGGACGACCCACCAAGCCGCATCCACATGAGTCAAGCGGGCCCAACCCTAGAAGTCAAAGGGACGTGATCTGAATGGTATAAATAGTGAGCGCCCTCGTGGGGAGACGGTTCCCGAATCACAATCATTTCCCAACTGCTCACTCTCCCACTTCCCGAGCGCTCCGCTACCTAATCTCTCCTCGCAACTACCACCGTTGAGCAATCTGCCACCACAAATCTGCCCACGTTCTATCCGCCATCGCGCAAAGCCGCTAGCCGGGCCTAGCAAATCTACGCCACCGCCGGTCACCACACTCACGTTGACCCACCACTGGCAGAAGAGATGGCGAGGAAAGGAGGCAAGAAAGCGGCAAAGGAGACTGGATCTGGCGGATTCAGGCCACAGTGGGTGCAGTCGACCTCAACATGGGAGTCATTGCAAGTGCTTGCCAACGAGGGCCTCCTGCCACCGCAGGAGATGGAGGCGTGGCGCGAGCCGTGAGGTGAGGATTCTCTCCTTCCCCGGGATGGGGAAATAGTGGTTTTTGAAGATATGGTGATACATGGATTGGGGGTGCCCGTGAATGGATTCCTTCGGGACCTCTGCATCTACTGGGGGATTGGGATCTACAATCTGGATCCCAACTCCATTCTCTCCATTTCTATCTTCATTGGATTCTGTGAGATGTTCCTGGGCATCAATCCCCATTTTAATCTATTCCATGACTTCTACCTATTGAGGAAGAAGGGGGCTGAGACTGAGATGCACCAAGTGAAGGAGCTACGGACCTTGATTGACAACAAGATGGTCAATGGAGCCCTGGTGGCTGGAACCTGGTTGACCTGCCGGATTCAACCATGCAAAGAGTAGGTAAACCGCTTAAACGAGTACGTTGGTCGGGGTGACCCTTCACGGGAGACCGAAGTTAGGACGAGAGCAGAGGCGGTGAACCCGCGAATGCCCTCGCTGTTTGAGAAGTTCGACCAAAACACCAGCTACCCGAAGGTGCGGGCGACGCTGTACCACCTCTCCCGACTACCACCATCAGTAAGCCAACCAGCTTGATGCTTTAATTTGATTAAGTTGCATTTGTTCATGTCGATTTCTGTAACGTGAATGGTCTAACTGTTAGACATTACTTGGACAGGACCGGAAGGTTTTCTTCTCTGCTGTACCAGTGGAGCCGTGGCCTCAAGGTGAGGCGTAGGCCAACCAGTGGAGAACCGAGGAGACCCACTACCAGAGCAGGGCAGGAGACGGTTGTAACACCCTAAATTTTTCAAGAATTCAAAATAGTCAATTTGATTAATTTAGCATTTTTGGTGGGAATTTAACATAGGAAAAATAATTATTTTTATAAAATTAAAATCAAACCTAGGTCAAGAAGCATGTTCTGCATTCATGATGGTGCATATTTTATTTTGTGATGTTTAGTTTTGGTTGGATTTTAATTGGAATTCAAAATCTTTTGAAAATGCATTAAAAAAATTCAAATAAAAGAAAAGTGATTTCTTTCCCTCTCTTCTCTCCCTCCTTTTCGGCCCGACCAGCTCAGGCTGCCCGGCCAGCCTCTCCTCTCCTCTCTCCCGTAACCGGCCTGACGGCCTGCTTATTTTCTCTGCGTGCGGCCTGCTTCCTTCTCCTTCTTGGGTCGACTAGCCAGAAGCCTGCGACAGCTGCATCCACCACCATGCGCGCGCCTCTTCTTCTTGGGCCACCAGGCCAAGGCCCAACAAGGCTGCCGCACCGCGCGCCCGCGCGTCGCCTCCCTCTCTGGGTGACAGACAGGACCCGCGCCACCTTCGTCCTCCTCCGACCCAGAGCCAGATGTGGATGCAAAGTTCTAACCCGTGCCGCCACCATGCCGCTCGGTCGCTCGCCCCCGTGCCTTTGGGCTATATAAGCCTTTAATCCACGGTCGCAGCTCCTCTCTGAACCCTAGTCAGCGCCACCTTTTGCCTTGCTTGAGCACCAGCACCGCTGAAACCCTAGCCGCCACTGGTGTTCACCGGAGTTTGAAATTCTCCTTGGCCATTGGTTCATCGTCACCGTAAGTGAGCTCTAGACCTTCGCCTTGATCTCCTGAGCACTTGTATGCCACTCTTTTGGGTCAATTTGACTTTACCTGAGCCGCCGCCGTGCATAGTTCGTCGTCGCCCGCCGTGTCGAGCCACCCGCTGTCCTCGCTTCGTCTCGGCCACCATCTTCCTCACCGGTGAGCGCGGCATGAGCTCCTCTTTCGAATGAGACCGGTCTCATGCCAAATGGTGGCCGGAATCGTGGGCTTCATGAACGCCATTGAGCTCTGCTCACCGTCGGCCATGTCCTCCGCCGCGTGGTCGTCGTCCCCGGCGAGGCTGTTTCTTCCGATCAAATTCAAGCCGTCCATCTCAGATCCAATGGATCTGGTTCGCCAGTACCCCTTCGGCCGGTAACCTTGCAGAAAACCCCCTGGCCTTTTGTCTATTCTATTAAGAACCCTTGGCGGTTTTCGCTGAGTACGCTTTGCTCACTGGAAAGCGTATTATCTTCTTAGCAGATTCCAGATGCGCCATGTCCACTGGAAGGCGTATTTTTCCTTTAATAGATCATAGAATATGTTTTATCCTCTGAAAGACGTATTTTTCCTTTTCAGTTTCAAATACATTTTTATCTATTTACAGTTTTGCCATTATCATTAAATGCTTATAACTTCTTCGTTTTAACTCCGTTTTGGTCCATTCAAATTCTGTTAGATTTATAATTTTGTAATCTACACAGTGATGCCACTGTTGGTATATTTTGTAGACTTTATATTTTTAGTCCATATTTAATGTATTTATTTGTATATAAGAAATATTTGAAAATTCATATCTTCGCCGTTATAACTCCGTTTTTGGTGAACTTGACGTCTGTGTGATCGTAGAAGTGTGTAGAATAGTTTTATAAACTTTTTATTCTACTTTGTTGAGATTGGTGTACTATTCCTCTAATAACCCTTAGTTTGCTTCGTTTAGTTTGCTTTGTGTATGTATGCTCGATTGGATTGCTTGGTGTTGATTGTTAATGTCAAGTTCAGACGATGAGGGTTTTGTTGAGCAAGGCTACTTTGAGGATCAGCAGGACCAGAAAGACTTTGTGAATCAAGACAAGTATAGCATGGATCCTCCTTGTTACCTATACACTCTAAATAATATTACATTTGCATGTGTCGACTTGATGACTTTAGAGATTATAACTAGCTGTTGTTATCTTGATTCCTTGACACCTTTGGGTTGCATTGGGTAGTAGTGATGCTAGTGCTGATCATATAACATGATGTGTGTTTATGTTACTAACGATAACAATGACTCTTAACAAGTATGAGATCTTGTCTGTAAGTGATTTATCACGGATATTCCATACAACTGCGAGGGCTATATGGCTCTGGCTTTAGTTGTCTAGGGGACCTTTTCTAGCTTATTAGCGGTTCCCATTTTGATGCAAGAGGGGTGTGTCCGGGTTGGGTGTAGTTGGACCCCTGTCTATATGAGTATAGTCTGCGGTTGTGAGCCATCTAGAAGGGGGGATACTACATTCGTAGGGCGCAGAAACCTTAGCGGCCCTAACTTGTTAGACGAACCCTTAGGTGGCTTTATATGTTTTGTGGTGGTTTGGGAGTAATTAACCCACTCAATTATAAAACATGACTCACAGTGAATGTGTACACCTCTACGGTAAGGGCGGCCTTGATACATTTACATTAAGGATAATGGTTCCTAACTTGCTAAGATGTTCATTTTAATGTCGTTATTGCTACACATTTATCAATGTTATTCCGATCATGAGTAAATGAAAATTTTTAGTACCTTGATGCTATGCCTCAATATGATTAACTTATAAAAGCTAAATGCAGTCAAACAATGTCAGCTTAATTGAGCCTCATTAACCCATGTTATGCTTGTTGAGTATGGTTATGTACTTACACTTGCTTTACTTTTAATTTTGGAAAATCCCAGATGGGTAACAGATGAAGGTTGGAATGAGAGCTATCATGATGAGTACTAGGCTTGGTGTTCACCAGTTGGCGTGTCCCTGTGTGGAGCTTCCGCAATAAAATTATATTAGTTATCTATTTGTTTGTGTGCAAGACTCTGTAATAAATATTGATTCGCTATGTAATAAACAGGGTGATGATACTCTCTGTAATTTGTCATCTTATATGTGCGACTATTCCTAGGGCGCATATAAGGCTATTTATACATTCTATTTTTATCCTTTAAAATGGAGTGTGACAACGTTCGATGTCTCCTGCCCTGACGAAGACGAAGTCCCTGCTTCTCAGGCAAGGCGCCAAGCAGCGGGCAAGTGGCCCATGTCGGAGGTCACCAAGGAGAAGAGGCCCTCCACTCTGCTGTCCAGGGGTAAGTTGAACCTGGATGGCAGAGTAGGAAGAAAGAAAGAAGAGGGATGCACTGGCCACCCAGAAGCCATCGAATGACGACCTCATAACATTGAATCAGTGCCAGAGGAAACGTTAGGCCCAGAAGCCTTAGACGGGGAGGACACCGAGGCCACCGCCCATGACAACGCCTAGGAGATCTGCGCATAACGCATCGTCGCCAACTCCTGCCTCGCGTCAGGGGGAGAATACCTCAACTACTCGACCGGAGCAGGTCGGGGGATCAACTCCACCACCACCCTCACCGCTGCCTGGGCCGCATAAGGTGGCGACACCTTCAGCTGGGACAGCCTCGTCGCTGGGGCACCGAGAGGCAGCAAGCGAGCCGACTTCTCCGATGCACCCCATTGGGACGAGCAGGACGGGCGAGGCGTCGGGCCGAGTCCCCGGGCATGGCAACGGGATGTCAGGCAGGGCCGTAGGTGCCCCTAGCGAGGCAACGGCCCCACAGTTTAGAGAAGGGTTCTGACGGCCAGCCAGGTAAGTGTCGTTGAGTTCGAGTATCTTGCATCTCCTTGATTTTTGAGTTTCTTGTATAAGATTGTTCCTGTGATGTTACTTGCAGCCGTGCTCCACCAGCGTTGACGCCATCCCTACCGCCCAGCCAGACCATCCTGTAGCCAACCACCGAGTAGGTGACGGCCGGCGATGCGGTGCAGACCGTGGGAGAAGGGAGGTGACCAGCAGCACCACAACGCCCACCAGGCCAACCCCGACGTCGACCCACGAGCTAGAAAGGTGAGTGGTGCCGTTTAGGGCCATCAAGGCCACGACAGGTCAGTTACCTCATCGCGCGTCAGGCCAGGTAGGCCCGAGTAGGCCGGCGCCACCTGAGAAAGTGGAGGAGGTGACCAGGGTGCCCAAGATGCCATGCACAGACATCCCTACCCAGTGTGTGCACACCACGTGCAAGCGTGGGGATGATGACTTCATGACGTATCAGGAAATTCCTGATGATGATATTGACGTGGGCCTCAAGGATGTGGTGGAGGTGCTGTTGGATTGGATCAAGGTAATATGAAATACCTTGTAACGACTGTGTGATATCATGCACGTGCATTATGTGAACTGACCAGCGCATTGTGTCTGCATTCCCTGTAGGAGACCAACGTCCAGCGGGGAAAAACCATTGACCGCTTTGCAGCAACCTAGGAAGAATGTCAGACTCTCAGGGTGGCCAAGGCCCAGCTAGAGGTGTAGTCCAAGATCTACCAGGACTAGGAGCTACAGCATGAGAAGAGATCACTGCCCTGCGTTGAAAGATGGACTCCCTAGAGGCAGACAACGAGAGTAAGTACTTTTTTCTACTCGATGCATGCTGGAGTTCACTGTATTCTTATGCGCACTTCTTGTAGGGCTGAGTGGCCAGAATGAAGCCATGGCTCAGGAGCTTCTCGGCCTGCTAGACCAGAAGGAGGCTGCTGAGGAACGGGCGAAAGCAGACCAGGAGCAGATTGCTGAGCTAACTGGTGAGGATGACAACATAAAGTTGTTGTGTATAGTCTATTGCATACTGGGTGGACCAGAGTATGCTAACCACCATAGTTTGTTTATGTAGATTTAAGGGACCGCCACATGGTCTAGTTTCAGCTAGAAGGGTCTATCTCCGTCCTCCGAGAGAAAATACAGGCCATGCGCGACCACATCAAGCCAGCAATGAGTGCAATTTTTCGAGGAGAGGAGCACCCTGCCAGCCCTGTAAGTGAGGCAGTGGTTGTAGCGGACCAGTGCTGGAGGCTATGGCCGATGCTTCAAGAGTTTGTCATGGAGGCCAGAGGCTACACGGTTGCTACCGCGCTTGCTGTGGTCCGCTCCAGGTACCCGGAGGTAGAGCTAGCAGAAGTTGTGATTGGTATCATGCCAGAGCTTAACGAACATGCTGCCGAGGGCCTTCGAACCACGTCTGCCCATGCTACCACTGCCCTTGTTGATGACATGACACCGATCGAAGACCCTATAGAGAATGATGGTGGTCAGTAGGCCTCAAACAATGTACTTGTGATGAAAACACTATTTGTAAGTTGTGCCGAGCACGGGGTGCTCGTAAACTTTTAGCCTTTTGATGCAGACATGTTAGGCATGTTTAAGCGGGTGTAGGCGCTTCTTAGCATCAGTAGAAAAGTCTACAAGCGCACGGAAGTACCGTTGTAGCCTTCACCTGGAAGTATTCAGGGTATCATAATTTCCCAGAGGAACGGTCTTCGTACTTAGTGTCTTAAACTAGTTTACTCAGAAGAGATGGAAGGGATAGCATGGGTAGAGAGGTTCTTCTAAGGTCAAACACATATAAGCGATGGTAACTTTCCCACAATTTGCTTGCTTCAGGCCCACTTACGCACTTGGTCTGCCAAGCGATATCAGCTTTAGTGCTATTCCATGGCCGAACATGGGGGAATGCTGGTACGAGTGGACAGGGCTGTCACCACCTGCTACCTACCCCTCTGTCCATGGGCGCATGCAACATAAGAAGGTGCAAGCTGGTCCTGGGGGTGGCTAGTCCCCTGGTTGGCCCATCTGGTCACCGCCTTTTGGGGAGCACGTGGGCCTTGTCGATAGCTTCGTTTTGATGGGTGATTCAGCCCAATCGGAGTTTGGATGAGTGAGTTAGGGCCAAATTACTCAAGCCTACTCGTGCAGTCCAAAATTGGATTTGAACTTATATATCTTTTTATTGGGAGCTCCAAATGAGGCAAATAATATATGCATTTTGATCAGCGTGATGAGCTCTCCACAATGGTGTAGTCCATTTTATCATTTGAGATACTTTTATGTTGTGAAAACCTGGATATTCCTGCAACACAATAGAAAACATCAAAACTCATGGAACTTATTAGATAAATAATATTTTTCTTTGATGTTCCATAGATTTATATTATTATTGGCACTATAAAAAGTGAGTTAAGTACCACCAACAAGACCCCCACACTTTGTCCTTTGCTGGTCCTTAAGTAAAGGTTTAAAGGACTAAGATGGGTTATCTCCTTGATATATAATCTGCATACAAGATATTCCAAGCTTCACCTGCACTTGTGAACTTCAAATTGTCTACCAAATTGTCTTGGATAATTGAAAAATGGAACAACATGGATTCAAATCCCCTTGCATCACTTAACTTAGAAACTTGGGTTTTCATAAGATTTTTTGAAAAAGAAAAGATAGACTTACTCCTCAAATGATACTCTCAAGTCGCTCATATATGTGTGTCTGGTTTCTCACCAAGGCATTTTAAAATTGCCTTCTTTCATAACCTATCTCTAAAGATTTTGAGTGGAGTTTTGGGTAGGAATGAAAGTGGGCATACTTGCATCACATATATTGTCGAGTCAAAAACCGAACCACACGGAGATACAAGTCATACACTAGACTAAGATGTGCAAGTGTGTGGAATGGAAGATGATTCCTAATTCTACATGTTTTTGGTACTCCATGCATCATGACTCACTCCTTTATTGGATGGAATAAAACTTTTTAGAGAGATATGGGCTATAAGATCATATATCCATATTTTTTTCTTTGAATGGGGCTTTGGACTTTCCCGTTGTTTATTGCTTGGATTTTTTTCTCTCATGCCCCTTGGCATGTAAATTTTTTATTTTTTTTGTGCCCCTTGGCATACATATTTTTTTAAACAAAGCCCATATCTCTTCTTATGGAAATGAAAACTTTGAATGGAGAGATGTTGTGATGGAATGCGAGGAGTAATTATATGGTGGAGAATGAATGCGCTGCTCTCAGGGTAAGAGTCAGCATTTTTATTTGGTGGATAACAAATGCGCGGCTCTCAGGGTGAGAGTCAGCATTTTTATTTGGTGGAAGAGTGCGCAACTCTTAGGGTAAGAGTTGGAATATTTTTGGTGGATGGATGGGTGCATGTTGTGCGCAACTCTCATGGTGAGAGTTGGCTTTATTTGGTGGGTGCATGTGAATCTCAATCATGGGTGCATGACCATAATCTCACATAGGTCACAACAATTTGACCCAACTCAATGATCTGACAAGCAGCATATGACTAAAGGTTTGCGTAAATGAAACATGTCATATGGCCTTGGTAGGAAAGTCATTATCATTGTGGAGCATGCTATTGCATTTTGATTTTGTAAAATAAATCCCAAGTCCATTATAAAAAAGAGCAAGGTTCAAATCATCCAGCTATATCACATACTCCAATTACTTAGATAACATGGGGTCCCTATGATAGTTGTTCACAAATTATAGGAATGTTGGCGAGGAATAAAGAGTATGCAAATTTTATCAAAGGATGGCATGGAGATGACATGTCAGAAGTTTTGCATTTTTAGATTATCAGATTTAAAACTTTAGAACTTTGGGAGATGTGAGGGTAGAGGTGCACAAATCACCGTTGAAGATGAAGGAGATTTATGGAAGTCATGTATGGTGTCCTTGTTGTGTGATGAGTCACTCGATGTTGTGCAATGTGCAGGGGAGATCTTGAAGGTGTGCTAGATATGCTTGAGAGATCTCCCCCACACTTATTCTTGTACTTGTTTTTATTTTGATAAAAAAGAAAACAAAAGCAAGAGAATCAAAAACAAGCACGGGCTCTACTGGCTATAAAACTAGGGAGCAAGAATGTTATTAATATATTTATTTTTTTATTGAAAACTTGCTCACCCAACTTTTTATTCAAACTCAAACAAGGCCAAGATAAAGATGCAGAGAAAGATATGCCTTGGTTTGTCTCCATTCATAAATTACTTCTATTGTCTATGGAAGCATAACTCCAGGTTCATTAATCAAAGTTAAACACCATGTCTAAAATTGATTAAAGAAGGTCATTTTAACCTAAGCACCATGCTTAATTTAAAAGACCTATGGATGTATCATATGTGCACATATGAAAACACCCAAACCAGAGCATAATAACTTAAACATAGGGAGCATGAATTGCATTTTCATGGAGACAAAAGTGAGTAAAGGTGGTGGTGAACATTTATTTACCTTCGCATACCTGAGTATATGTACCGGCAACATATATGTATGAGGTGTTGAAGTTGTTGCGGCTAGCATGATGGCTCTGCTCAGGTGATCTCCGAGGCCAGGCCACACACATAGTGATGTGTATGGGCCATGGGCCTTGATGGTACTAGCAAAGGTTCAGAAGAAGGGGACTCCCCATCTCTTCCTCCTTCTCTTTTTTATTTTAATAATATTTTTTCAACTCTTTTAGCAAGGCAAGGCTGACATCATCATCAATTTTTTTGAATGACCCCTTGGTGTGTATGGAACTTGGGTTTCTCACCGTCCTCCCCCACACTTGGACTTTTGCATAAAAGTCAAGTGTAGAGTCAAGGCCTTCCTATAAGTGTGTTCCATCACCTATAAGTGTGTTCCATTTGTCAAGCATTATATGACTTGAGTTCTCCTTAATCTTTCCTGAAATGGTTAGCAACATACCCGAAGGTGCATACTAACTTGACAACATGCCCTTACTTTTATTAAAGAAGATATTTTTTGGAAATAATAATAATAATAAATATATAAAAGTTTTTTTAATATATTCCGGGGTATCTCCCGGCAGTGCTTAAGTTATGGTCTCAAGCTTGACCGTGGGAACTTCTTCCTGCAGCAATCAATGGTGGTGTAGTTCTCGACTTCACTACCAAACACGGGTATGAATGTTCAAGCTACAAGGTTTTCACCATCGTACTACTATGGGATTTGCAATGTTTATGACAAACATAAGCGTGCACAACCATTCTCTTAAAAAGTTTGACAACTAAATCAAGAGATGGTTGCAATCCTCATAGAAGCAAGTGGTCCGAAGTGAAACAAACTTTAGAGACCTTAAAAGTGAGCATGAAGCGTGAGGGACCTCAAAACCATGCTTGTCAGTGAGCCCCTGCTTAGCTCTAGAGTTGTTGCTTCGGGCATGTCCGTGGCACGTAAGTTTTCATTCTCAAAAGATATATCATGGAGGATGATCACTAAATCTCGACCATAATCGAGAACAATGTTTTTGATGGCCAGAGGGACATGTATCTTTTTCAAGCAAAGGCACAGGAGAAAAGTTCGCATGCTTGAACAAGTAGCTTTGCTTTGCCCTTGGGTTTTTTAGCAAGTGCTAGGGCTGGCAGAAGCAAAACTTTCAAACCTCTCATTGGGGCTCCCTTCTTCTTCTCTCTTTTTTTTCAAATGAGATTATCAAGCGGGTGCCCTATGAGAAGGTCAAAATTGAGGAGGGCATGGATGAGGAAGTATAAGAAACTTTGGTTTTGTTATTTTCCAACGGCACAACCCTAACAATCCCACAAAACTCAAAGATGAGTCCGGATGGACTTCTAAAGAGTTTGTCGGTTAGGACTAGCGGTAAATCACCCAAAAAGGGTTTCCACAGGGATTTGTGATTGCAGTCCCAACTATGAGGTTGTGTAGGGCCTTCATGCAAGTGCACCTGAATGAGCAAGGCATGGTTGTGGGAGGTGAAAGAATCTAAATTTCTTCAGAAGAACATTTCACTTCCAACAACCATTCTTTTGATGACTCCGCATTAGGGGAGACTTCCTTAGAAACAAATGTCAAAATTTTGTGCTAAGAAATGTTTCGAAGTTCTACCATAATCCTTGAATTTTGATAGCAAACTCCAAAGGATGAAACATTTCTTCCTTCGGTGTTCGTGGTTCTGGTGAGGGCTCAACAGACGAATCTAAGAGTGGCAAGGGAAGGGATTCAGCTGCTGAGGGCTCCTCAAAACTTGACATGCCCTTGTATGGAGGGATTTGGGTACGATGACGGGAGAAGCGTGCTTCTCTAGGATGTAAACAAGGACTTTCCTCTATTCC
The DNA here is from genome assembly GCA_023333625.1 of Bothriochloa decipiens. NCBI lineage: Eukaryota > Viridiplantae > Streptophyta > Magnoliopsida > Poales > Poaceae > Bothriochloa > Bothriochloa decipiens. The sequence continues at coordinate 17,071,459 of CM041633.1, forward strand.
ATCATAGTTTTTATGAAAATGGCCCTCCAATGGTTATGTCAAAGCATAGGGCAGCATCTATGTCTAGATCCGATCAAAAGATATGCAAAAGCACACTATCGGGTAAAGACAAGTCTAGGCCAACATGTATAAACTTTGTAAACTTGGCCTAGGTTGCACCTATGGACTCCTTCTCGTTTTGCTCAAAATCAAGGTTTGCCCTTGGTAGAGAGTTGATATGGGACATATGAAAGAATGTAAGACAAAACTTGTCTTTAAGTTCTTCCTAGTCCCCATTCAAACTTCCTACGACATTAGTGAACCATTACTTCACATCCCCCTTGAGGGAGAATAGAAATGACTTGCAATTTAGAGTATTCTTGTGTCATGCCAGGAATGCTTAGGCATGAACACAATTCCTCAAATTCTCACAAATGGTCAGAAGAATCTTCGTTGGTATGACTAAAGAAGGGTTTTTGCCCGAACATGGCTTTCAATCTTGGGTGGAGATCATAACCGGATGGAAATTTTGGTTTTTGAAAAAGAATGTGGTTCAAAGGACTCCCCCTTTGAAGCAGAAGAATTTTGAATCTGGAGCTAGCTTCATTGTGGAAGGATCGGATATAAGGAAATATTTTGTTTTATAAAAAGAAAAGATAAAAGATTTTTGTCTTTTTGGATAAAATACAAGGATACGCGGGTGAACTAGGTTCGGAGACAAATACGACAACTGTTCCCTGGCAACGGTGCCAGAAAGCTTGTTGGCACTTCTTAGCGTCAGTAGAAAAGTCCGCAAGCGCACGGTAGTACCGTTGTAGCCTTCACCTGAAAGTATCCAGGGTATCGTAATTTCCCAGAGGAACGGTCTTTGTACTTAATCTCTTAAATGAGTTTACTCAGAAGAGACAGAAGGGATAGCTTGGGTAGAGAGGTTCTTCTAAGGTCAAACGAATATAAGCGATGGTAACTTTCCCACTACTTGCTTGCTTCAGGCCCACTAATGCACTTGGTCTGCCAAGCGATATTAGCATCAGTGCTATTCCACGGCCGAACGTGGGGCAATGCTGGCACGAGTGAATAGGGCTGTCACCACCTGCCACCTACCCCTCTGCCCGTGGGCGCACACAACATACAAAGGTAGACTCCGACCTAGACACCATGTCTATGAAGGCGACTACTGCTCTAGCAGCATACAGGAACATCCATCTCTATCAGGAGTCCTCTTACTAGAGCATCCGTCCAAAGGATGAACGACAATCCCACAAACAAGTAGCTTTATGAAAGTAACATGCTTAATGAATCAAACCAAAGTTGAACACGAACTTCCTACTTCAAGTATCAAGACGATCGTAGAGGTACAAGTTGGACCTAGAGCCGACAAGCCCAGCACTTCGTCCACCCGGAGGCAAAACTGCTTCGACTCCGCTCTTTGTCCAGCTCTTTCCCTCTCTCACTCCCTATACTAAATTAGCTAGAAGCTAATGGAATGGAGCTTGCTCTTCCTCCCTACATGTGACCTCTTGTGTTGGTGAATGAATGAATAGGTGTAGAGAGGAGGACTCCTTTTATAGCTTGAGAAGAGGGGGTTCTATGCAAAAGGATCATCCCCACATGGAAAGACCCGAACCGACCTCGAAAGGGCGGTTTCCACCTTCCATCTGTGTTGATCATAGGTGGGACCGTGCTTGGGGAAGTACCTTACAACCGCTAGAAGAAAACTAGGCCTGAAAGGCCACACCAGGGGGCGGCTGGTCCCCTGGTTGACCCATTTGGCCACTGCATTTTGGGAAGCACGTGGGCCTCATCGATAGCTTCATTTTGATGGGTGATTCAGCCCAATCGGAGTTCGAATGAGTGAGTTATGGCCAAATTACTCAAGCCTACTCGTTCAGTCTAAATTGGACTTGAACTTATATATCTTTTTATTGGGAGCTCCAAATGAGGCGAATAATATATACATTTTGATCAGCGCGACGAGATCTCCGCAATGGTGTTGTACATTTTATCATTTGAGATACTTTTATGTTGTGAAAACCTGGATATTCCTGAAACACAATGGAAAACACCAAAACTCATGGCACTTGTTAGATAAATAATATTTTTCTATGATGTTCCATGGATTTATATTATTATTGGTTGTATAAAAAGTGAGTTAAGGACCGCCAACAGCGGGCGATAAACATGTTGCCATTTTTTAGATGCATATTTATGCATAGTTTGTTTTCAAAAAATGTCAACAATTAAGTTTTTCCCCACCCTCGAAGCAAGCTAACTCTGTCGGGTAACTAGGGATGCACTAGTGAATAGAATAGGACCGCCAGGATCACTAGGAACCAAGCACCGTTAGAGAGCAACTACTGAAATCTTCTAGTGCCATGTAGCGCGGAGCTGTAACACATCGAAAGAGTTTTTGGGACAGTGCCTTGTCAAGCCATTCTCGTTGGGCAGAAAACAAAGTTTAATTGTGACTTATGCAGGGTGCATGTATGACAAATGTGTGCATAGATATGAAGTTGTGATAGGGAAAAGAGAACAAAAAGGAAACTTTATTAAATATCTGAATAATGAAAAACTAGGTACATATCTGATTCTACGGATAGAAGCGTATGAGGTGGTCGATGTGCCATGAGTTGGATTCCTGGACACCCTTTATTGTCTCCAACTGATAGGATGTCAGACGTGTGACAACCTTAATCCTGAATGGCCCTTCCCATCTGGAAGACAATTTGTGTAAACCATCTATGTTTTGGATTTTTTGTAACACCATATCACCGACCATGAACAACCTGCCTTTGACATTGCGGTTATAGTAACGACGCACAAAGCTAGATACTTAGCCGTCCGAGCACATGATTCTAGTGCTATCTCTTCTTTGGCGATGATGTCAATTTCTCTATCTTCGTTGGAGGCCTCTTCATCATAGTGCTAGACACGTGATGAGAGGAGGGTGACCTTAGCTGGTAGGACAGCCTTGGATCCGAACACCACGAAGTAAGGGGAGACCCTAGTGTTACGGCTGGGCTGGGTGTACAGTCCCCAGACCACAGTAGGCAATTCCTTGAGCCACCGACCAGGCTTAAGATCTTTGTCATCTTGGTATACCCTTTTGCACAATGCATTAATAATCATACCATTAGCTCGCTCCACCTGTCCGTTTGCTCGAGATGAGCAATGGACACGTATTTGACGTTGATGCCATTTTTGTCACAAAAGTCAAAAAACTCATCGCTAGTGAACTGGGAGCCCAAATCGGTGATGATGGTGTTGGGTATGCCAAACTAGTGGATGACATCATCAAGGAACTGAACCGCTTTCTCAAACGAGGCTTTCTTGACGGCTTTGTACTCAATCCACTTGGAGAATTTATCAATGAGCACAAAAATGCACGTGTGACCACTAGGAGCCTTCTTGAAGGGACCAATCATATTGAGTCCCCAGAATGAAAATGGCCAAGCGATTGCGATGGTCAGGAGTTCATGTGCAGGTACATTGGCAAACATCTGGCAATTCTTACATCGGCGCACGTAATCTTCTGCATCAGGGACGGCTGTCATCCAGTAGAACCCTGCTCGGTAGGTTTTGCCGACCAGCGTCCGGGATGCCGCATGGTTACCACAAGTGCCTACGTGAATATTCTTCAGAAGCTCTAAACCCTCTTTCTGGGTGATGCACTTTTGGTAAATCATGGACCTTGGACCCTTACGCATCATCTCATCGTTAACCATGAGGTAGGCACGGGCTTTGTGGACTAACTGTTGGGCTTCGATCTTATCCTCCGAAACAAGGTGGTCATTCAGGTATCTGATAAAGGGCTCTCTCCAGTCAGGCTGGGGAGGCACTGCCAGCTCGGCTCACTCATCATCCGGTGGCTGCTCACTACCGTCGTTAGATCCCTGCTGGCCGAGGTAGCTATCCTCGTCCTCTTTAGCCTTGCCACTAAGCATCGCTATGAGCTGGTCGGTAGCGGTACTGGGCAAGTGCTTCATAAGCCTGATCGGGAATCTAAGGCTTGATCAAATCTTCAATGAAAATGCCAGGAGGTACCTCTGCTCGAGATGATCCAAGCTTGGATAGCTCATCAGCACCTATGTTCTCAGCGTGAGGTACATGGATGAACTCTAGTCCATAGAACTTATTCTCTAGCTTGCGAATCTCGGCCACATAGGCATCCATCTTTTCATTGACTACGTCCCAGTCTTTGTTGACCTGTCGGATGACCAGAGCAGAATCTTCGTACACCAGGAGCCATTTTATACCCAGCTCAACTGCAATGCGGAGGTCGTGCAAGGTGGCTTCGTATTCATCCACATTGTTGGATGCCTTAAAGTGGATGCGCAAGACATAATGGAGCTTGGCCTTGGAAGGAGAGATGAAATAGACCCCTGCTCCAGTGCCATTGATGTTCAAGGAACCATCGAAGTACATCTGCCAGTGGTCAACAGACGCATTGGCCAGAGGCAGGTTAAGGTCTGACCACTCCACAATGAAATCTACGAGGGCTTGAGATTTCATAGTCTTGCAGCTGCGAATGTTCAGCGTGAACTTGGATAGCTCTAATGCATATTTAACAATACGGTCCCTAGCATCTCTATTATGGAGAATGTTGCCAAGCGTAGCTTTCGTGGCCACTGTGATTTTGTAGGCCTGAAAGTAATGGAGGAGCTTGCGCTTGGTGATCAGGAGCACGTAGAGTAGCTTCTGAACGTGATTGTAACACTACTTGGTTTTGTTGAGAACCTTGCTAACGTAGTGGACTGGGCAGTGTACATCGTAGACATGCCCAGGTTCCTCACGCTCGACCACCATCATGGTGCTGACCACGTTAGTCGTGGCAGTAATGTAGAGGAGGATGTCCTCGCCCTCTCATGGGACCATGAGTACTGGGAGAGTCACAAGGTACTCCTTGAGCTGCTTGAAGGCTTTGTCAGCCTCCTTTGTCCACTCAAACTACCTTTTAGCCTTGAGAAGTTTGAAAAAGGAAAGACCTTTCTCGCCCATGCTGGAGATGTAGCGGCTCAGGGCCGCCATGCACCCAGTGAGTTTCTGGATATCCTTGATGCTTCGTGGTGGTTGTACGTACAACATGATTTAAACCTTCTCAGGATTTGAGCATATGCCATCCTGCTGACAGCGTTGTCGAGTAGGATCCCGGAAGGGACACCAAAGATGCACTTGTTGGGATTTAGTTTCCACTGAAATTTGTTGAGGGCCACGAAGGTCTGTTGGAGGTTGGCAACCAGTGTTTGGGACTCCTTGGTCTTTACCACCACATCATCTACATATGCCTCGACAAGGTCATAGGTGATCTCATGCTCGAGACAGGCCTGGATGGCCCGCTGGTAGGTAGCTCCGGTGTTCTCGAGGCTAAACGACATGGTCGTGTAGCAGAAAGCACCGAATGGGGTGATGAAGGCCATCTTCTCCTGGTCCTCCTTTTTGAGGGCTATTTGGTGATAGCCTAAGTAGCAATCTAGGAAAGGGAGCAGCTCGCAACCTACATTAGAGTCTACAACTTTGTCGATTCAAGGGAGATTGAAAGCCTATTTAGGATAGTGTTTGTTGTGATTGGTGTAATCAACACACATGCTCCATTCATTATTCTTTTTTAGTACAAGAACCAGATTGGCTAACCACTCTAGGTGATACACCTCTTTGATAAAGCCAGCTGCTAGAAGCTTGGCTACTTCTACCCTAATGACTTCCTTGCAGTCACGTGTGAACCATCACATCTTCTGCTTGATCGATTTAGCGGTCTTCAAGACATCAAGTTAGTGCTCGGCCCTTTTCCTCGGAACACCTGGCATGTCGGTGGGTTTCCACATGAAGACACTGATGTGCTTTCAAAGGAATTGGATGAGTCCATGTTCCTATTTCAGGGGAAGGTCTGCCCTGATTTTTGTGGTCTTCGAGGGTCAGTTGGATCAAGCTGGATCGCCTTGTGCTGCTTGACATTGTTGGAAGGCCATCGAGCGAACCCGACCAGGACCTCAAGATCTACTGGGGCACATCCTTGACTCCCAAGCTAGTGTGCTCCATGGTGTGCTTCAGCTCCTCAAACTCCGTAGCTGTGTAGGCGTCGAACTCGCCCACACGAGCCATGAAGACGTTGCCGTGCAGGGACAAGACGCAATGCTCGGTTGGGACTTTCAACACAAGGTACCCATAATGAGGAACCGCCATGAACTTGGTGATCCCTAGTAGGCCAAGGATGGCATGGTAGATGCCCTCGAAGTCGGCCACGATGAAGGTGATGTGGTTGATGCGGAAATGCTGCTTCGTCCCGAACTAGACAGGCAATGTGATCTACCCGAGGGGGTATGAGAGTTTGCCCAGCATGATGCCCCAAAACGGAGACTCATATGGCTTGAGGTTCTCCTGCTTCAGCCCTAGCTCCTTGAAGGCTAGATAGAACAGGATGTTCAGGGCGCTGCCACCATCAATGAGCACCTTCTCAAACCAAAATAGAGACTTGTATGGCTTTAGGTTCTCCTGCTTCAGCCCTAGCTCTTTGAAGGCTGGATAGAATAGGATGTTTAGGGTGCTACCACCATCAATGAGCACCTTCTTGAACCAGACGCCCTCTATCATCGGGTCAAGGACCAGCGGAACCAACCAGCATCGATGATTTTGGCCCACGTATCATTGTGGCTGAATGATATGGGTTGGTTGGACCAGGCGGGCACCTTGAAATCCGTGACAAAGTCATCAGTTTCCTGGATAGCCACGATGGCTCATGTCAGTAGCTTCTTGTCATGGGCGTTCTCCAGTCTGACCTTACCGCCAAAGATGACGGCAATCACATTCTTTGTGGGATCCCTGTAGGCGTGCCGTAGTTTTTGACCTTGAGCTTCTTCCTCGTCGGCGTCCTCCTGCTGGACGGCTTTCTTGGCTTTTGCTTTCAAGGCCGGGCGCAACTTTTGTTTACCATATTCTCAAGTGCCTTTGTAAGGACTCTGTACTCACCTAGTGTGTGACCCTTGTCGAGCTCTTCATCGTTCACCCACTTCTGGCCTTTTACTGCGTTGACAAAGGAGTCATTGCGGTTACACCGGCCACCTTTGTAGGCATCCTGACCATGGCGCTTGAAGGAGCGATTGTCGTCTTGGTGATCAGGGTCATGGTTGCCATGACGGTTGCCACAGCAATCATCCCGTCGAGCTGCTCAGCGGTCCTAATTGCTATCGCGATTGTGGTGATCATCACGGCGGTAGTTGCAACCGAAAGGGATGGGGTCGCCTTGGTTCAGCCCATCGTTGAGATGAGCAAACCTATGGGCGATAGAGAGGAGCTCTTCCATGGTTCTTGGTCACTCGAGGAGCAACTCCTTCTTGAGGTCCAGACCATGTGGTTGGACCATGCCGGTGACGAAGATGTGACGTCGGTCACATGATTTCATGTGTCGAAGAAATGCTACTGTCGCAGCGATTCCCTTAGACAATGCCATACCTACGCCAGGGTATACTTGGTGCTCGGCTAGACGCAGGTGGGCTTGAAGTTGTCGATGAACATCTGCCTGAGCTGTGGCCAGCCGTGGATGCTGCCAGGATGCTGGCAGAGCAGCCAGGAGGTAGCGACGTTGCTCAAGACTACCAGGAGGTAGTTGCCCATGATGTACTGGTCACCACCAGCTGCTCGGACGGCCACCTCGTACAGCATGATCCAGTGCTCAGAATCGTCCTACCCATCGTACATCTTGACATCCCCAATCCAGAAGTTCTTTGGCCAGACGATGGCCTTGAGGTCCTCCGAGAACGGGGCTGGCCCATTCATGTGCCATCGAGCATGATAATGTTCGTTGAGGTGGTTGCGGAGATCATGGTCCCCGGGGTGCTCAGCTTCCTAATTGCGCTCGGCACGGTGGTTGGCCTGTTGCCGGTTAGCACGCTGACAATTGTCGTGTTGGCGCTATTGGTTGTCGCGTGGCACCTCTCATGGGGCGTCATTGGCATGGGCCTGCCAAGGCTATTCGGGTGGAGGTTCGCCTTGGTTGGATTCATTGTCGGCGCCACACTCCACAGGTTGGTAGTGACGACTGACCGATGTGACATGGTCAGTGAACTAGCAGAGTGAAGCTGAACCACTTGTGCTTTGACAACGATCAAGAAATCACGGATTGCTTCGACCCTGGGTGTGTTCAGGGGAAGTTGGTCGAGCTGATCCGTGGCCATGGGAGTTTCATGGATGAGTTGACTCCCACCATGTTGAACTTGCCATTGAGATCGCGTTGAAGGTGGCGAGGCCAAGGGCCCACGTCGTTACCACTGTTGCCACCATTGTTGGCGATGTTCGCTTCTTGTGCTTCCAGGAGGCGCTGGCGTGCCCGATCAGCGTTGCAAGCATCTCTGGTCACTTTTTCCTGCTCCATCTTATTTGGAATAGGGGGCTCATCCACGCTGACCGCGAACACCACACCATCGAACCCCGATGGAAATCTTGGGGTGTCCGGTGCTGTGCTAGCGGACTAGGTCCAGTGAACTGGCATGGTCAGGCTCTTCTCCTTGACGTTCTCCTGACTCTGGACCTCAGGGTCTTCTTCGTCAGAGAGGAGGTACTCGGTATAGTCGAAGGAGCTGGAGGGCGTCCTGTCGAGCCCTAAGAGCAGGTCGGACATGGCGCCGTCTTTGGGGATCGTCCTGTTTGATCTGGAGGGGACCTGCTCTAGGGCCACCATGCCAACCATGGGCCTTGGGTCTTCTGAGACTAGAACTAGGTTAGGATCTAGGTACAGGAAGTGATCGTCACGTCGCTAGGGAGCGATCTGCATGTTCCTCACGTAAGACGCGAATGCGTTGCTCAACCCGTGCAGGAAAACAGGTGCTCTACTTGGGCCGGGAGTAGATGCATTTGCCGCCTTGGTGCAGGTTGCATCTGCTATGCCCGGTGCTACTGTCTTTGTGATGCTCGGGCCGGACGAGCAGCCTTGCTGAGCATGAGCTGGCGCTAGTGCATGTTGATAAACTCATCCAGCCTAACTTTTGGCAGAGCACGCGCGACAGCCAGAGTTGGATCTGGTCGGCGCTGGTGGTGAGCCTGATTGTGCACGGGGTGCTACTATTGGTGCCCCTGGTTGGGCACGGGATGACATTGGCGCTGTTCCACCATAGTGGGGGGCCCACCCCGGCATGCGGCCGGGGACCCTTCATGGCGGTTTGCGGGCGGTGCTCGGGCCAGAGCCAGACTTGGATCTGGTCGCCATGGGCCAATGGGTTGGCCTGTATGTCCTCACCGGTGCCAAGCGTTGCCAACCTAACAGACAGGTGGCTGCCCACGGGCCACGGGCAGACTTGGATCTGCGCGGCGTGGTTGGTTGTGGCTAGGTCCGCCCTGCTGAGGAGCAGTGCGTTGTGCTCGGGCTGCCGGCAGATTTGGATCTGCACGGCCTAAGCGGTCGGAGCGGTTCATACACCCGCGCCGACATGGATGGACAGGGGTGAAATCCAGGTACTCTTCATGAAGCCGTGCAGGGGTGGACTCCACGTACTCTAGGATCTCAGCCAGACCTGCTCCATGCCGATCGATCATGTCGATCAGATCGGAGTTATCGATATGCCTCCTCTGTTAACAAGGAAGCCGCCAATTTGCTGTCGGCGTTGCCACCATCTCTGTGACCATCATGGGCAATGCGGACGACCCTGGGGGCGGTGCCGAGATCTGGGTTGTTGGTGAAGTGGTTGGCGCGGTCGGTGCTGGGGCCGACTGCGTCACAGCCGGAGCTGGGACCGGCTGTGCTGCTCCCACGAACGTGAGGGATGTCGCCACGCCGGTGGTCCAAGTGAACTTCTCGATAGTGAGGGAGACGCCCGTCTTGAAGTTCATGGAAGTTGGGAATGAAACCATCTGGATTGTCTACTGATCAGATCACGCACCCTCTACCTTGCGCACCACTGTCGATGAAACCTCCTTAGCAGTCTACCACGGGATACCCCGAGGTAGTAGATTTGCAATGAGGACGCGCTAAGACCTATGATCTAGATGTGAGACGCAAGACAAATAACCAGGACAACCAGGGTTTATCCAGGTTCAGGCCGCTCAGAAGCGTAACACCCTACATCCTATGTCTCTGCTGCTTTATTGATGAGGATCAGAGTACAATGACCAAAAAAGATCAGATGCGTTCTAGGGGGTCCTTGTCTGCCTTATATAGTCAGGGGCAAGGTTACATATCTAGGGTTTCCCTATGGTCGGTTACACTGCGCCGCATCTTTGGAGGACATGAAGATCTAACCAACTAAGACTCCTTGCACGGCAAGCAGCCTTCAGCACCCGCGCGGCCCAACAACCTGGGCGGTAGCGGACCACGGGCTCTGTCTTGTCATCTAGCCCACCGACTAGGAGAGTGATGAACTAGCCTTTGTCTTCTGGTGTAGGCCATCTGGTCCAAGCAGCCCAAAGCCTAGCCGTGAGGGTGTTCGGGGTCTATACCCCCACACTTCCCCCAATGTATTGCTCACACTTTTGGATAGTGCTTTCACTCACATTTGCAGTTTATTGGTGGCTTGTCTCACATTACCTCACTCCTACCTATATAGTATTTGTATCCTGTTGAAGAAATGACAATGTAGTTTTTTTGAACATCATAAACTCATTATCCTTGTTTTTTTATATGATGCCACTAGATATTCTCATGGAAAAATAGAACAATGTATAAAACAAATATATTTATGCTGGAAGATTCTATAGTGGGGCGCACATCTCCTCTCTCTATAAGCTCCCATTGCCTATAAAATATGCGCCGGTCCTTGCCATGTTATTAATACTAGGAGAATATCCCGCGCGTTGTCGCGGAAATTGCTGGTAAAAGTATCCTAATGTGAATAGTACATGTAAGTGAATGATTTTTATCATATGTGATTTATTAATGTGAATAGCTTAATGAAACATAATGACATGTGTTAGTTGGATGTATTAGTGGATGGTGTGGACACTTTGCATGACGAGATCGAATGTGCTAGTGGAATGTTGAGTGGAGTGTGGACACTTTGCTTGCAAAGAGAAATAGCTAGTGGGGTTTATCTATATAAGAGATATAGATGTGAGAAGGGTAATAGGTAGAAGTGTGTGTGTGGATCGACGTACCTACTCAATGATCTCATCTTCTATAGCCTTGATGTTCCATTGGAGCTGGTTAGATAGATACATTTTTTTGCGCACTATTTAAATTGATGAAAAAATAATTACATAGATAATTGCACTAATTTGTGGTGCAATTTTTGTTAAGTCTTGCTTATACTCTGTAGAATTATTTTTTTGGCTACTACTCATATAACTCTTTATTATGGTATTATCACACTCATTCCTTGGGGCATTTTTCTCACTAGTTCCTATGACCATAGGGTCGATCATAATAAAGTTAATAGTTAGAAGCTAAAACTATAACAAATGTTTGCTATGAGCCTATAAGCCAACATTAAATTAGTTACTTGTTGAATAGTTCTTTGAGTGGCCTGGTCCATAAGGATGGAAATTTACCAAACTGTTTCTTTTTGCAAATCCAAACTTGTTGAACACCTATTTAGCTGAATGTCGGACACTCGACAACACATGACACTCGGCGAAAAGGTTTGAGAAGGGGCTTGGCTATGCACTACGGGTTGGTGCTATCAAGCGCGTTCAAGAGCACCCATGGGTGCGCTCACCTGCGAGTCGTGGTGCTAGGCGTAGCTTGGTGGGGCATCCACGCTTTCGTCATCAGGGCTACATCAGCGGACGGAAAGCTAAGCGATGGCTGGGAAAAAGAAAGCAGGAGTGTGATTCTTCATGAGTGAGAATGAGACAGCATGGTCGGACGAAGGGAAACAGCGTGGGATGGAGGGAGCGTTTAGAGAATCTCAAACACACTACCTAAATAGCTCAAAGAAATACAAAGATCTTCTTTACATTTATTTAAAATAATTAAAGTGAGAGGAAGGAAAGTGTAGTAGCTTCAAGTTTCGGATCCCAGTCTAACTGGCGTAAAGGAGCCGAGATTCTGAACTACTTCATTGTACTTTTACTAGCTCCCATCGTCCACTGTAAGAGCTAGCATTTTATCTTTTGAGCTTGTTATCTTAAAAGAATTATCATCTAAACTCTATAATATTGCGGGTTCGTCGTTCATCTTTTGGTGAATGCTATAGTAGAGGGGTCTTAATGCCACAGGTAGCCCCTTGGGTGCACACTTTGTTTGCTCTCGATTTTCCACGGATTGAGAAGGTAGGCGGCAGGTGGTGACAGCCTTGTCCGTCCTTTGTACGTAATCCACTCACATGTGTTTTGATACAGGCCACAGGCCAGAGGTGCTTGGTGTGTACCCAATTAAGTATAAGCCGAATCCCAAAGTAAGATACAGTGATCAGACGTTAAAGCTCTTTTAAGAATATCTACTCCTAAGAAAAACTCTCACCTAAATAGATTAATTCCATCTCATAAAGTGAACTAGTGGAAAAGCCTGAAATCACCGTTCCTTTGGAAAAATATAAATACGATATGGTTGAAGTCCTACAATAGTACTTCCGTGCGCTTGCAGATTTTTCTACTGACGCTAAGAAGCGCCAAGAAGTAGCTAGAAGTTATTAGTGTACCTTGTTCTTAGTAGCTCACTAGAAATAGAATTAACAACATAGCTTGTTTGAGAGCCATAGTAATCATAACACACTAGTATATTGGTAGGTGGTTTGCATTTTATTAGAGCTACAACAAAATGCTTTTACACATTTTAATTCTCTAATACTTTGCTCTTGTATTTTTGTAGACTTTTTATTAGGCTATTCAATTCACCCCGTCCAACCACTTAGGACCATACAGATTCCTCTCATGGTTATCCAATGACTTGTGATGAGTTGACAAAGACATAATTGAACACAAGTTTGACATTGATCCAACTTTTAGATCCAAGTAGCAAAAGCTAAGAAAGTTAGTTGAAGATAGAATACAAGCTGCAAGTGCGGAAGTTCAAAGATTACTCTATGAAAAGTCAAAACAGAAGTACGGTTTACAACCTTGCTAGCAAACAAAGTCAGAATGGAAAATGGAGAATGTGTATTGATTTCATAGATTTAAACAAATGTTGTCCCAAAGACAACTTTGTACTTCCATGAATTGGCACACTAGTTGATCAGGCAATTGGTAGTGAAATGCTTTGTTTACTAGATTGCTTCTCTAGGTGGCACCCAATTTGGATAAAACAAGAGGATGAAGAATTCACAAGTTTCATCATCCCACTCAGAACATATTGCTTTGTGAGAATGGCTTAGAGGCTTCACAATGCTAGCACAACATTTGTAAGAATGACGTCAAGAGTATTGCGTGATCAAATTGGAAAAAAAAATCTCTTATCATATGTTGATGACTTAGTGGTCAAAAGCAAGAAAAAAGAATATCACATCAAAGTTCTCCAAGAAACATTATAAAACCTTGAAGAAGCAAACTTGAAACCGAATCTAGAAAAATGCAGGTTTGGAGTCCAAAAAGGAAAAACCTTAAGATACATTGTATCAACAAATAAAAGGGATTTGTCGACGTTAGGAACCTGGGGGTGTCCTAAGCCAACGAGTAAACGTATGTGTGCATAACCCGTTCGGATGGTGATGCAAGAAGAACACAGCGATTTATCCTGGTTCGGGCAAAGAAGGCCCTACGTCCAGCGGGGGGAGAAGATTTGTATTATCTTGCACCTAAGTGCTTGTACAGGGGCGAATACAAGCAAAGGAGAGAATTCAAGGGGGGTCGAGTATAGAGCGAAAGAGTTATTCAGAGTCTAGGAGTCTGCCTAGGCGTGTGTTCGGTTGTTCATGAGATCGTTGTCTGGAGTCGGTTCTTCGTTCGATTGGGCCTCTCCTTTTGTTGTGTATCCTGGCGTCCCCTTTTATAGGCTAAGGGGAGGCACAGGGGTACAAGTGTCCTGGTTCGATGACGCAGTGATGACGTTGCGGGTCATGGCGGTCAACTCGAGGCCACTGTAGAGACGTGCGCTGAGCATGGCTTGGAGTTGACAGGCGTCCTTCGGAGGCGTGGTTGCAGACTGGCGAAAGACGCGATCCCCTGTAGAGGACGTGCGAGTCCTTGTTGGGGTCGCATCGAGAGTTGTTGGCGCAGCTTTCGAGGTCGATGTGGGTTGACCGGAGGGTGTCGACACATACTCGAGGCCCAGTCGAGGGGTGGCCTCGAGCGTAGTGGTTGAACGGATAAGATTGAACTTAGGGAATCCGATGTCGGTTGTTTGTCGCGTAGCGCGTCAAAGGGTGACTGGAGGGCGTCGACACGTACTCGAGGCCCAATCGAGGGGTAGCCTCGAGCGTAGTGGTTGAACGGATAAGATTGAACTTAGGGAATCCGATGTCGGTTGTTTGTCGCGTAGCGCGTCGAGGGGGCCTCGAGCGGCTTAACAGTGCTGAGTACGGCGTAACAGTGCCGTGCAGACCGATGCACGTCCCCAGTATGGGCGGTAAAGCGGGATTCGACTGCTGTACGGACCACTGTGCGGCTACTGTAGCTATACGATTGGACGAGGTTAGGTAGTTTTGCATCAAATGCGCTGTCGGACGCACCCGGAGTTGGTGGATCGAGGGGGGGCTCGACCCTTGTCGTATCGAGGCGTCCGTCCCGCCGGGGCCTCGATACTTGACGCGGGGTCCCCTCTCTCGAGTGATCATCAGTTGGTGACGTCAGCAACTTGTCGAGGGTTGCGACAGAAGTTAAGTATCCTGTTGTGGGTCGGCCCGGTGTGTATTTGTCGATGGGCCCCGGTGGGTCGAGGATGTACGGTCTGGTCTTGCATGTGTTTTTTCGAGGGTCCCCGTGAGATTAATCTGAGGGTAAACTCGGGGTTCAACCGAAAACAAGGGAGGTTTAGGGTATCCCTACTCTCGGTAACTGACAGGATTAAACCCAGTCCAGACAAAGTTTAAGCAATCTTGAACATGATAGTTCGAAAACAACATACATGATTAATTATGAATGCATCATTGAGTAGTTGAGTAACGAATACGAAGAGAATGATATGTAAATCTATTGCTACAAACGTTAAATTGGTATGATTCGATTCTTGATCTCTGTCATTGCTATAGTAATGTTTGTTGAAAAAGATACATTTTAGCATGTACATTATTCTCACTCTTTTTTCTATCAGTAGGGCCCACTTCAGAGTTTGTAACGAGGCTTTAGATTTTTCCAGTGCTATATATGGCATGTAAAAAGATAACGGGAGAACAATATCTTTGTACTTCCTATTGACCCAGACTTTAGGAAGAAAGCAATAAAGCTACTAAAAGTATGCCAGCCTTTAGTGAGAAAGCAATTGGACCTGCTAGTAACAGTATGCAGTTTGCAGTGGTAAATAACCTTGGCATCCGCCGGCGATGTGAGCGTTGCCATGGTAACAGTAGTCGCAGTGGTGCGTGTAGCCGCGCCCATGGCAAAGAAATAGCTTTGTGTTCACTCTTGCAGACCGTGCTGTGTACGTTTCTACAGCGCAGACCGTGCTTGACCCCGAAATCGAGGAGAAAGGGGGCCACCTCGAATCCGTCCGCCTGCTGTTGCTTGTTACGCAGTGTGTAACTAACAGTGAGTTAAAGTAAATGGAGTATTAACATGCATCCATATCCTTTTTGCCTGAGTGGAATTTTTGTATTTTGATCTTTTTTAAAATATTTTTTACAAATAACCTACTGTCAAAATATTTTTCAAAAATAAACTATTTTTTGACGTATTAGATGTCGAGGTATAAGACTCGACGTTATGTCAGACGACACCGAACTTTTGCCACGTTAGCACGAACTCTGATGACGGCTGCTACGAAGACATTGGCCCCCCTGCATCGACGTTGTATTACTCAACGTCAACGCGCAGACCTCGGGTGGCACCTCGACGTAGCATAACTCGACGCCGAGGTCTGGACACACAGCACCCACAGCAGTACGACAGTAGCAGCCTCAGACGTGCAGCAGCAGCCCCAGTGACAAGTGCAGACGTGCAGCGGAACTGCAGAAGTACAGCAACACCGCGGGCCCACCCACTTAATGCCTCCGGCCTCTCCTCACTCCTTCACACAGTTTGAATGAACGATGCAGTACTACTCGCCCACAGTGTGCAGGTACTACTCGCCCTCTCCAGTAGGCCCCACAGCAGGAAATAAGCATCGACCATGTAGGCTGCAGTGTGCAAACGAATTTTTAGCACCACAGCTACCCGTACAGTGTAGTAGTATGCAGTAGTGCTTCAAGTGAAAAGAGAGGAAGTTACACCACACCAGGGCTTGTTTAGTTCACCCCTAAATTTTAAATTTTTTTACTTTGTTTTATCATATTAATTTTTATCTGCATATATGGAGCATTAAATATAGATAAAAAAATAACTAATTACACAGTTTAGTTGGAAATCACGAGATGAATCTTTTGGGCCTAGTTGGTCCACGATTAGACAATATTTATCAAATAAGATGAAAATGATACTATTCATTAGATTCACTTTTTTCACAGAGTAAACAAGGCCCAGGACCAGGAGCACACTGCGGAAGGCTACTCCACCCACGTAATTTTACCTTACTTTTATTTATTTATTTATTTATTTTCTTAAGTAATTATGCAAATATATCTTTCAAATATTTTTCTAAGCAACACTCTTTATCCTTTTTAATTTATTTCCTTTTGCTAACTAAGTTAAACATTTTAAAATTTTTAATACTTATTTAGTATCATACATTGGGAGCATGTTAGATGCGGGGAATGCTAATTGGAATTGTATCAAGAACTATATACAAAAGAATAGGAAAAAAGCCTCGAGTAGAAAAATGGAATCCGAGATAGAATTGTTCGTGTGACGAAAATTTTCCCTTTTTGAATTCCTTTTTTAGTATCTGAAGCAAAAATAAGAAAAGATGGTCACGCTTCGCTGACCTATCGCGTGGTAAAGAGAAGAGAGTACGAAAGAATTGTAAACAGAGCAGAAATTTGGGGAAAGTAGAAATCTTTTGACTACATTAAAAAGTGACACATTATCTTTAGGACAGAGGGGCGCGAGCGTGCCAAGTGAGTACGACACGTGTTAAAATGAAAACAAGAAAATATGTAAAGGCAGAGATAAGAAAAAACAATAATAATAAACAAGAAATAAAGTAGGGTACTAAAAACAGTAAAGTGTTTTTCGTTTCAATGAACATTAAATTGTTTTTAAGTAGTAGGATGAAGTGGAAAATAAAATAAATTTTGGTTTTGTCCAAAAAAGGTACAAGTAGTAAATAAAAAAATTAATTAAAAAAACAATGGGTGCAATACTAGGAAAGAAAGAAAACAAAAAAAGCATTGATGGACAAAGATAAAAAAAATTAAAGGAAATGAAATTAAGAAATGGGTACAATAAAATGTGTTTTAGGTAGTTGGAAACAATAATTACGAAAAATTTATATTGAGTGAAATAAATGTAAAAAATAAAAATATACTTACTTAATCATTGAGAAATGTAAATAAATAAATATTAGTAAAAAACGGATGAAGAAAATGTAAAAAAGAAAATAAAAAATACTCAATAAAAAGATAGGCGAAGGACTCAACAGCAGGTAGGTGGATAAAGATAAAAAAAATTACTGTAACTGCGAATGGTGTGTGAAAGAGTGAGGAGGTGCACCCGCACGTAGTGGGTACTGCTGTGCGTCCGCGCTGTGCTGCGTTACTGCTGCGTACTGCTACTGCTACTGCTAGATGTTGTTATACTGCTGCAGCACGTTTGACACTGCTACTGTCGTACTGCTGTGGGCGTTGAGTGCCCAGACCTCGGCGTCGAGTTGTGCCACGCCGAGGTTTGCGCCTTGGCATCTCAACGCCGATGTGCGCGGGGCCCAATGACTTCGTGGCAACTGCGACCAGAGTCCATGCTGACGTGACAAAAGTTCGGCATCGGCTGACACAGCGCCGAGCCTCATACCTCGGCGTTGTGTCCTAATACGCCGAAAAACGGTTCATTTTTAAAAAATGTTTCGACAGGGGGCTATTTGTAAAAAAATATTTTTAAAAAGACCAAAATGCAAAAATTCCACTGTGCCTGAACAGGGTTTAAGGTAAGGAAGAACCTTTATCGCTCCGGGCCTTGATACGTAAAGTAGAGGAGGGCAGTATATAGGAGGAATAAAGATTTGTCAGAGTTCCAAGCATCTCTCACGAGTTGTTTGCTGAAGACTCATTAATTTTGGTCGAGTAAAATGCACAA
The DNA here is from genome assembly GCA_023333625.1 of Bothriochloa decipiens. Classification (NCBI taxonomy): domain Eukaryota; kingdom Viridiplantae; phylum Streptophyta; class Magnoliopsida; order Poales; family Poaceae; genus Bothriochloa; species Bothriochloa decipiens. The sequence goes on from CM041633.1 coordinate 17,089,615, forward strand.
CTTGTTCGTCTATGTCACTTGGGTCCACAACAAGATTTTGAACCCAAATGCACTTTCAATGCAAGTCTCCGACCGAGCACGCGGGCGATATTGATCCCCCAGCCGGAAGCTCTGTTTTGACAACCCGCACTTTATGCCAAGGCACCGGGGCCATCTGCTCCCGAGACGTCAAGTGGGGGATAGCGCACACAGCGTCGTCAAATAAGACATGACTTCGTGCCTTGTTATTCAAGAGAAGTACGAATCAGCTGGTAAATAATGGGGACGAGTGAGACAAGACAAACTCAAAAGCAATTTACTACTCGATCTAATCTGGATAACACTTTTATTAAAGATAGAAAGTGGAAACAGTGGAATCGTAATACAGAAACAAAAGCGATGGTGAGAAACAGATATCGAGTTTAATTATCTAAAAAAATGACAAGCTAACGAATCCTCTTATGCTAATGCGAAACAGAGTGGCGCTACCTAGGGTACCTTGCAGACATCATCATCTCTTGCTCCAAGCTGTATCTTCTGGTACATGGGTTCTCACTTCTTTGCCCTGTTCCACTCAGTGATGGATTGTCCATCGTAATGCTGTCATTTCTGGGTTCCATAGTTATAATACCATCTCTGTTATAATTGTTGTGACCCTGAAGCCCGTGTAGTGTATGTTCCACCTGTCGCATCGTTGGCCTTTCCTCAACTCTTGGATTTATACATGATGCTGCAAGTGTAGCAACTTCTTGGACTTCTATGCCTCCCTCCTCCATAACTTGTGGATCTATTATCTGGACCAGATTTCCCTGAGAAAGTAGTTTACCAAAATGGGAAACAAGGCCATTTCCTTTGGGGGACAAATACGTAGATGGTTTCTTCCTACTGAGCAACTCCATAAGAATTACGCCAAAACTGTAGACATCACTTTTCTCGGTAATTCGGAAGGTTTGGTCGTACATAGGATCCAAGTATCCAATTGTTCCCTGAACCCTCATTATCAGCCTAGTTCGTTCTACTTGGATGTACCTTGAAGCTCCAAAGTCTGCAATCTTTGATGTCATCCTATCATCAAGGAGTATGTTTTGGGACTTAATGTCTTTATGTATTATTGGGATTGAAACTGATGAGTGAAGATAGGCAAGAGATGTTGCTATCTCAGTTGCAATCCTAGGCAAGAGATGTTGCTATCTCAGTTGCAACCCTCAGTCTAGTGCCCCATGATAGAGATGGTTCTTGAGCATGAAGATGATGATAAAGGGTCCCATTAGAGATAAACTCATACACCAACAATGGAACCTCGGTCTCTAAGCAACATCCAAAGAGTTTTACCACATTCTTATGGTTGATCTGTGAGAGGATTGCTACCTCATTTATGAACTCATTTATTTCTTCTTGGACTGTAATCTTTGACTTCTTGATGGCTATGACATGTTTATCTGATAAGATTCCTTTGTAAAATGTACCATGACCTCCACCACCAAGCTCACGATCTTTGTCGAAATTGTTTGTTGCCTTTGCAAGCTCATCCACTGGTATGATCATCCTTTCAGCAATGTCAGCATTTTGGGATACCAACTGTTGCAACAATTGTCCACGGTTTTGGTTGAAATACTTTTGTTTGAGTGCTTTTGTCTTGTGTACTTTAACCTTGCGGCGTACTAATATTATGCTGACAACCAGAAACAGGAGTGCCGGACCACTAGCTACTGACAAACCAATGATTAAACCTGAAAATGTACATATATGCATATACTATGTTATTGTTTTCTCAAGCTATATATGCATATGCATCCTTTTTAAAAAAATTATATGCATATACATAACAAAATGCCAAAAGCATCATCAGGGAGAAGTAAATAATAAGAATCGAGTAGTGACTGTTACCGGTGGCTGTGGGGGAACTGGCGCAGCCGTGGAGCTTGTAGGGGTTACCGTGGGTTCCTCTCGGGCACAGGCACTGGAAGGGTGGTTGTTGGCCGGGGTTCAATTCTGCAATGTGTAACTATGGTCACACAAACAGAGTTAAAGTAGAGTTACAGCAAGGGGACCCCTTAGTTATCACCGTACTTGATTTTTATCTGCCTTGATACACAAAGTCAAGATAGGAGAAATAAAGGTCAGTCACAGAGTTCCAAGCTTCTCTCATCGGCTGTTATTTTGCCGATGACTCATTAATTTTGTTCCGTGCAATTAGGGAGAATGCTACACATTTCCAGTACTGGACCTCTATGAAGAATGCTCTGCTGGACATGTCATCCATAAACAAGAGTCTGTAGTGATATTCAGCAGAAACACCGAGAGTGAGAAGAAAGCAGTTGTCATTTCAAGCTCCGAACTTAACCTAGGTCCAGGAAACGTTTAATGACGAGTACCCGTACATGATGGGCGGGAACAAAAACCTTTGAATATTAATAATGTTGGGGGTCACTACTATAGAATTGAACTTTCGTGACGTTACTAAAACCCCCTCCGTGGAGGGCTCTTTTTTTGGCCGCTGCGGTAAATCATGGGATTTACCGCAGCGAGCACTTTTAATTTACCGTGGCGGGTACTGTTGCCCGCTGCGGTAAATCGATTTACTGCAGCGAGCACTTTTAATTAACCATGGCGGGCACTGTTGCCCGCTGCGGTAAATCGATTTACCGCAACGGACATCATAATATGTCCGCTACAGAAAATACATATTTTTCATGGCGGGCATATTAAGATGTCCGCTGCGGTAAATCGATTTACCACAGCGGACGTCTTATAAGGCCCGCAATAGAAAACACCGGCCCAGCCCAGGCCTAGGCAAAGTCCATTGCAATAGGTCCGTTTATAAACAAGGACTTAGGGTTTCTTCAGCCATTCTTGAGCAGACCCTCCTCACTGCCCGTCCTCGCGGTCTTCCCCGCATGCGCGCTCCTCTCCTTCCCTCTCTCAGAGTCGCGCCGCACAAGCACAAGCACAAGCATCCCCTCCCTCTCCCTCTCCCACCACACAAGAACGATGCTTGCATCCCCTCCCTCTCTCCACTACACGCATGCATCCCCTCCCTCACTCTACTGCACGCATGCATCCTCTCGTCCAGATTGAGGTGAGGGGCTTCAGTGGTGTGGGAATCACGCAGTGCCTCCTTCCCTTCCTTGGTGAATATGGCGAGGACGCCGTTCTTGTTGCGTATCCGACGAGAATGGTGGCGGATCCAGCCTCCATCAACTCCAACCTCCTTCAGCTCGGGGGCGGCGGAGCCGGCCTCCATCAACTCGGTGGCGGTGGATCCGGCCTCCTTCAGCTCAGGGGCGGTGGATCCGGCCTCTACCAACTCGGTGGCAGTGGATCCGGCCTCCTTCAGCTCAGGGGCAGTGGATCCGGCCTCCTCCCACTCGGTGGCGGTGGATCCGGCCCCTCATCCACAGCCACGGTGAAGGTCCTGCGGTGGGTTTGAGGCAGGCTCTGGTGGCAATGGCGAATCTGGTGAGCTCCGGTGGCGGTGGAGTTCCCGACGGCGGGATGCAGCGCGGTGGAGCTCCTAGGGGCAGCGGGCTTGGCAGATCCGGCCGGCGCAGGGCCACGGCGGTGTGTATCCACTGTGGAGCTATGGCCTCCCTCTCTCACTTCGACACCGTGTGGAGGGCTGGGCGACGGCGGCGCGCGGATCTAGCCGGCGGCGCTAGGGTTTCGTCCTGGGAAAAGGGGTCGCCGGTGGGCTCGAAAATGGGCTCCCCAGCGGGCTCCTGTGTTTTTTGTTTCTCTAAAATTATTTACCGCAGCTAGCATCCTAATGTGCCCGCTGCGGTTACTGGATTTACCGCAACGGGCATTGGCATCCGCTGCGGTGGTGCCACGATTAACTGTGACCTTACATTCATGGCGGACGCCATTGCCCACTGCTGAAAACCTGATTCGCTCGCTGCGGAAGTTCGCATCGGTAGTAGTGGGCTTTGCTGCTGTATTGGTCATGAGAAGCGCACTACTTAGCCTAAACAAAACAACAAGCTTTACCTGTAGACCCAACAGTTTTATTTGCTGGTCATGGCACGTAGCAAGTGATTCCTTCAGAGCAAAGACCGCTTAAATACTGATAATGAGCATAAGGACATGCATGTGTGAATGACGTCACGCCGAGAGCAGAGATAGACACAAGGCACACTGGCCTAGCATCCGCCCTAAAGCAACCAGCAACGTCTCTCCAAGCTCGTCGCCACGCTGTCACTCTGACTACCTCCAAAGACCTATGACCTGAAAGACCACGGGCCTGATCCTTTGGACTTCACCTTCTTACTTTTTATTAGCTTTTTTGAAAGCTGGTTATGTAAAAGGAAGTCCTTTCTGTTTACCAACAACTTCCTCCCCCAACCTAGGCCCCCGGCCCCTGGCTACCCTCTCACCTGAGTTGAAGACGAGATGTAACAGGCCAAAGGCGGCCTGCCTTTGTAGGTGGCCAGAGAGAAGTGGCGCTCTGGAGTTGAGTGAAGGTAGGGTGATGTCACAATTCCTCACAAATTAGAAATGATCGGATTCACGATATCAGTTTGTAGCTATAGTTTAGAACGAAACGAATTTAACCACGAATGAACGAGGAATGTCTGCATGACCTAGGCCGAGAGGCCATCCCCCGCACCGCCGCCATGAGGGAGGCTTGAGCGGAAACTGTAGCCGCGCTACCGTCTTCCTTCTCCTCCCCTCCCTCCCCGCCACATCACCGTTGGAGCAGGCAGCCAGCAAGGCCAGCGCGATCGGCCAAGATGGCGACAACGGGGCTCCGAGCAAGATGGTGGTGTGGCGGCGTAGGAGCTCCATGGCCGGTGGGTGCCTCCTCTTCCGATTCGCATGGGGCTCGATGGGGACGTCTCACTGGGACTGTGGCGGCGCCGGCCACAGGCTAAGGCAGGCGCAGTGTGGCTGCGACAATGATCTTCTTCGCCCCCCTCTGTCGCCCCACATCCCATGGCCATGCTGGGCCGACCGGCCTCTTCTGGCCTTCGGGCGGGCGGATTCGGTACCCTGTGGCCGGATCCAGAAGTCCCTAGGTCCAGGGAGGCGCCGGTGGTGTCGACCATGGTGGAGGGGACTGCGTAGACCTTGGGCACCCTGTTCTGGGCTTCGGCAGCTTTACCTCACAACGGTGGCAGCCGGCCTAGGCTAGCTCAATGACAGAGGTGGCAATCATTGGCGTAACAGTTCGACAATTGGTGGGCATCAGTAGTACTGCGAAGATTCGACAGCGGTGACGCCTGCGGGTGCCACTTTCCTTGCTGGAAGCGTCGTCTTGTTCTTCATGAGGATCTCTCAGGGTGAAAACCCATGACCAGTTCTCTGGTGTGGCGATGATGACATTTGCGGATGTCATTTTTCTCGTTGGAGATGTCGCTCTTGGAAGATTCATTGGGTTGTTGGCTTGAAGTCGGCAACAAGTTGGTGACTCCTTTTCTCTTGAAAAATTAGCAATGGAAGATCTGACACCAAAAATACTCAGGCTGTCTGACACTAAAAGTGTAGTCTGACACAAAAGACTTTTAGCGTCAGGACTTATTGCGACTGCAGAAGTCTAACGCTATAAATTTTGGATAAAACAAAAAGATGAAGAATTCACAAGTTTCATCATCCCATTCAGAACATAGTGCTTTGTGAGAATGGCTTAGGGGCTTCACAATGCTAGCGCAACATTTGTAAGAACGACGTTAACAGTGCTGCGCGATCAAAAGCAAGAAAAAATAATATCACATCAAAGTTCTCCAAGAAACAATCTAAAACCTTCAAGAAGTAAACTTGAAACCGAATCTAGAAAAATGCAGTTTTGGAGTTATACATTGTATCAACAAAAGGGATTAAACCGAGTAAATGGAGGCCACTTTGTGTGTCTAGGAGCCAATTCTCCCAAAGATTTATGACAGAGTTTCATGACGATGAAAATTCTTCTGCACTATTTCTAAAATCTAGGCGTGTTGAAAAATAGGGATGGAATCTCCACCGAGACTAGCCCGAATAAATCAATTTCTTGACTGAGTGGAAAGTGTGTAACTATGTTCACAGAGTTAAAGTAGAGTTGTACCATAGGACCCTTTAATTATCACCGTACTTGTTTTTTATCTGCGCAGAAGGGTTCATGGCATTGATACACAATGTAGAGTTGGAAGGCAAAATAGGAGAAATAAACTAAAGGTCTATCACAGAGTTCCAAGCTTCTCTGAGCTAGCTGTTGTCTTGCCGATGACTCGTTGCGTTAATTTGATTCGTGCAGTTAGGGAGATTGCTTCACATTTGCATGGTATATTCTCGACCTCTATGTAGAGTGCTCTGCACATGCCATCCATAAACAAAAGTCTGTCGTGATATTCAGCAGAAACACCGAGAGCAAGAAGAAAGCAGCAGTCATTTGAAGCTCTGAACTTAACCTAGGTCGTCATAGGAAACCTTTGATGACAAGTACTTTTAGGTTTCCCCGTACATGATGGGCAATCGAGAACAAAAACCTTTGAATATTAATAATGTTGGTCACAAGAACTACACTACTTAACCTAAACAAATACAACAAGCTTTACCTGCAGACCCGACAGTTTTATTTGCTGGTCATGGCACGTAGCAAGTGATTCCTTTAGAGAAAACACCGCTTAAATACAGATGTAGGGCATAAGGACAAGCATGTGTGAATGGCGTGACCAGAGATAGACACAAGGCACTGGCCTATAGCGTCCGCCGAAAGGCAACCAGCAACGTCTCTCCAAGCTCGTCGCCACCCTGTCACTCTGACTACCTCCCAAGACCGATGATCTAAAAGACCATGGGCCTGATTGTTTGGACTTCAGCTTCTTACTTTTTATTAGCCTTTTTGGAAGCTGGTTATGCAAAAGCAAGTCCCTGTCTGTTTACCAACAGCTTCGTCCCCTAAGCTAAGTCCCACCACCGGCTACCCCTCTCACCTGACTTGAAGACGAGATCTAGCAGAGTAGCAGGCCGAAGGCGGCCTGTCTCTGTAGGTGGCCAGAGAGAGGTGTGGCGCTCTCTCGAGTTGAGTGGGTAGGGCGATGTCACAATTCCTCACAAATTATAGATGATCAGATTCACGATCTCAGTTTGTAGCAATAGTTTAGAACAAATTTAACCACGAATCATTAAATCTGGGTACAAGCCAGGCGAGCGACATGCTCCCTGCTCCTCTCCTCTGGACGCTGCGGGCCTCCTAATTTACTAGGTCCTACCATGCCATGCACGAAGCCCTCTCTCCTCTATTAACGACTTCCCTTCTACAGCTCCACCCATTGGGGACCAATGAAACATGGATTGAGTTTGACGGCCCGCTTCGACGTACCGAACAGGGTTGCCGCGAGGAGTATTAACAGATCGCCGTACTTGTTTTTTTTATCTGCGCAGAAGGGTTCTTGGCCTTAGCTTGATACAAAAAGCAGAGTTCCAAGCTTCCTTCTCAGGGCTTGTATCGCCGATGACTCATTAATTTTGTTCGTGTAAATAGGGAGGATGCTACCCATTTGCAAGGTATACTACTGGACCTCTATGAAGAGTGTTCTGGACATGTCATCCATGAAGAAAAGTCTGTCGTGATATTCAGAAGAAACACGTACCGAGAGTAAGAAGAATGCAGCTCTCATGCAAGCTCCGAACTTAACCTCTCGGAAACCTTTAACGACAAGTATTTGGGTTTCCCCAATTCCCTGGCCCGTACATGATGGGCAATCGAGGACAAAAACCTTTGAATATTAATGTTGGTCACGAGAAGCGCACTACTTAGCCCAAACAAAACACCAACCTTTACCTGCAGATCCGACAGTTTTATTTACTGGGCGTGGCGCCTGCAGTGATTCCTTACCAGAAATCACCGCTCAATACTGGCCTCGCAACATCGTCGTGCAGCCAATCCACACCTGCGGCCTCCGCTCAGGCGCTGCAAGGTCGCTGCCATTCATGTGCGGCATCCTTCAGCCTCCACGCCGCCGCCACCACCCGAGAGCCATGGTCAGCGCACGAAAACACCTCCAGCCGCACGCCATCACCACACACCAGTACCGCCTCGAACATGCACGCAGACGGGCAGATCCGGTAGCTAGGAACCGCATCCGTCCTCCAATAAACTGGCCGGAACTGCCACCAACGGCCCGAGCCACGAGAGCACCGCCACCCAGCCACCATCGAGGTTGCGACCATGGTGGCAGGCCTGATGGAGAGGATGGGGAGAGAGCCCATGGGGGGAAGCTACATGCCCCTTCATTGCCGTCGGGCAGCGAGCTCGGGCAGCGGCGAGGGGAGGGAGATGTGGAGCGAGAGAGCTGGCGGCGGCGTTACAGGAGCTGCCCCTCAGGACCGTCCGAGGAGCACATGAAAGTAAAGTTCTTGCGTCAATGCCATCCCCTGTTTTAAATAGCGGGCTATGCCTCTTAGCGGCTGCCTCTTCTAAAGGCTAAGAAAGGCTATAACGGGCTATATAGCGGGCTAAGCCATTTAGCGGCTGAGAAAAAAATATAATTTTGCATATAATAAACACTGATCATAATATTACAAATACCAATTAATAGTGCAAAGTCTAACACATTAATTCAACACTGACATATACACACATGAGTTCATAGTTCATACATGATAATCAATACATCAGATATCACTGGCACATACATAAATGAGTTCGTAGTTCATACAAAGTTGACAGACGACAAACATAAGAAATGGAGCCATAGACCATAGTCTGATACATCAGTACAACACATTTCATCATCTGAATAAGTTGTTGTACTCACCTAATCAGCTTCATTATCAGAAGACATACCATCTTGATTTTCCTCTGATTCAGAAGTAGAAGCTGCAGATTGATCCTTCATCAGAGATGCCATGGTCCTGATCTTCTTCCTTGGGCGCACAGGCCTTTTCCTTTTGGGGTTTGCTTGTGATCTTGAAGCTCTCTCTTGTGCTCTTGCTGCAGTTTCTGCACATCCCTGATCTTCTTCACTTTGATTTGTTTCTGGTTCTATTCCAGTAATGAACTCATTATCTTCATCCTCCAACACATCATTTATTTCCTTCTCTAAGGGATCTCTACTCTTGTTCTCTCTCCTTTGCCTTAGTTGGGAGTTAAATTTGACAAATACCAGGTCTCTCATCCTATCATGAAGTAATCTGTTACGCTTTTTTGTGTGCACCTAGTTATGTTCAAGTGAATAAAATTCAATCAATGAAAAATAATGGAAAATATATTCATGTAGGTGACTGTGGAAATATAATTTTTTTTATTACCTGTTCAAAAGCTGACCAGTTCCTCTCACAAGCAGAGGAGCTACATGTCAAACTTAGAATCTTTATCGCCAATTTTCTCAGATTAGGTGTAGTGGTGCCGTGATTCAGCCACCATGTTGCTGCATGAACAAGCAAAGAGTTAAATACTTGTGACACCATAAAAAAATATTTTGGATAATTCATTAATCACATTAGTTTCACAGTTTTCACCTGGGTTAAAGTTCTTATTTCTCCTCTGCCTTGTGGAAATATCATGTCCAAATGACCCTTGCTGTTCCTTATATTTGTTGAGCTCTTCAATTGTATCATCTTGAATTTCTTCTTCAGAAATCAGCCTTGTAACACACTCAATTACAGCAGCTCTAAAAGACCCATCATTCTCAATATCTGACTTGTTTGGATAGTAATAATAAGGGTTCAAATAATACCCAGCCAAGCGTAGAGGAGTCTTCAACTTGCTGTCCCATCTTTTGTCAATTATTTCCAAAACATCTTTATATTTTTCCTCGTCATTGTCAAACCTCAAAGCAATTTCCTTCTTTGCCTCAAGCAAATATCCATGCAAAAATCCCATTGCAGGTACGTCGCTATCCATTCTTCTCAGCACAATAGCCAATGGCTCAAAAATATTAACAGCCCTATCAATATTTTTCCAAAAGAGTTCAGATTTCACCACCTTTTCTGCCCTCTTCCCCTTAGCACTCTTCAAGTAACCCATCTCATTGAGTTCATTACATCTAAACAGCCTATCAAGCTCCTTCTTATTGTCTTGCATACTCTTGAGATTCAAATAAGCAGTAGCAAATCGAGTAACTCCAGAGCAAACCAAGTCCTTACCAAGATGTTTCCTCATCAAATCCAGCACCCTTGTATGAGCATAGAGAAATGTAGTCACTTGCCTTGCACATGCAATTGTTTCCTGAATTGGTTCAAGCTTTCCAATGTCCTCCAACATGAGATCAAGGCAGTGAGCTGCACATCCATTCCAAAATATTTTGGGTCTCCTTGCTGCTAGAAGGCTAGCTGCTACTACATTAACACTAGCATTGTCAGTGACCACTTGGATAACATTCTCCTCTCCTATGTCTTCAATGCATTTATCCACAAGGTCAAAGACATATTTGCCATTTTCTTGACACCAGAGCAATCCACAGAATCCATGAAAAGGACCCCCTCAGCACTATGCACAACTAAGTTCATTACTCCCCTGCCCTTCTTATCTGTCCATGCATCAGTCATAACTGTACAACCTGAGGCTTTCCATGTTTCTTCATGGCTCTTGAATCCTTCTAACACCTTCTTTTTCCTTTTTTGCAAAAATGGTCCACTCATCTCATAGGGACTAGGCCCTCTCAAACCTCTACCAAAGGCTCCAATGGCCTCAAGCATATTGGCAAAGCTAGGAAGAAGGACTGCATTGTGTGCAATGCTAGCTTCATAAAAAAACTGACATATATATTCACAAGCTCTATCCCTCCTCTCTTCTCTTTTTTGAGTTGTTAACGTTGCTTGAACCTTTTGGCTAAGGCTAGCTCCTTTCTGATTCTTCTGAACAGCCTCTTCTATTGAAATCGGCTTGTAGTACTTCTCCATAGATCCACTACCCGATGAACCAACAGCACTACCACTAGGTCCTTTTGTTGACTTCAGCACGATAACCTCGTCCCTATAGTCCGATTCTTCAGTGCACATTTCACCATCAGAGTTATCAAGATCAATTACATCTCTGGCCCTTTTCTTTTCCATCTGCTTTTGTTCCTTTTCACTAGTTTTCTTGGCAACCAAAGCTAGCATCTCTTCTTTCACATCAGTTGGAACCTTGTCACACTTACTGACATTATGGCCACCAAGTCAAGCAAGATGGTACTTCACTCTTGTAATTCCAGCATTTATCGTTTTCTTACAGTAGTTGCACACTATTGAATACTTCTTTTTTGGATCTGAGCAATAACAATGACCCCATGCAATGTCATCAGAGTTGATTACAACTTTGGTTGGAGCTGATTGTTGTACTGATTTAGATGCAGTACCACCTAAGAAGCAAAAATCAATATGACATAAAAATCTTATCATATTGTAGATTGCAGATATTCATATGAGAAGACCAAATTGGAGAAAGACACCAGATCTATCTGCACATATAATGCATGAATTAATCAAGAACGGGAAAGGAAGAAACTTGCCTATGTGCTCTGACTGGGACATGGCCGACAGCTCGATGCTCCCAAGACCCCAACCCAAGGTGCTCGTCGCCGGTCGCCGCAGATCGATGAAGGCCACTCACGGCTCGCCGCTCCCCAAACGAAGCAACAGCAGCTCCACCGAGGGTCGAAGCAACAGCCGCCGCCGCAGCCGCCGCAAACCTCGCGTGGAGACAGGAGAGTCGAGTACCAGATGTCTGTGGCTAGGGTTACTGCTCTCCATGTAGTGAATGGCTCTATTTGTGCTGGAGCTCGATTTGGACCGCAAGGTGCCGAAAGCCCATGCTGAGTCTGGCCTCGTAGCGGCGCTAAACACCCTCTAATTTAACGCTATTTCGCCGGCTATTAGCCGCTATTAGCGGCGAATCACGTTTAGCGGCAAAAGTGACAAAGCTTAGCGGTGGAGCTCCCCAGAGGCTAAATGGCGCTATAGCGGAGGCTATAGCCCGCTATTTAGAACAGGGATGCCATCTGACATGTTCAAAGGAGATCGAATAATTGTGGGAAAAAATCTTTTCACAACACGAACTATGTCAATTGGTGCCCCTGATCATCTCCAACGAGTGAATAGGTGCACTACCACCACCTAAACTTCGATTCCAAAACAGCAACCTTTTTGGCCCACATTACTTAAGTTGTCCCAGTACCAGACACTTCTATTGCTGCAGTGGAGCAGGCTCTACAACGAATGGAGCTCACCACAGGCCTTGGCATGCCCCAACAAGAAAATTGTTGCTACAGCAATTGATCACCTCAATCTACTACTAATAACCTTGACACTCGTTGCATAATTTATTTATAGATTCCTTTTAAAGAAAAAATATAAAAAATGTAAGATAAATTAAGAAAATAAAGCAAGTAAGTCTAATGCGATCTGGCATATGGTTATCTTTATAACTGATGATATAGCAACAATCATGTGAACAAAACATTGGCATTGGTACAAATAGAGATACAGTTGAACCATCATGCATAAAAATATTGGTAGGAGCAGTTAACTAATCCCTTGTGCTAATGCACATGACACAGAGCTATGCTATCTAGGATACCTGGCAGACATCATCATCTCTTGTTCCAAACTATATCTTCTACTAGATTCCTCAAACCTCTGACCTTCACTAGTCCACGAACGATAGCTTTCCCCAATGCTACCAATCCCAAATTCCCCAGTTACCGTATCATCTTTCTTGTACTTTTGGCTGGAACATTGTTGAAGACCTTCTAGTGTATGTTCAACCTGTCGCATTGTTGGTCTTTCTTCACCTCTTATGTTTATACAGGATGTTGCAAGCATAACAACTTGTTCTACTTGTTTGCCTCCTTCCTCTAGAACTTGTGGATCCATTATCTGGACAAGGTTTTCAGAGGCAAGTAGATTGAGGAAATGTGGAACAAGACCACCATATTCATCAGACAATTGTGAACATGTTGGTTTCTTTCTGGTGAGCAGCTCATGTTAGTTTCTTTCTGGTGAGCAGCTCCACCAGAATTACACCAAATCTATAAACATCAATTTTCTCAGTAAGACGACCAGTGTTAAAACACTCTGGATCCAAGTATCCAAACGTTCCCTGTATCCTTGTTGTTAACTCTGTGTTGTCTATCATAATGTACCTTGAAGCTCCAAAGTCAGATATCTTTGATGTCATTGTATCATCAATAAGTATGTTACTAGATTTAATATCTCTATGGATTATTGGGATAGAAACTGACGAGTGAAGATAGGCAAGAGATGTAGCTATCTCAGATGCAATCCTCAACCTGCTCCTCCATGATAGTGACCTTTCTTGTCCTTCAATATGAAGATGATGATAATGGGTCCCATTGGGAATAAACTCATACACCAAAAATGGCACCTCGGTCTCTAGACAACATCCAAAGAGTTTTATCACATTCTTATGGTTGATCTGTGAGAGGATTGCTACCTCATTTATGAACTCATCTATTTCTTTCTGCTTGGTAATCTTTGACTTTTTGATGGCCACGACATGTAGATCTGATAGGATTCCTTTGTAAACAGTACCATGTCCTCCACCACCTATCTCACGAGCTTTGTCGAAGTAGTTTGTGGCCTTTGCAAGCTCATCCAATGGTATTATCATTCTTTCTGCAATATCTGCCTTTTGGGACAACAACTGTTGCAACAGTTGTCCACGATTTTGCTTGAAGTACTTTTGTTTCTGTGCTTTTATCTTGCGCTGTTTATACTTGCGGAACAGGAATAATATACTTGGAACCAAAAGGAGCGCCATGAGACATGCAAATGACAAACCAATGATTAAACCTGAAATGTACATGCGCGTACACTATTATGATCATTTTAGTAAAAACAATGACAACCAAAGCATAACCCAGACATGAGAATCTAGTGAATGCCACCTGTTGAGAACCCTTTGATGCGGCGGCACTTGTAGTAACCAGGCAAATTATCGCAGTAATAGCCGCCCAAGCATGAATTGCGTATCTCCGGGATCATACACTCGTCAATGTCTGTTGCCAATGAGAATGAAACACTATACAACTATGGAAGCCTCCCAAAGCACAACAAAAACATTGAGAAACATGCATGAGGAGGAATATGTACTCGGGTAAAATCAGTAGTGACCTTGGCATCCATCGGCGATGTAAGGGTTACCATCGTAGCCGTTGGACCAGTGGCACGTAAAGCCTCCATTGATCTCTTGCTGACAGTCGCTGTGCTCACTCTTGCAAAGGCGGCTGGCCACGTGCGCTGGGCACTCTCCAGAGTTCTCGGCAGCAGGCCCTGACAAGCCTTGCTTAACGGCCCATTGTAGAACAATGGGAAATGACATGTAATAGGTGGGACCATTCATGTTGGAGATCTTGTGCCACTGGTCAGTCAACCCCACCTCCGAGACGAACGCAAACGCGCTGTACATCGACAAATAGCTATATTGATGTTGTGTTTGCGTCGAAGAAAAATTACCATTTTGATAACTGATGTTGAGATCTCCGAATTCCACTTTCTTGGGCGTGCTGGCAGCAGAGAGATTGGCGCATGGCAGCAGCCATCCTAGCCGGAGCAGTACCCACGGTTGGTTTGTGTTCCGACTAGGCCGCCGGTGGTGCAGACAGCTTGGCTGATGATATTGCTGTTGCCGTTTCTGTAGTCCCCATGGAGGGTGGCATTCACCTCCACCCCGCAGAAGACGACGAACTCGTTCCTGGTGGTCGACAACACATAGGGCTCACCGATGTCTGGGAGGCGAAACTCATCCACCAGCCGATGGTCGAAGTCGCTTTTGCTGTGAGGCACCGGATGATAGACGACGCGAACTGTGGAGTTGCGCAGGGAGATGTCGACGACCTCGAGGGTGCCGTTGCCGTCCCCGCCCAGCAGCAGCCGTGGGGGACTGTGGCGCGTGTCGCAGGTGAGGTTGAGCTCTGCCCAGTAGCAGCCGGGGTACCCAAAGCTGAAGGGGTATGGCACGATCACGTCTCCGCATGTGGTGTTGCAGCTGGGCATTATCACTGTGGGCCCCTGAGACACCGTAGGCGACCGCAGATCTGCTACAAATAAATCAATTTAAGACACCGTCACGGGTGTGTGCAGGGTGTAAATCAACTTAAGATACCGTTAATTTACCTTTGCTTAAGTTAACACAGCCATCTTCGACGCCGGGATCACCATAAGTGCCTTGCGGGCACCGGCAATCGAATGACCCGATCGTGTTGATGCACACGCCGAAGCACAGGCTCTGCATAGCCGAGATCTTGCACTCGTCGACATCTAGAGATAAATCAATCCACCAAATTGACACATGGTAGAAATAAGTATCTAATCTAATGGTAGATAGAGAAATAGAAGGAATTCTTCCGTCAGACTCTCTCACAACCCGTGCTCACGAACGTTCTGTCCAGTGGTATAAAGTCTCATTTCAATCGGTGTTACGCAATTTGATTCTAAAACTACTAGAACAAATAGCTATTGTCGAATGATCCTTCAAATGACCCAGGTGACCACACACAACAAGATTATATATATATATATATGTATTACCCAGGGGACTGATTAATATTCAGTCACCGAGTCTGAATCACCCACCCGAGCCGCGCTCCACGGTCCCTCCGTCCCCCTCCCCCCGCACGGCCACACCCAACCCCGCTTCCACCCCGCTCCAAAACCATCGACGCCGAAACAACCACACGCCGTCGACTGGTCAATCCCGCTCCTCCCGCCGCTCCCACCTCGGCACCTCGGCGGTTACCGAGCCATGGGCGCTCGCCGGTCTCTTTCCCCCCTTCCCCTCCCCCTCCCCCTCCCCCCTCTTCCCCGGCGGTTGCCACGAGCTAGACCTGCTTTGCCGCGCCCAAGCTCCCCCAGTCTTTGTGCGGTTCCTTTTCCACGAAGCTTCGTGCGGCCGCCAAATTCTCCAGGCGATACCGCCATCCAGCCCTCCGGTTCCCGATTTCGGCCACCTCGAGCTCTCATTCAGCGACCGTGGATCCAGCGACGCCGCCTGGTCGGCGCCTTCAACTGCCGTCGCAGCCAGTGCCCCTGTCCACCGGGGCAAATCCCTGTCCATCCCGATCTGTCGCCTGCCAGCTGTGGCATTCCCCCGGCCCCACGTCCAGTGCGTCGCCGATTCGCCGTCCCCTTATCTTCAGCGTCACTCTGTTCTGTGCGGGCGCAGACGCATCGTCTCACCCCTCCTGGTGTCACCCAGTGCTGTGCCGGGCGCAGACGCCGTTTCCCAGCTCCTTCACAGCCTCGGCGTCACACTCAAGGTGCCTCTTCGCCCTTTTGTTCTTTCGATTTTCATGGTATTTCTCTGTTTGCACAAACGTGAACTGGTGATTAGATGTAGTTTTTTGTCCTAATTTGTTGTGCTAGTTTCCTGTTCTTCGTTTCTAGTAGCTTAATCTGCATTTATGATTCATTTTTCACAAATCTCTGATTCATTTATGAATTTGTTATTGCAGAATACAGACGTATCGTGCCACTCCAGTATTGTTGACCACACACATCGTTTGCCGATGTTTCGTCATTTTGGATGGAGCTGCCGGGTACCTTAGGTTATCTCCATCTCCCTATTCATGTATATCGCTTTGATATTCCCATTAAGCAGTGTCAAATTGGTTTAGGATTTAGGCTTCCTGATATGGGTACTTGTTCGTTAAAGAATGATCTGTGTGTTTTAACAACATATACATGGAATCAGTTTTGTATTTTTTTCCTTGGTTCATATTTTACTTGTATGTTTTTACTCATGGTGTGATTACAATTTCATAAGAGAATTCCATGTATTCTGCATTTGCAGCCGATGGCCATCCCAGAAAAGGTCCTGAATCCACATCTAAAAGGTTCTTTGTCTCATATTCCTATTACGTTTTACTTTTTCTATTTTATACATTCACATTGACTTAGCAGCTGCAAATATATTGTTTCGTGCTGAGATTTTGTAAACTTTAGCCACACCTGTTCTAAATACATTCATAATCAATGACTTCACATATCGGATGCAACTAGTTGATAAGATGCCTGACAACCCTAAAAGGATTGTCTTTTAGGCTTTTACGTGTTTCGTTCTTGCTTTTCTCTTAGATAATGTCATTCCATTTTTAGTTATGAGATCCCTCTGCGTGAAGACGAGGTGTTAACCTCCTCCCATGGTACAACTTCTTCATTGCCTCCACGAAATACGGGTAAGTGGAATGGATGTACTATAAGGTTGTTCTGTAGCAGTATGCATTTAGTATTTTAGAAATGACTAGACAAAATTAGATGCATTCATTTACAGCCTATCTAATCTTGTTAATGATTTTTCTCTTTGTTTATATTTTTATGCTTTGATGCACGGACACATAATTAGAGAATACTTTCATATACATGTATTTTAAATTTATCTATTCTAAATCAACTGTATTCTTTGTTTGCACTTTAGCTTCTCATTATTCCAATTAACACTTTTCATATTGGTCTTAATCTGACGCACAGACACATAATTAGAGAACTATTTTTTACACTTGCGTTTTAAATTTCTCTATTTTAAATTAACAGTATTCTTTGAATGCTCTTTGTCTTCTCATTTTTGTCAATTAATACTTCTTATTTTGTTCTCAAACTTCACAAGATTTTCCAATCTTTAAAATTGTCTACCTATCCCATAGCCCTTGTTTATTTTTTCCCTGTTTCTTGCTTCTGGTATACACATGCAAGGCGTTCTCCTTCTATGCACCATGCGGTACCACCTACTTCCCGGGACCACTTGCAGAGAAGGTATTGTTTTCTGTCACAATCTTGCTAACCAAATTTCACACAATTCACATTCTTGTGAGGCATATCAGTTTACTCTTCTAATTTGTAAATTTTGTACAACATGCTGTACTAAAAGTCTAAAATCTTATTCTATCTGATATGTAACCATACCCCTCCTTTCATGTCTTACCCAATATTTTCGTCGATCATTTTTTCCTATTGGTTTGTAGGACTCATGCTGCTCAACGTACTGTGCATAAGGTGCCATGTAACCCGAAGAGGGTGACCGTTGAGAGTACGCAGGAGAGGTCCATACGTTTTTTCACTTCTACCACTTCTACTGGTTTCCGTGAATATCTCATTAATGATAATTGTTAGACTTTTGATTAAGTTTATTTTTTGACATTTTTTAGGTTTGACCATCAGATTTGTCTAGATCATGTGTCACCTTCTGCACTTGGTAACTTCAGGGATGACAATGACTTCATGCCCTTTCCCAACAACCGTTCATCCACACACATCGACATATCTAAGAATGCTGGTCCGAGGAAGTCTAGGCAACCATGAGCAGGAATGTCGACCGGTGAATGTTCAGAGGTGCATACCATTTGTTTACTTCTGCATTTTCATTTCACTCGAGTAATCATTCTAAATCTCCTCTTTTTATGCATCAATATTTAGTGTTTAGTTTTGTTCTCTCAACATACCACAATTTTGCTATCACGTCTTTATGGTCAAATCTCTTTTTTTCTATATATGTATTGCTTTCGACTACCCCTCGCATTTTTTGGCAAGTACACTACCCCTGCATTAGCTTGTAATTCATGCATTCCTTTCATAATGATTATAAGTTTTTTGAATCAGTCCTCTCGACTACACTGTTGTACCGTTTTATGTTTACTGTTCTTCCTAGATTTCTAACTGTCGCTCACTCTTTTCCATTCATGAACTTACTATTTCTTAAACTCTTGTTTTTTTATCAGGCTAGACAAATGAAAAATAGAGCTACCAGCCGTCCTACCACTATAAATGTGAGGTGCAATTCAGCAGATGTTATTGTGACCTCTGCATTGATGACCCATGCACAATGTACTACTATCAAAGCTGATGGATTTGGCCAGTTTCTGAGATTGAAGATCGATGCTATAGAGAACAAGAATCATCTATCCTAGCTATTGGGTTGTGCTGACCCTAATACAATGATATTTACCATTGCTCCGGGCAAGGTTCTCCCAATCACCCCTTGGATAATTAGCATTGTGCTTGGATTGCCTATTGGTGGAGAGAACTTGAAGATTTACTCATGCAATGAAGGAGTTCAGCTTCATCGGCAGTTTATCCATGATCTAAACCAAAATCTTGATGAAGACCATGACATACATATATCAAATTTGCATCAGGAGATCTTACACGGAAATGTGAACCCCTTGATGAAGAGATGCTTCTTCATGATTCTCTGCAACAGGTTGTTACTCCCCAGCAGCAGCAACATTGGTTCACTCGACATCAAGAGGACCATGGATCATGAATCTTTCAGTGATATTGACTGGTCTCAGCTTGTTTTCAATGATCTCCAGCTTGCTGTTCGCACATGGCACAACCGGAATAAAACTCAACTCACTCACAACATCTATGGTTGCAACATTTTCCTAATTGTAAGTATCCTCATCCCTATGAGTATTTAATTCATCTAGCTATTTGTGCTCCTGTTATTTTCGTGATGTCTTAATAACTTCTGAATTACCAATACTGATGATATTTTCCTAGGTCTTGTATGCAAGATTCACCTAGATTCATAAGTTACTCTCATTCAACATAATTACTATTTTGTCCTGTCACCTATGTTTCTGATCCCCCTACTACATCATGTACATAGTATCATTTATTCTAACTCATTACTCTGATTTCTTTTTCATATTCCTTTACTTTTCTGCTAAGTCCTTTTTTTGAAATTGACCTTATTAATATTTAGTTCTTATATAGTTGTAAACGTAAACATATTTTTAATGAACAGTTGTACTATCTCGACAACATTGACAACCCCTTGTCCCGGTAGACCGGATTTCCACTCCACTCATCATGTTTTATAATAATGATCTCATTTAACGTTTAACGGATGTTGATACCACTATATCTATTCACGGTGCATTGACTTTTGGTTCCCAACCTGTGAGTCTGCTATCTCCTTCGTTATGTTATCCCCATTTCCTTTCCACATTATTATTAACGGTACTATTGTTGTCTCTTTGCCTTTACCTCATAAAGTTCAAGAACTGGGCTACGACCTGCTATGTTGCTGCAGATGTTCGTGGTGTTTTCTCAGAACACACAAATTGGTCTATCCCCTGAATGTCCCACTGTGACATCCCACGCCTATAAGATTTGTTGTCTCAGCCCATAGAAGATCTTACTGGTCTGGTAAGTCAAGAGTCCACAGCTTCTTTACCCACTTTGATGATACGCTCTCTCTAAACATAAGGTTCATTGAGAGATAAAGTACATGTGGTTCATTTAAAGCCTGATTGGTTGGCTGCACATGTAAAATAGCTTATACAAGATACCTAACTGAACATGTATCTGCAATTAGTTGGTCCTTTGTTAGCCTACATATATAGCATCCTATGCATTGTTGAGTCTACCATTGGTTGTTGCACAAGTGGTTTGTCTATCTGTAACATGGGCTGCATATGTGGTACATGCATAGCTGGATACGGGGAAATTCATCGTTATACTTTATGAGATGTAGACTGGGTCTACTGAGTACAATGCAAAGATTGTATCTGGGTTTTAAGCAGGGAATCAAATAAAAAGAAATCACATAATTTTGTAGAGGTATTTTATGCAACCAAACAAACCCTTAGTCAAGTCTAAAAGCAGAAGGCACAACCCTCTAGAACGTAAATACTTTGTCCTTCGTTGTTGTGGCTACAAATTATGTTATTTGGTGTTTTCTTTTCTGCCTGGCAGAGGCCTGAAGCTATCCCACTGTATGCTTCCAGGTTCAGTAGAATTAGCAGCAGCTGCTGGCAGCAACGGTCCATCCATTAGCGGCTATCCGGTATCGATCTACGGATCATGGTAGCTCCAAAGGCTGTCCCCGGCATCTGAAGGGTGGTCCGGCGAGTCGTCTCACAAGTCGTTGCGGCCAATCCTCAGGGGGCTCATCATCAGCCCCGCGGCCATGTCGTGCAGGTACTCCGGTGTCTCGAATAGAGGCTCCTCGTCCAGGTAGTAGGGGTTTCCCGTGCCACCGCCTTCCTCCGGCCATGCCCCGCGCTGCTGCCGCCGGGCGGCTGCACTGCCCCAGCCGCCGTGGGAGCAATGCCGCATCCAGGAGCGCTGCCAGCGGCCTGCTGGTGATCGGGCTGCTGCTGCTGCTGCTGCTGCGACGACGCGGAGGCGGCCTTGATGTCCGAGGCGTGGATGTCGTGTCCGCGGAGGTGGACGCTGGCTGGGGGCGCGACGCCAGGTGCGGGAAGTTGAGCGCCGCATCGGACCCGCGCAGCACGCTCGCGGACAAGTCGTACGACACGGCGGCGCGTCTTCCTCGGCTCTCGAATCTCCGACACCCACGGTAGATGGGGTGCTTACCGGACTGCGGCGAGTACGGCCCGCCGCAGCCAGACATTGAGCAGCGTAAGCACTACGATTGTAGCTCGATCAGTGGCCTGATATATATAGATTGCAGGTGGCTATGGGCGTGAATGCAGATAGTACGTAGTATAAAGTATAATACTCCCTCCATCTCAAATTATAAGTCATTCCAAGAATATTGGAAAGTTAAAGCATCTTAAGTCAAAGCATCTTAAGCATCGTAGTCAGAGGATGAAAGCATTGGTGCGTGCATGCATGCGAGCAGCCGACCATCTGATTGCTATCTAGAAAGATTACCAATATCATGACAATCATTGAAAAAGTAGATTTGGAAGAACTCCCGTCGTTTAATTTACTGAAAAAATTGAGCTAGTGCAGAACCAACCTTCTGAAGAAGAAAATTGTGGAAAACTCAGAGTGCGAGGTCTGCCATGGCAGGGAGGAAACAATAGCACATGTCATCTTCGGCTGCCCGGTGGCCAAGGAGTTCTGGGATGCTATTCAGATTAAAACGAATTCTACATGGTCGGTTGAAAAGCTGCTGGAGATCACCCTCGCAGCACACATTCCGGCGGCACACTTCCACACTTTCATCACGCTCTATTGCTGGCATATCTAGAAGAGGAGGAACAACATTGTGTCTCACAGTGAAAGGCTGACGCTGCGGGGGGCGCTAATGGCGTGCAAATCAGAAGCAAGTCTATGGAAAAACAGGCTCCCGAAGAAAGATCGTGCAGTTGCCGATGCCTGGTGCTCTGCTCTAGTTCACGCCATGTAACACAACATGTAACCAACGTCTGGCAAAATCATGCTTTGTAATATTTGGCTTCTGGAGCCACCAAGTTAATGAAAATTCAGGTGGGGGATTCTCTCCCCCCCCCCCCCCCCGTTGACCGCTCAAAAAAAAACTGCCGCCGCAGGCTTTGCCGGACGCATCATTGCGCAC
>CM041633.1:17111879-17155458 GCA_023333625.1 Bothriochloa decipiens
GGGGGTTTCCCCCCCCCCCCCCCCCCCTTGACTGCTCAAGAAAAAATTGTGCTGTTAATGAGTTCGACAAGCTTGAATTCCGTGGATGGTCCTCAACCAAATTTGTGTTGCACACAGCATTGGCAGTAGCTTTTCTCTAATAAATGGCTCATCTGACATTGATTTAAGCGATCTAATCTCCAAGTCAAGGGTTTTGCAATCCGCTTATTTGCTAGGTAGACAAATGACGGCTGTGGAGAATTTTGAGTTTGTAATAGGTGTTTAATTTGTTATACTACTACTTTCATTGCTTACCTATTGTGACCTTGTAGATCTCAAATAGTTCTTCGGTACTTTTTAATTGTGAGAAGCTTCTTCCAACTAAAATCATATGCTTTCAAGTTTGACCGAGGTTGTACGAAAAATACTAACATTAATGATACAAAATAGGTACCATTAGATTAATTATGAAATATAGTTTTGTAATAAACCGATTTGAAGACATACATATGAATATAACTAATTCACTCTAAGTTTTGTCAAATTTGAACTATTTAGATGGACATGGATATGATAATTGTATTTTTAGTTGTATGGACAAAGGCAGTACAGATTTAGTCGAACTGACCGGTACGAATAAACATAGCGACGCTTAAAGAAGGTAGGAGGAAGTATGTTCGAACTTATATATTTTTCATGTAAAAAGATCATCTTTTTTAGATGCGTCCATGTGTAGATGAAGATAGGCCCTCACGAACTTTGTTCCGTTCTTGTACGTGGTTTGACGAGCTATATTCACAACGTAATTAAAGCAGACTCTCCTTTTTCACGTATAAAATGACGTGTTCGTTGAAAAAAAAAGAAAGAAAACAGCGGCGGAAAGGCCGGGGTGACAGGTTAGAAAGTGGATTCGGGTGTGGCAGCGCACAATATCCCCACTTAAGTGGATTCGGGTGTGGCAGCGCACAATATCCCTACTTAAGTGGATTCGGGTGTGGTAGCGCACAATATCCCCACTTAGACTATCTCCAACAGCAGACATCAAAATAGAGACCCATTTACCCGGTTTGGATTGCGTACGGTGAATTCGTCACAGACCCAGAAACGCCCTACTCCAATAAGAGACCGGAAAAACAGAGCACCCAAAAATGCGTCCGCTCTGCCGTTGACACGCCGTGCTGGTCCGGCCGCTCAGCGCCGCGTCGCTCCTGCCGCAGTCCTGCCTCGCCTCGCTGGTCGTGCCGCGCTCCCCGCCACGGACCCACCCCATCGCCCGGCCGGAGTTACTCTTCCCCGTGGCGGGCGTGCGGGAGCTCCGCCGCTGCCGACTCAGTTGAGCGCGCGTGAGCCCAGCAACCCCGCCCCGCGGCTGCTCGTCCCGGCCTTCGCCGGCGGTCGGTGTTGTCTCTGGACTCCCTTTCCCTGCGCGGCCTCAAGAAACGCGAGCGCGAGGCGCAGAGTGGGGCTGTCCACGCCGGTGGCTTCCTCGCCGTCGCCGCCCGTAGGGCAGACCTCGAGCACGAGGCGCTGGGGTTGCAGCGCCCGCGACAGCACCTCCTTCCACCCACTCGCTCCACTACACCGCACCTGTGCGCTGGCGGGCGAGGCCCCGTTGCCTCCATGGCGTCGCGGTGAAACGCCTGTGGGCTAGGCTGCCTCGGCGCCTCCAACGTGCCCAGTCAGAGGAGTTGTGGCCGTGGAGCAGAAAACAGGGCGCCGGCGGCATGGCTCCGGCATGAGCCTTGCTGGGCAGTGCAGGAAGGGAGAGAGGGGCGCGGCGAAGGCCACATGCGTTCGCCTCGGCGATAGGGCGTCCCGCGAGTGGATGGTGGGCGCGGGTGACACCGGCGAAGCGAGCAGGGAGCATGGGTCTCGCGACGATGTTGGCGCATGAAGCTCCTGCATCAAGCCACGTGATCCTCTTCTTCCCCGTGGCTGGCCACCGAGCTGATGCCCACCATAGCTTCTTCCCCGGAGATGGAGGAGGCGGGCGACGCAGGACCACCCCGTAGCCCAAGCAGCCGCCCTCATCTCGTCCCTCCGCCGCCACCGTCGATGTAGGAACCGCAGCCGTCACCGTCGCCGGGTGGGAAAGTGGTCGGGGGCGATCGGTACGGGCGAGGGGCCGCCCTCATCTCCTCCCTCCGCACCGTTGTCGCCTCCGTCACAGAAGGCGCGGCCAAGGCGGGGCCCAGGTCGGTCACGTCACAGAGAATAGGTTGAAGAGAGAGAGCTAGCCTTTTTTGCCTCTCGTTTGGGCCGGTACCGAAAATACATCCTCCGTTTGGGTCGGCTATTGGAGGCTGTTTTTGATAGGGTAAAGCACTGTAGGGAACGTAATTTTTGGATTTGGATGCTTGGTTGGAGTCAGTGGATTCGGATGTGCTACCGCACAATAGCCCCACTTTAAGGGCGTCCGATCAGGACTGACCACCAGTTAATTACACGGCTGGAATCCTCGCTGATCGAGTGAACTGTGACTGTAAAACCGCTATCAACGTGCTAGGCACGCTGAACGAAAGATGTGGCGCGTAATCGAACGGTGAGCAGAACCTGGAAAGATGAGGAGGTCACTGATCATGGATGCCCACGTCACGACAGTTGGTATATATATGGGCCCTACGTACACGGATACCGAGCCTAATATATTTTTTGTTAGGGCGAACTCGCTTACTGCTTCGCCCACTTTTTTCGAAGAAATGACCAGCACGCACAATTGTTGTCAATAAATTGAAGTTTGGACTCAGTTTAAGCTCACATGTACATATTTTTCTCAAAATATAATCCTACCTGTTAAATTAAATTAAATCATAACCCTTATGGATGAGCTACGGACTGATGGTCAACAAGTCTCGTGTGAGACACTGTCATACTATTTAATCGACCTGTGAGGATATTGGGCGATACAGTACGATGTGACTAAAGTAGATTTTAAACAGCTTTATGACGCGAATCAAGTACTTTTCATGACCGACGATAACACGTTAAATAAAAAGTGTTGTAAAAAACGTTAAATAAAAAGAGAGAGTGTACTTGTAGTTCAATTGAAGCCTGATTGGTTTTGGTTCCACATTCATAATAGCTTATAGAAATGATACCTAGCTATAAAAGGTATACGCAATTAGTTGGTGCTTGGTTCGCCTACATAGCTTCCTATATTTTGTTAAGTCTGCGATTGGTTGTCTACATAAGTGGTAAGTGGTTTATCTTTCTGTACCGTGGGCTCCATATATATGTGGCACACGCTTAGCCGGATACGACGAGGTAATGGACCATGATATTTTATGAGATGTATGAAGTCTGGGTCTACCAAAATCACATAATTCTTTAGAGCAAACACACCCTCAATCATGTCTAAAAGTGAATGGCACAACTCTCTAAAATCTAGATACTTTGTCCTTTATTGGTGTGGCCAGTTATGTTTGGTGTTTTTTGTCATTGTGCAAGACTGCAAGTTGTAGGGTGATTGGTGTTATCAATTAATACACCCACTTTATTATTGCAACCATTTTTTGTGGATCTCTATGGTCGATCTAATGTGCCGTTTATTTGTATGCTTGATGCAGTGTGTCATCATGCTTACAATACTTGAAAACAATTAAAATACCCCAAAATAGATCCTAGCCAGCACAACAATCTGTAAAAGCGTGCACCACTATTGCTGTACTCTTCAACATGGGCAATTTCGTCATGGGACTAGAATATATGTTGTTATTTATGATTATAACGTATGTCGTGTCATTGGATTGCCGTTCTGTATTTTGAAATCCATAAGAGGCCTGCAGGTTCTGGTTTTGCGATTGAATAATTCTAGATCAATATAGTAAATATTTTTTTATTGTTCTTAGGCCCGGATATTTTTCTGGATGGATATAAATGATATAGCACGGGCATCCATCCTGACGTGACCGCAAGCTCAAGTAGAGGGTGGGCCTCCGCACGCTGCCGTTGTCGTTGCATTGCCCCTGGCCTTAGAATTGTGTGTGTATTGGGGGGGGGGGGGGGAGGTACGGTAGCGGTTCGATAGGCGGCGAGCTCGGTGGCGGGGGAAGGCAACCAATGAGCGGTATCGGTGGTGGGGGCGATAGCAACCTCAGGTCGCCGGTGGATTCTGATTTGGGAAGGATGAGGAAGGAGCCGCCTGGGTGGGTGGCCAGCGATTAGGTCCAAGGCGAGGTAGTAGGCGGCATGCAGGGAGGAGGAAGAAGAACAACGTCTGGACACCAACCGTCATCTGGATGTATTGGTACTAGCACATCCATTTTCAGATATCTGCGGGTATGTGAACCTTTCTGGTATTATGGTAGTAATGTCCCGATTTGTCAATCTGTTCAAGTTCTAAAAATAAAGCGGCCTTATCTTGACTTAAATTTTACAACAATCTAACAGAAGACATTATTGCATTTTGATATATTGACCATAAAGAGAATTATAATCAACAATAGCGGCAATCCTTATTATGTACAAGACTTGGAAAATGTGGAAAGAATGTAATCGAAGAGCCTTTCAAGAAGCGGAGAGAACTCCCATTCGAGTGCTGGGACTAATCAAGGAAGAGTTTGGGGCTAATGACCTAGGGTTATGAACATCCGGTAGTTTCCTAATGGAGTTTGCAATGTTACCATCTAGTGTTTTCAATGCTTGTGTTTTCTGGTTCTTAATGTAATAAGATTATGTAAAACTTTGTCTTGCTCTTGCTAATCCGTCAAAAAAATAAATAGAGAGAATGATGTATTGAAAAATAAAATAAAAAGGAAGTTTACATGTTTGTCACATAGTTCATCATCATCAATTTTCATGTTATAAAGTCTTTCATATATACCCACGGTGCGTCAACATGAATGAAATTAAGATCCAAAGTAGTTAGTGTTGACTGTTGAGGGTAAGTCTCCACGTTTGAGCGAACAGCGGCCGGGGTGCATGAAAAACTGAAAATCGAACGACGGGCACAACCACAAACTTAGGAATAGAACGATGGGCTGCCTTGTCCAGAGCCTGCAGCGGATGGCCCACAGCTTTTTAAGTGAGCCTTCTCCGATCCCATGCAACGGGGACCACGTCGCGCGCAGTGGACGGAGACGGACGCGAGAGTTCGGGTCAGTGGCGGAGCCACCCGAGCGGCGAGGTGAGGTGGGGCAGCCGCCCCAGTTAGTGGCCGGTTATGTTCAGAGCAGGTTATCAATCTCATCTCACGGAGCGTTGGTGTATTGATTTTTTTTTTTGAAAGGGAGTTGGTTCCCTTCCTGTGTTCATGTTCCGGCATAAGGGATCTAATGGTTGGATAGGGGACAGACCTTTAGGGCTGCAGTAAACCTCATATGCGCGTGCTCACTGGGCGTTGTCGATCTTTCATTCGTTATCATCTCACGGAGCGTTGTCGATCTTTCATTCGTTCTCATCTCAAAGCGTTGTCGATCTTTCATTCGTTAAATCTTTCTCATCTCAGAGAGCGCCAGAGTCAGATAAGACATGTTGCAGCTTTGCTTGTTTTAATTGGGCCACAGCACAACGACAAAGACATACTATATGCGGCTATGTAGAAACGTGTCAGTGCCACCTATTGTCAATGACGGCAAACACCCATTGCGCCAGTGCTAAAGACTAGTAACGTTTTAACATTTGAGTTTACATTCTAAACAATTGCGCATTCACCTATTAGTAACAACATTTGTGTTTGGGGGATTAATGATTGATCATCTGATACCCTTTCTAAAGTATATACCCATATGGGTTCTGTTTTTTTCACGCTTTTGGTTTAGGTCGTATGTATTATTTGCCCCAGCTAAGGAAAAAAATTCTAGCTCCTTCATTGGTTCGGGTCGATCTCATCTGCCGCAGCACCACGGGAGGCTGTGTTGTGGTCCCCGAATTATGCTGAGGGTGTTAGTTACACGAATTAACTTTAGTCCGATCACACTGATGTTTGACACTAATTTAGAGCATTAAACATAGACTAATTACAAAACTAATTGCATAGATACATGCTAATTTGAGAGATGAATCTATTAATACAAATTAG
Organism: Bothriochloa decipiens; assembly: GCA_023333625.1. NCBI lineage: Eukaryota > Viridiplantae > Streptophyta > Magnoliopsida > Poales > Poaceae > Bothriochloa > Bothriochloa decipiens. The sequence continues at coordinate 17,117,878 of CM041633.1, forward strand.
TCTATAATTTGATAATGTGGTGCTACAGTGAATATGTGCTAATAATGAATTAATTAGACTTAATAGATTCGTCTCACGAATTAGCCACGGCTTTTGCAATTACTTTTATATAATTAGCTCATGTTTAGTTTTCTTAATTAGCATATAAACATATGACCTGATAGAACTAAACTGTAGATCTATAAAAGATACGTTCTACTAAGATTGAACCCAGCTACCTGGCATGGCCATTGCTCATGCAAGTGGACGAAGGTGTGAATGGGTGTCTGTCTAAGCCTCTGTCTTTTCTATTTTTCAATTCGTGAAGTGCACGACAAGCAGCTGAGTGATGGACGGGTGATGCACTGGGACCACCGGGTATAGCTTGGACCACAGTATTCAGCTAGAATGTCATGCATTCTGATACTCTATTCTAAAATATTTATCGCTTATGCTTCTAAAAAACTACTATCGATAATTATACATTAAAAAATACTAATATTTATAATACATAATTAGTATTATTAAAAAATCTTTAAATCTAATTTTTTAATTAATTTATTTAAAAATATAAATATTACACATATTTTATATAAATCAAATTAAACTTATGATATAAAAATTAAAAACGATAGCCAATTTGGAATAGCCAAGCGTCCTTTGCGGAGGGACAGCAGGAGTATGCCACTGTTAAAGGTCTGTCTGGTAGTGTTTGGTTTATTGGATTATTGGATGGGAGGACTAGGTGGGACCGGATGAGATATACTCATTTTTTAAGCTGTTTTGATGGGACAGGGAGACGTATGATCATCCTACTTAAAATTAGATTTTTTTATTTGTAAACTTTTTTACTCAATATTTTTTAATAAAAACCGCTGCTAAAAAATTTAGGTATCTGACGTTTTTGGTCACGTTAGGCCACTGGCGGGACAACATGTGCCATGCTGGGCATATTTGGCATTGAAAATCTTGTAAGGTCGGCAATATTGCTTTGTCGTGCCATCAAGAGCGGCGTGACAAGACCAAATTGAGAAAACTGGCAAGTTTTCGATACATCGGATAAAGATGAATTTTATATGAAAATTTTAGATCTCGGTGAGATAAACTTCTAGTTTCGATTATTTTCATTTGAGGGTGTTATAATACTCAAACAAATAATAAGAAAACTAAAGAGCATGATAATCGTGTACTAATGCTTTGTCGCATTAGAAAAATAATATCTTTTCCTTATGGTGTTAAATGAAGATACATTTTACATCAAAGTTGTAGCTCTCAATGAGATCTACAACTTCATAGTTTTGAATTATTACATTTGAGATTATTAAGATGCTCAAAAAATAATATAGAATTTTAGCAGCTTAATAATAGTATACTAGCGCTTATGGCATTAAAAAATAATTTTTTTTTATCGTGTGAAACTAAGGTACGTTTTTTTATGCGTGGGATGACAAGTACGAGAACATTGGAAACTGGCCGGAGAAACTAGTGCACCGATTTTTTTTTTTTGACTAGAAAACATTTGAAGTGTATATGTAACTTGTTCGTGTTACGATACTGACAAGACATGAATGGGATATGTATATATCTGTGTTATCTGCATGGATTCTCAGTATATATTGCCTGTTTTCAAATCATGAAAATAGAATTCGGATTCAAATGCAATTTCAAATTCAATTCAAATAAAATGGTGGGTAATTTTTTAAAATGGGAAATGGTTAACGGAGTTGGCATAATTAAAAAGGGCGGCCTCCGTTTGTCCTTTAGCAGAGGTTGGTGACTTAGAGCTGCCACCTCTAATAATGAATTAAAGGAGGTGGACCGGTTAAGGAGCTTGCCTTCGGTAATATATATTAACACAAGGCAACCACATGTATTGATGGTGTTAAGTGCCCGCCTCCGTGAAGTCGTGTTAACACATGCGTTTTGGTGGAGGCGAACGCTTTGCCCGCCTCCGTGAGCCCAGAATGCCTGCACCTAGGGTAAGGTTTGTGTAGTATTATTTGTTTTGTTTAGTTTGTAAAATGTTGGTGCTATGATGATGAGTCACGTATGTATACATATCACCTATTTGGTATCTTATACGCCTTTGGACGGACAGACTGAAACTATCTATTTGAGCCATTTGTTCTTCTACATCATTACCTATACTATAGTGATTAATAATAATGGTAATCTAGTTTCACACAAATGATGGCAATCTTTTATTTCCTCTGAATAAAAAACCATACACCATGTTTGCTTAAAATTATCAGCTCTACTTATTAAGCCATGGTAATGTTTTTCTCTTACATCAAAACAATATCAGTTGGCTTAGCCGTAGAAACCATCGTCTCAAAATGCAGCCACTGTCACAACGTACGTCTGGTCCCAACCTGTTGTGGCACATAGTCCGCACGCATAGATGCGCGATGTTGTTGTCCTATACATGCGTGTGGACACGTGACCGGAGGACATGCTTGCTCACAACTGCAAGGATAGCAAGCTGCTTGGAAAAGCCAGAGCCAGCGGGATCTCAAACTGCTTGGAAAAGCCAGAGCAGCGCATAGGTGCATAGGATTTATATATGATGAGCAGCAGCTATCTTTAGAGCTGAGGGGTCAGGATCCACTTCTGTTCCCAACCGGTGACCTCTACTATACATTCTGCTTAGAGCAACAGGCAATTACTAAATTAGGCTTCGTGTAGATGCCAAAATTTTTTAGCCTGAAAAGTACTGTAGTATTTTATTTATATTTGACAAATATTGTATAATCATGGCCTAACTAGGATCAAAAGATTCGTCTCATGATTTACAACTAATCTGTATAATTAGTTATTTATTTTACCAACATTTGATACTCCATGTATACAACACAATATTTGATGTGATGAAGAGAAAGTAAAATTTCTAGTCTTTTTGAGGCAACTAAACAAGGCCTTAATAAGGAGCTGCGTGCAGCTTTGACCTGGGCTAGCTAGCTGCAAGCTACTCTTGTCAGGCCACTTGCAGGAAGATTAGTTTAATTACTACGTACTTCACAAAAAATGAGCAAGCCAAGAAAGACCTACATACGTGCTAATATCAAAGAAGCTCAATGTTCGCTGGATCATTTCTAACTGTCTAATTCTGATTAATGCTAATTTATTGTAAGAGAAAAACACTGCTGAATGACGATCAGGGTGACCACTTCCTTTCAAATTAGGGCTTGCTATGTTTCAAGGAGATTTGGAGGGATGTGAGACATAGTACTTAGTAGAAGTAGATATCAGTTGCTGCCGGTAGTAGTGCTACGTAGGTTGCAACAGAAAAATTGTTTTTGTCTCCATTCATGTCCCCTACCTAGAGCTGACAGGATTTTATTCTTTTAATTGGTTTACCAGGAACTGGACAATATACACCTTATTACCTGCACATTGTGGGGAGGAAATTTGGCTAAATGCAACCGATCTATAATTACTACTTCCTCCTTTCAAAATGATAAGTCGTTTTAACTTTTTTGATACATATATTTTATTTAAACACACTTGTATTATATCAAAGGACATAGCAAAATTGATGTTAAAAAAAAGTAAAAGCAACCTATAATTTGGAACAGGTGGAATACCTAATTAATTAAAATACACTACTGATACCCTAATTATGGAGATAATTTAATGTTGATATGAGATAGAATAGGCGAAGATGATGTGCTTTGTCGCCATACAAAGCAGTAGCTACGAAAGAGAGAGAGAGAGAGAGCCGGCCTTTTGCTTGCTAGATGCATGATGGCATCATCGATCAGCATACGGCCGGTACAAGGATATACCATGCTACAGCATGCAAGAAAACAACAGGAGTGTACGGTGGGTAACGACAACACAATTTCAGAGATGATAGACGAAAGACGATTATTGATCAGTACACACATACGTTTGCTCTCATCGTCGTCATCGATCGAGGTCGGGCTAGAGCCTCAGCTCGAGGTCGGGCTCTTCCGTCGTCCCCTTGGAGTTGGAGGCCTCCTCCGTGGCCGCCATGCTACCCCTGGACGTGGTCCAGTTGAGCTCGTGGACATCGGTCAGCAGGTTGTTGCCGCAGTCCAGCAGATCCGGCACGCAGCGAACGGTCGCCGGCGGCGCATGGCCGCTCCACATCTCGACCATTTCCGTGCGCCTCGCCGCGGCAGCAGCAGCCCAGTCCGGAACCTCCCCTGGCCTGCAGGCACCACCTACGACAGCGACGCCGCAGTGCGGGGAGCCTGCCACGAGCGTCGCCGACGTCGCGGCGACCACACTGCCGCCGGCTGCGCGTGCCTCGAGCTCGATCCCGGCGGCATAGGAGCAGCCGTAGGGGTCCAAGCTGCCGACTACGCGCTCCTTCTTGTGCGCGTTCTGATGCCCGCCGAGCGCCTGCGACTTGAGGAACGTCTTGCTGCAGAAGAGGCACGGGTATAGCCGGGGGCCGCCCTCGCCGTCCACGAGGACACCGCCACCGCCAGCGCCACCGCTGCTTGCGTTGGAAGAAGCAGGTGGAGCCGCGCCACGAAAGGACTCCATCGTGGACATATGCTATACAAGCATTCCGCTAATTAATGGCAAGCATTCCGGTATATTGGGATGGAAACCAGGCCAGCTGGTAGCAAGTGGAAGGGGAAAGAGAAGGACGCCGCGGGTGTACCATTAGTAATAGCGCTCCACTAATGGAAACTGTACATTATTTGGATGGAATCCCTGGTTCCAACTTCCAAGTGGATGGGGGATGGATGGGATGGCAGCCATAATTGGAACCGGAAGATTACCATTCTCAGACCGTTTTATTGCCTTTTTATCTCTCCTAGAATGCAAAAATACTCCTGCACCCGCCCTATACTGGTATACCAACTAGTGTAGAATCTCCATTAATCCTTACCGAACTTGCTCAAAAATAAATTATAAAATTCTAACAATAATAAAACCATCAAACATCTAATTTGGCTGACTCAATCATCATCATCATATATAGTAACCATTTGATCTATTATGTTTTATAAAAAATTACACACCACTGCTATTAAAAAATATACTAAGTAACCCGTCTAATTTTGTTTTTATAAAAATATACCAAGTGGATAGAAATTTACAAAAAGTAAATTAAAATTTGAAAGCTTTATTATAGATTCATGATATTAGAAAAAGGGTTGCAACAAAACTTAAATTACTTGGTTTAAATAAAATACAAGCACACTAGGAAAATATAAATCCTAAAAATTCTAACTAAACTTTTTTATAGAGCTTGTATGTTAGTCTTTATGAGACCTGCTAGAAATAAAAGATAAATGCTATAAATCATAAAAGAATCTGGCCATCATTTTTGTTGACTCTAATCACCATTGATAGTAATAGGCATTGGATCTATTCTATTTTCTATTAGTTAATTGCCACACTTCCATGATCATGTACATGAACAAAAGGTTACCACAAATCTATACTTTAGTTACACATCTATGACACTGAGATATATGATCCAAAGTAAAGTTGAGTTTGCAACTAATTACCCATTTGGTATTATGATGGATAATCGATGTAACCCCTTAAATTTATATCAAAATTACCACTTTTGTTATTACTAAAAAACAAAAATATCATCACAAATCTATAAGTAAAAATGTCAAAGCATACATATGTAAAATTTTAAATAAATTAAACATGTACAATCATGCACACCAAGTAAACTTGCATGTTGGGGAACGAGCGCTAGCTCGTTTGGCAGCTCGCTCCAAGTGTGAGCGGCGCCTCCCGAGTTCGATCCCGGCGCCCATCTCAATAAACGGGGATTTTGTCATATCCTGGTTTCCAAAGAAGACTAGAGGTCATCATATGTGTGCATAGGAAGTCCACACATACAACGAAAAATGGTAATATCAGGAAAACAATGTATTATATAGCGGAAACATATATATTTAACACTTACACAATCAGAGTAACACGGAACACTGGCTAAGACTTCTCTTCAGTCTTCATTCTTCTCAGGGACAGTTGACTGGGGGCTCCGTACACCAAGCACTTCTAATGCTCAATAATCTTATCCTTCTTCTGAGTAGTACCTTACTACGAACTATAGCAAGGGTGAGTTCCATGTCGAAACTCAGCAAGTACAGACGGAAAGTAATGACATGCAAGGCTAGTACAAGGTAAAGCTGAAAGGTCGACTGCGGTAGCATTTTAATGTAACATTAAGATTTAACTTATTGCATCCTATTTTCTAATCATCTTGGTTGAAAAAACCCAACCCTTTATTAAGGTTCGAGTAACAATTAATGTGTCATTTAGCATCATAGATATAAACATATATCATTAACAATATTAAACATGAGATATCCATCTCAAAGGAACACAGGATAGCCATCCCGATAAAACCCGAGGTAGCAACCTCAGCAACATCACCACGATTTCACAGCTTAAACCATTTGGCTAATCATGCGAGGATCCGGGCCGCTCGTGACCGTGAGCACGGACGATATACCGATTTTAACTCTGCGCAGAGGTGTACACTTTCACTCCAGATCGTGATTACTCTTTATGCCTGAGGTTGCAAGTCTCTTAGCCCATTACCAAGATAGGCTGGCAGAGGTCACAACAAGGTTTTTCACAGGGTCATAGGCAGTGGTAGCCCGATCCGCGATGTCCCAAGCACATGAGAGACGTACTCGTAGCCGCCGCCCCGGTCTACGGATCAACCAGAACTCCCATGCTAGAACTTGTAACACCCTTCCCACCAAATCATGGCACCCGTCGGTAAGCTACCCACCTGCCCATGATGGTCCTGCTAATCGACCAAGCCAGAGCCCATTAGCCTGGAGCTGTACGGAAGTCCTAGGTTGCCGCTCCATGAAAGGTCCACAAGGGGGAGGAGATATGGATGCCCCCGTCGCTACGAGCCCACTGACATCCATTCCCCCTTCTTTCACCGCCAACCAACGATGCGGTCATGCATCAACTTCTCCAACGGCCGAAGCCAAGAGCCCACGGCTCCAACATGTTTTAAGAAGCAAGTTTTATCTTCATTAAGCAGGTGAAAGGTGAGGTAGAGCACTAGCAACCTAATAACCTGTTAACTAGAAACCCCATAGGTGATATATGGATAGAGTGGCTAGTCATCCCTATGGTTTGCCGATTTAAGACACATGCAATGTATTTAATTAAATATGAATAGGCGCAATATGTTCAAAAGAATGCCTGCACTTGCCTTAAATCCAAAGTCTAGCTGCTCTTCTGGCCTCCAGCTTCAGCTGCACTTGTCGGTCCTCTGCTTAGTCTTCGGCGTTAACAAACCGCTCTTCGTCTAGTCGCAGCAACCAAACAACACAAACAAACACACAAAAAGACAAGACTAAGAACAATACACCAATCAAAAGAGGAACTAAAAACAGAACGGTCTAAATGGCCAAACTCAGTGCTACGATCGTAAGAGTGGAAGAACGACAAACGATGGATCTATCGTTAAAGAAAACACGGCTATCGAGGCACCTGCAACAAGCATAGATACAAACTTTAAGATTGATACATTTACTAAAGCAAGATGCAGAACATATAAGAAAGACATAAAGTCAAATTAGTTGGATGATGTTGAAATATAAAGCAGGGTTAAACATTAGTAATACTCTATTTATAAGCAATTATATTATCTAAGCCAATTAAACATTCAAAATTTATAAAGCTTAGAACATGCGAGGGCATTAAAGAAAACATCATATGCTTAAAGATTAATTTAAGCAGGACATAAAAGACAAGACATGTTGATATTAAACATAGAGCATTTATGATTCAAGGTTGAACTAAGCATGCCATTAATGAAAAGACATTATTGCTGATATAAAACATATTAGCATTAAAGACCGATGTGAAAGTAAACTAAGTCAAACACTAACAAGATCCAACTTATAAGCATGTGAGAACCACTATAAGAAACATAACAAGTTTCAATGTAAAACTACACAAGGCATAATTAATAAAGAAGCATGTAAATTGGTACTAGTCATATTGACAGGCATGTACGAACACTCCAGGTATAAGCCTAAAATTACTTTTACACAAGAGAGCATAAATTAATTAAACAAGATAGACACATGATGTGACAAATATTATTCATAACAAGCAACATACGTCGACACGTTCGCAAAGCAACGAGAACGAAAAATGTAACCCTAGGTTACTTTTAATTAGAAGACTATTAAATAGTTATCAATCAAAGGCATTTAAATAAATAAATTCATAAATTAGATACATGATAAATTTTACTACTCCTGCGTAGATCGCGATGACACAAAACTAACGCAACTGGAATCACTCAAATCGGAGTTAAAACGGTGAAACGGCGGGGATTAAACGATCGATGGCATAACTGTAAATAAATCGCTTGGTGGCAAAGTCGTAAATACCTCGTCTTCTACCTCTGTCCATCTTCCTCTCTAGGTCATGGCCATGGCAGCCATGCGGCTGCTTGCGCCGGGTGAAGGGGCCTCGGCCATGGCCTGCTGGGGCCAGCGGTGGCCTGCTGCTGCCTGCTACGGCCAGCTGGGGCCTGCTACGACCGGCGGCGGCTCGCTGTGGCCTGCTACGGCCGGCTGCGGTGGCCAGATGCGGCCTGCAACGGCTGGTGGCGGCCAGATGAGGCCTGCTATGGCCGGCGGCGGCTCGCTGCGGCGCGTGGGAGAGGGAGGACCATGGCCCTCGGCCGGGACTTGGTCGACCGGCAGCGGCCTACTGTGGCCGGCGACGGCTAGATGTGGCCGGCGGCTGCTGGCTGTGGTCGGCTACGGCTGGCTGTGGCCGGCTGCGCACGGCTAGGGTTTGCCAAAGCGCTGCGGCACACTGGGGCTGGCCTTTTATAGGTCGGCGGGAACCGGTGGGGCTAAAGCCGCTGGGTTTGGCCCGTTGGGCCGGCTGCGGCTACCTATGGCCGCCAGTGGCCGGACCGGGCTGGCTATGTCCGGCCAGAGTTGGCCATGACCGGCTGGATGTGGCCGGGCTTGGCTAGGGATGGCCAGAGAAGGCCCAAGGTGGCCGGGGGAGGCTATGACTGCTCGTGGCCGCTGTGGCCAAGCTAGTGCAGGCTATGGCCGGCCAAAGTTGACCGTGGCCGGTTGAGAGTGGCCACATGTGACTGTAGCTGGCCGTGGTTGGCTAGATTATGCTGTGTGAGGCCAGGTGTGGCCCATGCTAGGAAGGAGCTGGCCAAATCAAGTTAGGAGCTGATGGCCAAGTTTGGCCACTGCTGGCCTGCTGCGGTTACTGCTTGCCTGGCCGGGGTGGCCGTGGCCGACTAGGGCTGGCCAGAGCTGGCCAGTTAAGGCTAGGAGAGGCCAGATCAAGTTAGGTCGGGCCAGGATAGGCTAGGGTAAGCCTGGGATGACTGGAGCTTGGTAGAGGATGGTGTCTAGCTAGAGCGGTGGCCAACACTATAGAGGCAAAAGAAAACTCTCTCTCTCTAAGCAAGAGAGGATTTTTCTAAAAACGTTTTCCCAAAACCTTCTCATGGCAAACTTGGGTTTCTGAAGCTTTATTTTCAAATTCGAAGAAAACCTAGACGTGACTTGCTCGAGGTTTAGAAAATTCTTTTTCACACCAGCAAAACCAAGCGAAGCACCAAGCACAAACCCATTCTATTATTTTCTAAAATATAGAAAAGCACATTTTATTTAGTGTTTTCTAATAACAACTCAAAATACAAATTTTAGGGTGTTATAGATTTTTTCCCATTTTCTTCTGCAGCCTCTCTCCGCGTGACGCCACAATGGGATTGCGACGTACCCATCGTCTACGGAGCCTGGATGGTCCCGGTGATCTAAAAAGGACGCGATCTTTCGAAGGACGCGATCTTTCGATCTGTGTGTAGTTGCAGGTCTAGTTATGCACACGTGTGGTGTGAGTGGGTGGGTGTGAGGGGTGTGTCGTGTGTGTTTGTGCATATATCAGATACTACAGCTGTAGCCAGATGAGTGGCTTAAACAAATAAACTTGCATGTTTGAGAGGCAAATATATCTGTTACTAGACAGGCCCCGTGCTTCGCACGAAGTGTTTTTTTATATATTTTGAATCCAGTACTGTAATTTGGCAGGCGTATGTAACAGGAGCGAACCTGGTATTGTGGCTCAATGAATCCGACACTATTTAGTATCAGGCCCAGTACTGTTCTTTTAACTGGTTGTACTGTGCATCAGCGGACCCAAGACTGTTGTCTAACGGGTTGACACTGTAGAGGGACGGGCCTAGTATTGTTGACTAACGGTATAACACTGTATATTAATAGTGATCTTTGAGGTAAAAAGGTGGGTATAAATAGTGTTTTATGAACAATAAAATCTGGTCACCATGATTAAAGGACTCTATAGATGTTTCGTCAATCAAGAAAAATATTTCCTTAATTAGTCATATATACTAACAATACAAACAAATTATTTTAAATTATATTACAAGCAATGATGACATATAAATTATTTACGTATATATATTTATGCATGTTTACTAAAGTCCTAGACTTTTTAATTGTTTTTGGAGTAAATAGTCATTACTATAATGGTTAAATTTGAAAATCATCATGAGTTAACACAGGCACCATCCTAGATCTTCCTTTAAACACTACAAGAAACTTGTTAATCTGTGACGGCTTCTCGGTGATGGATTTACAAATCGTCACTGACACTATCCGTGACAATAGTCTTTTTTCATCGTGGATGAGCCCACTGGATATTCCTATCCCGTTAACTCATGACGGTTTTATCAGGATCATCATAGTGTATGATTTTAAATTCGTCATACTCTTGTTATCCCAAATTAGTAGTCCCGCTATCAACATTTAGTGCAAATAAAAATAGAAAATGTGATTGCAATAACTATCAAACTCAAAAAGACAATTAAGTTAAAAAACCCAAAAGATAATTTGTTAAATTATTTGAACAAAGTAATTTTGTTACTTTATTAAATTAATATGATGCATACGACAAAACTAAAAATAGTCTTCATATATGGTGCAGTTGGGAACAAAAAAAATCTGTAGCACATGAGTTTTGAATGCAACACCGGCAGAAAAAGTAGCAAAATTCATCGTACCCTAGTAGCCTAAAACAATAAGCCCCTATATATTTGGTGGAAAAGAAATTCAAAATGTGATTGTAAAAATAATCCAACCCAGAAGTCGGTTTGTTAAATTATTTAGAACAAAATAATTCTATTTATTTGCGTATCTTAAAACTAAAATTATTTTGCGTGTATAAGGGCGGATGGAAAAAATAGCTTGAGAAAAAAATCTGCAGATGAAAAAAAAGGCTCAGGAAAACAGAATGCGCAGCACATTTTGTGATCGAACCTAAGCATTCAAAGTGCAACTTAATACTTCTAACCACTAGGCCACCACTTCCATGCGACTATATGTACAACTGAATTTTTTATTAAAGATTGCGATTTGAGCTTCAAATATTTTTTTTAAAAAAAGAAAAGCTAAACTCTTTCTTTCCTGGGCTATTTCTGTTCGGCGTCCTGCAGGCCCACTCCCGCGCCACCTTCATCCCTTGTTCCTAAAAAAAAGTGATGAAAACATTGCAAAAAAAAAACTATGATAAGCGATCTAACTCCTACCTTCTTGAAAGAGACTGACCAGGCAATGCCATCTGATCTACACATGATTTGCTTACTGCTTTCTAATGGAAAATTTAATTTTTTTAACAATAGCTTACAGTAAATGAAAAAAATATATCAACTTGTGGGCTACCGAGGATTCACGCCTGCACCACTTCGCACACAACTATGAGCGCCACACCACTAGGATCTGTGACGGTTTCTTGGTGAGCCGTGATGGAAATTTTTTATCACGGATTAATAGGATTCTTGTAGTGTAATCTTAAGCAATACAGTACGCCCGACATGATAATTAAGGGAGAATTACACACGGGTCAATTTCCCCACAATTGTCCCCATAAGCATGATACTTGCCATATCCCAAACACTATTATAGAAATGGTTTTTCAATTCCTTACAACATTTTCACCTCAGATTTAGAAAATTTATCATCGTAGATTCTATTACAAACCAGCGGTGAAAAATCACTTTCACCACTAGTTATTGGGTTCTGCCGGCAGTGATGGTCTTCTTCACTGCCAATTGAGCCATAAACTAGCGTTGAAAACCATCCCCAAAAATATATAAAACAATCTTAAAAAGCCCTCTCTCTCTCTCTTTTCACTCACCCAGGCTTGCGCCCCTTCTTCTCTCACATAGCCAACAATGCACCATCCTCCGACTATCCTACTGATGTCCGTCCTCCTTCATCCCCTTCCGGCATCCATCTTCCTCCTTCCTCACTGCCTCCTCCACCCCTCCTAGCGCTGTAGATCCGGTCCACCCCTCAGCCCTCACCTCATCTATGCTCGTTCTCCTTCACCACCGCTGACAAACCCTATCTAGGGCAAGGCACAACAACACTTCTTCGCAACCAATGCACCCTTCTGACCAGCGATGGTGGCTAGATTCACATTGGGCCCTTCTTCCCCTCAATGGTTGCCTTCCTCCTCCTCCTCCTCCTCCACTACCACCACCACCTCCTCCTCTAGTGTATCTAGATCTGCATGGGACCACCCTCCACCAGCCTACACCGTCCTTCTCCTTTGATGTGGTTGGATCTATATGATGTAGCTTGATGGTGACGATGTGAGCTTGGTAGGTGCAAATGGTAGCCAGTGTGGATGGATGGCAACAAATGCGGTTGTGTTTTTCTTTTGATTTTCAATGTTGGTCCAAAACCAAAGGTCGTGTGGATGCACTATCAAGGCCGATTCACAAAACTTGTGGTGATGTTGGCTTTTGAGCTGGCATTGACAATATATGTGGAGTGGAGTCATCCGCATCTATGTTGTAGTGGCAACCTATGCCTCTCATATCATGTTACAAAAGCCTAGTGCCTAATTCTAACTAAGCCTTGACAACTAATTGCAACACAAGTCAATGTAATAATTTTATTTGGTGCAATAAATTAAATTTTTGACATAATTATATCAGTAAGTCGTATGTGCAAAATAAAAAGGATGCATGCAAGGAGGGTGATGTATGTGTGAGGTGTCTGACTGTGTGATGAAACCTTATTCCTGATCTTCATGATGTAAGATCCCAATCTAGATAACTAGCTAAGGAACAACGTAACTTCTTGCAAAAATGACACACACAAGGAGCCAACCACCGTCTCTGTATGGTAGCCTAAATAAGTATTCACCCAACCACACTCTAAAAGAAACCAACCTTTGCAACCTAAAATCAATGGACCAGGAGCATGGATTGGGTGCCAATGACGAGGCCACTTCTATAATCTCCGTGAATCAAATTGATATTTACACTAGCTTGGGACAACCCTCCTAGATAGGTGTAAAAACAAAATGGAAATAAAGAGACAAAGTATGTGAAAAGACTTCCATGAAATGAGTTCCCAAGAGTCTTTGAGCGACTATTGGCCTCCTAAGCAGTCTACACTAATAGAGTAATAGTAATAGTAACTCCTTAATCCCAAGTTGAAATAATGACAAGCTGTTTATTGGGTGTGAAAGCAGACTTGATAAGATTTCCAAAAATGTGTAGCATGCACCATGAAACATTGGGGAATGGTATAATTTTGCATGGAAAGTTGTACCAACATCCTGTCCCGAGAAGACTCTTGACCTTCCAACTAGTCTTCGCTAATCTAGTCTGATCTCAATATTAGGAATTCCAAAGTACTCATAACTGCTGCAATTTGAAACTAGACTTTTATAATATTTCCATAAAGTTCTTGTTGACCTTCATAGCCTTTGAGAATCAACTAAAGTCACTACTACAAAAAAACTTAACCGAGGTGGGTATTTTGGCTTTTCCCGAGGCAAGCAGGCCAACCGACTCAGATCAAAGGTCATGGTTAATCATGGCCTTAACTGAGGTGGTTGGCTAACTACCTTGGTCAATCGATTAACCAAGGCGGGCCATATAAAGGCTCACCTCCGTTAAGGGGTTAATAGAGGAGATTTTCCAAAGGTAACCATCTCAGTTAAACCATTAATGGAGGTGGTTTTTATTAGTTGCGTGCCTTTGTTAAGTATTTCTAGATTAAAAACTTAACCGAGGCAAGCAATATAAGCAAACTGCCTCGATTAGGTCACCCACCTTGGTTAATATGGTTTAATAAGTCAACCACCTCAATTAATCGACATTAACCGAGGCGATTACATTACATGGCCAACCTCGGTTAATACGATGGTTGTTGGGCCTCGGCTGGCCTAGATTAACTGAGGTGGGCTGCAGGCCTAACAACCTAGGACATCATTTTGAAAGCACCTTGTAAACATTTTTTTCTGTTGTAGTGAGTACCCGAATCACAATAATGGAAAACCCAAAGTACTTGGAGTTAGTGGCATTGGAAAATAGACTTCATAAGCATTACAAAATGTCTTCACTGACTTCCAAAGCTTTTGGGAATCAAGAGATATGATGTTTCTCTCTATTGGTCCATGCTGTCAGCCAAGTGGTGTGCTGGTTCAACTTTCGTGTTAACCATCATCTCTCCTTTTGTCCAAAAGTGGCTCCTTGTTTAGAGAGCGCTTAGGTAGTATAACACTCTCAAATATGTTAATATTAATATTAACTTCAACTAGAAATGAATTCACCTGCTCATGTAGTTTATTGGCACATCTTCATGGAAATGGCCTTTGATTTATATCTTCGATGTTGTATTGTGTATGTATCATTGGGATGTCCTTGTCATCCTCCCCATCTTGAAAAGGTATCATCCTCAACTCTAATTTTTTTGAGTTCAAAGAATTGTGATAGGCTAGCATTGCTTAATTAGTTTTATATGATAACATCACAATCTTCTTCTTCCTCCTTCATAACAAGGCTAGGGTTTTGAATCTACAATCATATAAACTAAGTAGTAGTCTTATATACGGTCGTGTGTGCTAAGAGGGGAACGTTTCTAGTCATCATTTGCCCGGTTGTGGGTGTGTTGGGATGAAGAGGACCCTCGGTTCATTTGAGGGGGTGTATGTCACAAACGACCCAGTTTGGAATTTGGCCCATAATGGTCCATGTTGATGTTATGTGATATTGTGAAGAGTTTAGTCCCACCTTGTTTGTTTACAGTGAGATAGACCAATATGTAAGGCTTTTAGAGTCCATTCCACCATCCCTGGGTTAATCCTTTTATGCAAAGCAAGGACAAAAGCGTAAGTAGGATGGTTATAGGTGTGGTTCGCTCAGCATGAAGAGTGGATCTGAGTCATTTGGACTCTGGGGCGTTACACTTCTGGGAGTATGGAGCTAACAAGTGGGCCTAGGGCCCTATGCCTTCAGAGCTTGCGAGATCCTTGTCTTGAAGTGCCATGCCCATTGTGTAACCCTGCTGAGGGAGTGGCTGGCAGTGGCCGGTAGCACCTTGTGGCCAATTGAATGGGCAGACGGTGTGGCATCTACCCACCATCAGGCTCGATCTAGGTATTTGGCATGGTCCCTAGACCATCTTCTGGCTCAGGACGTTGCTCGGCTAGAAGTCAGGCTCAGGCTGCCGTCTTTGGGTAGCCAAGGGTCATTTGTGAGCCCCCAATCCCCGAGCCTCTAGCCCCAAGCAATGGTAGTGGATGTGCTGCTCGGGCTTGTCTTGACTCTACCGGGGGTACATGCGAGTGTACCTGATGGATATAGCCCTTGAGCAATTTGTGGAATAGGTCAGGGGATCTATTGATCGGCTGCCTCTTTCTCAAGAACTTAATATTCCCTATGTTAGACTCCTATCACAAACTGATTCGGAAAGCATTATCTCTTTTGTGGTGTCACTTTTTTTTAGAATTACAGAGTATAATGTAGACACCCACAATGCACATACATTAAATCCTCTGAACGGTAGCAGCTACGAAGAAAACTAAACTAGGTGGTGAGGACTTTCTTGTTCCATACGTATGGGTTATATATGCATTCATCAAATGGTGATGCACCCGTTATATATTTGTCCTGGAGTTGCCCTAACTGTGCACTGATCGAAAGGGAAAAGGCAGGGACCCTGCAGATAAGCAGACCCACTGATAAGCATATCGACAAGATTATTGATCCCGATCGATACATACAGTGACGGGAGACTTCCAATAATAATAGGCACCGAGAAAAGGGTTGGCCAATTCAGAGATGTATGCCAACGCGCATGTTGAAAAGTAAATAAGATATATATGATCCAAAATACAAGGATTCAAATAGGTTTGCATTATTAAAAAATTAAAAAATAGGCTGGGGTTTCTCTTACTGACTTTGGTCAAACAAAAAAACAAGGATTCAATCCAATTTACAATTTGTCAAAAAATTCTACTCTTTGCTCTATGAATAACCATGGTGAAATCTTTAATGAAATTCAGTTTACAACTCTACATGAAGTCAAAGTTAGTTGCTAATTGTTATAGATCATTCCATTCCTTGTAGTCAAAAAGATCTTGCATTTAATACTATGATTTCCATGAAAAAAGACACTTAAAGTTGCTGCCGAAATGGTTCTAGAATTAATTTGTTGTGATGATTAACTCCATTACTTAAAACATGATTGAAGAATTTTTGCAGATCTTTCATTGTAGGGACCTCACCTTGAATTTTGAGATTAAGCACCCCAAATCCACCTTCTTTCGAAGTACAGACCATTTTCCATGCTGCACAAGTTGGCTGTTAAATGATGGTTTCCATGGATCCTCATTATGTTCAGTATTTCAATTATCTCTTGACGTACTGCCTTGGTCCCAAAACAGAATGCAAGTCTAGGTGCATTATTTTTTAAAGTTACTAACATTTTACCACATATATAGGTAAAATTATTAACTTTTATGGCATAGATCGGTATATAGTATAAAAATATATCTCATTATAAATCTAATGATACTTACTTGATATTATAAAATATTGTTTCTTTTACATATAGTTGGTCAAACCCAAGGTATTCAAGAGTGCAACATAAAAAAGGCACAACTTGATTAATCCATGATGATACAATGGTATGTTATATATCAAAGGCTAGATTTTATGGTAGCATGTTATTTTGTATATGTTGAGTTTAGTTATTGATAATGACATGGCTTTTCTTCTTGAAATATAGTTTAATAAAATATATTCTTGCTATATATTTCATAAACAAGCAAAACCTATTAGTTAAAGTTTCTTTTGGAGATTATGTCGATGTCTAAAATATCACTCATCATGTGTGACCGAAGGAAGCATACACCCTTGTATAAATAAGCATCCGTGGGCCACCCTAGTTCTCTTAATTTTTCCGAAGGTACTTATAACACATCTATATAATAAAATCAGACACATGCGTATCGAGTAGACTCTATCGGTGTATCCTTGTATACTATATTGCAAGACACGGAGATCATTGTAGGCTTCATAAACTACACAACTAATGGAACAACCGCTAGGGTTGATAACACAATTCTAACAAGTATAGAAATAACGAAATTTTAGCCATGCATATGCGACCGAGTGGCACTGTGACTTGGTTCCAGCTACCGAGTCTCAGCTCAAGGTCGAGATCCAAATGCTCACCCTGGTCTGCAGCTGTGCCAGCGCTGGTGGCCGCAGGCGCAACAGAGGCCCTCACCCAATTGAGCATGTTGATCGTGCCATCGCAACCAGTCAGGGTGCCATCAGCCACCACCCTGTCCATCTCTAGTGGCCTGATGTTCACCGGTGCGAATAGCGTGGCTCGCCTTTGCAGCATTCTCGCTCGAAAGTTTGGCACGGCGGCGGTGCCAGTGCCATTCCCGTCACAGCCACCGGCAGGCACAGGCTCAGCACGTATAGCGCTGCCACCGTGAGACAGCGAAGGAATGGAGAAGGTGGCAGCGCTGCTGACCCTGCCGACGATCGACGACAAGGCTGGCTGATCAGCGATGGTTTCGGGTTCATGGTGCCGGCGTGCTGGCCGTCATAGACGTAGGGGTTCCAGCTGATGCTTCGCTCCTTTTTGTGGGCATTCTGGTGGCCACCGAGCGCCTGCGACTCGAGGAACGTCTTGTCGCAGAAAAGACAGGGGTAAGGACGACGAACGCACGTTCCTGCCGCCCACGTCGTGGCCGTCGCCGGAGCTGCCGCAGGTCGCCGGTGCCAACGTCAGGGACAGGTCCGCCCCTGCTGGCCCCGCTCGTTGCGGCGTGGAGCACTAGATGGTAACCACTCCATGTGCGCTCGTTGTGGAGCACTGGATGGTAAGCATTCCATGCGCGCGCAAAGGCGTTTTTGATGTAGGCAATGCAATTTACCTTCCGGTGGTTGGTTCTCTCGGCCTCACTCTCCAGGTCTAACATATCCACAACAATAACACCACACCCCACCCCCGCCCCCCCCCCCCCCCCCCCACACACGCGCGCGCGCGCAAGCAATCATTGCCATTTTGCAACCTGAAATGTTCATGGTACAGCAATATTAAATAGTGTTACTTGAACCATGACTTGTAACCCCTTGAACATATATTACGTCCTGATAGCTTCACTTATATATATATATATATATAATATATATATATATATGTATATGTATATATGCATGTTTATTCAGAAAATGATTCTTATTATATTCGTTATTACCTTTTTTTGGCTGCGAGTTGGACACAATAATATTTTCTCATCTAAATAGATTCAAGTTATTTTTGCATCGATAAAATTATTGATCCTATCATCAGGAGACAAAATCTTTTGGACAAATAATTTTTATCTAACTCTATACACTACACCACAACCCTTAATCAGCGACCGACTTGAAGTTGCTGTAAGGGGTGTATAGCGATGGGCGGTCCATGGCTAAAACTTATAACGATGGACCCTAGCTATTGCAATTGAAGCCGTCGTTGTATGTATACAGCGACGGACTTCATCTTTAGCGACAGACCGTCCATCGCTCCAACTTTTAGCAACTGACAGCATGTTAGAACTTTTAGCAACAGACAGTTCATTGCAGTAAGAACTTTTAGCAACTGACAGTCCATCGAGCTCAATTGAATATGTAAAAAAAACAATCCAGATATGTTTAAACCCTGACCACATTCAGAACCAATACAATATTGATTGAGACACACAAATGGCATTAATCATACTTTCATTCATCCATACATAATCATGTCACTAGCTTAAGCTTCTTGCCATCAAGGCAACACATACAAGCATATAGTAGCTGAATACAACACATGCACCTTGTGAAGATCCTAACACCGATAAGATTCTACAACACCTTGAGAAGATAGCCTTTGAGAAGATCCAAGAACGCCATGAGAAGATCTTGATTGCCTACTATAAACCTTCAGCTGTCACAAATATTTATTAGTTAGAAACTCCAAATGAATATAGAGAACAAAATCTAGATGCAACAAATAGATGGTCAAGTCATTGGTACAGCTAAACAGGAGTGGACAGTACCATCATTAAAGCCTGACTTAGCCATAGCACATCCTTTTTAAGTTTAAAATGTAAAGTGGTCATGCAAACTTTTTTATGGCAGAGCTACGTGAGCAGTACTGTATGCCTAGTGCAAAAATGAGACAGATAAAGTAAAGTATATTCATCTTCTTCATTGTGCAAAATGCCTAGTGCAGTACTGTGTGCCTGTTATTTTGGCTCTGGAGATGACAAATTTGGGAATAACACGATAGCAATAGGAGGCATCGGTTGAAGAAATTGCAATGGAATTTCAATTTCATTTATAGTGATGGCAATAATGATGGTGGCACACCGTAGGCTTAGGCGGCCCTGAGCTGGTGATCCCCCCATTGAAAAGAAACTGAAGCTTGATTCTGAACTGGAGGCAACATTGAGGATCTGACACCTGTGTTCATATTTAAGGCTGTGCACGTACAATTCTCAAAGTGGTCTGTATAGAGTACAAAAAATAGGGTTAATTTCATATCAGGTTATCATTTAGTACCATATATTGCAAAAGTAAAAAATAACCTTTTAACACACTGTATAGAGTACTTTGGCATTTGGACTTGTAAAGGTGCACTCATTCACAACAAAAGCAATTAAGATCCAAGTAATATAATATTGCTAGAGGCTAAATAAATTAACAGCAGAATTTTGCTACGCGAAATTTTCAGCAAGGTTTCATCATTTCCTTGTCAACATTAACATGGAATCTATTAAGCGAATGAAGGCAAAATATGGGATTCTTCCCCTTTAGTACTCGAATTCAAGACATCTTTACTGGTATTGCAATTCGTTTCTGTACACATATATGCTAATCATAGCACTAATTCCTCTCCTTTTTTAATGCATTGAGACCTCAAAATAAAAAAGTTAAATTGTTTCAGAGAATGACATGAGAAGTCACGGCATGAAGAAACACAAGATTAGGAACTTGGCAATCACTCATAATACGTCTTTGAGTTTCTATAAGCAACTCATTAGCTAACCATCTACTAATCCATTATATGCCGCTACTTTTCAAAATCCTTCTTGCGACATTACTGAACCTGTAGGTATGGAAGGTATATTACTGACAGTACAGTCAAAACAATTATGTTTTAGGCAGCACCCCCATTACAGTGGCCGCACCATGCATAACAGCATAAGGTAAAGCAGCAATTTGCTCTATGCTCCTACCATACAAGTTTTTTTAGTTTAAGAGTGGCAAAAGTGTAGCAGAAGCATTCATCTAAGCAAGAAATAGAAACCGTGGTGTCCCTTGCCAAAAACTATGGCCTAGTTTGGTTTCTTCATGCACTCTGGTTTCTTTATCAGCCACAGACATGCCCAGAGAAAACAAAAGCCAAGGCACTTTGGTTCGTTTCTCCATGCTGCCTTTTTTCCCATATCTCTTTCCCCAAAAAGGAAGAAATAGCCTGTGACCTTAGTGCCCATTTTGTAAATATTTTACTCCACAACAACAATCTTACCTCTCTTGGAATCCATAAGCTGCATTGGTGTTGCTCTCACAGGACCAGATTCCACCTTCTCCTCTTCCCCAGGGTTGACTGCCTGCTTGGGGCTGCCATCACCATCATCTCCCTGCTGCTCCTCATGCTTACTGTTAAACTGAAGCTAGAGATCAGATGCGTACTGGAGCAGGTGGCTAATATGAATCAACTGCTGAGAAGGTGGCTATCCCATTCACTATCAGAAGAACCCTGAGCTGCATAATATAAGACGATGAAAAAAAATCTTAAGTACATACTGCTCAGATAGAATGTGTTAGCATGAGTACTTGACTTGCGATTCATATTTCACAATAGTATGCATCATTAAAAAAACACAATGAATATGCTTGAGCTCTAAAATTGGGATAGAATAACTAGTGAAAATATCCATCTGCTTTGAGCTCGTGGTCAATGCCTCAATCTGCACAACGAACTCAGCAGCCAAAAAGCACATCGAGCCACCATGACAAACACTGGATCTAGGATAGGGAAAAAAGGAGAGAAACAAATGAACCTGCCGCCAGCTTATTGGAGATTTACTGCCAACATAACCCATCAAGAGTCATTGCTGCCACTACTACTGGGTCGTGGATTGGCTGCCATGCGGATCAGGCCAGAGAGGAGCGGCTGATTCGTTGTGGATCTGGCTGGGGCAAGAGAAGGGCAGCCACCCCATCATGGATCCAGTCTAGGGAGAAGAAGGATGGACACCCCGTCGTCGATCCGGGCAGGAGAGAAGAAGGGCGGCCACCCCGCCATTGATCCGAATAGGGGAGATGAAGGGCGCCTGGGTTGATGGGTGGCGACGGCCGGCGGGCGGGCGGGCAGGTGGTAACTGTGGGCGCGTCTGGCCCTTGCACCGGGTTGGAGGTGGCCTATTTCTGTCCGGCAAGCGGCCGCGGCGGCGGACGTCCGGCGTCGAGGCGAGTGGGTGAGTGAGTGGGCGGCGGGTGTGGAGCGGCGTGTGGGGGCTGTGCGGAACCCAGAGAGAGGTGCGTGACTTAGTTTTTTTTAAGCCTGGACTCCTAGTATACAAGTTGTAGCATCTGAGTTTCACACAACACACACCACACACACGCACGCACGCCCCTAGATCTACAACCTATATACACCAACGTCCTTCGTGAGATCACTGAAGTTGCATCGAACCTCATAGACGATGGGCACGTCGTAGTCCCATTATGGCGCCACGCAAGTTGTCCAGGACCTGAAATAAAACCTAGGAAAAACCCATGCGAAAACCCACGTCTGACAGGAATCAAACGCGGGCGGTGAGTGCTACCACCGAGCGTTGGTCATTTTGGACCAAATTTTTCTAGGGAACAGCCCATAGGCATCAAGCCCAATGAAAATTTGTTTAGCGACGGATGGTCTGACTCTGTTGATGATATATAGCGACTGACCGACCAACATGAAAGCAAAACATTTATAGCAATGGATCATCCATTGTCGTATTCAGTTTTAGCAACTGACCGTCCTTAACAAACCTTTTGCAACTGACCATTCAACGCTAATTATCAACTTTTAGCAACTACAGTAAGTCACTGATTAAGGGTTGTGGTGTAGTGATAAGTATATTTCCGTATAATGGTGTTATTATCTAAGTGCCACAGTTATTTACCGTGGCTTCCACAACAGGAGATGGGTTCTTTGTCGAGTGCCGGAAGCACTTGGCAAAGCTTGTTGCGCACTCGGCAAAGGCTTTGCCGAGTGCCGCACTTGGTAAAGACCTGTCGATAAAGAAAACATCGGCAAAGATATCT
Organism: Bothriochloa decipiens; assembly: GCA_023333625.1. Lineage (NCBI taxonomy): Eukaryota > Viridiplantae > Streptophyta > Magnoliopsida > Poales > Poaceae > Bothriochloa > Bothriochloa decipiens. Next base: position 17,140,505 of record CM041633.1, read on the forward strand.
TTGCTGAGTGCCACGTATCGAGCACTCGGCAAAGACTTTGCCGAGTGCCAGGCCAGCACTCGGCAAAAATTTTCTGAAAAAATAAAAAAAAGACAGAGACCCGCCAAGCCCATCCACAGGGCCCGGCGAGCCCATCGATGCCCATCGACGCCGGCCGCTGAGCTCGTCCCGCCACCGTGCCGCCACGCCGCGCTCCGGCGAGGGCTGGCCTCCCCACGGGTTGGCGAGGGCCGCCCTCCCCACGGGCTGCCGCACTACGCGCCGGCGAGGGCTGGCCTTCCCGGCCACCGTCGTCATCAGGGGAGGAAAAGCGGAGCTCAGGGAAGGAGAAGATGCGCTGGGCAGGCCCACTGCCGCACGCTGGAGGAGTAGAGGGGCCTGCCAGACGTGCGAGCCATTGCGGCCTCGCGCGCGCCGCCGTTGCCCCACGCCGTCACCATTGAATCGCCCCACGTCATCACTGTGGCCGGATCCGCGGTGGAGAGGGCGCCCTGGCCGGGGAGGAGGGAGAGGGCGCGCCGCCGGGGAGGGCCCGTCATTGGAGACCCGCCGCCACACCGGGAAGGAGGGAGAGGGCACGCTGCCGACGAGGAGAGAGAGGGCGTGCAGCCGAGGAGGATGGAGAGGGAGCGCCGTGGTGGGGAGCCCGGATCCTGCCGCGGAGAGCCATGATCCGGTCGTCAAAGCCGCTGGTGCCGAGACCCTAGATGGCAGCTGCCGCCGGCCCGGCCCGGAGCCACCTGCCCCGGTCGCACCGGGTGACAGATCCGGTCGGGCTCCGCGCCAGGGGGAGGGAGGTGCCCGTGGGGGAGGTAGGCCAGGGGAGGGAGATGGTGGGGTGGGGAGGGAGGTGCAGAGGTGGAAGGCGCCGGCTTCGGGTGTGGGGGAGGGAGGCTAGGGGGAGGGAGGTGCGGTGGTGGGGAGGGACATGGTGGGGGCGGAGGTGGGAGGAGCCAGAGCCGTCGGGTGCTGGGGTGGCAGTGAGATGGTCGAGGGTGGAGGGGCCAAGAGTTTGCCGAGCGCCCCATTAAAGGCTCTCGGCAAAGAGTTTTTGTTTTTAATTCATCTTTTAAATCTTTGAAATTCAAAAGCATGACAAGATGACATCAAATAAAAAAGTTGTCAACTACAAACAACTTTTATGACTTTTTGAAATCTACAAAGTTTTTTTTGAGTGGTTTTCTATCTGAAGTTGTTTGAAAAAACTTGAATTTTAATTTTTAAAATTCAAACGTCGTTTGAATGACAAGATGAACTCAAATGAAAAAGGTTCACACTAAAACATTCTATAAGTTTACATGATCTATAAAGTTCACTTTTGGTTGTTTGGAAGTTTATTCATCCGACATGGCGGTTTCATACATTTTGTTCAAATCTTATATCTCTCTCTTGTTGTTTTATGAAACTTTGAGAGAGACGTAGATTTTGTGAACAACATTACTATCGATTTGTCAAATGAAGAAATGACCCAAATAAACTTTATAGATCTTAAAAAGTTATACAACTTTGTAGTACAATTTTTTTCATTTGAGTTAATTTAGTGCCTCAAAATGTATTTTCAAAAACTGATTTACCGAGTACCAAGAATTTGCCGAGTTCCTGGCACTCCGTGGTACTCGGCAAATCTGCTTTGCCGAGTGCAATTCTTTGCCTAGTGCCTGCCCTGGCACTCGGCAAATTGCCTGACAAGTTTCCCGTAGTGTTCGGCAAAAAAGCTGAAGCATTTTTCCTGATGTAAATACTCTATATATTAGAGATTAGTATTTCTTTACAAAAAGAGAGATTACTATTTGCTTAACATATAGTTTTGTTAGCAATCCAGAATGCCTGATTCCATTAAAGTATTGATACCAAGTTTCAACTTGAACAGATATGTTTTCAATTACCAAGTCATAAATCGCATCAGAGGTACAATTTTCAGATAAATTTAATTATCTCCGTCCAACTAAGTCAGAACAGGCAGGTATTAATTTTCAAAAACAACCTGGAACTTTCTTTTTTCAGTGAGTTTTGTTGGATAGAACTATGGTAAAATAATGAACGACTGTTACAATAATTGGTTTATGATAGAAAGTGATTATAATAATGTCATTTGCGATAGAAGGTTTGTTTTGTCTAAAGTTAACATACAGATGTATTTCCATAGTCGATTCTAGCCCCGAAGCCGTTAATGATGGTTCTAGAGATTTAACTAACTATGCTTTTCACTCCATGTTAGTCTTTTTGGCTTTTCTAGCTTAGGTAGAAGCTATGTACTTAGAAAGCCATAATGACCTATAATTTAGAACGGATAGATTACTTTACAAGGTGCACTCATTGTAAAATTGACGTGTTATATATTTTAAATTGACCGTAACATATACTATATATATTTTTCTACTATAGTACAATCAGTCTCCGTTTGTACCTTGAACAGATCGTCCAATGGCTCTATATCTTCTTAGATAGAAAAGTTAGATATGGAACACAAATATAAGACACCTAACCTTTAGTTTGGTCACATGCATAAATACTCTTCTAGGAAAACGAAGTAATATTGTACTTAATTATTTATAATGGTAGAAAATAAAAAATGTACAATAAAAATCGGTAAGCTTCATTGTTCCTAAATGTATCGATCAGAACCAAAAACTTAATCTATTATCTACACATATTTTACCTCTGAATACATACATGTTACAGACATATATACAGCAGAATATGGTGGAATTAACCAATTTGATCTCATATCCCTCTATTTATGCGGAGAATTAAGCCATTTATGAGCTCCAAGGTACACCAAATGCAAACGACAGGGTCAAACAGTGGAACCAAACAGGTATGCCCACTCATCACAAGCATCTCATACTCAATACCGTACATGCATGCACCAACAAGCGAACTTCCCTAACTAGTACATGGCAAATAATGTTGAAGTTTGCCTAACTTCCACCATGAACAAAATGCATGAAGATGGACATCACGATGGCATCATAACCACAAAAAGGTATCCATGTATAGATGTTTACGCCGGTGGACCATCAGCTCTGTTTTGTACAAATATCACAAATGTAAGGTGTTGAAACTCTTTAGGGAGAAAGAACACCATCTTTTCCCATAAAACTTCAGCATTTTTTTGTTATCAAACATCAAAATCAAAGAAATATGAACCCTCAACTCACTACGTGAAAACCTCAAAAGTAGCGAGAAAGATGACAGGTCAAGAAACATGTTTTTTATTTAATCCTTGTTGACGTTTATACATAACCAACGCATGTATAAACCTATATGCCGCCCTTTGTTTCGGGGCCAAGGCCATCCCTTAGGATGGGTAAAAAGTAACAGACATCGACATCATCTGTTACTAATCAAGTAGGTATAGTCAAGTTGGTATAGTTTCGCCATCACTCTTAACCCTACTAATGGTGATGGGCTTCCATTTTCATATGTCACTTGGTAGTGCATTTTGAACCATAATTTGAATGCACTTCTAGTGATATGCTCGAGAGCAATATCTTCAATGCATTGACCATTCACTACTGCGGATCTATGGATGACAGTCAGGTTTAAACCCACCATCCCTGCCAGAACAGATCTGGTACATGGCAATGACAAGTGATGCGGATTATCGACCATATTGTTGCACTGGTTCCCTGATAGTTCAGTGGATTCAATTCGCAGTGATAGTATCATAATCACTAATGGTTTAGTGGATTCAGATGTAACGACCTTCATTTTCCTGTTTTTTAAATACTTTATTATTACATTTAGCATCTTTATATGTTAGTTCACGGATCGATTCATGAAGGATTGTGACACTTTATTATTGCAAGTTCGGGACCTTGCTGAAATCTTGAAGCTCACGTTTAAAAGGCGAATAGATCTGTATGGTTGATCACGCCTCTTGACACTTTGGTAATATATATTGTAATAATACCGAAGTTAACAATCCCAAGTCAAAAAGGAAGCTTTCATTTATAGAGTTTTCAATCTTAGAGACATCTACATTTTTAACATGTCTTTTTAAAAAAAATATATTTTGTGAAGGAGTGACTCAATTTATATTGTGTAATTATTAGCTTATGAAGATTGAGATATGGTGATGGGATTAACTCATCCATTAATAATGCAAACAAAAAATGAAGTGCTGCGAGAGAGTGCAGTGGACCAATAATTTCTTAAACCAAACACCAAATAAGCAAAACACGACAACCTCTCGTACGGAATTGGCCAGCTAGAGCTTGGCTATATATATACAGTAACTAATATTGCCCTGCAGTTTTGGTAGGTGGTGGGATGACGCAGGCGGGCCAAATCAAACTGTCAAGGGGCTTTCCTACTGGCTGGTTCTTGCATAAGATTCTCACCGTCCAGAGCGGGTCAGCTAGCTAACGTGCTGGCTGCTGCTCGAATGGCGCTGCGAACGTGCATCCGGGCCGATAATTTGTGACCCTTGCAGACCGGCATCGGGGAACTGAGGAAAGTTGCCGTACATTCGCGCACAAGCTGTGTTTCTCCTTAATTATCCAGGAATAAACTTTGGTTTGTTTGTTACGTTCCATATTCATTCAAGATCGATGTACACACAACATACAATAATTAATTACAGCAATATAGCTTATGTTGGGCCCGATGCATTTGTTTTCTCACTTGTGATTGATCATGTGTCAAAATTCAACCACATCCCACAAGAAACAGACTATAGAAAAATGCAACCATGTTTTCGCCACTTCTCTATACGCAATAGTATGTTGATTGCAATATTGCATCCGTCTATATGGCCCAGACTGAAATAGACAGCAGTTCGTACGGGCCTCGATGCAAGCCAGAGAAAAGGTAGCTATGGCTGGCGTCCGGCGACAAGTGGAGCTGGCTCAAATTAAATTAAAAGGCGCATGTGGTCGGCAAACACACCGTGGCTAATAATTGTACAACGATCGAGCCATCGATAGGTGCATGCGAAATGGATGTATCTAGAATCTGATTTATCCGAATAAGTACAGGGCAAAACTTGTAATATGGATATTTGTATTCGTATCGGTTTCTAATGTGGATACTAAATGGATCATGCGAAATGGATGTATCTAGAATCTGATTTATCCGAATAAGTACAGGGCAAAACTTGTAATATGGATATTTGTATTCGTATCGGTTTCTAATGTGGATACTAAATGGATGTATCCGAATTCACGTTTCAGTATTTTTCTCTATCCAGATCTAGATCTGTATTTGACCCCACGTGTAAACGTATCCACAAATAACAAGGTATGAATCTATTTGAAAGTTTTCCCTCCATGACTAGTGACTAATTATTTATTTTCACAATACCTAATGATGCATTGAAACTAGTTAGCAGTATATCTATAAGTAACTTTTAATATTAATTTAATATTATGTTTACCATTTTTTTTGCTGATGTGGTATGCTAGCATGATATGTATTTTTTTATTCCCCCACTTGTCCTTCCTCTCCTTTTCTCTTTCGGCCTTCTCACGGACGCATTGAAATTATTTGTATGACCCAACCATGGGCCGGTCGGAGAAGTAGTTATTATATTTTGGTCTTGGGCCTACATCCCTACCTACTATTGGGCTGAGCCCATGTAAATGTATAAGTGCTAGGAACACCTTATAACTGGAACGCAAATTCTAATTCACGGCTGGTCGCGCTAGCTGGCAATCGCGCGAATCCTCCTGAAATCAGCCCGGCCCAATAACTAGGAAGCGCGCCTTCGTGCAGCCTCGCGCAAGCGCCGAGCGACGGACCTTATCCAGTAATCCCTCTCCAGACGTTGTTCCTTCCCCGTGTTTCTCTCCTCCTTTTCCTAAAAAAAAAAAGACAGCAGGGTTCAGGCTCTAGAGATAACAGTGCTGAAATACAATTTTGGAATAATTTGTGGAATCTTGACTGTCAGCCGAAAGTGAAGCATTTTCTCTGGAGACTAAGCCAGGCTATGAGGAAAGTTCTTCAGAAGAGGGGCATGCAGCTTGATACAAGATGCTGGACGTGTAGCAGTAGATGAGGACGGTGGTCACTTACTGTTCAAGTGCAAGGAGGTGAAGGCTGTTTGGCATAGAAAGGCATGCAGGAAGCTGTGAAGCTGGGAATCCAACGTATTTCTGTGGAAGTAGATCTGCTCTAATGAAGGAAGCTTTACAAACAGATACTTACAGATTAGCAAACGCTGGAGGTGTGATCACGGAGATTAAACAACTCATGGGTGCCGAGTTCATGTCTTGCACTATTTCTATTTCTAAAGGTGAATGTAATAGAGCTGCACATGCTCTTGCTGCGTTTGGTTGTAATCTCCCTAGTGGTTGAATAACACTTGTGAGGGGATTCCTTGTGATTTTGAGGATTTGGTGACCAGCGACTTAGCTGGATCCAATGAGTAATAATATGTCAAAAAGTTCAAAAAAAAAAGAAATGGTACGCGGCGCTCAGCTGATCGAGTGTCGGCACGACAACAACGCCGGTATGTGTGAGCTCGATGGCATTTCGTGGACGCAGCAGAGCTGAGAGCTTCTTTGGAAGAAGTATCTAAAAAATAAAACCATTGGTGAAGTTAAGTGGAAACTAGGAGACTCACATTTTTGGTCAGGCCTTATGAAGGTCAAAGATCGTTTCCTTCATTTATCTACTTTTAACCATCATAATGGTACACAGATTGGGTTTTGGGAAGATAGATGGTTTGGAGACTCCACTCTCAAAGTACAATACCCATCTCTGTACAACATTTTGTAGAAAGAAACACAATACCGTATCTAGTGTTTTGGGTTCTACACCCCTGAATATCTCTTTTAGAAGAGCTTTAGTTGGGAAAAATCTATTTAAATGGAATGAGTTAGTTATGAGAATTGCATTTGTGCGATTGGATGACCAACAAGATTTCATTAAGTGGAGCCTTTCAAAACGAGGATCTTTCACTGTACAATCTATGTATAAGCATATTGTGAACCAAGTTGCCTTGCTTCTAAAAAAATCAGTTTGAAAATTGAAAATGCCTCTTAAAATCAAGATTTTCATTTGGTTACTACTTAAAGGGGTAATTTTAACGAAAGACAACTTATTAAGAAGATGTTGGAAAGGAGATAATTAATGTTGTTTTTTGTGACAACAAGAAAACCATCCAACATCTTTTTTTTGATTGTCATATGGCAAGATTTGTCTGAAGAGTTTTTACTATGACATTTGGTTTTCAACCTCCTATAGATGTAGAAGATTTATCTGGAGTGTGGTTTCAACAAACAGATCAGTATATGTGTTTTCTAATTTGCATGGGAATAAGTGCAATTCCATGATCTATTTGGCTTTATAGAAATGATGTGATTTTTGAAAAAAAAAGATTATACTCTTATTTGCAGGTTATTTTCAGGACAACTTATTGGACTCGTTTCTAGAACATCCTGTAAAAGGAGAGCTACAGATCACTTTTGAAGTGGGCCTGTCGCACATTAAAAACTTTAGCTATGAAGATCTTCGCCAAGCATGGGTGGTCGTCTTTTAAAAGAATTTATGCTTAGATAAGCGCTCGCTTGCTTGGTTTTATTTACTATGGGACTTTTCGTTATATTTTAAGTTTAAAGTTATAATAAGTATTAGTTGTTTATAAACCTCTTGCGGAGGCTGGAATATAAATTGCTTCTTCTAAGAACAGCCGGGACCCATGCGAGCTTCTCGAGCAGCTCAGCCAACTCCTCGTTTCTGTTTCTGCAGTGCCGGCGGCCACCAAATCCGGCTTCGTCGGCGAGCTCGGAAGGCGAGTCGTATGCGAGTGGTGGTCGCAGGTCAGGTCGCACGCGTCCCCGTCCGTGAATCCCCTTGGTTCTGCTTCGCTGACAGTCCCGCTAGACATACCACGCCTCGCCGCCTACCGCGGCTTCCCTTGCCCGTCGCAGACAATCTACTAGTTCAGTTTGTAATTTCAGTTTCCACTTTCACAGTTAGTAATATTTCGGTTTCTATTTTTTGTTAGCAATTTCTGTTATCAGTTTGAGTTAGCAGATTTTGAGGGTGGCGGCTGGCAGCAGATGGACATTGGGCGCTGATGAAAATGGAAAGGAGCGGTGGGTGGGAATCGTGGATTGGGCGGACTGAGTCGCATGAGTGTGCGGCTGGCGGTCGCGCGCTTCCCATCTGTGCGACGGGTCGCGCCTTAACCTCGTCCTACCAGGAATCGAAGAATGGAATGCTATACTGAATCCGAACCTGCCTTTGTCTGCCTCTTCCCTTCGTCCTCCTGATTTCCTTGCCAGTATGCTGCAATCATTGATATCTGATTTCCTTGCTCATCTGCCGTTAACAGATTATCTATTGAGTTGTTTGTTCTTCAACATGGTAACCTATATATACAACAGTGTTCTTCCAATAATGATGTAAAAATCCAACATGCAGACACTATCACAACGTACATCTTGTCCCTACGACCTATATATAAATATACCTGGTGGCACACACGCATAGATGTGCGATATTGTTGTCCTATGCGTGGCTACTTACGTGTGCTTGCCACAATTGCACGGAAAAAGTCAGCAGGTCTTGGTGTAAGGCTAGCATTCTAGCAAGCTGGTTTGAAAAGGCAGAGCGGCCCGCCGGCCATATGAGAGTAGCAACAGCGGCAAAATTTATCTCTAGAGCTCATTGGGCAGGATCCAATTCTGTTCCCAACCGGTGACAACATTCTACTTAGAGCAACAAAGCAAGTAATTAATAACAAGCTCCAACGCTGACCTGTGCTAGCTAACTGCAAGTTACTACTTAACGCACATGTTTTTTTGATACATACTTCTAATCATGTGCGAAGTTTTTAATTAGAAAGCTGAGTCCATAAGCAGTTTCCATAAGTTATACCTGGTTGGCACGCACACATTTTTTTAATAAGGGATATATAAATATCTAGTCTTTGCATCCAAGGATGTACACAGCCCATTATTACAATATTTCGGATAAAAAAGAGAAAATCATGGTCTTAAAAATAGACCAGGACACTAAAGGAAACAATTTAAGTGTTTTCATCCTTTATTAGATATCTCTAAAGCAATCATCTCTAATCTCTTGCTTATCACCGAGAGGGTATCCTTGGCTTGCTCATCACGCTGCAGCGGGGCCCAGAAATGGAGCCAATACGCTCCTCTGAAAATAACCTGCATAATAGAATTAGTTTTGAGTTTGTTAAAATAACATCATTCCGGCATCGCCAGATAGCCTAGCACATGGCAGCCACCCCAACCCAGATCAACCCTTTGACCCTCTTATGGTGATTAAGAAGCCAGACACCAAACATATGGTTGATGGATCTTGGTTGAGTTAAATTTATAGCAAAGAAAATAATCCTCCAAATCATTTTGGCAAAGGGATAATCAAGAATAAGTGTTGGATAGTCTCATTCATATTACAGCAGATATATTTCTGGCTCCCTTTCTATTTTTCTTAGCGAGGTTATCTTTGGTTAGGACAACACCCCTTTGTAGGAACCAAAGAAAGATTTTGATCTTTAGAGAGATTTTTATTTTCCAAAGTTTCTTATGAAGAAAGGGTGGTTGTGTATCAATGAGATGGAGATACAGCGAGCGGACAGAAAATAACCTAGATTTGGTTAAGTTTTATCTAAAATAATCTGAACCTTCCACCAATTCAACATTAGAAATCTATGCTACTAGATTTAGCCATTCTAAAAGTTTATTATCCACCGGTGCCCTACGAAAGGAGATGTTTAGGGGAATAGTGGCTATCACTTGATACCGTGACGTGGCAATCATGCACTATATTATAAAGGGAAGCGTATTTAACTTTTAGAGGCTTGTCTTCTACCCATGTGTCATCCTAGAACCTCGTCTTGGTCCCATCTTTAATATCGAAAGAACCCTTAGCCAACACCTTATCTTTGATGTGCATGACGCCTCTCTAAAAATGCGAATCATTGGGTTTGGCTGTCACTTGAGTGAGGGTTTTTGATCGTAGGTTTTTGTTCGTTAAAAGGGATTACCACATACCCTCTGTGTTAAGTAGATTAACCAACCACTTGACCAATAAACATTTATTCGGTAATTGTAAGTCCAAGATACCTAGATCCCCTTGTCTTTAGGACGGCATAGGATGTCCCATCTGGCAAGTCTATATTTATCTTTGTCTGAAGATTCTTGTCAGAAGAACCTTGATCTGAAATGATCAAGGTTTTTGAGTACTCCTTTAGGAATCTCGAAGAAGGACATCATAAACATAGGTAGATTGCTTAAAATAGAATTAAGTAGGACTACTCTCCCCCTATAAGACAGGTATTTTGCTTTTCAGCAAGAGAGTCTCTGTTAAAAACGTTCTTCAACCTTTCTCCATTCAGAATTTAGGAGTTGTCTATGGTGCATTGGGATCCCTAGATATCTGAAGGGATATTCCCCTGCACTACACCTAAAGAGACTAGTATAATAAGGCTCCATCTCTTTAGCTGCACCATAACAGAAGATTTCACTCTTGTGAAAGTTGATCTTAAGCCCAGATAATTGTTCAAAAGCGCATAGAAAAAGTTTCAGATTCTTTGCTTGTTCTAGGTCATGGTCTAAAAAGATAATGGTGTCGTCTGCATATTGTAGGATTGATAGACCATCATCAATAAGGTGGGGGATGACTCCTCTTATTTGGCCATCAGCTTTTGCTCTATTAATAAGAAGAGCTAGCATATCAGCAACGATGTTAAATAAGATGGGCGACATAGGATCTCCCTGCCTGAGTCCACGTTTGGTCTGAAAATATGGGCCAATATCATCATTGACTTTGATCCCGACACTTCCCCAGTGACCGTACTCTCAACCCACCTATACCACTTGGGGGAGAAACCTTTCATACATAAGGTTTGCTGTAAGAAAGATCACTTTACCTTATCATATGCCTTTTCAAAGTCAATTTTAAAAATGACCCCATCTCGTTTTTTGGTGTGTAACTCATGTATAGTTTCGTGCAATATCACTACTCCTTTCATGATATTCCTGCCTGGCATGAAGGCAGTCTACGTTGGGCTCACCATTGTTTTAGTGACCATATTTAGTCTATTTGTGCCCATTTTTGTGCATATTTTGAAGCTCACATTTAGGACACAAATTGGTCTATATTGCTGAATTTTGTAGCACCTTGAATTTTTAGAATTAAGGTAATGATTCCAAAATTCAAGCTGTAAAGATCGAGAGTCTCCCTATAGAGATCTGCAAAGAGGTGTAGAAGGTCATCCTTGATAACTCCCCAAAATACCTGATAGAATTCCGCAGGGAATCCATCCGGGCCTAGAGACTTATTATGCTCCATTTGGAAGACTGCATCCTTCACCTCAGATTTGGTGAACGGACTAATAAGGATATCATTTTCTTTCAGGGATACTTGTGGGATATCTAAGCTGTGGTCTTCCACTAGTGTAATCGCAGAATGTTCAGATGGCCCAAAGAGATTCTTATAATAATTTATAATATGGCTTTTGAGGCACTCATCACCAAACACAGTACCTTAATCATTTTTAAGTTTACAGATATGCTGCTGACGATGTTTCTCATTAGCCACAAGATGAAAGAACCTAGTGTTAGCATCACCCTCTAATAGGGTTTTGACTTTGGCTCTCTCATATCATTTTAGTTCCTTTTCTCTTAAGAGACAGACTAAACACTCTTTTAGATAATGTTTAAAATTAATTTTTTATCAGATAAGTAGGTACACTCCGCTTTCTTATCAAGATTCTCTAAAAGACCTAAGAGAGTTTTCTTCTCTTTTTCTGTATGTGTACGTGCTAGACTTCCGTCCTGCGGCGCCTGTTGTTCGTCCATGCCGGACAATTTTGCTGGCGCTCGCTAGCCGCCGCAGGTCGCGAGAGAGCGAGTCAGTCAATCGAACCTCTTGGCCTCCACTCCAAGCCATTGACAAGTCTGCCCCGGCCGAGATTCGATTCATCGTGTGCTATACTTTAGACTACTCCGGCCCAGCGACGCACACATAGATGCACGATATTGTTGTCCGTTGCGTGGCCACGTACGTGTGCCTGCCCACAATTGGAAGGAAAAGTTAGCAACTCTCAATGTAAGGCTAGCATTCTAGCAAGCTGCTTTGAAAAGTTAGAGCAGCACATATGAGAACAGCAGCAGCTATCTCTGTTTCTAGAGCTGACTAGTTAGGATCCAGTTGTGACAACATTCTACTTAGAGTAACAAGCATGTAATTAATAACAAGCTCCTGACCTATGCTAGCTAGCTAATAACTGTAAGCTAATACTTAAAGCACGTGTTGTTCTTATATATACTTATAATCATGTGCAAAGTTTTTAGAATGTGGAATCCGTATAAGTAGTTCCCATAAATTATACACGATGCTACGCACTCATAGATGTGCGATGTTATTGTCTTGTGAGGGCCACATACGTGTGCTTGTCCACAATTGCAAGGAAAAGTCAGCAGGTCTCGCTGTAAGGCTAGCAAGCTGCTTTGAAAAGTCAGAGCGGCACATATGAGAGCAGCAACAGCTAACTCTAGAACTAACTGGTCAGGATCCAGTTCTATTCTCAGCCGGTGACAGCATAAACTTAGAGCAACAAGCAAGTACTCCCTCACTTTTTTAATACATTGACTTTACTGTACATCTAGATATATAACAATATGTCTAGACATATAACAAAACTGATATACCAAAGATTTATAATTTAAAACAGAGGGAGTAATTAATAACAAGCTCCAGCTCTGACTTGTGCTAGCTTTTTTTTGAACTCTCTGGCCTGTGCAAGCTAACTGCACACATGATCGATGCTTTCATATCTAATCCTAATCATGTGTGTAGTTTTCGGAGAGAGCAGTGCCTAAGCAGTTCCCATATAGTTATTTTGGCTTTTTAACATACATAGTTTTTGCTACAATACTTGGAATTGCTTCCTATCACCTCCTATCGCCTCCATAAAATGTTGATTTTATTCCTAAAGGATACCTTGGTCATTACGCACAGCTACACTCGATCAACTCCCCTCTCTACACTGCTCCCCTTCCCCGATCCACCCGACCCTGACCCTGCCCCCCGACACTTCCTCTCGCTCTCGCCATCGTCCTCGGCTCCTCACCAAAACCGCCGCTGGCCCGACCTCGCCCACCATGCGCTGCCGCCGGCACCCCTCGACCTCACCAAAGCCGCCGCCATGAGTCCAAGGTGCCCGGCAGCCTCTCCTCTCTCTTCCTCGTCCTTACCAAAGCCGCCGCCGCCGACGTCCTTGTGCAGTGTGTTGCGCTGACATCCCTGCCCTGCCGGTGGCCCTGCCCCACCGACGCCTCGCCCTCGCCATCTTGCACCGGATTTGGACGTCGCGATTCGACAATCAGGGAAGGTGAGCGCTGATTTCGTCAACTTCGGAGGCCAGCGAGCCATTGTATGATTCTCCCTGTGCATACAGTTCATGTGTATTGTTGCATCTGTAAACTGCAAACTATCATGTTTCATGACAGGATTTTGATATATTGCGGGTAGGGCTTAATGGATCCACCTTTTCTAAAAAAAGGGCTTCATAGAGGAGGGAATTATTAGTGATCTCTGCATTGGAGGATATGGCCAGATATGATAAATTTTTGATGAAAATATGATACACACGTGTCAAAAAAAAAACACAACATTCACTTTCAGTAGGCAGTAGATGAATAGTAAAACTGCTTGTTCTGTCAACAGTAAAGCCTCTGCATTAGATGTGCTTTCCTGAAGCCTGTGCTTTCCTGAAGCCTGTACTCATGGTAGAGATATGGAGATGATTCAAAAATTGAAATTGATAATTTTCTGACAGAATTAATGTCCTAGATGTTACTAGGTTGACAATAAGGAACGATTATGGACCCCTACACAGTTAGCTGAAGCTCAAGAATATTTTTATCAAAAAATCCTGAATTTTCATGGTTAACTCTTCATTTCTCCATTGAATTTCGGCTACCACACTTGGTCGTCCCATGTGCCTGTTTCTCTGATAATTGTGTCTCTGGCAGTAGATTCTCTATTTTCAGTTATGTGCTCACTTACTATTAAACTTGGTGCCTAGCTACTTAGCCTTTCCTGCCGCGCTCCGCCCCCTGCTGCAATGTGATTCGGGCAATGTTCCGCTCGACCAGGTGCACACGCCGAGGCAGACCAACAGCTACGACTGCGGCGGCTACATCATGGCCGGCCATCACCAGGGCCATCTGCTCCTGGTGGAACGACATCCAGGACCACCGGCGACGGGGAGGGGACTGGCTCGAAGCAGTGAGGAGGGAGGTGGACGCCCGCAGCGTCAAGGCCATGAGGACCGACCTGCTGCAACTAATCAACACCCTCATCCAAGAGAAGGCCAATCCCAATTCCTTATGAGTAAATTTTTGGCAAAATCCAGTAGCAAATTGACTATTAATGATCATGATCAAAATGCTGCGATCTCACCGTGCTTATTGTTGCAAGTTTTTGAGTATGAATGGATTCGTGTTGAAGTTATATGCCTTTGGATTTTGGATATTAGTCCAATACAGCTGAATTTGGATGACAATTGGGAATTCATTGCTCTGAGGGAGGGCAGTTGAAGTGTGGTTTCCTGAAACTTGTATTCACTGGAATTTTAGAACTTAAGAGCTACGTTGAATGTGCTACATGTTTCTTGAATGTTACCTTGAATATACATATTTTATTGTAAAACATGCAAGTTTCTAGTATATCATCCTAGAAACACCTGCTGTTCAACTAGGTAATCCTGAACCTGTTCACTGTTCTAGTTGACATGTCTTGCCTGTTACCTTAGCATTTTACATGTCTCAGTTCTGAACTATGGATATTTGCTAACTTTATTTTGTTAAGATGATACTCCATTTATTTCCAATTCCATTGGTGTCATCACCCCTCCATCTCAGCATGGATTGGATCAAACCTATATCGTTTCGTTATTGTCTGATGCTTCTGTCAAGCACTTTTTTTGAAGGCAGCTTCTGTCAAGCACTTGTTTGATAGGCATATGT
>CM041633.1:17155858-17189603 GCA_023333625.1 Bothriochloa decipiens
CGATATTCAGTAGAAATGATGCATGGAACCATGGTTGCTTTTTCTCCGGATCATTCTCCTGAAAGGTGCACCTGCTGTGGATCACAGGATGTAAAGACCACAGTACCAGCAGCATCGACGGACCATCAAATAAGTAGAATATTTCCAAGAATCACCCCCAAAACTGAATGCAAATTTCAGGATGAACATGAGATTAAGACATCGAGCAAGGTCCGCGACAAGCATACTGGTAACAGCGTGCAGCAGCATCAGGCTTTCAGTTCCATCTCTCTGTGCGGCTATGATCTGAAGCACTTTATTTGGCATCCTAGAGCGACCAGTCCATTGTGTTGCCGGCCAGGTCAAACATTCCCGTGGAGCCCTGATCATTGCGCGGCGCTGGTGCTGACCCTGGCGCTGGCCTGTTTACTCGCATGGCAAGCTCAAGCTGACCTGAGAACTGGCCGTGATGGCTGCTTGAGCCAGAGTGCATTGTGCACCTCGCAGAGGGGGACGTCAGGTGGCAACTGAGGCACGTTTGACCCGCCATCATGGCCCCGGGAGTCAGTCCAGGGGCTTGGCGCAATGTAGCTACTCGCCATGAGGGAGGGTGCCATAGGGGCCCTCACCCGGCACGGCCTGGCCAGAGACCGGCGCGGCCAGGCCAGGTTAGGGCGGCCATGCCTAGGGCACCCTGCACATCCAGGCCATGCGATGGTGGATGGCCGGCCGCCGTCGGGGGTTCGCTGGCCGGCGACAGTGGATCGCCAGGCTGGGGCGCCACGATGCGTGAGATGGGGGGCGGTGATCTCGCAGCAGATGAACAGACGGCGGAGTCGGGGGAAACGAAACTTAACGAGGTAGATCAATCGGTGGGCGATAGATGAGATTAAGCATAAGGGCACTACGGTCAATACAGGAAAATACATGTATTACATAGACCCTTTTCAGTCAATTAGATAACCACAGATTGCGATAATTTTTTGGATTACTGATCACATTGCTTAATTCAGGAAAAGAGACTAGGTACTACCTTGTCACGGGCTACATAAGTTATCAGAATTCAAGATGACACTTCTTCCCCAAACATAAGACAAATTTGAATCAAGTGCATATAGCTAGACCAAGTGGAGATTTCAACCATACGTACAGGTTTCTCAGTGCATCATTCAAACAGAGAAATAAGGAATATTAAAAGCTTCCATCTGATATACGGCATAAATAAAAATGAAACACATAGACCACCTCTCCATGAATCTTTTTTTTCGTGATCGGGCCATTCACCCATGTTTCATTAAGAGGAAGAGTCACACGATACAAGCTACACAAGCTCGTAGGCGAGAAGCCATCGGGAAGTGCGGCAAAGACCTATACTACCAGGTTCAAATTAAGAGATTACATGTTTAACAAATGCCGCGACCAAAAGGGTAAGGCAATCGCCAGCGTGCTGAACCCAGCCTCCACCCAAGCCTCTGCCTCGCGTACAGCTCGTCTAAACAGCATCGGAGCTCCAACGGCAGCTCTCTCAAACGTTCTGCTGTTTCTTTCCTTCCAAATGACCCATGAGATGAGTAACAGCAGTGAATCGAACGTCGGCCGTGCCTGATTATCAACACGAATCCGCTGACGTAGCCACCACGATGCTAGGTCTTCACTGGTTTCTATGACCAATGTGCTAAGGCTGACCGGGGCGAGCAATGCGAACCACAGCTCTCTGGTAACCACACAACCGTTGAACATGTGATCCACTGTCTCCGGTTGTTGGCCACAGAGGACACAAGCATCATCATTGCAGCCCATGCCTCTTTCGTCTTTCCGCAGTCCATAGACGACCATGGAGAGCTAACCAAAAAGAAAAACTTCACTCGTGCCGGTGCCTTTGCTTTGCATAGCTCCTTGGCCCCAAGCAGTGACGTGGAGCCTGCTAAAAAAGAGCGGTAAGCTGATGAAGCTGAGTACCTTCCATCGGCTGACCATCGCCAGACGAAACGGTCCTCCTGCAGCGGGTTGAGGACGACGGCGCTCAGCAGCGCCCATACCCGAAGGTACTGGCACAACACCTGCACAGTCGGCGTGCCCATGATTCCACGTGCCCATCTTTTCTGGAATAGGCCATCCTTGATGGATCTCATTTTCCCTGCCTTAGATATGGCCCTGAAGAGGTCAGGGGCGTAGTAGCACAGTGGACCAACCGATGCCCAGTTGTCGGTCCATAGCCTGCAGGTGACACCGTTGCCTAACCTGACAGACATGCTCATCGCGGCCATGGAGGACACAGTCTTCTCTTTCTTGGCCCGAAGCGATGCCCAGCTGGAGCCACACGACGTTCTGCCAAGCCACTCCCACCGAAGTCTGAGGGCAAGACCGAAGAAGCGCAGATCAAGCACGCCAAGGCCACCCAAGAAAGTAGGGCGACACACCACCGGCCAGGCAACCTTGCATTTGCCCCCAGTGGTCACCGCGGCACCAGACCATAAGAAGGCCTGACGTCGTCAATCGATCTGGTTCAGGGCCCAGGACGACAGGCAACAAGCAAATGCTCATATGGATGGGTATAGCCCATAGTGTCACCTTCGTGAGACGAACCCGTCCGGAGTGCGTCAGCAGCCCTGCCTTCCATGTAGGCATTCTGGCCGCCATGGCGTCGACAAGAGCCTGCTCATCCACGCACCTCAGCCTGCGCAAGGATAGAGGCACCCGATGTATTTGCGTGGGAAGGGGGCGAGAACATATGGGAACACCTGCTGCACCAGATGCAGCATGTCATCAGAGCATCGAATTGGTGTGGCAAGGCATTTGTCGATGTTTGTGACTAGTCCGAATGCGCCTGCGAAGAGCTGTAGAATTTGGGCGATGCACTGCAGGTCATTGGCGACCGGGGTGACCAGGATGACGAGGTCATCCGCATATAAGTATATAACGACGCACGATAGGTGATGGCACTCCCAGGAAGCGGTGACAGAGCCCGACGGCAGTCAGCTTGCCTGATCAGGACGTTCAGCGCTTCCATGACAATCACGAACAGCATGGGCGAGAGAGGATCGCCTTGTCAGAGCCCTCTAGCATGCGTGATTCTCCTTCCCGGTCTTCGGTTGAGGAGCACCTTTATGCTTGCCATGGAGAGAAGAATGGATATCCAGTTTGTCCATCGTCTTGGGAAGCCAATGTGCTGGAGAACCTCGAGGAGGAAAG
The DNA here is from genome assembly GCA_023333625.1 of Bothriochloa decipiens. Lineage (NCBI taxonomy): Eukaryota > Viridiplantae > Streptophyta > Magnoliopsida > Poales > Poaceae > Bothriochloa > Bothriochloa decipiens. The sequence goes on from CM041633.1 coordinate 17,159,030, forward strand.
GCCATGCCACGGTATCGAAAGCCTTGGCAATGTCAATCCTCAGAAGGACTGTAGCAAAATTCTTGGCATTCAGCCATCTACAAGCCAGCTGGACAGCTCTGAAGTTGTCATGAATGGAGCGTTCCTTGATGAAAGCGCTTTGATTGGGTGCCACTAGATCCTGAAGTCTGGGCGCCAGCCGCCTAGCAAAGCACTTGGCAAAAAGTTCGCTGAAACTGTGCAAAAGACTTATCAGCCGGTAGTCCTTCAGCTGTGTCGGCACATCCTTCTTGTGTAGCAGCACCATCACAGCGTCATTGAGGAGATAAAAGCTCCTGGCGTCCAGGGACCAGAGTGCATTGAATGCATTAATGATGTCTTGCTTGATGATTCCCCAGGCCGCTCTGTAGAAGAGTCCCGAGAAGCCATCTGGCCCTGTGCTCGGTCAGTTGGCATGTCCTTAATGGTCATCCAGATCTCCTGTTCTGAAAAAAAAGCATCAATCCAGGGAGGTCAAGCTACAAGAGGAGGTGGTCAAGCTGCAGTCTGTGTTGCCGCTGGAACGGAGTACCAAGAATGTTTTTGTAGTAATCAAAGATGAGATATTGCTTGGCCTCCTCTGCTGAGAACCATGTGCCGTCATGCTGCAAGGCTGCGATGTAGTTTTTGCGACTTCGATGGCAGGCTTGAAGATGGAAGAACTTGGTATTGGCATCGCCCTCACCTAAGAACCTGATGCGTGAGCACTGACACGCGATCATGCGTGACAGCGACGCCAACCCAAGACAGCGGCATTTGAGCTCGGAACACATCGAGCGCTCCTCATCCGACAAGGTCCTAGACTCCTGTGCGACATCTAATTGGGAGATCAGAACACGCGTTGAGGCCAATTGGGTATGCACGCTCCCAACATTGCGCAAGCTCTAACTCTTGAGTGCCTTTGCAGTGCATCGAAGCTTGATGTCGAGGAGGTGACAGGAATCAACATCTGGAGGAATGAACTCACATGCATCCCTCAAGGCGAGTCCAGAAAACTTCAAAGCGGAACCTCGGGCGCGCCCACGAAACAGTGGATAGCTGAAATAGCAGCGGCGCATGATCGGAGCTATCCGATGACAAGGTACGCAGCCGATGATTAGGGTATTCCTTGAGCCATGGCATAGTCGGGAAAGCACGGTCGGTTCTCTACAGAGAACTGGCAGCTAATTAGCCTGGAAACGGTCCATGCCACCCGTGACCAGCCGACGACAATCCCCCCTGAGGCGCCGGGATGAGATCCGCTGACTTCACGTTTTTTGACTGTTGGCTGCAGTCGCTCATCCCAAGCGTCCATTTAGGATCCAACCGTGATTACAAATTAGTCTCAGCAAACTTTTACAGGCCCACGCACAGCGGCCGGCCCATCCCAATCTAATAACACTACTAGAGGTCTCCGTTTGCTGACATCGCCGGCTGTTGCAGATCGACGCGTTTCTCTCCCTGCCCGGCCGTTCTCGCCCATTCACTGCGATACTCGGGCGTCGTTGCCGCCGATTCTGCTGTCCCGTGGCCTGCCATCAGCAGTGTTCCCTCCCCACCACCACGAACATGCATCAGCGACATTGCCAGCTTGCCGGTGCTCCCCTCCTCACCTCAGCGACGCTCGGAGCCTCGCTGTCATTGCCGCGTAACTTGCCAGCGTGTGCTCGATGATCTGCCGCTGGTGGGGAACACTGCTAGCATGCCCGCCCATGGGGCAGCAGCAGTTCGCCGCCGCCGCCCAACCCTTGTGGTGGTAGAAGGGGAGTGTTGACGAGCTATGGCTGCCTGTCGAGTAGAGGATGAGGAGCGCATATGTAGCGAGACCATGGCGGCGGCGAATGACAGCTAGGAGATCACTTTGTCCGTCCTTGCGTTGCGATAGGTCGCCTGGTTGGGCCTGCAATATTTGGTGCTGAGGTCCAAATTTTGTGGTCACCGTTGGATCTAAATACACGGTTGGGATGAGTGACTGCAGCCAACAGTCAAAAAGGATGAACTTAGCGGATCTCATTCCGAGGCGCCCGCCGATGACAAATAGGCATAGTCAAATTCGGTACCCATTAGTTCATAAGCCATGGAAGGCAGGAGCACATCAACTTTTCTTTCTACAAGACAGGAAAAAGATGTGCATTCTTGCAACAAGATGAACATGTTGTTGTTTAACATGGTGAACTGGAGTAGGCGATTGGGCACAGGCCGTTCACGCTGCAACCATGGCCCTCCTGACATGCAGTTTACGACCCGGGCAGAAGACCTGTGGCCTCCCTAGTAGACGACGACAGTGGAAGCTTGAAGGCAACCTGGTACTCATCGAAGGCGCCCTTGTCAGGCAACTCCGGCTCCACCTCAAACCCCAGCTTCTTCCTCCTGATCTTGCACGGCTGGTCTTCTAGGTTGCATGCCCAGCACCGTCATTAGGTAGGGGGTGGTGTGCAAAAGTGTCACACTCCTCTCTACTATATATAAGGGCCTCTTCCCCTATTGTAAGACACACTCTACTACCCTCTACAATATATTTCTAAGCTCTACACTCTATATTCTACACTCTTGAGCTTCCACTTCCATATCCTTTGAGGAGTTGTGGTGTCCCTCTAGGTGCTAGTGCCTAGTTATACAAGTTAGAAAAGAGGAAGAGAGAGGAGGGCAGAGTGGAGGCGGAGCGGGCTTGTCGGGTTCTCCTCTAATTTGTACCTCTATGGAGCCGACTCCTTCATGAGTAATATTCGTATTCTTTCTTTGCAATTTCCTAGTGATCTATTTAATTAAAGTTTAGTGCTTACTTTACTTGTCTACGGGTTCTCTGCTCGACCGAGTGCTCCAGTCCAAGGTACTAGGCTAGAGTAGGGACTGACAGCATAGACGTGGTGTCTAGGCTAGAGTGTTATTTGAGATTGTGCCCAGCCTCAGAGATAGTTGTGGTAGCCCCAGGGGTGATAGACCCGACCAGGTGTTTGTATTCCACCATGTTTGGGTTGGTGTTTCTGTAGAGCTTTTGGTGGCCTTCTCCCGATCATCTTTTTCTGGTCTTTTCGAGGGTCGAAAAGGTACCACTGCTCCGAAGTAAGTGAGTTCGGTAGGCCGAGACTTTAGTTATCTAGTGACCTTGGGCTGAGCTTAGAAAACCCTCTCTCTATACAAAAATATTCTTCTACCTTCTTTTCTTGGATGTTCTTGCTCCTCTCTAATACACTCCGTTCCCTGTGGAAAATACGATATCCTGAATACTTCCGGGTGAAAGCTGCAACGGTACTCCGTGCGCTTGCGGATTTATCTGCTTACACTAAGAAATACCTACACTCCACAGACAACCAAACTAGTCACCGCTGCATCATTTGAACTGAACAACATGGCCCAGAAATCACTCCGTGAGTTCTCCGGTCCCACTATCGCCAACGGGCCCACCGAGACCATTGTCAATGTTGGGGACAAGAATTGTGAACTTAGGACCAGGCTGATCACCATTGTGCCGGCAAGTCCATTCTGTGGACTGCCCAACGAGGATACCAACACCCATATTTAGACCTTCCTTGAGCTGTGTGACACAATTGTCATCAAAGACGTTGCACCTAATGCTATCAGGCTTTGCCTGTTTCCTTTCTCCCTCGTGGGGAAAGCAAAACAATGGTTCTATAAGGACAAGGAAGCTATCGACACATATTGCAAGTGCTCCACAGCATTCCTTGCCAAATTCTTCCCCATGAAAAAAACCAATGCCCTGAGGGGAAGAATCACCAAATTCTAGTAGACATCAATGGAACCCATTCCAGAGGCATGGGAGAGGCTGCAAGAGTACATACAAGCATGCCCCCACCACGGGATGGAGAATTGGCTGGTGCTCTAGAACTTCTACAACGGGTTAACACCCATGTCGAAGGGGCACCTTGATGCCGCTGCTGGTGGCGCATTCCTATCGCTCACAGTTGATTGTGCTATGGCGCTAATCAATAAAATGGTAGAAAACTGAGCTTGGGGGAAGACAAAGCCCCAACTAAAGCATAAAAAGGCATGCATACCGTGAATGAGACAAATATGCTTGCCGCAAAAATAGATCTACTCCTAAAGAAGTTTGACAAACATGAACCGATGACACATCCAGCAACGTCAAGGTCATGGACTCGTGCATGACATGCGAGGTATATGATAATGTTGGCCATTCGGGGAATGATTGCCCCAAAACTCGTGAAGAACCTGTCTACATCAATAACGGGTTTTGCCAACCACATGCAGGCAATAACGACTAGAACAACCAATCCTGTCCATCATTCCAAGGTAATTCAAACTACCAGTCCAATTACAATTCGAATCAACATTCACTTAAGGACTTATTCTAGGACAAGCTAAAATAAATGAAAATCTTACCAAAAAGATGATGAATAATGATAAAATTTTAGAAAATATAAATGTTAAAATAGAAAGTTTATCTTCTACCATTTAGAATCAGTTGAGCTTTAGTAAAATGATAGAAACTCAATTAGCTCAAATAGCTGCTGCTATCCCTGCTAACAACAATTCAGGAAAGATCTCAGGGCAACCTAAGATCTCACTTGAATCTGTTAACATGATCTCGACAAGGCTTGGTAAACCTTATTTGAGTAATACTTCTTTTCTTGTCAAGAATGGAGATCCTGGACGCCCAACAATCACGATCGTAATCGGCATCCACATCTTCGACAATGCCTATTGCTACCTTGGAGCAAGCATCAACGTGGTGTCCAAGGAATTATATGATAAGCTTTTGGGAGGAACATTGTCCCCCACATCCTTTCATTTGCAGATGGTAGATCAATCCACTAGACAACCTGAAGGGTTAGCCGAGAACGTCATGGTAAGAGTCAGGGACGAATATGTCCCTGTGGACTTTATCGTTCTTGACATGGGTAATAGTATCGCAGCTCCGCTTATCCTACAGATACCTTTCTTGCATACAACAAAAGCAGCTATTTATACAGGAAAAGGAGTAATCACTCTTAATTTCAAAGAGAAAACTATTACTCTACCTTTTAATGGTTATATCAAAAATATTGAAAATAAAAAGAACCAACCAAAAAGGAAACCAGAGCTAGCTGCAACTAACAAACAGGTATGGTGAGTCAAGGCGGCAACATCTGCACCCACTTCTCCCGGGGAAGATGCACCTTCATTGAGCAAGAAATGAAGAGGGAGAAAGTCCTGCTCAACGGACCCTAAAAGGTGCCCTGACCGACAGGTAAACCAGTAAGTTATCTTTTTAATAATATATAATAAATATAAATAATGAATTTTGTTTTATCTTCACCTATAATAAAATTATTTATTCTTATCAAGAAAACTTTGTTACAAAAATTTCTAAAATTTGGTTTTTTCAAATGCATAAAATTTTCTATTTACAAAACCTATTTTTAAAATTCAAAATACCATCAAATTTTGTTAGAAACCCAAAATCATGAGGGGAATCTCGAAACCAACGATACCCCCAACGGTCATGAATTTGAACTGGCCATTTGAGCCACCTGCCAAAAGGAGGGCAGCAAGCGGGCCCACCTGGGCGCGCACACGCCGAGGGCGCGGACGTACTAGGCCTAGCATCGCTGGTCTACTGTCAGTGCCCAATGGCTAGGAGACATAACCCCTCCCACTTCTAGTGGTGTTTCACCTATAAATAGCAGGTAACCCGAGGTAAGCTTCACTCCATCCATTCTCACTCTTTCAATTCATTCTTTCAAGCAATTTCCAACAAGTTTGAGTAGTGCAAGTGCTAAAGTGATTCTCAGGTGTGGAAAGTCAACATTTTCCACTAACCCTTTTGCACTCGAGAAATTGCTAGTTTTGTTGCACCATGGGAAAGCTCGGGAGAGCCATAGGGCGAGCCTTCAGGAGACGCTCCAAGCATCAACACGAAGAATTGAGCTCCCACTATGAAGCTTTCGATGACCCAAAAGAGATTATGTAGCAAGAAGAAGAGCCAGAGGAGGATGTGGAGCCCAATGACGAGGAAGAGGATGAGGCCAAAGAACCACAAGAGCAAGGCATCTACGAGGCCGACAAGCCATACCTCAACCTGGTGGAAGGCCAAGAGATGCAAGTGTACCACCACCTCAAGAATCGCCTCTTCCTCCAAACACAAGTTTATGACTATGATCTTCTCCATGCAACAGGTCTGGATGATGATTTTGAAACTATCTGGAAAGCTGTTGGTTGGGAGGCCATCGAACCTATGGACAAAGAAGGTTCTCACCTCCTAACCATTCAATTTCTTTGCACTTTACAAGAAGGTGATGATGGAGTTCTTTTTCGCTTATTCAATCAAGAGCATTATGTTCCATGGAAAGAATGTAGCTTGCATCTTGGCTTTAACCGAAAATGTGCAACTGAACTTGATTGTGCTATTCCTGGTTTTGAGTGCAATAAAGTTTGGGAAGAGATTTCTGGTATAGTTAAGGTTGGTCCTTTCAAACCTAAACATTTCCAAATTCAGCATCCTACCTTGAAGTTCATGCACCGTTGGATTTCCATAACTTTCTTTCTTGCTGGCTAAATATGATGGGTACACATAACAAAACTAAAATTGCTCTATGCCATTGTTAAAAAGATTAAATTTGCTCCTATAAAGGAAATATTTCATCATTGGCTAGACATCATTAGAAACTATTATGATGTTACTTGCACCTCTCTTGTTACTCACATTGCTAATGCCCTTGGTGTTTTGGATGGAGAACTTATTGAATATATTTCCATTTCACGCCCTATTTGTAATTTCCAAACTTTGTCACAAGGGCACACTTTGAAGACCGATGATAAAGAGGATGAACTATATTTCTTTTTTCCTGGCTATGCAAATAAGATCCCATTACCTAACCTAGATCTTTATTTGTATAATTGCCATAGACTAACCTTCGATCTTAAGACTACTGAAAAAGTCCACAGGGAAAAACTCATTAGGAGACTAGCACAAGCCGATGCTAGGAATGAAGCAAGATCCAGTTCACAGCCGGTATTTGACACTCAAGTGTACCACCCAGGATGGGTTCCACCTACATATCCTTAGGATGATAGGTTGTTGGTATTTCTTAGCGTAAGTAGCTAAATTTGCAAGCGCATGAAGTGTCATTGTAGCGTTCACCTGGAACTATTCAAGGTATCATATTTTTCACAGGGAACAAAGTGTACTAAGGAGAAGAAAGAATGTCTAAGAGAAGAAGAAAGAAGGATATTTTTGTTGGGAGAGAGGGTATTCTAAGGTTAGCCCAAGGTCACTCGACAACTAAAGTCTTGGCTTATCGAACTCACCCACTTTAGAGCAGCACTAGCATTCCAATCCTCGAAAAGACTAGGAAAAGGTGATCTGGAGAAGGCCACCAAAACTCTATGGAAACACCAACCCAAACATGGTGGTGGATTGCAAAGGCCTTGTCGGGTCCATCATCCCCGGGGCTACCACAACTATCCGTAGGGCTAGGCGCAATCTCAGGTAACAATCTAGCCCAGACACCACGTCTATGCTAGTGGTTACTACTCTAGTCCGGTACCTTGGACTAGAGCACTTGGTTGAGCGGAGACCCCGTAAGCAAGTAAAGTAAGCGTTAAACTTTAATTAAATAGATTACTCAGAAAATGCAAAGAAGGAACCCGGATATTACTCACGAAGGAGTTGGCTCCATAGAGGTACAAATTGGAGGAGAACCCAACAAGCCAGCTCCGCCTCCACTCTTCCCACTCCTCTCTTCCTCTTTTCTAACTTGTACAACTAGGTGAGAGTACCTAGAGGGACACTACTACTACTAAAATTATATGGAATTGAAGCTCAAGTGTAGAATATAGAGTGTATAGATCAAACTTGTAGTGTAGAATGTGTGAGACGTGGAGCTCTGGCCCTCCTTATATAGGAGTGGCATGGTCGGTTTGAAGGGGAATATTCCTTTATCCCGCACTGCACCACCCTCCTAGGCATTGATTGCACCGCCTCACCAAAGCTGGGCCCAAAGGGGCTAGGAGTGCGTCGACCGACCCACGGCTGGCATGTCTTGCCACCACCTTTGGCAGGTGGGCTGGTGGATGGGCCGAGGTCATAGCCTCATTGTGGATTTGCTCAGTTGAGGTAAGTTGATTGGGTTTCTTTCACTTCTTCCTTGTTGGCTTGGGCCCAAATGGAAGATGAATATTTCCTTTATGTTTTCTCCTTTCCTTTGGCCCAACTTGGTATGTTTTTATAATTAACCCTGCAAAACAAGCGAAACACCAAAACTCATAGAATATGTTAGTACATAAGCGCTATTACTAAGTTGTTGTTAATTTTATTATAAAGTTGGCGGTAAAAATTATGCAATAAGGAGCGCCAACAAGATCCCCTACGCTTAATTCTTTGCTCGTCCTCGAGTAAAGGTTTAAAGGACTAAGTTGGTTTATTTCCTTGATCGGAAAATCTGCATACAAGTTATTCCAATCTTCACCTGAACCTGTAAACTTTTGAGTGTCTACCAAGTTATCTTGGGCAATTAAAAAAAGAATAGCCTGGATTCAAATCTTCTCACTTTATCTTTACTCAGAGACTTTGGTTTTTGTAAGGTTTGAAAAATATAAAGATAGCTTTTGTTCCTTGAATGATTCTCTCAAGTCTCTCATATTTTTAGGTGGTTCCTCACCAAGGCATATAGAGTGATTGCCTTCACTTGATTGTCCTACTTCTAAAAGGTTTATATGGAGCTTTAGGTAGGAATGAAAATTCTAAGGCACACTTACCTTGCATATGTTACCAGTCAAATCCAAGACCTCACTGGAGGGAAGTGTCATACTCTTAGATCAGAAATGTGCAAGTGTGTGGAAACATATGGTGGATTTATATAGTGTCTAACCTAATTCTACTCTGCTCTGTAAAAAACACATCTCCTTCTTTAATGGGACTTAGAAAAATCTTCTATGAGGGCATGGGCTATCCTTATTCTCTTTATTATTTTCCACCCTTTTTTGTATATTTTTTCATGTATCTATTTTTTTCTTCATCACTTGTTTTCTTCTCCACTTGTTTTTTGGTAAATGATAGCCTCATGCCTCTTCTTGCAACAAAAAATTTAAGGGGGATGTGAATAAGGATTCAGAGTATTTATTTTGATGGAACCTAACAAGCATATTTTTGTTCACTCCTAATGTTGGAGTAGAATATTTTTGGGTGGATCTAAGTGAAAGTCATGCTTTGCGCCTACTCCCAGAGTAGGAGTAGTGCAATTATTTAGTGGATGAACAAGTGCATGTTGTGCGCAACTCTTAATGTAAGAGTTGGCAATTTTATTTGTGGATGCATGTGAATTTTGATATTGGGAGTATGAAATATCTCTCAACAGGGGGTCATAGAACTTGACCAAACTCAACACAAAGTAAGAGGCATATGTGGAAGGTTTTGTCATGAAAGATCTGTTGGGAATATGCCCTAGAGCTAATCATGTAGATGATGATATTCCGATTGTATCCATGATTGATAAAGTGTTCATTGAATATCCATTATAGACAACTTGTATTGATTGGCAATTATGTGAATTGTTTGTGGAACTCAATTACTTGAATGGTTATTCTAAAGTTGTCCCTGGTCAGCGTTCTTATGAGAACACACTTGAATATTAGACCAGTACATGTATTAGTTGATGGCTATGTTTCACAGGTCAAAGACATGGAGATATCAAACTAATAATGTGGGCACATGTGAGACATATAGGCTGGACTGACCCGACATGAGAAAGTCTCTATTCATGTCATATACGTTATGTCCTTAGACCTGAGATTGTGGTATGTACTCAAGATGTGAAACGGCCCACTTAGGGACTATCAAACGCTACTCCGTAACTGGGTAGTTATAAAGGTGGTCTTCGGGTGCTTAGGAAGCATGCTATGAGACATAGACAATCAAGATGGAATTTTCCCCTCTCTACTCGAGAGAGATATCACTGGATCACTCAAGTGATTGGATCAACAAATGCATGGCCGTGCTTGGGTTAAGTGTTAACCCACGAGTTGAACCATATATCGAGTGGCAAAGGGAATAACTTGTATGTGGTCATAGTGTTTTGTCTGATATGATCTTTGCGTGCACATAGGAGTTGTCATGCCTTGCTAGAGGCTGCTGTCAACTATTGGGTGAGTAGGAGTACTCGGCCCATGTCAATGGGTGCGTGAACCCACAGGGTCGCACGCTTAAGTGGCTGGAAGCCTAATTCGGGTTGGATCCGAATTAGACAAGGCTTAGGGTTGTTAATGGGCCACCAACTCATGAGCTCATTGGGGACGCCTATATAAGCAAGAGGTAGGGTGCGCAGTCAGGGTTGGACACTTTTGATAGCCACTGTCGCCCTCCCCACGCTCGCGCCTACTGCTCCTCACGGACCTAGCAGTCCAGAGGCGCATCGCTTCTTCCCTGCACGTGTGGGATTCCTCGGAGGTGCTGCATCTGGAGCACTGGGATGAACCATGCGAGGGGATTGACGTGACGGACGAACACGCAACTACACCGCCTGCTATGACGTGTACGACTATATCGAGTCATCTTCCACTGCACTTGCGCGTCTAGTGGTAATCCCGTAACCTGTAACTAGCAGTAGATCCTGGTTTATGAGGCAGAAAAGTTTTGTTTTCTGGCCAGCATAGCACCCTCATAACCCTTCAAGATCATATATGGCCTTGATAGGTATTTGCATATCATTCAAGGAACTTTCTATTTTTGATTTTTGCTTTGTAAAAATAAATCCCAATTTCTGTGCAAGAAATGAGCAAGTGTCATGCCATCCTACTGTATCTCATCCATCAATTACTTAGATAAAATGCGGTCTCTATGATAAGTGTTCACATGTTGTAGGAATATTGACAAGAAAAAAGAGTATGCAATCTTTAATAATTGGATGACATGGAGATGGCGCATCAAAAGTTTTGTCTTTATAAATTTGTTCAATGTTAATATTCAAAACTTTGAGAGGAGTGAGGGTAGAGTTGCACAAATCACCATTGAAGATGATGGAGCTAATGAAAGCCGTTTATCTTGTCCTTCTGTACGAGGGATTGCTCGATGTTTGTGCAATGTGTTAGGAAGAACTTGATTTTGTAATAGTTATACTTGAGAGATCTCCCTAACTTATTTTTGTACCTGTTTTATTTTGACAAAAAACACAAAACAAGAGGAACTAAAACAAACAAGGGTCCTACTGACCAGAAAAATCAAGGAGTCAAAATTTTATTGTTCAGATTATTATTACTTAATTATACTTATTTTCTTTTTACTAAAAACTTGTTCAACCAACTTTTAGTAGAGCTCAAGCAAGGCCCAATATTTATCTCCATTTCAGATTACTGCCATTCTGTATGAAAATAAGTACTCAAGTTCATTAACCAAAATTCAACACCATGCTATATTTTGATTAAAGAAGGCAATTTTAACCTAAGCACCATTCTTAATTTAAAATGCCTATGGATGTATTTCTAAAAAATACATCCAAACTAGAGTATATGACATAAACAAGAAAGCATGAATTTGGATGATCATATGGAGACAAGTATGGGCAAATGGGCTGGTGAACATTTATTACCTTTTGTATACCTGAGTGCTCTTAACAGCAGCATATGTTGATTTCTTTGAAGATGCTGCACCGATGGCATAGTTATACAGGCTCCAACTCAGGTGAACCACAAGGCCAATTTATACACACAACTAGTGTATATGGACCTTGAGCCTTATTGGTACCAAAGGTGTAAAGGAGGATACTCCTCTCCCTTTTTTTCTTATCTCTTATTATTATTTTTTATTTTTTTCATATCTCGAATGTATTTTTTATTTTTTATCATATCATTTTTTTCAACTCTCTTTCTTTTTTTTAACACTCCTACTTTTTGCCTTTTTTTACCAAGGCAAAGATAACATCGAATTTCATTCATTTTCATGGACGACCCTTGGTGTGAGTGGGACTCTGGATTCTTACCATCCTCCCCCACACTTCAACTTTTGTATAATAGTCAAGTGTATTGAGTCAGGGTCTCCTTGTGAGTGTGTTTCGCCCCTCAAGAGCATCACAGTTTGTAGTTGATGTCACTCTATGTTCTCAAGCACCATATGACCCGTACTCTTCTTGATCTTAACTTGGAATGGTTAGCGACAAGAATACCCGAAGGTGCATACTAACTTGATAACATGTCCTTGCTTTTATTTGAAAAGGAAAGTTTTTTTGATGACGATGATGATAATAATAATAATGATAATAATATTAATATTAATATTAATATTAATATTAATAATATCTTTTCAAGATAATTCGGGATATCTCCCGGCAGTGATTGTTTTAGGACAAAAGCTCATCCGTGGGAAACCTTTTGGAATAAGTCCAATGTTGATGATATGGTTTCCCCTCCAACATCAACCTCTGTGGTCTGATCTATTAAACTCATGCCAAAACATTTCAACATTTGCAAAACCTATGATATAGACAAAAGCTTCTACAACAACTCTTTCAAAGTTTTTATGAACAGGAGATTTCTTGTATGAGCATGGAACGAATGGGGCAGCTAAGAAATAGCTTCCATGCTCATCGATAAAATCTTCTACCTTAGGGAGAGGTTTTTTTTCTCATGGCAATTCGAATCCTCCACAACATAACCTCACCCCTAAGGTTAAAAACAGATTTGGATGAGACATCAAGTGTCAGCACAAAGGGCAAAGGGATACAAATGTCTTCGATCCTCCTTCTATGTCTTGGAAATGTTGTTGATGTCTCATACATGAATTCGAGGCATAAGATGATGTTGAGTTGGGAAGCTCAACATCAAGAAAATATCATCCTCAAATTCAAAGGGGCATGCACAAGGTTGAGGATAATCATCCTCAAAAGCATTATGCATCCCCTCAATGGGAGGTTCCTCAACAAGCGAATTATGAGAAGGGTTTGAAGGAATTTCAAATTTGGTTGTGGTTGCCTCCACTTGTTGGTCGGGGTATGACTCTAATGGTTCTTTAGGAAACTCATCATATATACCAGTGTAGGGAGTGTTTTCAAGGATTTTCTCCAAAATGGCTTTCCCTTCACTAATGGACATGTGCGTGAATGAACCCTCCAGAAGATATGTCAAGGTGGAGAGCAGCTTCTTTGCTAAGACCATGGTGGAAGTGATTTAGAAGGACATGGTCAGGCAAAGAGAGGTTTGGGCTGGTGTTTATAAGGCTTGTGAACCCAGCCCAAGCTGCTCCTAGAGTCTCCCTCTCCTTCCATTGAAAGGTAAGAATTTCTATTCAAAGGGTGGCAACTCTAGAAAGAGGAAAGAAAGCAAGAAAAAATTTGTCTCGAAATTCATCCCAATTTCCATGAATACCTCTTACGGTATGAGCATACCATTGTTTCACTCTTCCCAAAAGTGAGAATGTTAACAATTTCCATTTGAGGGTCTCTCATGTCATGCCAAAAAAATTAGGCAAGAACATAAGTGCTCAAATTCCCGAAGGTGGGTATAAAGATTTTTGTCTTGTTGCCCATAGAAGGGTTGCTCCCGAACCATGGCTATGAAAGCCGAGCGATTCTCATAGCCATTTGTAAAAATGGGATGTGATGATGGTGGTAGTTCCAATGAATTGCCCTTTGGAACTGAATATTGAAAGATAGGAGTGGAATCCATGTGGTAGGGATGGTGGTAAGTTGCATATATTTTTGGTAAAAAGAATTTAGAAAATAATAAAAAGGATACATTGATGAACTTGGTTCAAATCTAGAACAGCTACCATTCCCCAGCAATATTGCCAGAAAACTTGTTGGTATTTCTTAGCGTAAGCAGATAAATTTGCAAGTGCACGAAGTACCATTTTAGCTTTCACCCAGAAGTATTCATATTTTCCATGGGGAACTGAGTGCACTAGAGAGAAGCAAGAACGTGCAAGAGAAGAAGACAGAAGGATATTTTTTGTAGGGATAGAGGGTATTCTCAGGTCAGGCCAAGGTCACTGGATAACTAAAGTCTTAGCTTACTGAACTCACTCACTTTGGAGCAGCGGTACCTTTCTGATCCTTGAAAAGACTGGGAAAAGGTGATCGAGAGAAGGCTGCCAAAAGCTCTATAGGAACACCAACCTAGACATGGTGGATTGCAAAGGCCTTGTCGGGTCCGTCACCCCGGGGCTACCACAACTATCCATGGGGCTGGGCACAATCTCAGGTAACACTCTAGCCCAGACACCACATCTGTGCTAGTGGTTACTACTCTAGCCCAGTACCTTGGACTAGAGCACTTTGTCGAGCGGAGAACCCATAAGCAAGTAAAGTAAGAACTAAACTTTAATTAAATAGATTACTCAGAAATTGCAAAGAAGGAATCCGGATTGTCGGTGTTTCATCCTCGGGGGCCAACACCAACGAGTAAATTCGTAATTGCGTGTGCCCTTAATCCGGTGGGTGATACAAGAAGGACACGGTGATTTATCCTGGTTTGGGCAAAGAAGGCCCTACATCTAGCGAGGGAGGGGGGGATAGTTCATGTTATCTTGCACCAAAGTGCTCGTATAGGGGTGAATACAAACAGGTGTGAGAAGCGTGAGTTGGAGCTCGAGCATTTCGGGCAATTAGCTCTCTACTTCACACTGTCTCACGGTGTTTTTCTATGATCTAAAGCCTTAGCATATGGTGCTCTTGGATCTCGGATCCTCTGTGCCATGCCCTGGCGCCTCCTTTTATAGGTAAAGGAGAGGCACAGGAGTACATATTTTTAGTGCTAACATGGTCGGTGACGTATGACGCCGATGCCGATCATGTCGGTGTCGCTGTAGAGGTGTACGTTGGCATGAGAGGTCCTGCAACCATCGCGTCGGGAGTTGTTGAAGTGTTGATCGGAGTTGTTGAAGTCCCGCTCGAGGGTCAGCGTGATAGAGTCAAGGGGCAACGATCGAGGCCTCAGGTCGAGTCGAGGGGGTCGAGGCCCTTCGGATAAGGCCGAATCCTAGGAGATGCGGGGAATGTGTTGACTTTCGAGCCTAGAGGAGGTGCCGAATGGGACACAGTGCTTGGTATGGCGTAACAGTGAGGTACGATCCATGGGATTCTAGGGTATGGGCGGCAAAAGCAGGATTCAATTGCCATACTCACAACTGTTGCTGTAACGGTGACCATTCGGTTAGGCAGGAGCAGGTAAAATGCATTGAATGCGCCTGGATCCGTACGGGGGGTAGGTAGTCGAGGAGTATACTCTGCTCGAGGGCTACCTATTCGCACAGGCAAAGTTTCATCCTCGAGGGAGGGCTCGTTCGCTCGAGCGAAGTTTCATCCTCGGGGGGTCCCCGAGTTGTACCCTCGAGCGTACAGTCTTGGTCCGCGTGGTTGCCCGTCGAGCAGGCTATGGCTTTGGGCTGTCGACGCATGTTCATGGGGCGGCCCAATATGCCTTAGCCTATGGGCTTTCAAGCGATAGTGAGGGATGTCATTGGAGGGTTTGCGTTGCTGACTTCGGGGATTAGTCTGATTAATCGAGGGTTTGGGGTACCCCTTTTCCAGGTACCCGACAGTAGCCCCCGGGCCCCTGCACAGGTGCTGGCACTCAGGCAGCGGGTCAGGAGTCAGGAGTGAGGTGTGGTTCGGATCTTTCCATGGGGGCGCACGAGCGTCCCCCGAGGGGGTAGCCCCCGAGGCCTCAGAGGAGTTGGGAGACTCCTTCGAGGGCTTTATTTATCTTTGGTCGAGGGTTGCTCGTCCAGTCGGGTATGGACCTGAACTGGAGTTGGGGCGCTTTATCGAAGGGTATGTAGGAACATCGAGCCCCTAGGGGATTTTTGACCCTCTTTCGTTGAGGGGTGCCAGACACGGTCGGGCTCCCGAGCCTCGTGCGGCTAGGGCGCTGCCGGCCTGGGCGTTCATCTCATGAGTCCTTTCGATTGGATGTGATTCGAGAAGCATCGGACTACCCTTGATAGGGCGAGCCTCAAAGTTCTCAGTGAACTGGTAATGGGAGAATCCAAGTGAGGGCCCGATCCTCGTTCGATAGAGGTCAGCTGGAGGCCCAGAGGCTGTCTCATTAAAGAAAAATGCAATGGACCTACGGATACCAATTCCATTTGATGGTCTCGGCGGCTCTATGCCTCCCTTCAGGCGGATTCCATAGAAGTCCATAGCATTTCACCTTGGATATGTCCAAAGGGGTCTTGAGAGTTCGTTCTTGAGCGGGGCCTCGTGTTGGCTCCTCCTTGGTCACCCCTGACTCGGGTGCTCGAGGGCAGCTGTTGAACCCTGGTCGAGGGCCAACCTTCGCTCCCTTGAGGCTTGTTGTGTGGCCGGAGCCCATTTACCTTCTTCTACAAGAGTCCGTTGATGAGTAACGTTTATTTTTCTTACCGTTGGACGCATCTTTTGAGGAGGAGGCTTAAATGGTGCAGTGGTGGAGATCGTGGTGGGCCCGAGCAACGGCTTGTTGCCTGAGGTGCAACGCGTGTATCTGGCCGAGGATCGAGGGGGAACGGGTAGGTAAGCGCATCAATTGCGGGGAGTTACCTTTTTCTACTACTGGATTCCACCCGTTTCTCTTCCTGGGTATAAAACTAGGGGGACAGGCACTGTTCACCCCTAGTTTTGCCTTCCTGCCTTCTCCACCACTAGTGCTCTCGAGTTCCTGCTTTCCTGCGCGTGAGGGTAGGAGCTCAGAGCAGGAAACCACGATTAGGAACCTTCCCGACCGCCCGTCCGCCAAGGAGATCCACATCGTCGCCGCCGCCGCCGCATCCATGTCGCTGCCACTGCCATGGCCCCCATCTTTCAGCCAGCGGAACCCTAGCGCCCATCAACCGTGACACGGTAGAGGTTGAACAAGCTGGTGAGAGAGGGACTTCTCCGCCCCGTCACCGAGTTGACTCAGCCGGAGTGGATCGTGCCATCGAGGGGCCACCCAGAGCCAAACCCACCGGTGGGCTATGTGGTGAGCTTCCTCAAGTACCACCGGCACGGGCTCGGAGCACCCCCGAGCGAGTTCATGCGGGGGTTGACGAACTTCTACAGCGTTGAGCTCCAACACTTCTCCCCCATCTCCAATGCCACCATCTTCACAGCTGTCTACGAGGGCTACTTAGGGATGGCGCCCCATTGGGAGCTGTGGCTCCATCTCTACAAGGGGGAGTGGTTCACCTCTCTGGTGGGGTCAGGCATGAGGCGGATCGTCAAAGCGGGTTGCCTCAACTTTGTGTTGAAGATAGGCAAGTCAGAGGTGCCGCGCAAGTACATCCCCACCGGGTTGATGTCCAACCATTTCCGATGGGACGAGCAATGGTTCTACCTCCACAATGACGGAGGCTATCTCCCACCGTACACCGGGCGGCTCATCACCGAGCGACCATTCAACTGGACACACGGTGTGACGAGGGACCTTTAATGTCAACTCCGTCCCCTCATCGCCGCAATGAGGACCCTTCGAGAGGCGGGCCTGATGGCAGGTGTGGTGGTCTCGGCCTTCCATAGTCGACGGGTGCTCCCCTGATGCAGCGCCCGCTGCTGTTGGACGAGATGCTCCTCGAGGTAACACCCGAGGTGCTCAAGAAGTGCCAGATGTCTAGCGAGGGGATATCTGTGGCGGAGATCATTGCGCGGGTGAAGGGGATGGTTGCAGGTTCGTTCATGGCAGAGGACGTCAACCGCCTCCCCATGTGGCCGAGGGAGGGGTGCCTTGACCTGGTGAGAGCCTCGACCCATGCCTTTCGCGTTTATGTTTCATCCCCTTTTTTCCTTATTCTTGTCCTCATGACCGAATGTTTTCGTGCAAGGGAGAATCGACTACCGGAGATCGAGGCCCCCATTGAGGGAGGATGCTCCCGATCGTCAAGTGAGATGCTTCAACGCCCAACAGGAAAAGAGGTGCAAGGATGAGGAGAGGAAGAAAAAGGACAAGAAGCTCCAGAAGCGCCAAAAGCATGAGAAGCGCCATGCGCAGCAGAGGCGCGACAGGCTCCCGGAGGAGGAGTCTCCCTTCCAGGATGAGGGAGATGAGGATGATGATGATGACGACGATGATGATGTTGAAGGGGTGGCGGGACATCTCGAGCCCCTTCTGTCTGGTCCCTCCCGTACTGATCGTCTTCTGGTGGAGGAAGGTGCGTCAGAGCAACGCGCCCCTCAGCCGACGACTACGGCCTCGAAGCACCAGCGAGGGGAAAGGTCGACCACCCCCTAGAATCGGGGGGTTTGTCCTCCTCTCGTCGTGCTCGTGGCAAGACCCCGCCCACTTTGACCTGGGAGACCCGGTCTCGGTCATCGGCGCGGGCGAAGCAGGGTCGTGCCCAGGAGGCCTCGTCGGAGCAGGGAGGCACGGCGACCTCACTGACAGCCCCTAGCAGCCCTGGCCCTAGGAAGAGCTCGGCCTCGGGTGGGGGACCCGAAAGGCCTCTATCCCCTTTGGGTAAGTGTTGTCGATTTAAGTCTCTTCTCATTGCTTCCCCATTCTACGGTTCATTAAGTTCTGTACTATCCTGCTTTTCGTCTAGGCCAAAGCGCCGCATTGAGGGGGCGACCCTTGCACCGGCTAAGCGTCTTAGGGTGGACGCGGCCACGAAGATGAGGGCCTCGGCCACAGGTGTGACGTCGAGGACCTTGGCACCGTGGGAGGTGAGGTGGCTGTCCTTAGCCCTCGGGGCTATGGCTCGCGGTAGGCTAACGGGTTCTGCTCTTGTCGCGGGTCGAGCGACTTAGGGGCCGTGGTTGGTGGCAACTCCGAGCTAAGGAAGACGTAGGAGGGGAGAGTGCCTCCCTCATGTCGACGTCCATGGTCCCCGAGCTCGGCCTGGCACCAGAGAGCCCCTGACCGGGGCCAGCCCGAGGTCTCTGCTTCCATGATCGAGGCGGGACCCCCCAAGGGCCATGAGCCAGGAATGGAGGTAGCCCCCATCGACCTCGAGGGTGAGGAGGCCATCACCCCTCCCCCTTCAACGGGAGAGCAGAAGCCATGGCCGACAGGGCTACGCAAGTTGGAGGCTCAGCGGAAGCAGGAGCTGCCGTGGACGTAGCAGGACGAGAAGGAGCTGCAGGAGCGGCAGGAGGAGGTGACCGGGGAACGGCCCCAGCACCATCAGGAGTAGCAGACGCCGCCAGGGGATGTGACGCTGCCGGACCTATCGGCGCAGTAGTCGCCCAAGGAGTCGGAGGGGGGAGGAGACCTCAGGACTCCCAAAATAGTGAGTGTCCGTGATCACCCACGATGAGCTGCTACAAGAAGTGGCCTTGAAACCCTCAACGCAGCTCGAGGAGGAGACCTCGGCACTGAGCCCGCCGGCAGATGTGTCAATGGTGGACCTGCCGGCACCACAGGATGTGGCGTTGGAGGAAGCGATGGCCTCATCCCCTCTGCCACCTCAGGAGGCGCCTGAGCCAGCATCGAGCCAGCCACCGCAGCCGTCAGCTGCACCATTAGAGGAGCCAGTGATTTCTGGTCCGTAGGCGAAGTGGTCGGAGGAGACGGCGGCTGCCATCGCATTGGGGGCTCCTGGTCTGTTGAGGAGGAGGTCGACGTCCAACCCCGGGCTGGGAGGCACTGGTGCCACATCAGAGTTCCCCACCTCGGCCGAGTTGACGGAGCACCACGGCGCCCCACGCGACGTGGCGGAGGAGATCGAGTCCTTGGCGCGAGCCAAGGTCAAGACGCTCTTCTCTCATTGGGGCAAGGAGAGTGTCTTGCTCTGGGAGCTCGGCGATTCCAGTGCTCCCAGGATCAAGATGGATGACCCGATAGAGGTCGAGCACTGGGAGGGCGTGGAGCAATCCCGGGCGTGGCTGCAACACTTCCTCAAGCTGGGTGTCGAGCTCATTGGGGATCTCGACCAGAGTTTCACGGTAAGTCCCCATTTGGATCCCATACGGTTTTTGGCTTTTCCTGTACGGATCGCCTTAGCCCTTGATTTCAAGTTTCCAGGACTTGCGGAGGCATTCCCACTCCAAGTCATACTTCCTCCATGAAACACATAATAGCCGGGAGGAAGTGCTTCGCCAACTCGAGGCCGGCCGTTCTGCATAGAGCAGGGTGGCCGAGGTCGAGGAGGAGGTGAAGCGGGCCAGGGAGCAGGCCACCAGGGCCAAGGAGGAGGCCTCCCAGGTGAAGGAGGACGCCGAGGCAACTCGAGGCGAAGCCGCCTGAGTCAAGGAGGAGCTCCAGCGGGTCAAGGAGGAGGTCGATGTGGCCAGGGGCGAAGCAGAGGAGGCCAAGAGCGATGGCGCTCACGCTTAAGAGCACGTCAAGCTGCTCACAGAGGAGGCTCGAGGCTCCATGGAGTGTATCCACTTGCTCGAGGCCAGTCTGGCTCAGGTCTCCACGCCGCGCGACACCCTCTCCGCCTTAGTCAAGGAGGAGAAGGGTCGAGCCGATAGCCTAGATGCCAAGCTCAAGGCGATGAAGGCTACCCTTTGAGAGAAGGAGCAAGCCATCATCTTGGCTGGTGGCACCCTTGAGACCCTCTGGTGTGAGAAGATCGACTTGACTCGGGCTTTCAAGGAGGCCCAGCAGGAGCGAGACGAGGCTCGGGAGGAGCGCGACGCCATGCTGGTGGACCGCAGCACCGTCCAGACCTACTGTGCCGGTGAGTTCCTTAGTGGGCTTTGACCTTTTCTTTTCGTGTGACTTGTTTAACTCTTGTTTTGTCTTTCAGGCCTTGAGTCCGAGCTTCTCTCCACTCAAGCCGCCGCCAAGGCACTACAGGAGAGCCTCGTGGCGGAGGGGGCGCTTCTCGGCAGGTTCCGGGTTGCCATCAATAGGCTCTATACCTCCTAGGAGGTTGAGCCCATCAAAGTGGCTGAAGAAGATGTCCCGGGGGCCGCGCTCGTCAATCGGCTCTACCACCTCGACGCCACCCTTCGGGATCGCATGCGGGAGGTGCTCCATACTGGTGTGAAACGCACGCTGGCGGTGGTTTCCTCCGGCTTCATCTTCGACATGGACATCGTTGCCCAAGGCTTCATCCCTGACATCTCGAAGACCGATGTCGAGAATGAGGAGCGATGCCAGGGGCTGATCCAAGGTGCTGAGAGGCCGGGGGAAGTGCTGGCGAAGTTGTTCGAGGATGAAGTCCTCCCCCCCGAAGATGAAGGGTACACCGTCGAGGGGGCGGCGATGGAGACGGTGGAGCGGGCCTGTAGGACAAAACTAGGTGAAGGTGCCCATGTAAATAAGTTAGTTTTTGTAACTTATATTCAGTATGGCCTCAGGGGCCTTTAAAACATCTATGCATCTATCGTAATGCATTTGGGTATTTCAAGTTCAAGCCTTCTCTATTTTCTTTCGCCTAGATTTTGCTTTTTTGACTAAGTGTTCGACGCGTGCTCATATCCCTTGAGGGGGGAGCGAGTGGAGGTATCATAGCCCAGAGGCATAGGAGAGCTCCCGGCTCGACAGCCCTCGACCCTTAAGGAATTCGAGGCGTTTTCTTCTTAGTCGCGAAGGAAAGAAGAGACACTCGAGCTTCGATCATCTAACCTTTGCTTTTTGACTAAGTGTTTGACGCATGCTCGTATCCCTCGAGGGGGAGTGAGTGGAGGTACCATAGCCCTAGGGCGTAGGAGAGCTCCTGGCTCGATAGCCCTCATCGACCTTGAGGAAGTTCGAGGCATTTTCTACTTAGTTACGAAGCAAAAGGAGACGCTCAATTTTTTGAAAAATTATTCGTATTTTTAGGAACTTAGGGGGTTCCCCCATGTTAGCCCTCGAGGGAGGCTCGACTCTGGTGAGATAGGGTCGAGGCTACCTTTTGCATGTATAATAATAAGTTTGAACTTATAATCGAAAGTACTTCTTATATTTGTCATGCGAAAATGTATGAAACATGCGAGTATGTACAAGGGCATTGGTGCCCTAGGGGTAGAAACGACGTAGTTGTTCGATGTTCCTTGCATTGGTGAAGGTTTCATCCTTGTTGTTTGCTAGCTTGTACGTTTTGGGCTTCAGCACCTCAGCTATGGTGTATGGACCTTCCCATGGTGGAGTCAGCTTGTGACGCCCCTTGTTGTTCTATCATCGACGTAGGACGAGGTCTCCAACTTAGAAGTCCCTCGAGCGCACGTGTTTATCATGGTAGCATCAAAGTTTCTGCTGATACCTCACGGAGTGAATCAGCGCCATGTCTCGAGCCTCCTTGAGCTGGTCGATGGTGTTTGCGAGGGATTTTTAATTGGTTTGCTTGTTATAGGTCTTTAGTCGAGGGGAACCATACTCGAGATCAGTGGGGAGGACGGCCTCGGACCCGTAGACCAAGAAGAATGGGGTGAACCCCGTGGCTCAACTAGGTGTTGTCCTTAGGCTCCATAGAACCGAAGGTAGCTCCGTGGCCCATTTCTTTCTGTGTTTGTTAAGGCGGTTGAAGATTCTCAGCTTGAGGCCCTGCAAAATCATGCCATTGGCGTGCTCGACCTAGCCGTTAGATCGAGGATGAGCAACCACAGACTAGTTTACATGGATGTGATGGCGATCGCAGAAATCTAGCAACTTCTTGCCAGTGAACTATGTGCCATTGTCAGTGATGATGACATTCAGGACCCCAAAGCGATAGATAATGTCAGTGAAGAACTCGATCGCCCGCTTGGAGCGGATATTGCCGACAGGCCGGGCCTCGATCCACTTGGTAAACTTGTCGACAACAATGAGTAGGTGCGTGTATCCCTTGGATGTCCTCTTGAAAGGCCCTACGATATCGAGCCCCCAGACCATGAACGGCCAGGTGATGGGGATCATCTGTAGGGCGTGAGCTGGGAGGTGCGTCCTTTTGGCATAGAATTGACACCCCTTGCACGAGCGGACAATGTTGATGGCATCGTTAATGGTGGTGGGCCAGTAGAAACCCTATCGGAAGGCGTTGCCAATGAGGGTTCTCGATGCTGCGTGGTGGCCACAAGCCCCCAAGTGTATATCCTCGAGGAGCTCCTGCCTTCTTCAATAGTGATGCAGCGCTGAAGGATACCCAATGGGCTTCACCTGTAGAGTTCCTTGCCAACACCATAGATGACGTAGGACTTGGCCCATCACGTGATCCAACGAGCCTCGGTCCGGTCTTCTGGGAGTTCCCCTCAAATGAGGCAGTCGAGGAAAGGGACTCACCAATCCGAAGGTGGGCTCGACAGAGGAGGTGTCCCCTCGATCTCCATGACCTCGGCCCCGGTCAAGGGGGCCTCGGTCAAGGCAATGGGTTTGAGTGTCGAGGGTGCGGTGCCATCCCTCGAGCCCAAGTTGATAGAGGGTTCGAAGAGGTCTCTCGAGAATATGTCCGGAGGGACAGTACGTTGAGTTGATGCGATCTTTGTGAGCTCATCCGCAGCTTCGTTGTAACATCGAGAAATATGATTGAGCTCGAGGCCGTGAAACTTGTCTTCTAGTTTGCGCACTTCTTTGTAGTAGGCTTCCATCTTGGCGTCGTGGCAGCTCGAGGCCTTCATCACTTGTGGATGATGAGTTGCGAGTCACCTCGAACGTCTAGGCGTCGGACCCCGAGTTCGAGGGCAATACGCAACCCGTTGACAAGAGCCTCATACTCCATGACGTTACTGGAAGCAGCAAAGTGGATGCGAATGATGTAGCGCATGTGGACTTCGAGGGGTGAGATGAAGAGCAAGCTTGCACCTACTCCTGTCTTCATGAGCGACCCATCGAAGTACATCGTCCATAGCTCGGCTTGGATTTGATCTGGCGGCAACTGGGTGTCGGTCCACTCAGCGATGAAATCTACCAGCGCCTAAGATTTGATGGCCTTCTGTGGTGCGTAGGTGATGGTCTCACCCATAAGCTCGACCAACCACTTAGCAATTCTTCCAGCAGCCTCGCGGTTTTGGATGATCTCACGCAAGGGGAAAGAAGACACCACGATAACCGGGTGGTTGAGGAAGTAATGCTGGAGCTTGCGACGCGTAAGGTCGATGGCATAGAGCAGCATTTGCACCTGCGGGTAGCAGATCTTGGTTTCCAAAAGCACTTCACTGAAGAAGTAGACTGGCTGCTAGACAGGCAAGGCGTGCCCTTCCTCTTGCCTCTCGACCACTATGGCCGCGCTTACCACCTGAATGGTCACGGCGACATAGAGGAGGAGGGGCTCAGGCGGTTCAGTCGACGTTGCTGATCGAGGAGGGATGAGGATCAGGGTAGAGGTCAGCATGCTCTTGAGTTTGTCAAGGGCCTCCTCGGCCTTCGCGGTCCATATGAAGTGTTCAGATTTTTTCAAGAGGCAGTACAGGGGCAGGGCCTTTCCCCCAATCATGAGATGAAAATGGCTGAGAGCTGCGAGGCAGCCCATGACCTTCTGTACACCCTTGAGATCTCGAATCAGACCCATTCATGTGATGGCTGTGACCTTCTCGGGGTTGGCCTCGATCCCGCGCTGGGAGACGATGTATCCGAGGAGCATGCCCCGAGGCACTCCAAAGACACATTTCTCAGGGTTGAGTTTTCTATTCTTGGCTCGAAGGCATCCAAATGCGATTTTGAGGTCATGGATGAGGTTGTCGACTTTTTTGGATTTGACCATGATGTCATCGACATAGGCCTCGACTGCATTGCCTATGTGTTCGCCGAAGACATGGAGATTGCATCGCTGATACGTCGCCCTGGCATTTCGAAGGCCGAAGGGCATGGTGACGTAGTAGTACATGCCGAAAGGTGTGATGAAGGAAGTCGCGAGCTGGTTGGACTCTTTCATCTTGATTTGGTGGTAGCCAGAATAAGCATCAAGGAATGAGAGGGTTTCACATCCCGCGGTAGAGTCAATAATTTGATCAATGCGTGGTAAAGGAAATGAAACTTTGGGACATGCTTTGTTTAAACTAGTATAGTCAATACACATTCGCATTTTTCCATTCTTTTTCTTAACTAACACGGGATTAGCTAAACATTCGGGGTAATGAACCTCCTTGATGAATCCAGCCGCCAAAAGCCTATGTACCTCCTCGCCGATGATCCTGCGCTTCTCCTTGTCAAAGTGGCGCAGGCGTTGCTTCACCGGTCTGGACCCGGCTCAGATCTCCAAGGCGAGCTCGGCGACTTCCCTCGGTATGCCCAGCATATCTGAAGGACTCCACGCAAACATATCGGTGTTTGCACAGAGAAAGTCAATGAGCACTACTTCCTATTTGCTCTCGAGGTCAGCACTTTCTCGCCGTAGCAGCTTGGGTCGAGGGGGACTTTCTTGGTGTCTTGCACTGGCTCGAAGCTACCGACGTGACGCTTGAGGTTGGGCACCTTGTCAGTGAGACGCTCAAGGGTTGAGGCTATCATCGCATTTTGCTCAACGGCCTCTCCGTACTCGATGCATTCGACGTCACAGTCGTACACGTGCTCGTAGGAGGAGCCGATGGTGATGACGCCTCTGGGTCTCGGCATCTTGAGCTTGAGGTAGGTGTAGTTTGGGATCGCCATGAATTGCACATAGCCCGGTTGGCCGATGATGGTGTGATAATTTCCATGAAACCCAACCACCTCGAAGGTGAGGGTTTGCTTCCTGAAGTTGGCGGGGGTGCCAGAGCAGACGAGGAGGTCGATGCGGCCAACGGGAATAGCCTTCTTCCCTAGTATGATGCCATGGAAGCCCTAGCACTGGGTCGGAGTTGGCACCTCTTGACTCCCAGGAGGTCAAGGGTCTTGAGGTAGATGATGTTCAGGCTACTACCGCCGTCCATGAGGTCCTTCGAGAGGCGGATGTTGATGATGATTCGGTCGACGACGAGCGGATAGGCCCCGGGGTTGGGGACACAATTCGGATGGTCGTCGCAGTCAAACGTGATGGGAGCATCAGACCAGTCGAGGTAGTGGGGTGTCACGACTCGGACGGAGAAGACTTCTCGATGCTCCCTCTTGTGCTGTCAAGGCGTGAGCTGGGTTGAGGGGCCTCCGTAGATCATGTAGCAGTCGTAGACTTCGGGGAATTTTTCGTCTTCCCCATTGTCTCCCTCATTGCCGCCCTGGCCTTTCTTGTCATCACCCTTCTTGATGCCCAGCTACTCGAAGTGCTTTTGAAGCATGCGGTAATCCTTGAGTTTGTGTTTCGCCCCGTCCTTGTGATAAGGGCAGGGCTCCTCGAGCATCCTATCGAAGATGGCCCCTTCGGGGGGACCTCGAGGTTTTTTGCGCTCGGCTGCTGTGACGAGATCGTCGCCTGCAACCTCACGCTTGCCTTGCTGATTCTACTTCTTCTTCTTGTTCTTCTTTGAACCTTTGCTCGAGCCCCCGGCATCAACTGCTGGTGCCTTCCTCTTGTGTTTTTCGTCGTCGAAGAAGGCTCCGACCGCCTCCTCGCCAGCCGCATAGTTGGCGACCACATCCATGACCTCATCAACGGTGTTGGGGCGATTGCGCCCCAACTCACGAACTATGTCCTTGCAGGTCGTACCCGCAACAAACGCTAGAATTACATCAAGATCAGAGATGTGGGGGAGTTTAGTTTGGAGCTTGGAGCAACATCGAGCGAAGTCATGCAGAACCTCCCTTGGTTTTTGCTTGCAGTTGCGTAGTTCCCAGGAGTTTCCAGGACGCACATAGGTGCCCTTGAAGTTCCACTTGAAGATCCAGACCAGGTTGACCCAGTCGTGAATCTGGTCATGGGGAAGCTCCTCGAGCCACCTACGTGTGGTGTCAGATAGGAATAGGGGAAGGTGATGTATGATTGCGTGCCCCGCCTGCCTGACAAGCTAGTCGAAAATCGGCTTGCTAGAGCTCGGGTACTTGACGACGCTCGTGGAGGGTCGAAACTTGTCAGGCAGCTGGGCGTTGTGGATCGTCCTGCTGAAAACTCGAGGACCCGGTGGCTCCAGGGCCCGTCGGTCTTCATCGCTATCATAATGTCCCCCACGATGGGCGCTGTACCCTTGATCCTCGGTGTCCCCATGTTTGAGCTTGTGGTTCTTGATGATATCAAGGCACGCGGCACGTGGGGCGTGGTTGTCAATGATACAATCTTGGGCTGGTGTCTTCTTCGCTCGAGGGGCCCCCTCTTGATTGACCGAGCCCTCCCTTTCGGGCTGGGAGGGCTCGTCCTATGGTTCAGAAGCTGCCCCTCGATGCCTCAAGGCTGAGCTCTTGGCTTGCTGAACAGCAGCAACTTGGAGGAGACCCTCGATCTCGTGTTGTACCCATCGAGCTTGCGAGTTGGATGGCACGGGCATATTGCGAAGAAGCATAGCCGTTGCGACAACGTTATGGCTTGCTCGAGGGTAACGGTTGATGGGATGTTCAGGTGCCCCGCCCTCGTTGATCTGCTGGTTGACCTCTCGGGCCCTGGCTCGGGCTCTTCCGCCGGGTGGTGGTCGCTCCTGCTCGAGGGTTCGCTTGAGCTGGCGCAGTCGTTCTTGGTCGTCGGCGAGTTTAGCATGCAACTCCCAAATTTGTGCCAGCTGTGTGTCCTGCTCATCAGGACGGGGGCACACCTCTCGGGGTGTGACTGGTTGTTGAACCTCTGCTCTAGGGGAAGCCCCTCTCGCCGCAGTGGCAGCCGCATCGGTCATCAGATCGACAGTGTCCTTATTGGAGGCAACGTCATCGTCGATGTGGAGACACTCGCAGGTAGGGTCCCAATGGTCAGAGCTGGAGTCATGGTCACCACAGTAGAAGACAGGGAATTGTCCCCATGCCTCCTCCTATAGCTCCTGTCGGAGTGTGTCGACGGTGTACCTCCGGGGCCGGGTGCTCTCGCGAAGCCCAAGTCCACAGAGGCTGGCATGACTATCCCCACGTCCATCATTGCTCGAAGGAGGGCGCCTGGGCGGTCCCCTATCGTGCTCATGTTGGCATGGGTCAAGGTCGAGAATGCCTTTGCAGCATTATTGAGGCCGAATGGGAACCGTCGACGATGCTCGAACAGCTCGTGCGAAAGTAGGCTCGATGTAGTGGGGGTTGCATGCATCGGGGGAGCTCTGCCGGGCTCCCTCAATGAGTGCATTGCGAAGGTGAATTGAGGTTGCCGGGGAGCCCAGCCAGTCCGTCCTCTGCTCCTGAACTCAGGTCAGATAATCCCCCAACAAGGGGCTCCTCATCACCGGTCGGGAGCGAGGGGAATGTAGTGGGCACCAATCTCGACTCAGGTTCATGGCGATGACAGCACCGATCGTGCCTCCTTCTGGTTGCGGCAGCATGGTGGCGAGATCGACGAGTGGCCCCTCCTAAGCATGGGGGCACACTGCGACCTCCGCTTGGGTCACTGATTAAGAGCAGGGTTATGTCATAGCCCTGTCCGAGGGACATGAACTCCAGGCTCCTAAACTAGATCACCGTAGCATGAGGAAGTGGTGAAATAGAGTCGCCCATCCGAAAAGAATGGCGGGAAATCATTGGTAACATGCAAGACCCCTACCTGGCGCGCCAACTGTTGGTATTTCATCCTCGAGGGCCAACACCAATGAGTAAATTCGTAATTGCGTGTTCCCTTAATCCGGTGGGTGATGCAAGAAGGGCACGGCAATTTATTCTGTTCGGGCAAAGAAGGCCCTACGTCCTGTGCAGGGGGATAGTTTGTGTTATCTTGCACCAAAGTGCTCATACAGTGGTGAATACAAGCAGGTGTGAGAAGCGTGAGTTGGAGCTCGAGCGTTTCGGGCACTTAGCTCTCTACTTCACACTGTCTCATGGTGTTTTCTATGATCTAAATCCTTAGCGTATGGTGCTCTCAGATCTCGAATCCTCTGTCCCAAGCCCTGGCGCCTCCTTTTATAGGCGAAGGAGAGGCACAGGAGTACATATTTTTAGTGCTAACATGGTCGGTGACGTATGACGCTGATGCCGATCATGTCGGTGTCGCTGTAGAGGTGTACGTCGGCATGGAAGGTCCTACAACCATTGCATCGGGAGTTGTTGAAGTGTTGACCGGAGTTGTTGAAGTCTTGCTCGAGGGTCGGCATGACAAAGCCGAGGGGCGACGATCGAGGCCTCAGGTCAAGTCGAGGGGGTCGAGGCCCTTGGGATAAGGCCAAATCCTGGGAGATGCGGGGAATGTGTTGACTTTCGAGCCTCGAGGAGGTGACGGACGGGACACAGTGCTTGGTATGGCGTAACAGTGAGGTACGATCCATGGGATTCTGGGGTATGGGCAGCAAAAGTAGGATTTGACTGCCATACTCACAATTGTTGCTGTAACTATGACCATACAGTTCTGTCCTCAAGGTGGGCTCATTCGCTCGAGTGAAGTTCCATCCTCAAGGGGTCCCCGAGTTGTACCCTCGACCGTACAGTCTCAGTCCACGTGGTAGCCCATCGAGCAGGCTGTGGCTTTGGGCTGTCGATGCCTGTTTGTGGGGCGGCCCAATATGCCTTAGCCTGTGGGCTTTTGAGCGATAGTGAGGGATGTCGTTGGAGGGTTTGCGTTGCTGACTTCGGGGATTAGTCTGATTAACCGAGGGTTTGGGTACCCCTTTTCCAGGTACCCGACATGGATATTACTCACAAAAGAGTTGGCTCTGTAGATGTACAAATTGAGGAGAACCCAACAAGCCAGATCTGCCTTTGCTCTTCCCTCTCCTCTCTTCCTCTTTTCTAACTTGTACAACTAGGTGACAACACCTAGAGGGACACTGCTACTACCAAAATAATATGAAAATGGAGCTCAAGTGTAAAATATAGATTGTATGGCTCAAACTTGTAGTGTAGAGTGTGTGAGACATGGAGCTCTCTCCCTCCTTATATAGGAATGGCATGGTCGGTTTGATGGGGAATATTCCTAAATCTGCCACTGCACTGCCCTCCTGGGCATTGATTGCACTGTCTCAGCAAAGCTGGGCCTAAACAGGGCCTGGAGTGTGTCAGCCGACCCACTGTGTCGGCTGAACCACGGTTAGCATGTCTCACCACCGCCTTCGGCAGGTGGGTTGGTGAATAGGCCTAGGTCACAGCCTCATTGTGGATTTGCTCAGTTGAGGTAAGTTTATTAGGTTTCTTTCTCTTCTTCCTTGTTTTGCCTTGGGACAAAATGGAAGATGAATATTTCCTTTATGGTTCTCCTTTCTTTTGGCCCAACTTGGTATGTTTTTCTAATAAGCCCAGCAAAACAAGTGAAACACCAAAACTTATGGAATTTTTTAGTACACAAGCCCTATTACTAAGTTGTTGTTCATTTTATTATAAAGTTGGCGGTAAAAATTATGCAATAAGGAGCGCTAACATGGGCTTGGGTAGGAGCAGTTCTAGCTGCCATCATAGGCTGACAATGCAGGATGGGCAAAAGTAGATTAGGATGAGTGGGAGCAAGGTGGACTAGGAAATGACTCTGACTCTGACAGTTTTCCACCACCAGCCCAACCACATCACCAAAGTGCGGCGGTGGGAGAGTAAAAGACAAGGGTTTTTTCCAGACATGTTGAGATAGAGAGCCCTTAGGCTGATAGGTGGGCCCGCTGACAAGATATAAGGACCGACCGGTGGATGCTAAACTGAAATAAATATACTGTCCAACTGTAAGATGTAAGTATAAGATATCATGACCGACCGTCTGTCAATAACTTATAGCATCTGACCGTCCGATGATATTTCAATATTTGTACAGACCCTTTGTTGGTCGCTACGTTGGGATATGGTATAGTGTTTGTTGGGCTGTGTATGTCATGAGTTATTAGATTAGGCCCATGTGGCCCATATGTATATGTATATGTATATGTATATGTATATGTATATGTATATG
>CM041633.1:17189613-17396613 GCA_023333625.1 Bothriochloa decipiens
ATGTATATGTATATGTATATGTATATGTATATGTATATGTATATGTACACAGACTCATGAGACAGGATGTGTGCGTTCCAAAAATTTCCCCAAAATCCTACATGGTGTCAAATTTGCGTGGTCGTCCATCATGTAAGTCCTTCGCTCACGGATCGTCCGAGGACGTTCCCGAGCAGATGCCGACCAGTACCGACCAGTCACTGACCAGTCTCGACCACGATGATCATCGTGATCCATTCGAGTGCTACAGGTGTAGCACCTTTGAGGAATCCCACATGTACGGGGAGAAGCAATGCGCCTCTGGACAGCTAGGTCCGCGAGGAGCAGAAGGTGTGTGCGTGGGGTGGGCGATAGCAGCTGAATCGATCAAGTAGATCAGTTTACCTCACCTTTACCCCTACTTATATAGGCATCCCTATGCGCCCCCTGACCTGGATGCCCATCAGGAACCCTAAGCCTTGTCTAATCTGGGTCCAACCCGTATTAGGCTTCCAACCCTTAAGCTTGCGACCTTATGGGTTTACGCACATATAG
Organism: Bothriochloa decipiens; assembly: GCA_023333625.1. Classification (NCBI taxonomy): domain Eukaryota; kingdom Viridiplantae; phylum Streptophyta; class Magnoliopsida; order Poales; family Poaceae; genus Bothriochloa; species Bothriochloa decipiens. Next base: position 17,190,148 of record CM041633.1, read on the forward strand.
ACATGGGCCGAGTACTCCTACTCAACCAATAGTTGACAGCGGCCTCTATCAAGGCATGACAACTCCTTGCGCACACAATGATCATATTAAACGAACCATTACGACCACGAACAAGTTATTCCCTTTGCCACATGATATATGGTTCAACTCGTGGGTTAACACTTAACCCAAGCACGGCCATACATTTGTTGATCCAATCACTTGAGTGATCTAGTGATATCTCTCTCATACGGAGAGGGGCAAATTTCGTCTTGACTGTCTATGTCTCATAGCATACTTCCCGACCACCCGAAGACCACCATTATAACTGCCCAGTTATGGAGCAGTGTTTGATAGTCCCTAAGTAGGCTGTTTCACATCTTGAGTACATACCACAATCTCAGGTCTAAGAATATAATGTACATGACGTGAATAGAGACTTTCGCGTGTTGGGTTAGTCCAGCCTGCATGTCTCACATGTGCCCATATTATTAGTTTGACATCTCCATGTCCACGACTTATGAAACATAGCTATCAACTAATACATGTGCTGGTCTAATATTCAAGTGTGTTCTCACAAGAATGCCGACCAGGGACAACTTTAGAATAAACATTCAAGTAAAGAGTTCCACAAATAATTCACATAATTGCCAATCAATACAAGTTGTCTATAATGGATATTCAATGAACAATTAATACATGTCATGGATAAAATCATAATATCATCATCTCTATGATTACCTATAGGCATATTCCCAACAATCCCCCACTTGCACTAGAGTTAATCTCTAACATGTCTAATCCCCATAGACCTCATGTGTGCCTCATTCTTAGGCTGTGAAAGAACCTTTGTCAAAGGATCTGCTATATTCAAATCCGTATGTATTTTACACAATTTGATCTCTTCTCATTTCACAAACTCTCAAATGAGATGAACCTTCTAGAGTACATGTTTGTTCTTCTGGTGATCCCTAGGCTGCTTAGCCTGTGTAATCACCCCATTTTTATCATGATGTAAATTCAATGGGCCCAATGCATTTGAAAACAAACCAAGTTCAATGAGGAAACTCCTCATCCAAACATCTTCCTTCGTAGCTCCAGTAGTTGCAATGTACTCGGCCTCTGCTATAAAATCGGTCACCGTTTCCTGCTTAAAACTCTTCTAACTTACTGCATCACTATTTATTGTGAACACAAAACCTGATTGAGATAGTGAATCATCCGTGTCAGTTTGGAAGCTAGCATCGGTGTAATTGTTTACAACAAGCTCCTCCTCACCTCCATAAATTAGGAACACATCCTTAGTCCTTCTCAAGTACTTAAGAATGTTCTTAACCAGTGTCCAGTGACTCTCACTAGGATTATCTTGGTACCTGCTCAAAACACTTAGAGCATATGTGACATCTGGGCGAGTACATATCATGGCATACATGATGGAACCAACTGCCGAAGCATATGGAACCTTGCTCATGCATTTACACTTAGCACAAGTGGAAGGACACTGCTTGTCACTAAAACGCATACCATGTGAAATAGGCAAGAACCCTTTATTGGACTATTCCATGTTGAACTGCTTGAACACCTTATCAATGCACGTGTCTTGGCATAATCCTATTAGCCTACTCGACCTATCTCTATAGATCTTTATGCCCAATATGTAAGCTGCCTCTCCTAAATCCTTCATAGAAAAACTATTATTCAGTGAAGTCTTTATGGATTGCATCATCAGAATATCATTCTTGATCAGCAGTATGTCATCCACATACAAGATCAGAAACACAACAATGCTCCCACTTTCCTTCATATAAACACAAGGTTCTTCTTCATTTTGATGGAAGCCAAACCTTTGATGACCTCATCAAAATGAATATTCCAACTCTGAGATGCTTGTTTTAACCTATAGATGGATTTCTTAAGCTCGTATATTTTTTCAGCATTGTTAGGATCAATAAAACCTTTGGGCTATATCATATACACGTCCTCTTCCAAATATCCATTTAGAAAGGTTGTTTTAACACCCATCTGCCATATCTCATAATCGAAATAAGCAGCAATTGCTAGAATGTCCGGATAGATTTAAGCATCCCTACCAGCGAGAATGTCTCATCATAGTCAATTCCTTGAACTTGCTAAAACCCTTTGCAACAAGCCGAGCTTTATAGACATGAACATTTCCATCCATATCCTTCTTCTTATAGATCCATTTGCACTCTATGGGTCTAACCCCATCTGGCGGGTCAACCAAGTTCCAAACCTGATTGTCTCCCATGGAATCTATCTTGGATTTCATCGCACTCTGCCATTTCTCAAAATCTAGGTCCATCATTGCTTCCGCATAATCCGTGGGTTCATCATCGTCTAACAACAACAAATCCCCATGCAATTCATGAAGTCTTGTTGATCTTCATGGTTGGGGTGGTGTATGGACCACGGGTGTATTGACCACGAGTGTCTCAACTTGTTCTGCTACCTTAGCATCACTCGTAGAGTCATTCCCTACTCGCTTCTCTTGAACTTCTTCAAGATACACCTTCCGCCACTCCTATCTCCTTTGAGAAACTTTTTCTCTAAGAAGACACCATTTCAAGCAACAAACACTTTGCCCTCTGATCAGTTATAGAATTAATACCCTAAAATTTCCTTTGGATATTCCATGAAGAAGCACTTGTCTGACTTAGGTGCTAGCTTATCAAATATCAACCATTTGACATAAGCTTTAGAGCCCCAAACTTTCAGAAAAGACAAACTAGGATGCCAACCAGTACACATATCATATGGTGTCTTATCTATGGACTTAGATGGTACCCTATTTAGTGTGAAAGCAGCTGTGTCTAGAGCGTATCCCAAAATGATAAAGGTAGGTCCAACCAGCTCAACATAGACTAAACCATGTCTAACAAAGTTCGATTACGTCACTCGGACACGCCATTTTTCTGAGGCATTACAGGTGGCGTAAGCTATGGAACAATTCCACAACTCTTAAGATGATTGCTAAACTCATGACTCAAATATTCACCTCCATGATCAGATCGCAAGGCATTAATTTTCTTGCCACATTGATTCTCTACTTCATTCTGAAATTCTTTAAACTTTTCAAATGTTTCAAATTTATGCTTCATTAGGTGGACATAACCATATCTACTAAAGTCATTAGTAAAAGTTATGAAGTATTGGAATCCGCCTCTAGCTGTCATGCTCAGTGGTCTGCACACATCAGTATGTATGAGTTCCAATAATTTAGACACTCTCTTAGGAAATCCTGTGAAAGGCGCCTTGGCATCTTGTCGAGCAGGAAAGCCTCACATGTCTCGTAAGATTCAAAATCTAACTAAGTTAAAAGCCCATCAACATGGAGCTTCTTCATGCGATTCTCACTTATATGACCCAAACGACAATGCCACATATAGGTAGGACTTAACTCATTAAGCCAAGGCCTTTTAGCACTAACATTATAGATAGGTGCATCATCAAGATTTAAAATAAATAACCCATTCACAATGGATGCAAAAGCCACAAACATATCATTCTTGGAGATCACACAACCATTGTCTTTACTCGTAAAAGAATAACTTCATCAAACATGAAGGTGACACAATGTTTTGACTTAAGCTAGGAATAAAATAACAATTATTCAATTCCATGATAAATGCTGATGGTAGGTGAAGTTGCATCGTCCCGACGTTCAACGTAGCAACTCTTGTGTTGTTGCCCATGCGAAAGTCAACCTCTCCCTTTTCCATGCTTCTACTTATCATTCCTTGCATCGTATTGTAAATATGAGCAACTGATCTGGTATCAAATACCCAAGAATTGATATAAGAGTTAGCAAGAAAAATGTCCGTAACATGAACAACAAGAGTACATGCAGCAGCAGTACCTTTACCTTCGCCATCCTTCTCTAAGGATGCCAAGTACACCTTGTAGTTTCTCTTCCAGTGACCTTTCTCCTTACAATGAAAGCATTCATCATTCTTTGCAGGTGGTATGTCCTTAGAACATGACAGGTTTGGTTTGGAGATCTCATCTTTAGCCTTGCCCTTCTTCTTCCTCCAAGAGCCCTACTTTCTTTTAAAGTTAGGCCTATTTTAGACTGCCAACACTTGTCTTCTACCTGTACCTTTTCTATGTCAGCCTCTGTTGTTTTTAGCATGCCACATAATTCATTCAAGCCTCTCTCTGCCCCATGCATATGGTAGCTCGAGATGAAGTTTCCATAACTAGGCAGAAGAGACAAGAGAATAAAATCAGTGTTGATTGGGAAGCCTAGCTTCTCCAACCTCTGAGTGTAACTAACCATCTTGATTACATGTGGTCCGATAGCTGTGCCCTCTACTAACTTGGTTTCAGCAAGCGCCTTAGAGACATTGAACCTTTTAGTCCTGGCTTGTGTTTGGAACAAATCCTCAAGCACCACGATCATATTGTTCGTTGAGTGATTATTATCGAACTGCATCTGCAGATCAGGTTCCATGCAAGCAAGCAAAGGAAACTCACTTTGAGATCAGCATCACATGCTCTCCTGTAAGTGGTTCTATCAGTAGTAGTTGCATTTTCAGTAGGCTGTTCTGGTAAAGGGGTGTCTAGAATTTCTTCCTATTTCTCAGCCCTAAAAAATTCTCAGATTATGGATCCAATCCGCATAGTTTGTTCCATTCGACTTATATTTCTCAAGTATTGAACACAAAGTAAATGGTTCATTGCGCGATACCATTTATCTACAATAAAGTAATGCAAAATACTAAGACAATATATCCATGAAGAGTAAATCATATCAAATAGAATCTACTTCCACTAAAATCAATATCCCTCAATTGATACTTAGTGATTCAAGACCCACAACTAACATGCCGACCAGTGAGCTTTAGCATCACAGTTGGTTGGTATGGTAGATCGGTAAGCAACACCATGCTAATCATATCACATATGACTCTTGTTGTTGGGCCAGCATCTCTATGCCGAGCACTCAACCTCCTCATGCTTCAAGATCCCTAACCATTAGGATGATCTTGTTCAAGTAACCAAACCTTCTTGTTGTAAGTATCCGATATGAACCTGTCTAGTTGTCACACTCCACTTTTAAGGATAAAAGTAGAATACATAAATAACCTTATATGCACCCCAGGAACAGTCACACATATAGGATGACAAATTACAAAGAGTATCATCACCCTGTTTATTACATAGCGTACCAATATTTATTACAGAGTATTGCGCATAAACAGATAAATAATCAAGATATCTTTATTGCCAAAGCTCCATATAGGGACACATCAACTGGTGAACATCAAGCCTAGTACTCATCACGATAGCTTTTATTCCAACCTTCATCTGTTACCCATCCGAGATTTTCCAAAATTGAAAGTAAAGCAAGCATAAGTACACAACCGTACTCAACAAGAATAACATGGGTTAATGAGGCTCAAATAAGTTAACACGGTTTGACTGCATTTAGCTTTTATAACTTAATCATATTGAAGCATAGCATCAAGGTAGTGATAATTCCCATATACTCATGATCAAAATAACACTAACCAGTGTGTAGCAATAACGACATTAAGATGCACACATTAACAATTTGAGAACCAATATCTTTTGTAAATGTGTCAAGGCCGCCCTAACCGAAGGGCACGGACAATATATTGATTTAAACTCTGATCAGAGGTGTACACTTTCACAGTGAGTCATGTTTTGCAACTGAGTGGACTTATAACTTTCAAACCACCACAAAACATATAAAGCCTCGTATAGGTTCTCCTAACCAATCAGAGATATAGAAATACGTTGTGTGTAGAAACCCCCTTCCAATATGGCACAATCCTTCCCAGATATACTCATAAGGACAGAGGCAGTCCTATACCCCAACTTCCAGACCACTAACCAGCTAGAAAAGGGCCTACAAGTGACTAGAGCCAGAGCCATATAGCCCTCACAGTTGTACAGATTCTCCATGATAAATCACTTACAGACAAGAGTCCATGTTTGTTAAAAGTCATCGTTTTCGTTGATAGCATAACACACATCAAGTTATAAGATCATGACCATTAGAGCACTAGCATCATAACTACCCAATGCAACCCAAAAGGTTCAAGGAATCAAGATATCAAAGCTAGTTATAATCTCTAGGTCATCAAAGACACGTGCATATGAATTGTTATTTATAGTGAATAGGTAACAAGGATGATCCATGCTATACTTGCCTTGATTCATAAAGTCCTGCTAATCCTGTTGATCCTCAAAGTAAACTTGCTCAGCAAAAATCTCACCGTCTGAACTCGACATTAACAATCAACACCAGACAATCCAATCGAGCATACATACACGAAGCATACAAAGAGCTATTAGAGGAACAATACATCAATCTCATCAAAATAGAATAAAATGTTTATAAAACTATTATACTCGCTTCTACGATACACAGACGTCAAGTTCACCGAAAACAGAGTTATAACGGCGAAGATATGAATTTTCAAAGATTTCCTATAGATAAATAAATATTTTAAATATAGACTATAAATATAAAGTTTCCAAAATACTTCAAGAGCAGCACCACTACGTAGATTATGAAATTATAAATCTAACAAAATTTGAACGGACCAAATCGGAGTTAAAACATGAAAGATATAAGCCTTTAAAGATAACGACAAAACTGTAAATAAGTAAAAGCGTATTCTGAAACTGAAAAAGGAAAATACGTTTTCCAGAGAAGAAAACGTATTCTAAAAGCTGTTACGAGGAAAATACGCTTTCTGGTGGACAAAGCGTATTATGGATCTGTTAAGCAGAAGTTACGTTTTCCAGTAGAGAAAACGTATTCTGCTGAATGTGCTAGGGACTCTTAATTAAATAGCAAGAAGACTAGGGGGTTTTCTCCAAAAGTGCCTCGCGAAAGGGTACGGGCTGTTTCTGGCCGTCCGCTTCAAGATGGACGGCCGAGATTCAACACGGACAGGCAGGCGACGGCGTCCGGCCGGAGAAGAAGCCGACCGCGGCGGCGACCATTGCCGGCGACGTACGGAGCTCGCCAGAGAAAATGAATCGGTCGGTACCGGCCACCATTTGCAGCGGAACCGGTACCATTCGAGAGAGGGAGACGAGCAGCGCCCATCTACTATGAAGATGGTGGCTGAGATGGAACGAGGACAGTGGGTGGCTCGACACGGCGGAGATGAGCTCGCCGGCGTTCACCTGCCGAAGGCTACGGACCACTGCTCAACTGGAAACCGACACCAAACGAAAGTAGGATTCCAGGCAGCCTTACCAAGGTAGAAGATGAAACTTGAGACGAACGGAGGTGAGCCAATTACGATCAATGGTGAACAGCGGTGATCTGCAGAGGTAAGAAGGGGACCGTAAGCACAATTGGCCAAAATTCAGAGTACCAACGTGTTCACGGGGTCAAGGCGATGCTCAATTGCTAGCTTACGATGACAATGTCCCGTCGACCATGGCGAATTATGAGCTCCGGCGGACCTTGGCAATGGCAGCTAGGGTTTCGTGTGGCGCAGTGGCTCGAAGCGAAGCAAAGGCGGCGGATAGGGTTCGGGCAGATTTGCGGCGTGGAGTCAATGCATTTATAGCCAGAAGGCATGGCTCGGACGGCTGGTCACGCGGGGGCGACGCGGGTCGGACTCGGCTCCCGACTCGTCTCTCGGTCGGAGATGGAATAAAATGATGCGGGCCCCATGTGTCAGTGACAGGAGGGAGCGGACGCGAACGGCGCGGCGCTTGGTGGGCTGCGGCCTTGGCCCATGAAGAAGGACGACGCGTGGACGCGCTACCGTTGTGGGCCGGGAAAAGAAATGGGCCGGCGCGTGGGAAGTGGAGCAGGTCGAGCAGAGGCGGGAGAAGCAGGTCGCTGATTGGGCTGCTCGGGCTGCCGGGCCGAAAATGGAGGGAGAGAGGAGGAGGGAAAGAAAACGAATTTTCTTTTATTTGAAACATTTTCAAATGCAAATTCAAATATATTTTGAATCTAAATTCAAATTCAAACTCCACCACAACAAAAATATGCACCAGCATGAATGCTCAAGCATGTTTCTACCATGTTTCAACTCCCTTTTCATAAAAATATTTATTTTGCCCATTTATTTATTCCCAAAAATCATTGTGACCATTTTGAAAATTTAAAACAAAAACTAGGGTGTTACAATTCTACCCCCCTTAAGAGAATCTCGTCCTCGAGATTGGATTATGCTTACTCGAACAACTGCGGATAAGCTGCCCTTAATGCATTCTCTGTTTCCCAAGTTACCTCAGCCTCAGAGTAACGACTCCACTGCATCTTACACATCTTAATAACCCGGCTTCGGATAACCTTTTCAGCGGTATCCAAGATTCTTACTGGAAACTCTTCATACGTAAGATCATCCTTAATATTAAGTTCCTCCAAAGGTAAGTGCTCCTTCTTAGGTACACGCAAACACTTCTTAAGTTGAGACACATGGAACACATCATGCACACTAGCTAAACTCTCTGGCAACTCCAACTGATAAGCCACTTCACCACGTCTTTTTAATACTTTGAAAGGACCAACATACCTTGGTGCTAGTTTCCCTTTCTGGTTAAACCTCTTCACACTTCTCATAGGAGACACCTTCAAGTACACGTAATCTGCATAACTCTTCTGATGAGATTGGGCTATCCTCAGATTCTCCCTAATCACTCTTACCTGTTCTTCAGCGATTCTCAGAACATCTGTCCCAAACAATTGACTTTCCCTAGTCTGGTTCCAAAACAACGGCGTCCTGCACTTACGCCCATACAAAGCTTCAAATGGTGCCATCTTGAGGCTCTGTTGATAACTGTTGTTGTATGAGAACTCTACATAACACAAATTTTTATCCCAACTTGTACCATACTGTAATGCACAAGCTCTCAGCATGTCCTCCAAAATCTGATTAATCCTTTTAGTTTGTCCATCAGTTTGTGGGTGATATGCTGTACTAAAGTTCAACTTTGTTCCCAAAGAACTATGCACTGCTTCCCAAAAATGAGATGTGAATTGAGTACCTCTATCAGACACGATCTTCTTTAGAACACCATGCAAACACATGATCCTTTCCAAATATAGTGTAGCCAACTGAGGTCCTGTATAGGTGGTCTTCATAGGCAAAAAGTGTGCGACCTTAGTCAGTCAATCAATTATTACCCAGATAGAATCATAACCTCTCTTAGTACAGGGTAAACCTATTATAAAGTCCATACCGACCTCTTCCACTTCCATTCAGGTATCTTCATTGGCTGTAATAAACCAGCTGGTCTTTGATGTTCTGCTTTCACCCGTTGACAAGTATCACATAAGGCAACAGACTCTGCTACATCCCTCTTCAAACCAATCCACCAGTACTTTTTCCTTGAGATCCATATACATCTTAGTACTTCCAGGATGGATAGAATAAGCCGACTCATGTGCCTCATGTAGAATTGTCTGACGAAGCGCTTTGACCTCCGGAACACATATCCGGTTGCCATACCATAAGGTTCCTTCCTCATCAATGTGGAAACCGGGTGCTTTTCTTTCTACTAACTTCTTCACTATATAATTTAGATCCTCATCTTCCAACTGACCCTTTTGAATCTCTTCTTCTAAGGTTGGTGTCACCTCTATCTCCATGGCATTAGTAACAAGGGTGAGGTTCAAATGAGCAAACTCTGCACACAACTCATTAGCTTCAGGTGTCGTCCAAAGCTCATTAACATGCTTCTTTCTACTAAGTGCATCGGCCATGACATTTGCCTTCCCAGGATGGTAATACATATCAAAATCATAATCATTCAACAGTTTCAACCAACGACGTTGTCTCATGTTCAAGTCTGACTGGGTAAAGATGTACTTCAAACTCTTGTGATTAGTGAATATATCAGTCTTGTGCCCAATCAAATAGTGTCGCCAAATCTTCAAAGCATGCACCACAGCTGCTAGTTCTAGATCATGAGTAGGATAATTAAGCTCATGTTTCCTCAATTGCCTTGAAGCATAAGCAACAACTCTACCTTCTTGCATAAGAACACACCCCAATCCCAATCGAGATGCATCACAATAGATGGAGAACTTCTTGCTTAGATCTGGTAATACCAACACTGGAGCTGTTGTCAATCTTTTCTTAAATTCTTCAAAACTAGCTTGACACTTGTCAGACCACACAAACTTGGCATTCTTCTCTAGTAACGCTGTCAATGGCTTAGCAATCTTTGAAAATCCTTCAATGAATCTCCTATAATAACCAGCCAATCCAAGAAAACTACGAATCTCGCTAACATCTGTAGGTGGCTTCCAATCCAACACATCCTTCACCTTGCTTGGATCAACTGCTATCCCACCATTAGAAACAACATGGCCAAGAAAAGAGACTTCCTCTAACCAGAATTCACACTTGCTCTTCTTAGCATAAAGTTTGTGCTCTCTAAGTTTCTGCAAGACTAACCTCAAATGTTCTGCATGTTCTTCCTTGTTCTTTGAGAATACCAAGATATCATCAATGAAAACCACAACGAACTTATCCAAGTATGGTCAACCCAAAAGACATAATTGTATACTCATACAACCCATATCTGGTAGTGAATGCCGTCTTTGGTATATCTGAATTCCGAATCTTCAACTGATGATAACCAGAGTGCAAATCAATCTTGGAGAACACACATGCACCTCTTAACTGATCAAACAAGTCATCAATCCTGGGTAAAGGGTACTTGTTCTTGATGGTAACCTCATTGAGAGAACAATAATCAATGCACATTCGTTGAGTTCCATCTTTCTTATCAACAAAAATCACAGGAGAACCCTAAGATGATGCACTAGGATGAATGAAACCTTTCTCTTCTAATTTCTTTAACTGTTTCTTAAGTTCTTCTAGTTCATTAACCCCCATTCTATATGGACGTTTAGCTATAGGTGCAGTGCCAGGTAATAACTCAATAATAAATTCAATGAGTCCACTTCATGTTTACTTTAAATTATCCATGCATCCTCTCCACTTTGTTTAGTTTATGTTTCCTCAAATCCATAGAATATTTAGTTAGTTGCATTCATGAAGCCTGCATCTTAAATTAAAAAAAACTCACCATGATCATGCCCTTTCATCTCTACATGAGTAAAATCTCTATAGTGCTTTCATGTTACCTTTGTTTGCTATAGTATGCTTTGGTTTGGAAGTACTAGAATTGGGTACTTCTAAAGGCTTTTAAATTAAGAGTGGTGCTTAGGCTAAAATACCTTCCTTAATTAAATTAGACATGGAGTCTAGTTTGGTTATTGAACTAAAAGTATGCTTTAGTAGATTTTGGTTATTTTGGACTAACCCCTGCTGAGAACACACAAATTCATATTGGGCAAGTCAAGAGATGAACTCACGTAAGAGATGAAGCAAGGCATACGATGAACTCCAACAACTTCGCATAAAAGACGCGGCTCCATTCATCATTGATGGAAAACTATAAGTATCAAATATCACTCACATTGTCTTTTCCTGCAAGTTACCTTTGCCTTGTACCATGCAAGAATGCAGAAAACAAATAAAAACATGCTATAAAAACATGATAAATTAAATCTATGCTAAAATAATTCAATAACCTTCTCTTTGTTAGCATAGATGAAAATTGCATAAGTTGTGGACAACAACCCGTATTTCAAATTTTTGGCAATCCTTTGGGTATGTGTCCACTAACATTTTGCAGGAAAGAATTTATGATGTGCCTATTCATGGTTTGGTAAGACACCACTTCAGTAATGGAATAAAGGAGACAAGTGTCGTACACAAGATCTACATCAACAACACTCGCCCAAATGAAGTGGATGAAAAATGTGACTAGCCATGAGAAAAGTGAAGACATTATAGCATTGAGTCTTCCCAAAACTCAAGCTAGGATGCCAATGAGAAGCAGGGTGTAGCTCACCTCATATTTGCCAATCAGAGACCTACTCTCATTGTCCTTGAAGATACCATCTTGCATGATGACAACAAGCACAAGGATGACAAGATGTCATTACAGCATGGCACGCATCCTTGTGGCAACAAATCATCAATCAATAGGTTGATTGATGTCCAAGACCTAAAAGACCATGAACAACCATGATTGTAAGATGATGTCCTTAATTCATTAGAGATGAAGCCTTCGTGCAATTCCCAATGACATTCCTTCCTTGACCGTCAAGATGGTTGGCATATCATTAACAAAACAACTATTCACATACCACTTGAAGACAAAGACCACAAATGAGGAGCTCTAGTCTACATCTCCAATGAACATCAACTCATCAACCAAGACCCAACAAAAATGAAGAATGGTTGATGATTGAAGAGATCCAATTGTTTACATCATCATCTCCTGGATCGGATAGTCTCAAGAAAAGCAAAATGCAAGGGAGAGGTCTTGCTCAATGGACCTTAAAATCATGAGCCATCATCGACGGGTGAAGATTTAAGAACAAAGAATGAACAATATCTAAGAATATGGGAGCTACAACACACTTTGAGGGATGGTTCAATACACACAAGTGGTGAGCAACAACAAGGCTGAAGCTTGGGGAGGAAGGCCGCCGACTCCTCTAAAGATGATCCAACAATACTTATCCTCCTCCCAAGCTCTCGTCGCTCCAACATGCTGGTTTGCAATCCTCTACTCACTCTTACTTTCTCTCTACAAGTTTGAATGATTCTTATCCATAAATGCAAATCTAACTTAAGACAATAAAATCAATCCTTGAGAGAAGAAGTAATGGTGATTAAATGCTCTATGATAATTAAAATTTTCAAACCAACTTTTCTATAGCATATAATGACCTTTAGCTCTATGAAAACACCACCCTTGTTATTATTTGTACATTCCTTCCATTATGTGTTATCCACTAACCCTCTATAGAGGAGAAACAATGAGTAGAGAAAAAGGTCTAGACAAAAATAAAGGAGGAAGAAGGTGCACAGATTTAGAACACAAGATGCTCATGAACAATTATCAAGGAGAGAAGCAAACTCCATGAAGAAGAAAAGGACCACTAGAAGCATCTACTCTTCATCACAGGGTACTCCTGTGACAAAGCTAACATCTGAGGTAAGTGGTCATTGTTTAAAAAGTTCTACCTTGACTCTGGTATACACCTAAAGAAATGAGTAAACATGTTTGAGTTACAACTTGCTTGATCCATTTTGACTAACTCAACATGTTTTGTTTATTAAGATTGTTCATAGCATCACTTTCTTCTTTTCATAGTCATAATTAAATGAGCTAATGTGGAATCTTTGGGAGATGGTTGTCTTAATCATGAAATTGTTTGATACATAATGTAAAGTTGACAATCTTCCATTGCTTACGTAATTCCAATCTTGTTGCAACAAAATGTTTGGATGCTACATTCATCCTCATGCTTCTGATTTTTGTCACCCTTGTTATAACAATAGAACAATGCACATCATGTTCAATGTACCAAAGGTTAGAGAAGTATAGAAAGGTTATGGTTCTATTGGTGTTTTCCACCAATAGGACCCATGCACTTTATCTCTACTTTGTCTTTGCAAGCAGGACACACAGCAAGCAAAATGTAGGGTAGTAGATTCCCCAACTTCTACGAGTGGAGGCTCCAAGTTTGCAAACAAGCACATTGAGCAAGATGATGTCAATGGGAGATACCGGAGGATCCCCAAGAAGGAGTATGGATGGAGAGTCAATGTTGTAGTAAATGCCTCTTCTGGGCGCCAAGCTGCGACATGACCGGAAGCCAGGGCCAGCCACACGATGATGTGATGAGGCCGCAGCAGTAGCAGCGCTGCTGGAGTAAGTGCTTCTCCTAGGCATAGAGATGACGGATTGGAGAAGCCGGGGCTGAGGTTGGTGAAGCTCGTCCTTCCGATTGAATGCGGCCACTTCGATTTTGACCACCTCAGCGAACCTGAGCTTCTTGGGTCTTGCCAATGTGGAGTCCGGCATGGCAGGAACCACCAGGTCATTGTCCGGCTCCAAGCGGTGGATGTGGATTGGTAGTGGCGGCAGCGGTGTATCGAGCGGAGAGCGAGCTGGATCTGCTCCGGTCGGGGATGCTATAGGGCTGCAGGGGCTCTTAGGGCGTGGTGGCATGTCGGAGGGCGCTGGGGCTGAGCGGATCTGGGTGGTGGTGCTCGAGTGGCGGAGGATTTGGAGTGCCGGCGGCGAGCGTACAGACATCCCCCGGGAGGGAGACATTGTGGGTTTGGGACATGGCGTTTTTATCCAGATAACGTACCAATAGTTGGATTGGCTACATACTACATTTGCGTGTCCACCATAATATATACGCACATCGGGAATGTGAGACTGGAAGACCGAAAACCGTGACTAGAGGGGGTTGAATGGGAGCCGAAAAAATTCTCATGGAATAATTGGCCGCTGTCCAAACTTCACTGACAAACACACAAATAAAACATTGTGATATCTATGACCCAAGCGAGTGTGGGAATGTTCCCTAAGAACACAACGGGACGCTACTAAGCCGAAACAGACGGAAATCAAATCGAAGCTCATAGCTTTTTGGCTGCCGTCTCTTGCTTTGGAGTCCAATAGGTGGCCTGATTCACTGAACTCCAAAGCAACAGAAAGGGAGAAATCGACCACAAACCCAAACCGAAAAGCTCATGCAGAAAATTGGCTTGACCACCTGCCTGGACTGGGAGCGAGCGTGCTCGATTGAGCACGCACAGCGCGTTAACGCTTGGCGTTTGTAGCACCGGCTAGCAGTACCTGACACCACGGAGCACTGCCTGAACATGAACGGGAAGGACACACAGACGAGCCTGACGAACAGAGTACTGGCTGAAGAACAGAGAGGAGATCGATAACGACACAAGAAAATACTGACCGGTGCCCACGGCTGCCGCTCGACTAGGAGCGCTTGACCTCGCGCCAACAAGCACCTACGGTGCTGGACGCCATCCTCGGTATTCCAGCTAGACTGAGCACACAGGAAACACGAATAGGTAGAGTAGAACAAAAAAAAAACGAACTGAAAATTGAACGGATCTCCTTCAAAACAAAAGATCTTGAGCCCAAAATTCACCCCGATGAAATTCAACTAGCCAAGAATCATTCCCCAAAAAAATTATTGCTTGAGCCAAATCACTTCACCCGAGTGTGATGGTCCAACTCTTTTTCTCTTGATCGGACGTGTCGCCCCGATGCAACCTCTATGATTCTGCCACGTGTCGCCCTCATTGGGCCACGTTGTGGGCAATTCTCGGCCGTCCGATCAGGCGCACGGGCGGCTTAGATCATGCAAATAATGGTTTTTTTAACTTTGCATAAATCAACCTGTAGTCCGAAGGCCCTTCTTAGTTTTTTTGCAGAAATGACCTCAAAATTTATTGAATTCAGCCTGAAATCCATGCTTTTTAATGTGCCGACTTGTCTCAAGGGGCCAAAATCTGCCTGTAATTTTCTTTTTCTTTCCAGTGATTTTAACTTTTCATTTTAAATCAGAGATCTTGACCATCCCGAAATGGATGGATATCGAAAAATATCCGTCCCTTTTTCATCCCTACCTTTCTGGTGTTCCATCTATTTCAGCCACTTAACCGTGTTAAGTGAGGGCTCAAAAAATATTGAAGTGCAGAGTTTAGTTTGTCTCTTTTAGTTTTGGAGTAATATTGAGAATGTTTTATAGTGTTCATAATCAAAAAAAATAAAAGTGAATTATTTTTTATGAGACGTGTCAAACATCAAGTTTGGAGCTGTGATTTTTATATGTAGTGGACATTATCAAACATGGCTACTGTACAACGGTTCCATGCTCACGTTTTATAATTAATTATTAAAATTTTATTGTAATAAGGTAGCTAAACCTATATATTACTATTTTTTGTAAACATACATATTAAGTGTTCTCAGGTAACAATAATATTCTAAAAAGGTAGTTGAAACACATTTTCTATTTTTACACACTTCTGTTATTTATAAACTATTTAACAAGCACAAACATTGGTAAATCACTAACTCAGTCATAAATGCACCAATAAAACTGAAATTTTTACCAAAGCTCAAGAATCTAATGTGTAGCATACCATAAAAGTATAGGCGAAACCTAGGGATAACCGATGTTAATTTGCTTAGATTGGGTTAGTCAAGTGGATAACACTCGATTTAGGTAAAATAATGCGGCAGGACTGTCGATGTTTTATCACCGATAGCCTGCCACGGGGGTACCCGGTACAGTTGTTCGGGCTATGAAGAATCGGAACTTGGCGGTTTTGGCTACGAGGCAAACGGGATGAACGGTTTTTATACTGGTTCGGGCCCTTGACTCGTAGTCAAGTAATAGCCTTTACATCCAGTTGGCATTAGCCTTGTTGCATCGTGTTGATGAGTATTGTGTGTTGGATCGTTTACACGGGGTACCCTCAGCAGCCCTTTATAGCCCAAGGTCTGTTGCGGGTTCTTTGAATCCTAGTAGGATTCAAGGAACGAGTCCTAAACTAAGAGTTTTGTACTCTTTCCTATTACAATCAGGCTAGGACATGGTAATTGCAAGTAATGCTGCTTCACGTTTTGATCTTGTGGGTTCCCCTATCGACAGGCCCCCAAGCATTTCAAGCTTGAATCTCGGAGGCCGGGTTCTTTTGAGATGAAACCTTGAGATGGTCTTCTTGCTTTTGCTTCTTCTACTTTTCAGGGAGTGCAATTTTTGAGGAAAAATTACACTCACTGAGTGTAGCCCCCGAGCCTCTTGTTTATTGGAACAATAAGCGAAAGGGTCTTTTGGTCTTCTTGCCATCTTCATTGAGTTCTTTTGCTTCTGAAGTGAGTGCAACTTTTGAAAAAAGGTTGCACTCAGTGAGTGTAGCCCCCGAGCCTCTTTCCTTTTGGTACAAAAGGCTAGAGGTTCTTAGTTGTGGAAATTTTTGCGAGTTGTCTTCGGTAGAGGGTACTTTGCAGCCCCCGAGCCTTCTCTGGGTTCTTTTATAGGTAAGAAATCAGGGAAGGGTCTTGAGTTGATGCCTTGTTATTGGTTTGTATTTACTATCTTTGTACTTGAATTGGATATTCCCTGGATATGCTATCTTGTCTTGTAGTGCCTTTACCCTCGTAGGTGGGTGTGTAGGTGCTCTTGATGTCTTGTGGGCATGCTCGTACTTTGGTACCTTGCTCCATTATCACTGTTCGTGTGTGCTTGTTTGGTCACTTCTGATTCTTGTCCTTGGCTTCACATGGTTGTTCTTCTGGAGAATCTTTTCCTACATAGACTTGTTCTTTGTACACCAAGTTTTGGCTATAAATACTGCTTTTGGCTTCGTTTCTTCTCAGTTCACTTATAGCTCTTGGTCATAGTCATGGAATAGCTGGTGTGCGAGCTTGACGAGCCCCTGGGCTTGTCTCATGCCTTTGATTGTCTTCTTTGGTGAATGGAGTAGGTTTTGAGATAGGGATTAGTAGCAGGCTAATCCCCAGGTAGTATCAAGCCATAAGGAGCATTGAGGCAAATGGAGTAGGCTTTGAGATGTGGGTGGCAGTAGCTACCCTACTTGAACTTCAGTAACCTCTCCTCTATCATCTTCTTTTCTCCTGCGGTGTTGATTAGCGTGTGGTCGCCTGGTTCCATCGACAAGCTATTATGGATCAGCCACTGATTTGTCTTACACTGCGGCTTCTCGACGTGCCAGCACAAATCAGTACGTGTTGATAGGTGTTCCCAGGTTCCTTGGGTTGGTCAATGGTGGTAGAGTGTGATCTCGCGGCCAACTCGGGGGACTTGGTGCTTGTCAGCTGCCCGTTTTGTAATCTTGGTCGCGAATTCTCTTCGTCAAATATGTCAACCGGGTTGTATCCTGCTTGGTAACACTGAATCATGGTAGAGGTTGGGTAACCTCAAATTCTATGAGGTTCCTTGTTGCTATGCCGAATAACTTCTTTTACTTTCTTCTTCGGGTTCATCATAGCCTGTTTCCACTTGTAATTTTGTTTTAGTCCCAGAGACCTTCATGATTAGTGCAATAAAGAAAGATGTTGTTTATATTTGTCTCTTGCTGATGGCCGGGTTGTTTCTGTCATGATGAGCTATGATATTGTTGTCTGTATCCCTACCGTTGTTGATATCGATGTCATCGGGTTCTCTGCTATGTGGAGAAGGAGTTGTGCACTTGCTCGTCTTTGTATATGTCTTTAGCGGGCTATTCATGAGCTGATTTGATGCTGACGGGGTGATATCGGGTCTGCATAGTCTGCTACGTGTTCTGCATAGTCTGCTAGTGCCATACATTGGGTTCTTCGTTGTTGCGTCATAGTTGGAAGGGGAACCTTGCTGTCTTGTTTGTTGAAAATTTTTCGTTGGAATAGTGTCATTAGAGATATTACCGTTGCTTTTATCTGTTGCGGTAATTGCGAAATGGTAATTTGGAGTGCCTCATAAGGTAACGGCGGATTTGATGGGCCCATCGTGGGCCATTTTGCTATGTATATAGGCTTTTATTCTTCTATTCTTGTCTTCACTCTGCCTTTGCCATCCATCGCGCTGAGAAGAAATCTCCAATCCCCTCTGTTTTCTAGAGCTCAAAACCCTAGCCTCTCGCCACCGATGAGCTTTAGCCATTGCTGACGAACCTTTGCGCCTGCTTCAAGCTTTCCGCAATGGTGCCCAAAGCTAGGAAGATGCCCAAAGCTTCACGGTATGCTCCAGCACTAGCCACTCTCCCGGTATGTTTTGCTCGGTGAGCACTTGGTTCCTACTCCTTCCCCTGATTAGATAAAGCTTTTTGTTGCTTTCTTCTGCGTGGGTCTCTGTTTTCCTCCCTCCGACTTCTTGTTGTAGTTCCTACAGTTTTTTGGGCTCCAACTCCATCACCTTGCCCCTAACAGGGTTCTTTATTTGTCCGCCTTTGTGTACCTCTATGAGGTGCATCTTGGGGTTCCCCTAATCTTCTTCTTTTCTGGCACTTCTTCCGCTTGAAGATGGCCGATGGAGGTTCCCCTCCTCCTTTCGGCTGTGTCACGATCCAGTGTCGCGAAGGGAAAAGTTTAGAGCTCTTTTCTCTTTCTCTCTTTGACAAGATTGTTTGGGCGAACAAGTGGTTCTACGTCCCCAAACCTTCTGATTATTTCTCATCTAATCATTCACTCCTTCCGACCGATACCTTCCTCTTTTTTCAAAAACTTTCCTCGGCTGAGTTGGCTGCTCTCTGGCCTCTTCTTGTTCACCTCAATCTGGTTTGTCAGATGGGTCTTACTGGCCACAGTTTGGTGGCTGGCTTCCTACGCTGGCATGTTCAACCCCTTATGCAAAGGGAGCATTTCGGTTTTGAATATACCAGTGCGGATGACTATTCCTAGATCAAGCCAAAGATCAAGCTAACCGAGGAGGAGGTTAAGTCATGTATGGAGGTTGTGCTTGCTAACATGCCCTTAATCTCTCCTTAGGTTGAAGAGTATCATTCTGAGAACTTGCCTCCTGCAGTAAGTGTCTTCTGGTCTTCTTATTTTTGTTCTTTGTGAGTTGTTTTCCTTTTATTTGTACTGATGATCTTTTGCTCCTTCTTTCAGGGTTAGGGGTGCGAGTTCTAGTTGGTGCTTGCTGCTGATGCCGCTAAAGCTGATGACCCCACAGTCGGCGGTGATGGGAGTTCTTTGGTTTCTCAAAAATGGTCTGTGTCTCCTAAACCTGGCTCTCCTAACTCTGGTACCGTCGTTCACGAGGGCCAATATAATGTTGTTGAGTATCAACCCCGTCCAAAAATCCTTGAGATGATTTTTGACTATAGGCGGTAGCGGGCTACGTGCGACAGTGCCGAGGCAGCTGCCAAGAGAGCGCGTCCCGCAGGGTCGAGTTCACTCCAGATCACAGGTAATATCATCATAGGTGAGCATGTCTCTAGGTCCTTTTCTCATTCTTCTCTTTGTTATTGCCTCACTCTCTGTTCGGGTTGTTTTGTAGATGGGAGTAACATACTCCTTGATGAGACTGAGGAGGACATGGACAAGACCGCTCTCATCTGTAGCCGGTAAGTGTTTCTATCTTCTTTTTCCTGTCTTGACAGCTTCTTTTGCTCTGCTTTTGATTTGTTTTCCCTTTTGAAGGTGGGCTGTTGAGGACTCTGGGACCTTTGTCCCAATTCCTGCCCCTCTTGCTACTATGATGGTCTCGGTCATCTAGGATCTTTCTTCTATTTTTCTACCCCCTCCTCCTCCTCATAAGAAAGTGGGGCTTTTCAAGCGTCCTTCTTCGTAAGTGCATTTCCTTCTTCTTTGTTTCATGGGTTCTTTTGCTTTTTCCATATGATGTCTTATGCCTTTTTCTTGCAGATCTCCTGTCACGGCTTCTTCTGGTGGTGTAGGTTCTTCCATGGAACAAGGGACAACCTTGGCCCTTGATAGTGAGCCAAAGGCTCAAAGTTCTTCTGCTGGTAAGATTTTGTGCATTCTTTCTTTGTTTTCCATCCTTCGTACCTACTTGTTCCAAACAGTCTTGTCTGGTTGTAGGTCTAGAGACCCTGGGGTTGGCCCTCATTTCTATGGTGCCGCCAGCTGTTGTCATGGGGGAACTCGTAGCGACTGGTGCTCAGCTACAGCCATCAGCACCGAAGTATTCTGCGGTTGCTGGTGATGGAGGTGCCATTGGTGGTGGTGGTGGTGAGGACTTGCCAATGCCCCTCTCCTCGGGTCTTACGCCCCCACATCTAGTGATTCCGGAGCTGAGTCACCCTGATCATCTAGGGGCGATAAAAGCCTATTTTGATAGCTTCGCCTCTACCTTTGGTGGGAATGTAAGTAACCTTCTTCTTGGATTTTGGTTATTTCCTTACTTTTGATTCCTTCCTCATCTTTGAGGGTTCTTTTTTCTTTCAGTCTCTGGTGTATGATCAAGACCTGCTCTTCAGTCCTGCTGAAGCCACGGTGACTGCACTTCGTGCCACCAAACTTGAGTTGGTTCATAAAGAACTCTCTCAGGTGTAAGCAGAGCTAGAGCGAGAGTGTGAGTAGCGCCAGGCTACCGAGACCACCCACCAGGCTCAAATTGCTGAGGAAGCCAGGTGTCAGGAGGAGGCAGAGAAAGCGGTCCTCATTCTAAAGAGTGAAACTGCTGGTAATTGCATGTCTTCTGTGTTGTTTTTGGTTTTCCCTTGTCTTTATTAAATTTTGGTTTTTGATTTCTGCTTACTGTTTTTCTTCTTGATGCTCCACATGCTTTGCCAAAGTGCGGTAGGATTGGTTTGCGAGCTTTGAGGCCATGAAGAAGACTCTCCACACTTCAGAGAATGAGAAGGAAGCGGTAAGAGAACTTGCCAATGCCCATTGTGCGGAGGCTGAGTGCTAGTTTGCTTTGGCCCAGGAATGGAGGCGTGATGCTGATTGGGATGTTTTCTAGGCCTGAAGAATGCTCAGGACTTCGGTGCTTAGCTATAGGCGGCAAACTCCAATTATCATGCTTTATGGGGCGTTATGCAGTACATCCTTGGCTATATTAGTGAGGATGGAAATGAGGATTTTTACACCAACATAGGTGCTTATGCGCCTCTCATTCCATCTCGGTTCTTCAACTTCATGCGGGATAGTTTTCACACGGTGGTGAATAACATCTTGTTCCACGTCTAGGTTCTTGCCCCTCAGGTGTCGCTGGAGAGGATTGCTGACCCCAACCCTCTGGAAGCCTTTATGGCTTAGGTTAACTCCCATGAAGCTAAGTTGGGCCCCTTAGTTGATAAAATTGTGGGTCAAATAGAGATTGGCGATGACCCTGCTGCCCCTGCGCCTTGAGCGCCTTCTGTAATAGCTTTTGTGGATGGTGCTGTTACTTTATATGTATAAGTCATTTTGCTTCTGAGCTCTGTATTCTTTCTATGTAAATCCTTGGTGATGAAGTCATCGTCTTTGTAGCTCTAGGCCCGTGCACTTGGCCTCGACACTAGGATCTTCGTGCTCTAGAGCCGGGTTGTTGTCCCATCTTCTAGGCTAGAAGTTTTAGTTTGATGAAGTTGTCGTCTTCGTAGATCTAGGACCGGGCGCTTGGCCTCGACACTAGGCTCCTTGTGCTCTAGAATCGGGTTGTTGTCCCATGCTTCTAGGCCAGAATTTCAGCTCTAGAGCCCGGGTGCAAAGCCTCAACTCTAGGCCAGATTTCCATGCTCTGGTCCGTGTTCTACCCGCGCCCCCTGGCAGGAAGGTGGCACTAGGACCCGGGCATGAAGCCTCGACCCTGGGCCAGTTTTAACTCTAGAGCCCGGGTGCGAGGCCTTGACTCTAGGCCAGATTTCCATGCTCTGGTCTGGGTTCTCCCCTTGCCCCCCAGGCAGGAAGGTGGCTCTAGGGCTCGAGTGCGAAGCCTCGACCCTAGGCCAGTTTTAACTCTAGAGCCCGGGCATGAAGCCTTGACTATATGCCAGAATTCAATGCTCTAGTACAGGTTCTCCTCATGCCCCTAGGTAGGAAGGCGGCTTTAGGGACCAGGCGTGAAGCCTCGACCCTAGGCCTATTTTTACTCTAGAGCCCAGGTGCAAAGCTTCGACTCTAGGATAGTTTTTTAAGATGAAGTTGTCGTCTTGTAGCTCTAGGCTCGGGCGCTAGGCCTGGACACTAGGCTGTTCATTCTCTAGAATCGGTTAGCTACGCCAAGTTCTAGGCCAAAATTTTGTTGGTCTTCTAGCTCTAGGCCTGGGCGCTTGGCCTCGACACTAGGCTCTTCGTGCTCTAGAATTGGTTAACTACGCCGAGTTGTAGGCCAGAATTTTTTGTTGGTGAAGTTGCAGAATCAATAATAAGCTCTTTGACATCTTTATTCATCTCTTTGGGTAATGTTACAATACTTTTCAATTATAGAATCTCCTAAGCTGGCTGATGTGCCAAGTGTTCTTCAGTGGTATTTCATCATTTGTCATCAACTCGTAAGTGCCGGGGCCTACTGCTGTCTTTACTTTGAATGGCCCCTCCCATGGGCTGAGAAGCTTGTGTCTTCCATCTTTTTTTTGGATGAGTTGTGGGACTGAATCCCCAGGTTTAAGTGTCTGGGGTTGTGTACTTTTGTCGTAGTGCCTTCTTAAGCCTTGTTGGTATCTTGTATTTTTATTATTGCACTTTCTCTTATTTCTTCTAGGCAATTGAGTTCTAGTCCTCTTGTTTCTTTGGCTTCTCCTTCTTCATATTGTTCTATCTTAGGTGACATCCACAGCAAGTCGGCTGGTAGTATTTCCTCTGATCCGTAAACGAGGAAAAAGGGTGAGTAGCCTGTTGATCTGATAATCTAGGTTCTTAGCCCCCATACTACTTTGGGCACCTCATCTATCCACTTTGATCCATAGTCTTTTAAGTCTTCATATAGTCTTTTTTTTAATCCCTGGAGAATCAATCCGTTGGCTCTTTCCACCTGTCCATTGGCTTGGGGGTGTGCAATGGATGCGAAGTCAATGTCAATTCCACATTCTTTTGCCCATAGGGTGAATTCTTTGGTAGTGAATGGGGATCTGAGATGTATTATGATCCTGCTGGTTATGCCAAATCTATGCATAATGTCTTGTATGAACTCCACTGCCTTCTCAGCGCTGTGTTTTACTAGTGGCTTGTATTCAATCCACTTGGTGAACATGTCTATTGCAACAAAAATGTACTCAAATCCTCCCTTTGCTCTTTTTGATGGTCCAACTTGATCCAGCCCCCAACATGAGAAAGGCCAAGATGGTGGTATGCATATCAGGTTGTGTGCCAGTACGTGCGGTTGTCTTGCAAACATTTGGTAGTTCTTGCAATGCTTGGCGAATTCTTCTGTCTCTTTGAGTGCCGTGGGCCAATAATACCCCATTCTAAAAGCTTTGCCAACTAGTGTTCTAGAAGCTGCATGATTTCCAAAACAGCCCCCATGTAATTCGTCGATAATTTGTATTCCTTTTTCCTTGGTTACACACTTGAGTAGAACTCCCAAGGATGCTACTCTTTTGTATAGGTTGTCCCCACCAGGATGTAATTTTTGCTCTTCTGATCAACCGAGTTCTTTCTGTCATGTCTTCTGGTAGCTTCTTGTCTTTGATATAATCAATGAATTCTTGCCTCTAATCTTCTCGAGTTGTTGAGGTTTGTTTTTCTTACAGGGGTTGGTCATCTCCATTATGTCTATTGCCAGCACTTCTTTTGTCGTTCCGGGTTCTTTTCTTCCCCTGATTGTTTGATGGATGGTTCTGTTAACTCTTCTATGAATACTTTTGGTGGTACCTTTGCTCTATCTGATCCTAGCTTAGCCAATGTATCAGTTGTCATATTTGAGTCCCTAAGGACATTGCGGATTTCTAGTCCATGGAAATTTTTCTCCAGCCTTCTTATTTTTGCACAATAGGCACCCATATTGTCCTTTGTGCAATCCCACTCTTTGTTGAATTGATTGATCACGACTACTGAATCACCATATACTAATAATCTTTTGATTGCTAAAGAGTTGGCTACTCATAGTCCGTGTATCAAGGCTACGTATTCTGCTTCATTGTTTGTTGCTTGCCATAGTATTTGGAGAACATATTTGAATTGCTTTACTTCAGGTGATATGAATAGGACCCCTGGTCCACCCCCAGCTTGAGTGAGCCATCAAAGTACATCTTCCAATGATCTATAATTGCCTCGGGTTGTTTTTGGTTCAGTTCTGTCCACTCTACCAAGAAGTCGCTTAGTGCTTGAGAATTGATGGCTGTTCTTGATTGAAACTCTATATTCAAAGCCCCAAGTTCTACTAGCCACTTTGATATTCTCCCTGTCGCATCTCGATTGTGGAGTATGTCAGCTAGTGGAAATTCATTTACCACTATAATCTTGTGTTCATGGAAATAATGTCTCAGCTTCCTTGATGAGATGAGGATTGCATATAGCAGTTTTTGGACGTGTGGGTATCTGACTTTTGATTCTATCAACACTTCACTTACGTAGTATACGGGCCTTTGCACCTTGTAGACATGTCTGGGTTCTTCTCTTTCTACTACGATGGTTGTGCTGACCATGTTCTTGATTACGGAGATGTAAAGTAGCATATCTTCTCTCTTGGTTGGTGGAACTAGAATCTGTGATGAGGCGAAATATTTTTTGAGCTTTTGAAAGGCTTGGTCGGCTTCTTCGGTCCACTCGACTTTACCCATTTTCTTGAGTAGTTTGAAGAAAGGTATCCCCTTTTTTCCTAAGCAGGATATGAATCTGTTTAATACTGCCATACAACCCATTAGCTTTTGTACGTCCTTTATTTCCATTGGTGGCTCCATATCCATGATGGCCTTGATTTGCTTTGTGCTTGCTTCGATTGCCCGGTTGCTAACTAGAAATCCGAGTAGTTGTCCTGATTGGTACTCTAAATACGCATTTGTTTGGATTGAGTTTCCATTGCCACTTTTTAGATTTGTGAATGTCTCTTGTAAGTCCTCTATTAGCTTGTCGGGTTCTTGGGTTTTGATCACCACATCATTCATGTAGGCTTCTGCGTTTCTTCCAATTTTGTCACCTAAGCATGTTTGTATTGCTCTTTGATATGTTGCTCCCACATTCTTTAATCCGAAAGGCATTGACTTGTAGCAGTATGCTCTGAAAGGCATGACAAAAGATATCTTGCTTTGGTCTTCTGGTCTGAGTGAGATCTGATGGTATCCGGAGTAACAATCTAGAAAAGATAGTAAGGTTGCTCCTGCCGTAGAATCGATCTCCTGTCGTAGAATCGATTACTTGATCAATTCTAGGTGGGTTGTATGGATCCTTCGAGCAGTGTCTATTGAGGTCAGTGTAATCAATACACATGCGCCACTCTATCGAGTTCTTTTTCTCCATGAGTACTGGGTCTGCTAGCCAATTCGGGTAGGTTGTTTCTCTGATGAACCTGGCCACCATCAGCTTGGTGATTTCTTTCTTAATTTCTTCTTTTCTATCAGGTGCAAATCTTGATAGCTTCTATTTGATGGGTTTAGAACCCCTGTTGACATCAATTATGTGCTCAGCCAAATCTCTTGGGACTCCTGGCATGTCAGCTGGCTTCCAGGCAAAGATATCTTTGTTGTCTCTGAGAAATTTGGTGAGTGCAAATTCCTATTTGGGATCGAGTTCTGCACTGATGGACGTCGTCTTCTTGGGATCACCAGTAAGGAGGTCAATTTTCTCGGTCTTGACTTCTGTTGGTGTAGTAAAGCTCTTGTTTGGCTTCTTCATTGCTATCTCTATGTCTTGTGGGTTTATCTCGGCTGCCAATGTGGTAATTGGTCTCCCCTCTTGCATGTCTTGAATTCTTTTAGAAATTTGAATTGCTTGTACGTCACATTCATAAGCTTTCTTGAGATCTCCTTGTAATGATAAAACTCCTTTTGTTGTTGGCATCTTGAGCAGCAAATACGGGTAATGTGGGACTGCCATAAACTTGGTTATTGCTGGTCGCCCTAAGATAGCATGATAGCTTGAATCAAAGTCTGCCACCTCGAACTTGAGAAATTCTGTCCGGTATTTTTCCTTTGTGCCAAAAGTGACTGGTAATGTCATTTGCCCCAAGGGCATCGCTGGTCTTTTGGGTACTATCCCATAGAATGGTGTGCTTGTGGGTGTGATCATCCCTTCGCAATCTAGGTTCATCTTCTTCAAGGTTTCTAAAAAATAATGATTAGGCCTGCTCTGCCATCAATTAATACTTTGGGTACGATGATTTCCGCTATTGTTGGTGCCATGACCAATGGTTAACAAACCGCGTTTGCTGTGCTCGTCCACTGATCTTCTCGTGTAAAGTTGATTCGGTACTTGGACCAGTCCAAGTATCTTAGGGTTGCGGGTTCTACCTCCATGTTTGCTCTATGTGCTAGTTTTTGTTGTTGCTTGCTTCTGGCCCTCGGTATCCCTAAGAATATCACATGAATTTCTTGTTTGGCTTCTTGGAAATCTCCACCTACCTTCTTTTCTTCTTTCTTTGGTTCATCATGCCTTCTTTCTGCGTTGTTATTGTTGTATCCGTCTCTATTCTTATAGCGGTTGATGAAGTCGTAACAATCTTTTAGCTTGTGATTTTGTCTTGGGTGCATGTAGCAGCGCGTGTTCTCGGATTCTTCAAATTGCTTGTTCTTTGCTGCCCTTTTTTGTTCTAAGGACATATCATTGTTATATCCTCTCTTGTTGTCAGTAGCCGCCACCATGTTCTCTTGTCGTGGCTTTTTATCATTATTTCTGTAATCTTGTCTCCCTCGCCTGTCGTAGTTATCCCTATTGTCTGGGAATCTTCTGCGGGTTCTTTCTTCCAATGATATTAACTTCTCCATGGTTCTCTTGAATTCTTCATGTGTTCTTGGGTCTTCACCACAGAAATCTTTGAACTGCCACTTTGCTACTATTTCGTTTATCAAGGCTTCTATCACTTCTCGGTCAGTGATGTCATGAACTTATGCTCCTGTCTCACTAAATCTTCTGTAGTAACTCAAAAAGTTTCTCTTAGGTTTTGTTTGATTGATTTTAACTCTGCTAGGGTTATTGGGTGTGTGATGATTCCGGCAAAGTGATCGCAGAATGCTACTTGTAAATCTCCCAATCGCCTGATGGATCCTGCTTGTAGCTTGTCGAACCGCTGAAGAGGCATTGCTTCAACTACCATTAGAAAAAATAGAGCTTTGAGGTCGTCATCTCCACTAGACAACTCGATGGATTGTGAGTAAACTCTGAGCCATTGTTTTGGCTCTTCTTTCCTATTATACTTGGAGTGATTTGTTGGTTTGAATTTCTGGTGTAGCTTCAATGTTTGCAATCTATTCGCAAAGCATGGGAATCTATCGTAACTTTCCCTTCTCCTGTACTCAGCTGATGGTGATCTTCTATATCTTGATCTGTTATCTCTAATTTTTGATTCGCCCTATTCTTCTCTCTAGTCTACCATCCTCCTTTATTCTTGTCTTTCCTGGGTTGGGTATGGGCGGGTTCTTTCAATTCTTGGCTCTGGTCATGCTGTGCGGTTGTTTGCTTCCGGCCTTCCTTGATTGCTACTCGCGGCTGGTCCTATTCTATCAAAGATTGACCTTCAAGGTAGTTCTTCTTGTCAGTTGTCATTCCCGGGTTGTTTACCTTGAAGAATGCCATTCTTGGGTTCTTTTCCCTATTCTTTTGGCTCCTTTTGGGCTGCGTTCTTTTCCTATTGTGCCTTTTTTAGCGACTTGAGTTCTTTGGTTAGTTCTTGGATCTTACGCTGCTTGTTTTCCTCATCTTCTTTTATTTCCCCTTCTTCTTATTGTAGGCTACAAGTTCTGCATTGTATTTGTCCCATACTTGCTTCTTTCGCCTTGCTTTACTCCTTCGGCTAGTTCTCCGCCTGTTCCTGCCTAACCTAGCTTTCTTTTGCTCTTCGTTTTCTTCTTCATCTGTCTTCTCATCTGTTATTCTGGCTTCTTCCTCATCCGATGAGTGAATGTCGGTTATCTTGGGTGGTACTAATACTTCATTGACTTCTACCTTGCATTTGGTTCTTCTGCTATGCTTTCACCTTCGGGGCGCGGGTTCTTCTTCTTCAGAGGTGATGATCTCAGTAGATGAGTAACCGAGTTCTTTCCCCTCCTGATAAGGTAGTTCTTCATAGTAGTCATTGAGTTGTGTTCTTTTAGTCGAAAAAGAACCCGACCAGTGTATGATGCAGTTTTCTTTTGTTACGGTCATGATCAGGCCTTCTTGTGCTCCTTTTAGCATGATGTTTTTCACAACCTGCTCAGCTTTTCCTCTCTGGTCTTCATAGTTGTGGACTGGAGTAATTGGTTCCCATAGTTGTTCTTATGCTTCTGCCCGTGGAGGCAGCGCTCACACGGGTTCTTAACAAATTCTTGTACTATGGATGCCGAGTTGTGATGTCCGCATGGAAGTGCGTTTGGGATCTTGATCAATGTCTTAGAGTTGGAAATGGCTCTCACCTTCTTTTTTGAGTCAGTTTCGTATCTTTTGTCCTCTAAATCTTGAATCAGATCAGAAGTCGAGAGCGCTGCCAACCTTTCAGCTAGTTGTGATTCTTCCATTGGGTCAACTTTGACGTCGTTGAGTTCTAGTTCTTCGATTAGGTAGCTTCAAAACTTGCCATCACCGTCAGCCTCGCAGATCTAGGTCCCAAAGATGAAGGTGGTTCCCATAAAAAACTCATCTTGAAGGGGTGCTCCGCCGAGCTCACGAGAAAGAATTCGCCAAGAGCCCCTACCTGGCACGCCAGCTATCAATGTTTTATCACTGATAGCCTGCCATAGGGGTACCCAGGACAGTTGTTCAGGCTACAATGAATCGGAACTTGGTGGTTTCTGCAATAAGATAAACGGGATGAATGGTTTTATACTGGTTTGGGCCCTTGACTCATAGTCAAGTAATAGCCTTTACGTCCAGTTGGCGTTAGCCTTGTTGCGTCATGTTGATGAGTATTGTGTGTTGGAACGTTTACAAGGGGTACCCTCAGCAACCCCTTATAGTCCAGGGTCTGCTGTGGGTTCTTTGAGTCATAGTCAGATTCAAGGAATGAGTCCTAAACTAAGAGTAATGCTGCTTCACGTTTTGATCTTGTCTGGCAGTGGGCCCATCGTCTTGTATTCCTTATCATAGGGGACTTGTGGGTTCCCCTATCGACAAGGACCCCACAACATTCGTAAAGTTAACACCATATGATAGGCATTGGACACTCATGTGTAACGTAATAACTCTTTGTTTACAGCAATCCAGAGTACATTAGACTACCCGCACTCGTCGTACTCTAAATCCATTCTCTAAAGGGAATACTTCATCCTAGTCATTAAAATTTCATCCTCTATATAAATTTCTCCCGCACTCATCCGTACTCTATATACCATCTTCTCTCCCACCATCCCATCAAAGGGGCACACATGACATACACTTCCCCATCTTCTCTCTCCCTCCCATTCTCTCTCCCTGCTCCACACCCACCCCATGCGCTCGTCTGGCCCGCCGCCCCCTCCCGCGTCCTCCACCGATAGCCGATCGTGCCTCCTCCTCCTCCATGCTTGAGCTCCAGTCCACCATGATGTCTCCATCCCCACCGGCGCTGTCTTTCCTGGAACTATGGCAATGGCGCGCCCGTGCGCCTGCAACGGTGAGAACAACGGTGGCCCTGACCGTCCCCAAGCCCGCGATGACGTGGGCTCGCTCTTCCCCACCCATGATGGCGCTGGAGCTCGAGGTAGCTCTTCCCCGTGCATGCGTCATGCTCCACCCGTGGTCACCGATGATCGTCCCTCACCTCGCATCATCCACGGGCGCTGCTCCGAGGGCGGAACAGGGGCGCGGTGTCAGCAGGCTCCAGGGCCGGAGAAGGCGAGCGTCGGTAGAGCTCTTCTTCTCCTCTTCCACGTGCAGGGGCTCCTCTTCTTCTCCATAGCAGGGGCTCCTCTTCTTCTTCGGAGCAGGCGCCCCTCCCGTCCGAGGTCGTGAGGTCGCCGCCGAGATGGGGCGCGGCCCGCGGGATGGGGCGTGTGGCCGGGATGGGGCGTGGTGCAGAGGCTCCGGCAGCGGCCGTTGGTAGGCCGGGATGGGGCTCGAGGAAGACAAAGACATGGCGGATGGCGTGGAGGTGGCCGCGAGCTCCCCGTCCTCCCCTCCGCGGCTCCGGTGGCGGGCGCGGCCTCCTCCGGCTCCTCCCCTAGGCCGCATCTCCAGCGGCGGCCCTGCTTCCTCATCCGGCCGCTGGCGACCCCTCTCTCTCCTCCACTAGCGAACTGAGCAAGCGCTAGGGTGGGCGGTAGGCGGGGCAGCACCACAGAGGCAGATTGCGGGAGCTCACTATCCCTCTTAATTTGGCGGCCGACAACTTCGTCCGGGATTTTACAGGGGCCTTTACCGTGCCCGCTGCAGGCATTTCATCCGGCATCCATCCGCCGTGGCGCTTTGCAGGTCGTGCGTAGCGTACCCAGTGTGGGTCGTCTTACATAGCATCCCTAATGATGAACGTAATTGATACTCTAAAGGAGAGTCAAGTCATACGGTCAATTGGTATGTAAGTTAATAGTGTCACCATCGTCAAGGGCATCCAGGTACTAATCCTAGGATGAATTCCAATAGTTGAAATTATTATTGGATAGAATCTGCAAGGCTTGCAAGTCTATACAAGTTAGAGCAGTGGTCGTACAATTATTTTAGTGATCTGTATTGCAAGAAAGGAAACTTCCTCTGTGGCTAAGTTTTATAGGATTTCACATAATTTTCCAACCATGAATGACTAACTCATCCAATAGTCGAATAAATAAATGTTTCCTAAATTCATTTAGATAACCATCTTAATTATGTTTTTAATAAAAAAGGTAAATCGATCTGTGAGTTTATCAGGCAATATAATTGCAAACAAAGTGAAAAATGTAAAATAAATTACTTCTAGAGCTTCAGTACCACATAGTAATTCATACATCCTGTTCTTATATATATAGAATACAAGCTGGATAAACTCACACATGTCACACATATCAAGCATCTATTCACCTTATACTGCTATAAAATACATTACTTCAGCTTCAGTACCACATATCAAGCAATGTGCACCTTATACTGCTAGCTCTGGTTTATTCTAGCTTTGATCAGCGCTATTAGCAGTGGTGGTTTCCACGACATTAAGGAACATATTTTCTTTCGGAGTTGGATAACACCCATTAATAGTCATGCCTCCATCAACTGAAATCGTTTGGCCTGTAATATACATCGAACCTGGCATGCAAAGAAAAGCAACAACAGAAGATATTTCCTCTGGTTCTCCTGCACGCCTGAGTGGAGCTCGGCTCAAGATATTGTCCCTCAATTCCTTACTTGAAAATATCTACACAAATAAAGAAAACAAAATGAGAGGCCTCATGTTGGCTATGAGAAGAAGATGAATTCAGCATATTCATACAAAACAATGAATTTCACATACAACATAGCTATAGATTTAGCATTAGGAAGCAGTTCAAATATTAGAACAACTTAAACAAAATTTCCACCATTTTGCATCCATCAAAATGAAACATGGGATCCAAGTGAGGTTGTGGGAGAATAAGTGGTTAGGAAAGTCACTTTTGAAGGAACAATATCTTTGCTTATATAACATTACTACACACAAGCAAGACACTGGAGCTAAGGTTTTTGGTACATCACCTCCAAACATTTCACCGAGGCATGATTCAATTGGACTTAAATTAGTGGCTTGGAATGAACGCATTGCTAATATTAGACTTACACAAGAGAATAATGTGTTCACTGTAAGTTGGACCAAAGGGGGAAGTTCTCGCTGAAATCCTAGTTCCCAACTTAAATATCGTTTGGAGGTTAAAGGCTCCATTGAGGACCAAAATTTTTCTTTGGTATCTTTATAGAGGAGTGATTTTAAGAAAAGGTAACTTAACCAAATGCAATTGTCAAGGTAGTGAAAAGTGTTGCTTTTGTTACAAAATGGGACAATTGAGCACCAGTCTTTGAATATCATTTCCCCATGTGGTTTGGACAAACATGTTGCTTTAAGCTTTCCTCATCCTTGTGGTATTTCTCATATATTTGGGAGTTGGTTTTAGGGGCTTGGGATGGAGGTAAAACCTTTAGTTTTTCTAGCAGTGGCTGCTACTTGTTGGTCATTTTGGTTATACAGAAATGGTTTGATGTTTGAAAAAACCCTATTTATTCTCCTTTTCAGATGGTACATTTGATTAACCATTGGCTCCGCGCACTTGGCTTGTCCTAAAGAAGCTTACTTGCCAGCATTTGTTTGCAATGGCATCACAACAATTAGCCCAAGTGATCATGGTGTTTTCTCCCAGGCACATTTGTGCCATCTAGTCTTAGGATTGATAGCCATTAGTTCCAACTCTCCTTTATCTTTGTTTAGGCTATGTGCTTTTATGTAGAGGCCGGAATTGGGTTCACAATTTTTGTATCAACTTGATGTAATGATTGTGAATGCCTTCATTTATAAAAAATCAGGTTCTTCTATATTACAATTACAAATAAATACTGATTAATAGACATTGTTGGGACATAATATATTTTTCAACTATTAAGGATTGAGTGACTTTGTTCACTTAACATATTTGGTTACTCCAGTTAGATGAAATTATAAATTGAAACAACATAGCAACAATAAACTACCACTAGAACTGAAATCTTTTGTTAGTTGAGCATGCAGCATCTAAATTTTGTGCAGATTTTGAGTATATAGTAGATTTTGCTAAGAAAATATTCAGAACATAAATTTGTGCATAATAAAAAGTGTATTTCTTTTGTGCCAATTGTATTTATAGCAACTCATACAAATATGGGTTCACTATATTGCAGTAAAACCATATCTAACAGAAGTAACATTATCATAGTTATTACTGATCTGTGCCAATGATAACATGTTGAAAGCTATGGCATATTCTGAAGGTACTATGCAATGAATCATAAGTATGCAGACAATTCTTTGATTATTATATTAATGACGGCCAGGTAATCTCACATGGCAGTGGTATAGATTATTTAAAGCTTATGGTAATATGCAATAAGTAAATTTAAATATTTTGGGGAAAATAAGTAAATTTGAATATGAGAAAATAATAATATATGTGTTTTTAATTGCTATTAAACACACATAATCACTAATGCCACATTTGCTAATATATTTTGCACAAATCTAGTAAAAACATATTAAGATCAGTTGCTGTAGTGGAAAAAAGACCCTTACTTCTTCTGTAAGTGATGTCGAGATGTACCCTGGCGCAATAGAGTTTATCCTTATGTTGTCTTTTGCCCACTCGCATGCTAAGTTCTTTGCTAATTGGTTCAGGCCAGCTAAAAATATGGGGAAAGCTAGTTATTCATGACAGACGTATTGAACAAACTTTGTTTAAACATGAGATGAAAATATCAAAGGGACAACCAGTATATAGTAATGTATCGATTACCTTTAGTCATTCCGTAAACTGGCCCACTAAATAAGGCTACCATTCCCGCAATTGAAGATATGAAAACAATGCTGCCTGACCCAGAGGCTTTTAGAAGTGGATGTGAAAGTAGGGATAGGTGATATGCAGGTTCAAGATTAGTGGCCATAACAATTGGATACTCCTCTGCAGAATGCTCCATTGCTGATTTCCTAATGCATATCCCTGCATTGTTTACCTAGAAGATATACATGGTCAAATTACTCAGAGCATATTGTTATCAAGACGCACCATGTTCACTAAAAATAGAAATGCATTTGTAACCAAGCAGAGGAATGGTAAGGAAAAATGTGAATACATGTATTGATGTTGAGAAAATTTTCCAAATATTCCTTAAAACTTTGTTGTATGTTATATTCTACTCCTGATTTCCAGATTGTAAGTTGTTCTAGATTTTTTAGATACGTATATTTTACTATGTATCTAGATATAATATATATCTATTAGAAAAGCCGGAACGATTTACAATTTGGAATACAGGGAGTATATAGAAAGTGCTTTTTGACCTTTCTACAATCTTAAGAAACAAATATATACAAACAACTGATGACAATTGTCTATGATAAGTTTTTGTACTTGTGTGTATGAGAGTTAGTGTGTGTCTATTTAGCATGGGGTTCACAGGTAGGGTTCAAAGACATTTTGTAATTTGATATATGTGATTCATTTTATTGTTCATTGTATTGACAATAGACATTTACTCTTAACATATTAATTGGAGCCATCTTGCTTGTTTTTTTTTAAAAAAAAAATATTTAGGGGGTGTTTGGTTCGTGGAACGAAGTGGTCCAACGTCATCTCATTCTTTAGTTATTTTCTTGGTTTGTAAAATAGTTGATCAATTGCCACCTTATTTTTAACAAGCTAATAATTAATACTAATACAAGGAATCACTACTGGAAACGGGCGCTTTGCCTAGTGCCAAGGGCACTAGGCAAAGCCCCAAAAACACTCGGCAAACCCAAAGGACACTCGGCGAAAAAGCTATCGGCAAAACCGGCCGAGTGTATTTGGCCGGGCACTCGGCAAAGGCTGAAACAAAAAAATGAAAAATATAGCAAAATATATTTTTTAATCAGGGGAGGGCCTCACCGGCCAGCGCGACATTTTTCACGCAAAAATCGTGCACTTCGCAATTGTGGGGATTCGAACCCGTGACCTCTCTCCCGCGCGTTCCCTCCTCTACCACTACACCACACTGTAACTTGTGTCTATATTCCATATTGGTTCTCCACATATTATACTAAACCAAGTGTAAATTGCTTGTTTATGGCCCTAAACAAATTCAAATCAAAAAGTTATCAACTACAATATTTCATAAATTTTTGAGACATACATTTCTCATTTAGAAAGTTTCTTCATCCGACATCATTTACCAAATTTAAATTTCAAATTTGAGAAATTCAAATGTAGTTTTGTATGAAAAGATGAACTCAAATGAAAAGTTTCCAACTACAAAGTTTTATAACTTTTTGAGGTCTATAAATTTATTTTGGGTGTTTTTCCACCTGAGGTCATTTGAAAAATTCAAACTTTAAATTTTTAAAATTTAAACTTAGTTTTGCATGACAAGATGGACTCAAATTAAAAAGTTGCCAACTATAAAGTTTTATAACTTCTCAAGATCTATAAAGTTTACTTTGGGTTGTTTTTCCATCGAAGGTTGTTTGAAAAATTCAAATTTAAAATTTTTGAAATTTAAATGTAGTTTTGCATGACAAGATAAACTCAAATAAAAAAGTTGCCAACTATATAATTCTATAACTTCTCAAGATCTACAAAGTTTATTTTGGGTGTTTTGTCATTTGTTTATCCGACATGGTGGTTCTAACATTGTTCACAAATCTTATATAACTCTCTTGTAGTTTTATGAAACTTATGAGAGAGATGTGGATTTTGTTAACAACGCTAATCGCTTTGTTGAATAAAGAAATAATCAAAATAAACTTTATAGATCTTGAGAAGTTATACAACTTTGTAGCTAAAAACTTAAAAACTTTTTCATTTGAGTTAATTTACTGCCTCAAAATATGCTTTGAAAAAGCTCTTTGCCAAGTGCAAAAAAAATAGGCAAAGAAGCTCTTTATCGAGTGTCAAAAGATACACCAGCAAAGGCATTTTTGCCGAGTGTTTTTTGGCACTCGGCAAAGAGCTTCTTTGCCGAGTACCGAAAAAAACACTCGGCAAACCACCTAGCACTCGGCTAAGCCGCAGTTTCCGGTTGTGAAGAAGTCACCCTATCTAGAATTGGCATAGGCAGACCTAGATGACTGTGAAAGAAGTCATACATCCGTTTTCAACGTACATGCATGATTGCTAGTATTATTGAAGGACAAAGGTTTTTTAGTTCATCAATTGCTCATAATCTTCTGATGGGGAGTAGGGTGTCGAAGCATAGGGCGACGTTCGATTCCATTAGAATATAGAGCCTTATTTATAGGTATGTTGTGGTTGTGGAGTCCAATCCTAAAATAAATTTGAGCGCATGACATATTATTGGATAAGTTTCTAAGCCTTCTGTACCTTTATGAGTTACAGTAGTACGCGTCTAGGTATAGTATGCCCCATGACGAATTGAAGCGCTTCACACGATGGTTGAATAAATCCGCAATTTTTTCAGGTAACTATGCAATATGTTGCATGGCAATTGCGAACACTAAGTTGTTGCGCTGTGGATATGTGACAATAATCCCTTTTTTTTGCGAGCGCCTTTCTTCTTTCTTTTCTTATTATTGCGAGATTTTTCATAAAATAAATAAATGTTACTATTATTTAAGCGTACACGTACGTATGGTGAGTTTAGCTTGGATATATATATATATATATACATATGAATTGAAAATGAAAAGAGACGAGATGGAGCAGCTCACAAGGATGTCGAGCTTGCCGCCGAATTGGGACGCGACGTCGCGGACCAAACGCTCCCGCTGGTCTTTCACGGAGACATCGCAGACGGATCCGGTGACACGACAGCCCCTTGCGTGCCAATCCTTGAGGCGCTCGTTAAGCTCCGCCTCGTCAAAGGTGCACGTGTGCACGGCCGCTCCCAGCGCAAGCAGCTCCTCCACCACCGCATTGCTGCACATGGGACAGACGAGACGACACAAAATCTAAAGCACTCGAATTGAACCCTCCTGCCGGCTAAGCTTGTAGATTAGTATTAGTACTACTTAATTACCCAATGCCACGGGTGCCCCCAGTGACAAGAGCCGTCTTCCCTTGGAGCGACCATCTACCCGAGGTCGCCATGTCCTTTGCTCGATGGTACATCCTCTCCGTGCATCGAGGCGATATATATAGAGAGAAGGAAGCGAAGGTTGTTGTCAACATCAAGCAAATAATAATTAAAATAAACACTTCAATGCGTTACACATGGACCATATGACATCTAAAACGATCCAGGAGATATACATGATCTTTGATTTGTCCACTGATACGATTTCCAATAAATAACACAGCAAAAAAACATGTCCATCTCCTAACATCACCCGGCTGTTTCTCTCTAACACGTTTTATTATACACATAGGCCGTACATCAGGAAATAGATTCATTTATCATGGACAAATCAAGATCGTCGTGCAGTACATGGAAAAGGTTGTACAAAGCCTAGGAGCAGAAGAACAAAAAGAGTTAAAACTTTTGTATCTGTATATATCGATCTATATAAATTTATATCAATTATATATATCTATATATTATTATATTAATTATATATGTACTATAAAGGCGCGAAGGAAGGTTTATCCCCCTCTAGCTCCCCTGTTTTTTCTAACTGCTGATTCTACCCGCTCGCGCGGACGCACATGCCTCCAATGGTTAGGGTTGGAAGCAGCAGAGGGCCACAATACAAACAGTGCGATGAGGATCTCACGCTCAAGAGGGGCTTTGGGTTGCAAGCAACAGGAGCCACGATGCGGATAGTGCGACGAGGATCTCGCGCTCAAAAAGGGCACAAATGCTTCATAAGAGCAAGTACAATAAGAGGTTGTAAGCTGGCTAAATGCTGAGGTGGAGGAGAGAGAGAGGAGAAGTTGGTTGTGAGCTTCAACCAGCTTGGGCACAAGAAAAACAAAACGCTGTGAGAGAGACAAGTGGACTATGAACTTTGAAGAGCTAGCCAGCTGTATTAATTAGCCTTGCTCTATTAATTGCATAATGGAGAAGCAGGCTGCAGCGGGGATCTCACCGAGTCACCCTTGATGTCTCGGTGCCTGGTAGTTAGGATTGCAAGAAGCAGGGGCATGTGGATAGTGCGCCCAAGATCTCGCTCTCAAGAGGCTAATCGCATACGCTGCATAATTGCATAATTAATTATTGTACCTACTATGCATTCATAAATTATCTAACTATTAATGGATATTGTTGGTGGGGGCGAAAGCCGTAGCCACCCCAATGCCCGCGATGAGGCAACTTTCGACTACAGGAGGAGAAAGTCAGACAGAAGAGCTACCTTGGAGCCAGACGGTCAGCTTTCGCGGGTCGAGGCGAAAGTCATGGGATCGCGCGGATCGCGTCATCTCTCTTCACTCTCTGCGGATCGCGCGGATGTACGGTGTTTTGGCGTGCGAAAGTCCAGCCTTCGATCGCCGGACTATCGCGGCCGTCGCTCGGGCCTTGCAGCCCAGGCTAACTCATGTCTCTTTTTGTCATGTTGGTTCTTACAGGTGGCCCTCCGAACCCCTTGCAGACCGTGCGTGCGTGGGCCTGGAGGGCCAGCTGGTGCCAGTCATCAGAGACGGGTCAAAGTTGCCGTGCGACTTCTCGGCCACCGGCAAATGGACCAGGGTGACCTCGGCGAGCGGAGCATATTCCGAGAGTGATTCGTAGTTAGAAGAGCTACCCTAGGATAAATGAAGGATTCTAGTCGCGCTCTGTCCATCTCACTGTAAGTGATTACTCGTTCTCCTCCAGGCGTGCGAAGGTTGGATCGAACACCAACAGCGCGGCCCACCTTGGTTGTTGTTCGAAACTACCATGGCACCAAGGGGAAAACTGAAGGAAAAAAATGCAAGAGAAGACACTACCGCACCGGCGCTACCTGCCGCAGCCACAGCCAGCCGTGGAACAGAAGCAGGCACTTCATCTGGCGGAGCCACCGCAGAAGAGCAAGCGGAAGCAGCAGCGGCATAAGCAGTTCAAACTGGTCTCCATGATCAGCATCTTCCGCAAGATGAACAATATAATCCAGAGCTTCCGCTGGAAGACAGGCAGCTCAATGACCACGCCAGACTCCTCAAGCGCCTGGATGATAGTTAGAACATAGTCCGAGCCCTCCAATAGCAATGAGATCAACTTGCACAACAAATCGCATCAAGAAACCGAGAAGCACTTATGCAGCAGGCGGTACAAGAGGCAGAAACAAGAAGAATAGCCCTGCAAAGAAAAATAGAACAACTTTAGGAAGTGCAAGCACCCCCAGAAAATTAAGCAGCAAACATGCTACCCAGGCAGGAAGAGCGAATCATGATAGACCCAACCTCCCACTTTCGGCTGAATTACAGAGGCATCCATGGCCAGTCAACTAGAAACCCAAGCTTCTGACTTTCGATGGAAAATCAAATCCGCGAAAGTTCATCACAAGCTACGAAGCAGCATTACACTCAGCCGGAGGGGACTCCGCAACTTTAGCCAAGTCCCTCATCATGGCAGTCGGAGAAGTAGCTTATGATTGGTACATATCATTGAAGCCACTTTCGATCAGAACATGGTCGTAGGCCAAGGAGGAATTACTGTCAACCTTCTAGGGTTTTCAGACAGAGAAGAAGACAACAAGACTTAATGACATGCAGCCAAGAAGAAGGCGAATCACTATCATCGTACTTGGACAAGCTTATCCAACTAAGAGTACAAACATAGTGATCATTGCAGCAATACAGGGTCTACAAATCGGTCCATGCGCATTCTATCTGATCAGAGAAGTACCAACAACAGTGACAGAGCTTGCGACTTACGCAGACGCAAGGCAGCAAGAAGCAACTTAAAGTAAAACACCCCAAGGCAAAACCAGCCAGCCAACCATCGAAACAACTAGAACTACCGCCAAGTAAACAATCTCTAGGAACAGCTAGATGCTACTTTCGCCTAGGAACACATGCCACCTCCGCAGCACAACAGCGATGGCAATCAAGGAAACAGAGGCGGACGCCCACCTCGTGGAAGAGGCAGAGGGCGCGGAAGAGGCCCGAGAGTCCCATACCGCTTCATCTATGGTGAGAACAAGGGTCACTTCTCACGAGAATGGAAGTACATGCAACTAGCGAAAGAGCAAAAAAGAAAAAGATGACACACCTCATTCAGGAGAAAGCTAAAAACATGTATTTCACAACACCATTCCCGAGTCAAGATGCAACTCAAGCTATAACCAAGCTCCGCATCAATACCCTCAATAGTCAACGCTTCAGCATTACCCACAGCCAATCATGTTTCACCAGCTAGCATACAGCTGGCCTCAACAGAGCTATAATCCCATCTTCCAGCTTTCATAGAATCAAGCTCACTCGACGACAGTATCATCACCAGCAGCACAGGAACATCACCATCAAGCACCACATCCCCAAGCACAATAGGAAAACCTCCAAGAAACTCAAGTAGTCAATGTAGTCCTGCCGTCGAATGGCCACATTTATGCCATCACAGGCGGATCAAATCAAGAACATGAAAGTAAGAGAGCAAGGAAGCAGTACGAAAGAAGAGTACGTACAGTAACACCCAGGCCACCTCTCAATAGACCAGCATGGTCCACGGTTCCTATCACCTTTGATGAAAGTGATTTCCAAGTCAAAGACTACCCACACCATGACGCCTTCGTCGCTACCGCAAACGTTAATGGTTTCACACTGCACAACATCCTGATAGACAACGAAAGCTCAGTAGAAGAACTCTTGATTTGGCAGGAAACGCATTGTTTGGTACCGGAGGATCCAGGATAAACACAGTAGGTAAAAAGAGCCTAAGGGTAGCTTTCGCAGAAGATAAGAAAGCCAGAGCAGAGCAGGTTACTTTTGACATAGTCAACATGGACTATACCTATACTACAATATTTGGAAGAGGATTCATAAACAAATTTGACACAGTGATAAACAAAGCTACTTATGCATGAAGATACCCTTTCCTTTTGGGATAGTAACCGTTTTCGGTGATCAGGAAGCAGCAAGAAGAATAGAAGGAAAGCCAATACCTGGTTACAACATGATCAAAGAAGTCAAAAAGAAAACAGAAGATGAAGACAAAAGCGAAGATGAAGAGGAAGACTGAGAGAAAACAGTTCAACCAACAGCCAAGCCTACAGAGGAAACCAAAAGAGTGCCACTTTCACGATATTGCTCTGACAAGTACGTGCATATAGTAAAAGGCCTCGACGCTGACGAAAGAGCAAAACTTATTCAGTTCCTCAGTGAGAATAGAGAAGTTTTTGCATGGTCTGCCAGTGACCTTCATGGAGTCGACAGAGAACTCTCGCAGCACAACCTGAATGTCTCCAACACAGTAAGACCAAGAAAGCAAAAGCTATGCAAGATATCAGAGGAAAGAGCAGAAGCAGTGAAAGCAGAAGTAGACAAGTTGCTTTAGGCGCAAGTCATCAGAGAAGTGCAATATCCAGAATGGTTAGCAAATGTGGTGATGATTCAGAAGAAAAACAAGAAGTGGCGAATGTCCATAGATTTCACAGATCTCAACAAGGCATGCCGAAAAGACCCATATCCTCTGCCAAGGATAGACAAACTCGTCGACATAGCAGTGGGATGTGAAAGATTGAGCCTCCTCGATTGTTTCTTCGGGTATCACCAAATATGGTTGAACAAAGATGACCAAGCAAAAACTGCTTTATCACACCCTGCGGGACCTATTGTTTCAGACGAATGCCAGAAGGTCTGCGCAATGCAGGCCCAACTTTTGCCAGAATGGCGGACAAGGTTTTTAGCAAGCAAAAAGGCCGAAACTTGGTCAATTACATGGATGACATCATTGTCAAGAGTGAAAAGAAAGAAACTCATATCGAGGCCCTAAAAGAGACTTTCGCCAATCTAAAGAAAAGCAGCCTCAAGCTCAACCCCGAGAAATGCATCTTTGGCATTAAAGAAAGTAAAATTCTTGGCTATATGGTATCAGCCAAAGGAATCAAGGCCAACCCTGAAAAGATAGAAGCAATAACAAATATGATCCCACTATCAACACAAAAGGAAGCCCAAAAGCTTACAGGGAGAATAGCAACACTCGGCAGGTTCATAGCAAGGTGAGCAGAGAAAGGACTTTCGTTTTTCAGGATCCTTAAACAAACAGACCATTTTGAATGGGGCTCGGACCAGCAGCAAGCTTTCAAAAGTCTCAAGGAATACCTCACCAAACTTCCTACTCTGAAAAACCCACCGCAAAAGCTCCGCAACTTCTGTATCTAGCGGCTCTCACACCGCAGTAAGCGCAGTGCTAGTGGAAGAGAGAGAAAGCAAAGGAAAAATGCGACAATTCCCAATCTACTATGTCTCAAAAGCCTTATCAGGAGCAAAGCTAAACTACACAGAGCTCAAGAAAATAGCTTACACAGTAGTAATAGCATCACGAAAGCTGAAGCATTATTTTCAGCAACACCGCATAACCGTACAACCTCTAGAGGCACTGTTTCGCAACACCGAAGTGATTGGAAGAATCAAGAAGTGGGCAGCGGAACTTAATTATTATATAGTAGACCTCACACACAGGTCCACAATCAAGTCTTAAGTCATCATAGACTTCATTGCAGACTAGACACAGCTGCCTATGATACAACCATCAAATTCGAAGAACCACTTTGGATTATCTTCTGCGACGGAGCTTGGTGTAATTCAGGTGCCGGAATTGTAGCGGTTCGAATTCCACCAATCGGTCCAAAACTGAGATACGCAGCAAGGCTAGAATTCCAAACCACAAACAACATAGTAGAATATGAAGCAGTGTTACTCGGGTTAAGAAAGCTAAGAGCTTTAGGAGTGCACAGATGCATCGTCAAATCCGACTTGCAAGTGGTAGTCGGTCATGTCATGAAAGACTACACAGCAAAGGAAAGAGACCTATCAAGATACCTAGACGCAGTAAGAAGAATGAAAAGGCATTTCAATGGATTCACCCTAAAGCATATACCAAGAGGAGAAAACACAGAAGCAGATGAGCTAACGAAAGCTGCAGCTCAGGGCATATCATTGCCGCCAGACATTTTCTACCAAGCATTATCATTCAAAGCCATCAAAGAAGAAGAAGACAACCCAAAAGCAATACACACAATAATAAGTGAAGACTGGCATGCACCGATAGTAGCATTCCTCAAATGCACCTATGAATTGGAAGACAAGAAAGAATGGCAGCGAATGACATCAAGAATAAAATAGTATTCCCTAGTTGGCGAAAGTCTATACAAAGAAGGCATCATAGCACCACTACTCAAATGCATCAGCAAAGAGGAAGGTAAGAAACAGCTAGCGGAAATGCATGCAGGCTTGTGCGGAGCACACAGAGGTCCACATGAAATAGCACATAGAGCCATGAGACAGGGTTTCTATGGGCCAACAGCAGCAGCAGACACAAAAGAGGTAGTAAGAAGATGCGAAGGATGCCAAAAGTTCACCAAAAATCAAATAGCTCCAGCGAATCCGACAAGCCCTATCATCCCAACTTGGCCTCTACAAAGGTGGGGGATTGACATAGTAGGACCACTTTCGCAAGTCTAGGGAACTTGAAATTCACAGCAGTGGCATTAGAATACTTCACAAAATGGATAGAGGTGAAAGCTCTTGCAAAAATCACTTATCAGTTTCACATGGCAGAGAATCATATGTCGATTCGGGGTTCTATCTTACATAACAGTGGACAATGAAAAGCAGTTTGACTCAACTAAATACAAAAATTTTTGCAATAA
The DNA here is from genome assembly GCA_023333625.1 of Bothriochloa decipiens. Taxonomy (NCBI): domain Eukaryota; kingdom Viridiplantae; phylum Streptophyta; class Magnoliopsida; order Poales; family Poaceae; genus Bothriochloa; species Bothriochloa decipiens. The sequence continues at coordinate 17,233,850 of CM041633.1, forward strand.
ACTCAACATCAAGTTAACTTTCACATTAGTAAATCACCCATAGTCGAATGGCACAGTCAAGAGAGCCAATGCAGAAATCTTCGCTACAATATCGAAAGCCCTAACAGAAGACAAAAAGGGAAAGTGAGATCAAGAACTAACGACATCCGTATGGGGTCACAACATCTCTAAAACAAGAGCAATAGACTTCATGCCCTTTCACCTGTTATATGGGGAAGAGGAAATCACCCCAGAGGAAATGAAACTTGGGTCATTTCACACTGAGATCACAACTACCACCCCAATTCAAAAGATATGTCAAGCCTGAAATAGCAGAACAGTGGAAGTTGGAAGCCGCAAACAACCTAGACAAATATCATCAAGAAATCAAGAGCTGGAGGGACAAAAAGATCCTACAAAAGAACATCAATCCAAGAGACATGGTGCTCATCAGGCACCCCCAACAAACAAGGGATGCTACAACCCCAATGGTATGGACCTTTTATCTTCGTAGGTATAGTCAAGCAAGGAGTATTCTGTCTGATCAACGAAGAAGGCATTGAAACTACACACACGGAATGTGGACAACCTTCGCAGATTCTACCCATGAGAGTTTTAGATTTAGCAAGAAAAAATGTAATTTTCATTTTTTACTTTCGCATAAACATTACCTGGGGACCTGCACTCTTTTTCCTCACAGGGAAAGCCTTGAAAAAGGTGTGACATTTTTTAATGAGGCAGTCCTTTGTAACCCCTTATTACAAGTTTCATTTTCCCCACCATTGCCGTCGTAAAGTTCCCTCAGAAGTCAAAAACAAGAAACAATTCCTTGCATATTCGACAAGCGTAGAAATCGCTAAGGTAAGGTTGTAAACAAAGTCGGCCCTATTTCCCTAAAGTCACAACTCAGAGCGAGCTAAGCCCAAAGCCTAAAACAGACTTTATATCTAGAAAAAGACTAGAAAAAGTCAAAAGCTCAAAGCGAGCTAAAGTCACAAGCTCAGAGCGAGCTAAGCCCAAAGGCTAAAATAGACTTCGTATCTGGAAAAAGACCATAACCAGTTGAAAGCTCAGAGCGAGCTAAGCCAAAGGCTAAAACAGACTTTGTATCTAGAAAAAGACCATAACAAGTCGAAAGCTCAGAGCGAGCTAAAGTTACAAGCTCAGAGCGAGCTAGGCTGCAAGGCCAAAACACAGACTGAGCAAGCTCAGTAAGCGAAAAACACAAATTCAAGACAAGCTCAATTCATGAGTTAGAAACAAGCTACAAACGAAACCAGGCACCATAGCCAGCCGCCAACATCAGACATTGGACCGTTCACTTTCGTAATCTGGCTCAATAAAACCTATCATCTTCAAAAACACAAGATAACAGGTTCTACTGAAGCAGAATTATGAAAGTAAGCAGTACCGCCTTTCGAGTCACAAACGTCATATACTAATTCAGGCGAAATTCATCTAATTCCAAATAGCTCTAACATCAAATGAACGGCCATTTCACTTCAAGTTCAAATCCAGCAGCATATGTCTCTAGTGAAAGTGACGGACAACTTGAATGCTATTGGAATGGAACCGGAAGGCAAATAGCCCATCTCATATGGCTAAAACAAAAGATCATGACCCACACGTTCACAGCTCGAGTAAGATAAATCCTCATTTTGCTTTCTAGATCAGAACCCTTAGAACCCAGCAGTAGTAAAAAGCCAGCTTGCATGAAGTCAAAGAATTCTAAACCAAGAAAGTAGAATAATTCATCTGAAATATCATTAATCAAACATACATTCATTCTTCTTTTGGGGGTCAGCCCCAATAGAACTCACCACTAGCAAAAAGCCAGCAGGCATGAATTCTATTGACATTGAACAATGAAAGCCAAATAAATAGTCCGAATAATTTTTGTAAAACTATGTCAACCTGACTCTCAAAAAGGTACCACTACCAAAATTCTAGATGAAAGGATATTTCACCTTGGGCTCAATCCCAACAACATCAGCACCAGCAAATTGCCAAACAACCTGATGTTGTTGGAGTTGAACCCAAGGCAAAATAAATCGTCTCTCCAATCCACTAAATTCTAAATACCTCATCAGATAAGCACTAGTTCTACATTCATGGTCAGCCTCAATAGAACATGCCACCAGTAAAAGGCCAATAGGCATTCGGTTGAAGTCAAACTAGGAAAGCAAAACAATTCATCTATGAAACAAATGCAGAACACAACAAACTACATCAGAATGAACAACTGTTTCACTTTAGGCTTGACCCCAGTAGCACCAGCACAAGCAAATTGCCAAACAACATGATGCTATTGAAGTCAAACCGGAAGCAAGACAACTCATCTTGCACGACCAAAACAAAAGTTCTCAAACAAATAGCACGACACTATGACTCGAGCTTGAGGAAGGCAACCCCAGTCCCCCGGGTATTTATAAGAGACCAAGCTCAACACACATTGAAGATGGTAGTTGGCTAGTATCAGCTGGAATCCACACCCAGCAGCCATAAGCAATGAAAAGCTAAGGTATAGACCTGACTAGTTTACAACATAGACCATTTCAAATAGACTTTCGTCACCTGATAGAAAGCAATCATAGCAATAAAGACAGAAGATACGATAAGACAACTCAATGTCACCTGACAACCCATCAAGACAAAAGATATAATATATCATCAACACAGCCCTACGCCAAGAACACCCTGCAGCTTTCGTCATTAATACATAGTAGGCTTCACCTCACAACATCCATACCACCCCTATAAAAGGAAGGAGGACACCACGCTTTCCACTGACCAAAGCACCTCCCACCTTCACATAGCAAAGTCCGCCCCATACCAAGACAGAACCCAAAAATGTATACGCCATGCAGCGATTAAAAGTAGTTGAATTCCAAAAGCATAGGATCGAGAGGCACCCAGGAAATAGCAATTGTTTCACAAACATTCGGAGCATCAAGCTAGCGAAAAAACACAGGATATGCATCATTTTGTGAAGCAGTACTATGCTTGATCTGAGTATCAGCTGCTTTTGAGCTTCGCACCATCAAGCGAAAGCAAGGATAATTCAATAGCAGGCAAGCTTTCACAAAAGTAGTAAAGTCAAGGAACACAAATCTTGCGAATGTAATACGCTGTCATATTTCCAATCAAATGTAACATTTAATCATCGTTATCGAGTATAATCCCCTATTCAAGAGCGAAAGACCGATTCACTCCCTCAACTCTAAAAAGCGATGGGGCAGTGTTTTCAAAATGAAAATTAGAGCAGAGGGGCTCATTAAAACTTCTACCATTGCGAAAGTCCGACCTGCTCCCTCAACTCCAAAAAGCGGGGGACGGCATTTTCAAAATGAAAATTAGAGCAGAAGGGCTCGTCAGAACTTCCACCATTGCAAAAGTCTGATTCGCTCCCTCAACTCCAAAAAGCAGGGGTGGCGTTTTCAAAATGAAAATTAGAGCAGAAGGGCTCGTCAGAACTTCCACCATTGCAAAAGTCTGATTCGCTCACTCAACTCCAAAAAGCGGGGGAGGGAGTGTTTTCAAAATGAAAATTAGAGTAGAGGGGCTCACCAGAACTTCTGCCATTGCGAAAGACCCGCTCCCTCAACTCCAAAAAGCCGAGGGGTGGCATTTTCAAAACAAAAATTAGAGGAGAGGGCTCACCAGAACTTTCGCCATTGTGAAAGACCCGCTCCCTCAACTCCAAAAAGCAGGGGGTGGCATTTTGAAAATGAAAATTAGAGCAGAAGGGCTCGTCAGAACTTCCACCATTGCGAAAGTCCGATCGCTCCCTCAACTCCAAAAAGAGAGAGGGGGCGGCATTTTCAAAACAAAAATTAGAGCCAAGGGGGTCGCTGGGCTTTCACCTTTGCAAAAGTCCAAATCATTCCCGCAACACCAAAAAGTAGGCAGGGGTGTTGATATTGGCTACGCACATGAAAGAATCTAAGAGAAATAATCCGTAAGCGCACGGATATCGGTGAGCACTTCACCTAGGAGATAAGTCCAGAGTATTATATTTGTTTTATCCACAAGGAGAAAGCATGCGATGACTAACATAGTCTTTATTGTTACCCAGGTGCCACACTCCAAGGTGGTGAAGATATAAGCGACTAGAGAAGACTACGATGACAGTCTGGTTCCATCCTATGGTAACCTATGATACTACTATTCTAGGGGGACACACCATTGGAAAAGAGATACCACAGACGTGCTTAACCAAGGATTAAATCCTACCAAACCTTCTGACGAGCAGAGGTTTTCGAAGGTAACAATGGGATTGTCACATCCCATGCTACTACGCACTGATCCGACCAGATAGGGGATAGCTACGAGTATTCCTAGCCTAAGCACCATGCTTGTGCTACAAATGATTACTCCATTCCCTATGCGAAGCAAATAAAGTAAACCCATAAACCAAAGAACAATAATAACAATGTACTTACTTAGTATTAGAAGTTGAATTGTCAAAGAATCCTAGAACCAAGCCTCGGGTTAAGAGACTTGATCCCGCATGTACAGGCTGGAGAGGAGACACCGATAGGCCAGGCTTCCTCCAACTTCTACCTCCACTCTAACTCTCTCAATCTAGAAGAATAACTCTAATCTCACATAGAGACTACAAAATTAAACTCTCTTGTATGTGCCCTAGAGAAAGATCCATTCAAGGGACCCCTCTCAGGTGAATTCTCTCTGGAAATATGAAATAGGGTTTTTGAACTCCATTGATCCAGGGGCCAGGGGCCTTGGTTATATACCCCTCTAGGAATCACCACAGCCCTCGAATCAAACCAACCTTGATCAACGATTATTATTCATTCTCAAAGGCGGTGGAGGCATGATCTGCGAGACGGAGCCTGATTGGCTCTATGGGGGGCAGCCGCCTGGAGGGTGTGGGCGCCTGCCCATGTCTCCATGACATGTGGGCCCCACCTTTTAGGAGGTGGCTTCCCGAGTCTTCTAGTTTATACTTTTTTGGTGTATGGTCATTTCTCTTTATGTAAACCTAACATGTGGACCATCTTTGGTTGTTTTCAGCTGGCACCCTGCAGAAATAGACATTCACCAAAACTTGTGGAATTCTATGAGTTAAACCCCCTACTGTAGGGTGGTAACTTTATTTATAGCCTTCTTTTGTAAAAAATTGATAGTTAACTACCGTCAACAGGGGGTGACATTTTTGAAACAAAAAAGGCGTCAAAGGGCTTACAAAAGACTTTTGCTAGAGTAAAAGTCATATTCTCCGTCGCTATCTTCGAAAAATACATACAATATGAAGCATTCAGAACAAAAACTCGCCAAGATGAGTTCACTAGCGCCCACAATATAGCATACCAAATCAGCAAACGTGGGCGTTGCTTCGCAAAGTTCCAATTCAGTCCTTCACCTAAACCTAGCGCAATTATCCATGCAAAAGTTACATTACCAATTGGCAGATCAATCTACCTCAACTTTCGCAAACCCAAAGGGACCGAAGCTATACCGAGCACCTAAACAAACTTTTGCACAATCGACAGCCTCCTTTTTTGGAACGACTAAAATAGCCTCACGATGAGCAAGCTGCCAATTGGTCGGAGCATGAAAACTCCAGAAAGAACTAACTTCACTTGTGTTACAAACAAATCAAGACTTTCACAACCGATCAAAACCATGCAGGCTTGAACCAGGAAATTACAAATGATGCACATACCAAGAAGCACCCGAAATGCAAAATCCATCATAGTCAATCAGAAGTGGATACACTTCTGCAACATCATCAGGGATAGCACATCAATCCTGTGCACCCATTACATGTAGCAAGCAACTTAAAAGTGTTTACAAAACATCACCACGAAATAAAAACTATTTGAAATCTAGCCATGAAAGCCTAGAGATCTACCGGGTCCTCAGTCGTCAGAGCAGCAGTAGGAGCAAAAACGTCCGGGGCTAGGACCTCAGGTGTGTGCAGGGCAGAGCTCTCTCCTCCATGAACCGGCATACTCCTGCCGTCTCTGGAAGTGCCGGTGCCCTAGCGCTCATCTCGGTGATGAATGAACTCTTTGACGCGAGCGGCTATGGCATTACGCTCCTCTTCGGTCTGAAACAAAGAGGAGAATGACCAAACGATCAGCACAAAAACAAATCAATGAACACTTTCAAGAACAAAGTAAACCAAATTAGGAAATGCGAATGTGGCAGAAGAACACAACCTGATCATGGGACATAGCCGCGTGAAGGAGTGCAAAGTTCCGCCCTCCAATAGCCCAGTACCCGCTGTAGAAGCATTTCCCCATAGCCACCACATCAAAAGGGCAAGTCCAGTACTTGTCAAACAGTTGGAGAACTTCCACTTGGTCAATGTAGGTGCAACTGCTCTATTTCAGAGTCTGAGCGAAAGTGGTGATGGACTCGAGAGAGGCATATCCACGACTTGTCTCCTGAAGGTCCTCAAAAGTAGCCAGCTCGTTAGCCAGCCAAGCAATATAGTCCTTTAGAGACACACCTTTGGGCAGCACGCCCTGCTCACTGACACCCTCAAGCAGGTTGCAATAAGCTTTCACAGCTTTCCATCCTTCAGCTTGCAGCTCCTTGATATCATCACCTTTTTTCTTCTTGTAAAGATCAAAATCTTTGCGCAACTACAAAACTTCAGTCTCAGCACCCTTTCGCAGCTTCTCCTCGGCAACAAGCTTCCGCTTCACGGAAGTGAGCTCATCATCCAACCTCTTGATCATGGTAGCCTGCTGCTCAACCTTTCTTTCAAGGGAGCTAACTTTAGCATCCCTGTACATACCCAATGCATAGTTAAGCAGCGCAGCCTAAAATAAAAATAAAGAAAAAATAAAAACTTTCACACAATACAAACATATGCAATGGAAACAACACTCTAAAATGGACACTTACGTTGATCAGATGAGAGTTCAAAGCTTTCAACAAAGTTTCCTGTGGAAGCTTCAACAAGTCTTGCTCAACAAGAGGAGAAACAAATGACTTCAAGCACTCCTCACCAAACTTTCGTGCCACCGGATCAGGCACAAGTCCAACCATGCAATAGTCTACATGTCCAATTAATCTTGCATCAGACGGAATTCCCTGGCCTCGCAAGTGCCCTCGGAAGAACTCGACCCAGAATACACAACCATCTCACCATAGTCATTGGAGCAAGACTCGAAGTTGATCTCGCCATGACCAAATAATTGACTATGAAATATGCTCGTGGTCAATTGACTTTCTTTATAAAAATGGGACTTACCAACTCCAACACCCAGACCACTACCACCAGTAGCATCAAAGTGAGCAACTCTCACCGCCGTAGCAGCAGTAGTAGCATTTGCAGCAGCTAGAAGTCAAACGGAAGTCTGCTCATCTTGCCGAGACTTCTTAGCCACTTCCACAGGGATGTCTGAGTCCTGGCGCCCCCTTTTCAGAGCCTGAAACCACCAAGAGAAACATCATCACCAAGGTCCACCACTGAAAGTGAGTCCACCACACCTTTCGACCTTGGCTTGGGACCCATGAAACCACTGCTCTCGCTAACCTGCACGCAAAAGCACACCAAATTTTGGATCAGCGAAATGGTGCAAAAACTCAAAACAAAATTTTCACAACTACAAACACGTCACACAACAACCATCTCTGAGAGAGACATCCCCCATCGATGAGTTTTCCCAAGAACAATTCCACGGCTGCATTTTACAGCTTTCGCAACTAGGCGACCTTTCCAAACATCCGGAGGATCACTTGAACCAACCTTGGCACCCGGAGCTTTCACATCTGAGCTTCAACTATAGCCATTGTCTGTGCTCCTACAACACCACTTTCGTGCTTGCCGCGGCCCCTTGTAGAATGACCAGGAGCAAGAGCAACACTAGAACAAACCCGATTAGAATAAGACAGGCCCAGATAATCAAAGACCCTGTTGCACCGGCCATAATGACCATGACCCTTTGAGCGAATGTCATGCTCCTGATCAGAGTAGGTACCCATGAGTTCCTCAACCTTACGCTCAATCATGCCAACAAAATCTTTAGCCGCACAATCCCCAATGTTGGAACCGGGTTTCGACAGGTTTAGAGTAAGGTGAAATGGCACGACCAAGTCAAACTCTTTTTCAATACAAAGTTGGTGGGAATTACAAAGTGGGCCCAGTGGTAGGTGGCACTGCCACTACCAGAGGACCATCCTCCTTAATTACACAGGGGGCATAGCCTTTTATAGCGGCTCCCATGCTCAAGATCGAAAGTACAAGCTACCCCCAATGGGAGCTTCGAAACCCTAGACACTAATCCTATTACACATGGGCCTCCTAGGGGTAGGCTGGACCACAATTTCCTAGCCACGGTTGCTGGCCATGGCCCATCATTGCCTGTGAGAGGCCCATTTAGCCCACTGCTTGTCCTCACATCCCCCAGCTTGGCCCGGTGCGCCACCCTGATGGAAGCAGTCTCGGGTTGCCGCCTCCTCCGGGCAGAGCCTCCGGGGGAGTTGAGGTTCCGTCGATCAGCCTTCGCCTGAGAGACGGTCATCACCACAGGACCTCCATCGTCGACTGCCTTCATGGCCCCGTGGAGGCTTCCCAGTGGAGATCTAACCTCCAAGGGGATCAGCCTCCGCCTAGGCAACGGTCATCGCCACTGGACCTCCATCGTCGGTTGGCTCCATGACCTCCGCAGAGGCTTCCCATCGGGGATCAGATCTCCGGTGGCTCTTCTCTGAGACCTGCAGGTATGAGCCAGATAGATGCAGTCGAAACTGTAGGTCAGACATAAATTAGAGGTAACAAGCCCCTCCGGTCCCAGGGTGCATCCCCAACATTCTCCCCTTGAGGGTTAGGTCCAGCGGAGGCGGGTCTAGCCATCAACAGGCCCTTGACCGTGGAGGCTGTGCTTACCTCCGACCCCCCTGGCCCGTTGAACATTGGACCAAAGGTTTTGCATTTTACCGTTGCTCAGTTTTTAATCTTAGGCGTTGATTTTGAGTCGGTTCATATGCTGCCATTCGATTCATGGATCGTCGTGACCATTGGGCTGAGAAGTCAAGGCGCCGCATCGCTGCCTATATAAGGGGGGTAGGCAGTGAAAATGACCCATACTCCCCTTTGTTTGTCACTGCGTAGTTTGTTCTCCTACTTACTGCCTTCACTCCCATCGCGTAGGTTTTCTTTCTCGCTTGCTGCCTCCGCTTTTGCCTTTGCCTCAGCATCCTGTCACCGTGGCACTTAAGCGCCCCTACTGCACGCATCATCGTCCGTTCTCTAGCCCCTATTCCCAATTCCAGGGTGTCAAAGTCGGAGGCTTCCTTGATCTTTTTGAGCGGTGCATGTTGGCTGCTGCGGAGGCTAGGGATCTTGAAGAGTCGCTATCTGATGTTGAGGCTTCCCCCAGTGATCAAATGCCTCCGAAGAGTGTTTTGTCTGATTCGGAGGCAGCTATGAGTTTGGTCGTAGCCTGATGACCCAGGTGATGATTGATGGCCTCGAAGAAAAGGGCTATATTCCTGCTAGCCACGGGCGAGCTCCGGGTGAGGAGATTGTCCCGCTACCTGAGAGAGATGAAGCTATTGTGTTCAGGGACTTCTTCACCGGCGATCTTCGCTTCCCCTGCTGCAACTTCATTCAGTATGTACTTGAGTGGTTCGACATGCAACTTCATCATATGACCCCCCATTCGTTTTTGAACATGAGTAAATTCCTTTGGGCTGTCGAGTCATATGGTTGGGGATCAGTATAAATACTTTTACAGAGTTTTATGAGTTGCAAAAGTAGCCAAATTACATTGGTACAAAGCTTGCTCAGTTCGCATCATGTAGCTTTATGGCGAAGAGGAATCCCGGCAAGTGCAAGGAAAAGATTGCTATTTTTTGGTGCCAGAGGTGGAAGTGGGAGCCTGCTGACTGGATGGATTATTGGTTTTATGTGAAGACTTTCGGTGCTTCAGAAGTCAAAGAGGATGGTCGGAGGATCATTACTTTTCCCTTTTCCTCCGTTATGACTCGGATGGATCCGCACACTAGCATCAAGCCGGAGGTGACCGTCTTCGAAAAAAGGAAGTCTTATACCCAAGTATTTGCTGATGCCTGCCGTTACTCCGGAGGAAGGGATCTTGTGGAGGAGATGATTGCCTCCAATTTCTGGCCTCTACTTGGTGGCAAGGACAGGAAGAAATTTGTCATACAAAAACTGGATCTTCCTATTTTTGGTTTGGTTGGCGGGATCCTGTGTCCGCACTTTGGGCTGCAGCTTCCTAAGGGTCAGAGCAAAGAGGACTTTGTCGGTGCCATAGAGCAGAAGGCTATCAAAATACTTGGATAAGTTTTTGAGAAGGAATATCTTACACGGAGGTCTGAGGCTGGTACCATGCCTCGCCTCAATAGGGTCTTTGTGGAGCTCAGCATTCACTATACTGAGCGCAAGCTCCCTGAGAAGCTGAAGAAGAAGAATGAGAAGAAGGAATTGACTGCTGCCGACGCTGCTACGAAGGCCACCAAGGAAAAGAAAAGAAAAGCTAGCACTTTAACGCACGGAGGCCCAAAGAAATAGAAAGGAGCCTCCACTGAATCTGTAGAGATGGAGGACATTTTTGAAGATCTTTATGATGAAGAAAGGGACATTGTTGCTAATCCGGAGGTGGGGACTGAGATTCTATTGGAAGCTGATGCTTTGGCGCTGCTCAGTTCTAAGAGCCCGTCTTGGCGGTCTCCATCGCCTGCTGCTCCCCCGGAGGCGTCCCATGCCTTAGTAGTTGAGGCCTCCGGCTCACCATCGGTTCGGCCTATCTTGCCGCCTGTGGAACCTCTGTCTGAGCATGTTGAAACGGCGTCCCCTGAGCTTTCTGTCAAGCTATTTGCTAGTGCGTATCTCAATGCTAGCTCTGATGAAGATGAGTTGGAGGAGGCCAGTGCTATGGCTCATCATGCTGAGAAACCAGCGGAGACTGCCCAACTCAGAGAGGAGGATACTGAGGTCCCCAAGGATGCCTACGCTTTGAGTCAAGGTAACGTTCTCACTCGAAGTATGACCTATGTGGATTTCCTTATTTTAAAGGTTTCTTGTGGTTAAACCTCTGATGGGAAGTTTCCTTGCTCGGTGAGCATGTATATGATATTTTTTTTGTGTTTTCTTGTTTCCTTGTTTGACGTGTTTTTTGTGTCTACTTTTAGATATCCTTGCTGCTGAGGCCACTCGAACTGCCCCTCCACCGCCTTCGGCGACTGATGTAGCACTTCCCGGAGAGGCCGTTACTAAGGCGGTGCTTGCGGCTCCGCAACCTCCGGTGGACGTGGTTGGCTCTGGGTCTTTCCCATCCAGCAGCTATCTCGATGAGGGCATAAGTGCCCTCTTCGGTTGGGCCCAGGGTATTGACCAGCTGACTGATGCTATGGGCGGAGACTTGCATTGGCAACTAGCTAGGCTGCCGCTTCAGACCTTGATGAATGCCAATATTAATCATCATGTTATTGTGAGTTTGGTTTCTTTTTCTCCGTTCTTAGCTATATACTCTTTCCCATGTATTTGATTTTGGCATTACTTTATTGCCATCTCCAGAGCACTGCCTTGTTCATGGCTGTTGAGACCAGTAGTTGGTCTGAACTGGCCAAAAAAAGATGACGCTATCAAGGTTCTGAAGGTGAAGATTGAGTCTCAGACCCATGAAAAGGAATGAGTGGCTCAGAAGGCCTCTGGTTTGGAGAAGCAGCTATTAGCTATTGGGGTTCAGTCTGATGAGTTAAGGAAATCTCTTACTGCCGCCAAAGAAGCGGAGGCCACTGCCAATCAGCGGGCGGACAAAGCTGCTGAGATTTCCAATCTCCTGCACCAGGAATTGAATGCTGAATGGTAGTTGGCAACGGCTCTTAAGACTAAGGTTGAAGAACTTGAGAGAGAGCTGACTGCCACTAGGTTGATCGGGCTGGAAGTGGCTGAATCCTATGTCTCCGCCGTCCGGGCTTTTGGTGGTGCGGCGACTCCGGTTAATCTTGAGGCTTCTACCTCTGGGATCTTTTCCTGGATGAAGGCAAACCTCGACAAGCTTAATGAGTTTATGATCAGAGTCTCTGATTTCAGTGCAAAGACCTCTGCCACCTATCTTTGCAAGCTTTTTGTGTCCAAGGACATTGTACAAATTGGAAACTTTGATTGTCCTTAGCTAGAAGATCCTGCTGAACTTGGCAGAATAGATCAGTTTGTTAAGACCACCATGCATAGCTTTATGGAGAAGTTCTGGTCCAAGTTTGGTCAATCGAAGACTGTTGCCATGGCTAATGTCACTTGTGAAATGGTATGTATGGTTAGCTTTTCCTGTCTTATTTTATTGTAAGAGTTGTGTTGGTGATTCTCTTCTCATACTTTCTGCCCTTTTAGCAATTGAAGTATGGCAAGCGCAGCGGTCACGGCCTGACTTCTTCTGGCGGCACATCTGCATGCACCCGGGGATCTGGGGTTGTGTATATTTTGTCTTCTACTGACTTAGTGCCGGCGTGCACGTGTAAAGAATAATTTAAGTTACTCTTGGTTTTGTAAATTATTAATGGCCGAATCGTCCTGCGTAGGTCTGAAGTTTGGGGCCTGTGCAGGAGGTCAAGCCTATTACCTTTATGCGCGATGATGTTTATGTTAGCGGTGAGCTATGGGATTATTGGAAGTTGGTGTTTCCTAGCCACAAGGTGGATGACATGTTTGATTTTATTCTCAGCGACTAGTTTTACTCGTTCTCTTGCATGGCATGGTCCAACTGGACCTTTGTAATTATTCTTGCTTGCGCGGAGGTTGACTGTTACTATGGAACTATGATTTTATGAGCTTGTTTATTTCGACCTCCGCTATGCTGTGGAGGTCAGTTTGAACTAGTCGGAGGCCTTCATGCTAGATTCCTCCGGGAGTGATTTCTGCTTTCCTCCTCCAAGGTTGTAACTACTTTGAAGCACATTTATATACCAATAATTTTACTTTATTGTTGACATAAGGTGGGTATTACAATCGTTGTTTCTCTTCGACCAGTGCTGGCTCGAATTGTGGTCTTCGGCTATGCCTCCACGCGTCCTGACACTTGATCTGCGGAGGTGAGCTGTAGTTGATATTAGCAGAGACGGGGGACGTTACGAGTTCTTACGCGGTATCCCCCTTGTCTCTGTTTAGGCGATGATCCTGATTGGCTTGCACTGTCGGTTAACTTCTTTAGTATTATTCCGGAGACCCCAGTTGTCTCTGGGATATTTCTTTTGCCAACCTCCTTACGAATTCTTGCATGGTATCTTATTATTTTTGTTCATCCGTATGCGCACATCTACCTCCATCTCCCTTAAGTGGATTCTGGCTACCGGGAGTTGCTTGTGGTTGGCCCTTTCCTAATGGTTAGGCATGTAGACCTTGAGCTCTACCTCTTTTATAGTATCCTTGGTGTACTTTGCGTATCTTTGCTATTTACTGTTTTTGGTTTAGCACTTTTGCCTCGAGGCATGATGGTACAGGTAGTACTTTTGTACTTGCTTCCTTTAATGATAGGTAGCTGCAGCTGGTTTAATGATGCTTGGGAGGTCCTTATAAAAAGATTTTTTCCCCCCTTTGTCGTTTAGGCTGCTCTATTGTGTACATTATACTGATGGTGCTTCCTAGGAGCTATTTTTACGTACGTACTATGTGAGGACTCATAATAGAATAGCCACATCATTGAACCTGTTGCCAATGGTTAAAGATGGTGATGCTTCTGCTTTTCAAAAATACTCTACTTGTATTGCCTTTGTATCCTCGAAGATGGTGGTCGGCTGTGATCCTATTTAGTGTGGTTGATGTAAGGATTTTGGATACGGTGGTTGCTTGCCGATGGAAGGTGCAAAGTGGTGTGCTGACAGATGATTGTGCAATTTGTCATGTACAAGCTGGCGTTGGAGGTTCACCTCCTTCTCTTTGTATTGAACGTCTATTGGACTTGATTCAAGTGGCTGGGTTTCTCGAGGCATAGGGTGGTATGCGGCCAGGAGGCGATAGGTGGTATTCCATGACTGATCAGGGTTTGTCTCCGCCAGTGCCTGTTTTTTAGGGAGCCTTAGTTTGCTTTCCTTCAGATGTACTTCTAGAGGCTGCATCCTTTGGTTTTTGTAGGTTAAAGTGTTGGCAACCTCCGGGCCACTTCCATGTCTTGTGGTAGCAGGTTAACTAGATGGAGTAGCTAGATATCTTGACCCAGAGGTTGTGCATTTTGGTCTAGCAGTTAAATACGTGCGCTTTGCACATTGTTCCTGTTATGAGCAAGGCGCAATGAGCCTTGTTTGTTGTAAGCATAAAGTTGAATAATAAATGATCTTGCTTTATGTATTGCCTCCACTTTGGAATGATCTTATTGGTTCCTGGACTTAATTTTTGTTTAATATTTTATTTCAGAGGTCACTGCTGGTGAGTGCGATGTTGCTTGCTTTTTGTGGTACCAGTGCCAGAGTTAGTTCACGGGTCTTTCCCTGGTTCGCTTCATAACTTGCAGTTGCGACTGCCCGCCTCGATGCCTGATATGTCAGGGCTTTTTTGAGGGCTTTTGGCGTTACACGGAGGCTGCTTGATGCCTTCTCATTTTATTCGCAACTTGTGGTTGCGATTGCCTGCCTCAATGCCTGATATGCCAGGGCTTTTTTGAGGGCTTTTGGCTTTTTGCGGAGGTTGCTTCATGCCTTCTCATTTTTCTTAATGGTGGCATGAAGTGACCTTGTAAATCATGAATAGTTGTCAAATATTATAGCCACAGTGCTGGCTGCTTTCGACTGTCTTAGGTATCTATTTTTTGGGGTCCTCTTTATACATTCAGAGATTAATTACATGCGGTCTTGCCTCATTAAAAACCTCATCTCCAATTTTGAGCCCCTTTTGTGAGGAAAACAGTGCAAGTTGTTTTTGCAGAAAAAGTAAATTGCAGGAATTTAAATCTACGGACCTCCACTTATAATTCTACAGAGTCCTTACATTCTATGTGTAGTATTTTCTAAGGATATGAATGTTCCAGGAGTGAGTTGACATTGTTCCTTCTGCATCTTGTAGATAGAATGACCCTTTCCTTCCGCCTTGCTTGCCTATGAACGGTCCTTCCCATTTGGCTGTAGCTTCCCTATGTTTTGAGCTTTTGGCCTCCGCCTCATTACCCAGTCGCCATCTTTAATGTTTTTGGTGACCACTTTTCCATCCCTCCATTTTCTGGTTTGGTCTTGGTATTTCTCGATGTTGTCGACTGCCTCTAGCCTGTATGCTTCAGTCATCTCTTTGGTGTATTCTTCATTTTTTGTGAGATTTTGTTTTATTACGTGGAGGCTCTGATATTTGATCTCCTCTGGCATCATTGCTTCTTCTCCGTACAGTAGCTTGAATGGAGTGAACCCGGTGGCTCTTGATACATTTGTGTTGTGAGACAATACAACTTTGGCAGCTCTTCTACCCATTTGCCCTTTTTGTGATCTAAAAATGTCTTGGAGATTGCTGAGAATATGATTCTATTTGACCTTTCCACTGTTCCGTTACTCTCTGGGTGATAGACTGAAGTGAAGGCTATTTGTGCACCGATGCTATTGCAGAATTCCCTAAACTTGTCTCAATTGAATTGTTTTCTATTATCGACTATGAGTGTCCTTGAAACCCTGAATCTGCAAATTATGTTTTGCCAGAAGAATTTTTTGACTGTTTCAGAGGTGATTGTTGCAAGCGGCTTGGCTTCTATCCATCTTGTGAAGTATTCTACTGCCGCTACTGCATATTTGCTTCCACCCTGAGTCAGGGGTAGTGGGCCTATGAGATCCATTTCCCATCGCTGAAGTGGCTAGAGCGGAGGTATTAGCTGTGATTGTGCTCCCGGAGATGCTTGGTGTGATGCAGAACTCTGGCATGCTTTGCAAGTTCTTACTATATGCAATGCATCCTTGATATGAGTTGGCCAGTAGAATCCTTGCCTTATTGCCTTCGTTGAGAGTGCTCTGGGCCAATGTGCAATCCACATGTTCCTGAGTGGATATCCTGTAAGAGGTCTTTGCCTTCTAATTCTGCGATGCACTTGAGCAATGGTTGAACTATGCCCTTCTTGTATAGAACTCCATCAATTATCGTGTAATTCCTTGCCCATACGGCAAGTCTTGTTGCAGCTGTTTCATCTGATGTCATATGGGCTCCATTGATATAATCAATTATTGCTTTCCTCCAATCTTTCATGTTTACTAGGAGTACCTCCGCAAATGCGTTGGATGTTTTTGCAGTAGCTGGTAATGTCAATTCTTGGAAGAAGGTTCCTTCGGGTACCTCCGTTTGATTTGCCGCTGCTTTGGCTAACTCATTTGCCTCCGTGTTGTCCCCCCTTGGGATGTGCTTTAGGGTAAAACCCTGGAATCTTTTTTCTAGACCTCTGATTACTTCTAGGTATGTGGCTAACTCTGGGTTCCTGGCAATGTAGTCTTTCTCTACTTGTCCTATTACTATCTGTGAATCGGTTCTGATCATGATGTATTTTGCACCAAGTGCCTTGGCCCTGTTGAGCCCCAGGATTACTCCTTCGTACTTAGCTACATTGTTAGTTACTTTGAGATAGAGTCTTGCTGCGTATTTTGTTTTGATGCTTGATGGTGATATTAGCACTACGGAGGCTCCTGCACCCTGGATGCCCCATGCGCCATCAGTGTTTAGTACCCATATTGAAGCCTCTGCTTTGTCTTCTGCGTGCTACGGAGATGTCCATTCTGCCTGCGAGTGCTTGTGACTTGACTGCTGTTCTTGAGATGAACTTGATGCTAAACTAAAATATTTCTGTTGCCCATTTACCGATTCTCCCTGATGCCTCTTTGTTGCCTAGGATGTCATTGAGCGGTTGTGCTATTGGGACCAGGATCTCATGTTCTTGAAAATAGTGTTTAAGTTTCCTTGATGCTGTTACTACTGCATATGCTATTTTTTCGACCTCCGAATTGTTCAGTTTTGCTCCCTGTAGCACTTCTGATACGTAGTATACTGGGTGTTGTATGCTTTGGTTGTCAACTTCTTTTTCTTGGACTAGCACTGCGTCGATTGCTCCTCTGGAGGCTGCAACATATAGTAACAAGGTTGCCCACGCATCTGGCGCTATGACCATGAGATCCTTTGTCACGTAGTTTTTGAGCTGCTGGAATGCCTCTGACTGCTCTTTGCCTCATTCAAATTTATCCGTGACCTTGAATGTTCTGAAGAATGGTAGACTTCGTTCTGCTAATTATGAGATGAATCTGCTGAGTGCTACTATTCTGCCTGTCAGTCACTGCACTTCCTTCTTATTTTTTGGTTCTCTAATTGTTAATACTGCTTTTGTTTTATCTGGGTTTGCTCTTAGCCCTTCTGGACCTACAATGTAACCGAGCATCTTTCTCTTGCTTAATCCAAAGATACATTTTTCTGGGTTCAGTTTTAGCCCTGCTTCTCTGAGATTGGTGAATGTTTCCCTGAGGTCGTTCAAATGATCTCCGGTCTATTTGCTGACTACTGCTAAATCATCGACATAGGCTATAATATTCCTCCGGAGTTGAGCTCGCAATACAATCTGAACCATTCTTGAGAATTTGATCCTACGTTTTTGAGACTTCTGGCATTCTAACAAAACAATAGGTGCTGAAGGGGGTTGTGAAGCTTGTTTTTTCTTCGTCCTTCTTTCTTAGCCATATCTGGTGATATCCTGAGGAACAATCTACAGAGAGAAACGCTTGCATCCTGCTGCCTTGTCGACTGATGCATCTATCCTGGGTAATGGGAAAGGGTCTTTTTGTAGGCCTTGTTGAGATCTATGAAGTCTATGCACATTCTTATTTTGCCATTCTTTTTTGGCACTGAGACAACATTTGGAAGCCATTCTGAGTACTTGATGTCTCTAATGACCTTGTCATCTAATAACCTTTGCACCTCCGCCTTCGCTGCAATTATGCATTATTTGGACATCTTTCTCTGTTTTTGCTTCCTAGGTTTGACATTTGGGTTGAGGTCGAGGGTGTGTTCAATTACATCTCGACTGATTCCTTGCAGGTCTGTTGCTGACCATGCAAATACGTCCTTGTTCCTTGTTAGCAGTTCTAACAAGTCTTTTCTCTCTACCTCTGATAGGTTGGCACCTTTGGTCACTTTCCTATTAGGGACTGCTTCTTCTAATGGTAATGTTATTGTGTCCTCTTGATCTGCCATGTTGGTTTTTCCCGCAGGCATGTCCGGAGGCTCCTCTGCTTCTACAGTGTTGATGTTTCTATGTGCTTTGTAGATTGCTTTCTCTATGTTCCTTGCTTCTTTTTGACTGCCCCGCACTATGATAATTCCATGTAATGCTGGCATCTTCATGCAGAGGTAGCCCATGTGTATTGCCACATTGAACTTATTTGCGAATCCTCTTTCCAGTATCGCATTGTACTGGTAGTAGATGTCGACCACATCAAAAGTGATGTACTCTGTCCTGGCACAGTCCCCATCTTTGAATGATACTGGCAGTGATATCTTACCTAGGGCATTGATCTTCTTTTCACCAAATCCAATCAGTGGGGTGTCTGGTGGCTGTAGCTGGCTCCTACTGAGTTTCATTTGGTCGAATACATTTACGAAGATGATGTCTGCTGAACACCTGGAATCGACTAGTATCCTGCTTACTTCCCAGGCTGCTATGTTTGCCTTTATGACCATGGCATCTGCGTGCGGATAACTTTCAACTTGAAGGTCTTGCTCTATAAATTCTATTGGCATCTTGGACCATTCTGTTGATCTGTAAGCATCCTGGACTACCACATTGTTTACCAGCTGGAGGTGGTCCTTCTTTTATTTTTTGGTTTCGAACTATAATTCTAAACCTCCGGCTATAGGTAGTATCATGCCAATGGTTGGTAGTGCCGAATGTGAATTTAACTAGTTTTTCGTCGGAGGCTCTGCCTTTGCGGTTGCTGATTGGGCTAAAGTATATTGTGGAGGTGCTGGTAATGCTTCATACTGCCTTTGCTATGCCGCCGGAGGTGTCTGCATCTGTGTTGATTCGATGAGCGTTATGTGCGGAGGTCTTTGGTTGATGTAAGTTAGACCATTTTCTGTTCTGTTTGGGGTGTAACCCTGGTGCTGCGCTGTTTGCTAATAGACTAGTCTCTAGGCTGGTAATGATGTCGGATAGTACTGTTGAGCCAAGTTGTGCTATAGTAATGGCTCTGGAACATATACTGGGAAACTTGGGTTGTATTGCTGATGGAATTGCGAACCGTGAGTGTGATTAACCTCTCTGCTACCTTGCTGCTGGGGCTGTAGTTGTGACTGTTTGCTTTTCATCTTGTCAAGTGTCTCTTGGGCCTCCGAGCAGTCCCGTGTGATATGCCCTTTGTCCTCTCCGTGGAAGAGGCAATATGGCTTCCTTGGTTTCTATTTTTGCTCCAGTTCCTGGACTTGTTGCTTTTGTTGTAGCCTTGCCCTTCTTGATTTCTCTGGTCATAATTTTCTCTTTTGTCTTGAGTATTCGGAGGTTGGCTACCCTGCAAATTGAAAACTTGTTTCTGCTGGTTCTGGTATTGTTGTCTTTGCTGGTTCCTATTTTCTCTTCTGTTGCCATTACTTGAAGATTGTTTACTTTAACTGTCCGCTTCTTCTAATCTTTTGCAGAGGTCACTGTTGGACCTGCAATATTTCTCAAACTCCTCGTGTAGCTGAGCAATTGTGGCTGGCTTCTTTCTTGCTAAGTGACTAGCGAATGGGCCGATCTTGAGTCCTTTGATTGCTGCTTCTATGGCCACCCCGTCAGGGACGTCTGGTGCTTTAGTCCGGAGGTGTAGGAATCTCTGATAGTAGTCTCTGAGGGGTTCGCCCTTGAGGTGGTTGTTGCTGAACAAGTCTGTTGATGTTAGCGACTTGCTTGTGTATGCTTTAAAGTTTGCCAGTATCTGGTCTCGTAGGTTCTCCCATGAGTATACAGTGCTTGACTTAAACATTGAGTACCATGCCAGTGCATCTCCTTCTGCTGCAATCATAAATGATTTAGTCATTACATGATCGTTGTCTCCTGCAGAGGCTACTGCAGCTTCGAAACTCATTATAAACTGCCTTGGCTTTGAATTGCCATTGAATCTTGGTAGGGATACAGGTTTGCATACCTTCGGACAGTGGTGACTTTGGGTCAAAGACTCTTGATGGTGTGGGTAGACTGGGAATTATGATGTGCGCAGCTTGCGCGTTTATGGCCGGGGGACGACTTGCTGTGATTGGTTGAGCGGTCTCCAATGGACTTGCTGCCAGAGGCTGCATGCTCTGTATTTCTGCTTGTAGAATAGCCATTTGCTGCCTTATCTCATCCGCTTGACGTGATGATTGTATTATTCTTTGAGTGGCGGCTTGCTGCGCCCTTAACCTGTCAAATGTCTCTTGGGCCTCCGAGCAGTCCCGTGTGATATGCCCTTTGTCCTCTCCGTGGAAGAGGCAATATGGCTTCCTTGGTTTCTGTTTTTGCTCCAGTTCCTGGACTTGTTGCTTTTGCTGTAGCCTTGCCCTTCTTGATTTCTCTGGTCATAATTTTCTCTTTTGTCTTGAGTATTCGGAGGTTGACTACCCTGTAAATTGAAAACTTGTTTCTGCTGGTTCTGGTATTGTTGTCTTTGCTGGTTCCTATTTTCTCTTCTGTTGCCGTTACTTGAAGATTGTTTACTTTGACTGTCCGCTTCTTCTAATCTTTTGCAGAGGTCACTGTTGGACCTGCAATATTTCTCAAACTTCTCGTGCAGCTGAGCCATTGTGGCTGGCTTCTTTCTTGCTAAGTGACTAGCGAATGGGCCGATCTTGAGTCCTTTGATTGCTGCTTCTATGGCCACCCCGTCAGGGACGTCTGGTGCTTTAGCCCGGAGGTGTAGGAATCTCTGATAGTAGTCTCTGAGGGGTTCGCCCTTGAGGTGGTTATTGCTGAACAAGTCTGTTAATGTTAGCGACTTGCTTGTGTATGCTTTAAAGTTTGCCAGTATCTGGTCTCGTAGGTTCTCCCATGAGTATACAGTGCTTGACTTAAACATTGAGTACCATGCCAGTGCATCTCCTTCTGCTGCAATCATAAATGATTTAGTCATTACATGATCGTTGTCTCCTGCAGAGGCTACTGCAGCTTCGAAACTCATTATAAACTGCCTTGGCTTTGAATTGCCATTGAATGTTGGTAGGGATACAGGTTTGCATACCTTCGGACAGTGATGACTTTGGGTCAAAGACTCTTGATGGTGTGGGTAGACTGGGAATTACGATGTGCGCAGCTTGCGCGTTTATGGCTGGGGGACGACTTGCTGTGATTGGTTGAGCGGTCTCCAATGGACTTGCTGCCAGAGGCTGCATGCTCTGTATTTCTACTTACAGAATAGCCATTTGCTGCCTTATCTCATCCGCTTGACGTGATGATTGTATTGTTCTTTGAGTGGCGGCTTGCTGCGCCCTTAACCTGTCTCTTTCAGCTTCTATGCGGTGCATCTCATCTCTCAGCCTGGCCAATTCGTCTTCTTGGTTCTAGGCTGACGGGTGCTGCTCAGACGGGTCCCTCCTTGGCACGGCGTTGTTATTCTCATCGTCCCCTCCGTCCTCTGGTGCGGAGGCGTAGGTGCTTCGAGCATTTCTTCTTGGTCTCCCGCGTGCAGAGGGTCGTGGTACCTCCTCCTCGGCGGCGGTACGTCTCCTAACGGAGGCCTTTCTTCTGGGTGGCATCTGTAGGTGTTATCTCTAGCCAGACACAAACGGTGGGCGCCAACTATTGGAACCGGGTTACAGGTTTCGAGTAAGGTGAAATGGCACAACCAAGTCAAACTCTCTTTCACAAACTTGGTGGGAATTACAAAGCGGGCCCAGTGGTAGGTGGCGCTGCCGCTATCAGAGGACCATCCTCCTTAATTACACAGGGGCATGGCCTTTTATAGCGGCTCCCATGCTCAAGATTGAAAGTACAAGCGTGCCCCCAATGAGAGTTTCGAAACCCTAGACACTGTTCCTATTACACATGGGCCTCCTAGGGGTAGGCTGGACCACCATTTCCTGGTCACGGTCGTTGGCCATGGCCCATCATTGCCGGTGAGAGGCCCATTTAGCCCACTGCTTGTCCTCACGTCCCCCAGCTTGGCCCGGCGCGCTGCCCTGATGGAAGCAGTCTCGGGTTGTCGCCTCCTCCACGTAGAGCCTCCGGGGGAGTCGAGGTTCCGTCGATTCGCCTCAGCCTGAGAGACGGTCGTCGCCACCGGGCCTCCGTCGTCGACTGGCTTCGTGGCCCCACGGAGCCTTCCCAGCGAAGATCTAACCTCCAGGGCGGATCAGCCTCCGCCTGGACAACAGTCATTGCCACTGGACCTCCGCCGTTGGTTGGCTCCATGACCTCCGCGGAGGCTTCCCGTCGGGGATCAGACCTCCGGCGGCTCCTCTCTGGGACCTGCAGGTATGAGCCAGATAGATGCAGTTAGAACTATAAGTCAGACATAAATTAGAGGTAATAAGCCCATCCGGTCCCGGGGCGCATCCCCAACACCCAAGAATCTCATCATGCACCTGTCTATAGGTCGGCCTGCGGTAGCCAGTGTCGAGCACCTCATATCCAGAGTAAATAGTCGACTCACTCATGGGTGGCTGTTTCAATGCTACCCACTCCTCAATCAAGTGTCTACTTATTTGATAGTTAGCAGTCAAATCAAGAGCATCGGTAGCTCAGCCATCATCTTGATCGATAGTTGGCTCTTCTTCAGGCACGACGTCGCACATGGGCGTCAAGACAGAAACTAAGGGGTAAGCTTTCGCACGCCCTTCAGCCGCAGCGGCCGCCTCATCACTTTCACTACAAACACGAATATAAAACCAATGATCCATCCAATCTTGCCACTTATTCTTATAAGTTTGAACTATACTTATGGCATATTTGCTATTCTTTGATATCAAAGTATAAGCGCCAAATTCCAAGCTCATTTCAGCTTGCAGCCTCGGGTTGGTGAAATGTTTGAACTTAAAGAAAGTACTATAATGCGAACAAAGACATTCGCACTCAGTGGGCTTCTGCACATCTTCATAGCATGAGCAAAAACAGCAATTCGAACAATAGCATTAGGCGTCAAGTGATGAATCTGGAACTTAAACTTCTCCAAAACCTCGCCAACGAAGGACTCACACGGGAAGCCCAAACCAGCAACAAAATAATCGCGGAACACTATCGCTTCATTAGGCTGACGATTCGGACTGACTTCCGGTCCAGGTGCCTTGCACGCACCCCGAATCAGTGGACTGATAATCCCCCTCTGCACATAGTCATCCAGAGCCACTTCTGTGACTTCAGACTTTCGCACGACATAAGATGGAAGAAACTCAGCGGCCGGTGCAACACCAGCAGACTCAGCCACATCCTCAACAGCTTCCCCAACACCAGTTTCATGAGCCGCGCTCACTTCCCGCGTGGCTTCCGCATCACCACCCCCATGTGCCCCAAGATTCGGGTCAGACTCGGCAAAGCCCGTGACATCTACATCTTCTTGATAACCAGCACTTTCGGTCGCACCATTTCGAGCCTCTGAAGTATCAGAACCACCATCTGCCCCCATATCCGAAAGACCCGCAGGCAACTCCTTGTCGGTATATGTCCACGAATCTGATAGGCTATCGCTGCTACCAGTTCGGCTTTTGGAAGAACTTGAGGACTCAACCGCCAACTAAACACACGTGAAAGTCAAAAAAACAAGCAAATGGTAACAATGACGAAAGACAGGAAATATGTGAAATAAGGCAAAACTGCGAAATCCACAATGAAAACAGAGGATGGAAATGAGGATTCACTGTGGACGTGGACGCAAGAAGCGGAGCAAGCAGCCGGACGTGCGCTGTGCACTCCCTGTTTCGCTGCTTCTAGCCTGATCATCAATTCATCATCATGACGTGACGTCTAAATATGGCCGTTTTCTTATATAGAAAAAACAAAGAAGAAATACACTCCAAATACACATATGCACTCCACCACGGGAGTTCCAGCAAACACACATAGCCTCACTGGTGTACATATTCTACTTGTAACGTTAGCATCTATATATCTCTACAAGTTTCATGATTTTTAGATTTCGTTTGTATTTTATAGAATTTAAAAACAATTCGCTCGTAAATTCATGGTCATGTTTCGTGAACAAGATGTTCGAAATTTCAGATCCGTTCGTGCATATGGCCTTAAAATACACTCAAATATACTTTCTTGGATCACTAAATTTCATTATTCCATCCACCTACGGTTCAAATTTGTTTTTTTTAAAATTCAATTCATAAAATAAATTAACTATATATATAGCAAAAGCAAAAAAATATACCAAATTTTAACATGGAGTATCTAGTACTATAGGAGGGCTGCACATAAAATTGAAGTCCAAAAACAAAATAATTGCCGAGTGCCAGAACCTGGCACTCGACAAACACGTTTTTTATTTTTTAAAAAAATTACATTCTTTGTCGAGTGTCAGGCCATGGGGCACTCGGCAAAAAGTTTTTCCAAAATTAAATAAAAAATAAATCTTTGCCGAGTGCCAGCCACTTGGCACTCGGCAAAGA
Source organism: Bothriochloa decipiens (assembly GCA_023333625.1). Lineage (NCBI taxonomy): Eukaryota > Viridiplantae > Streptophyta > Magnoliopsida > Poales > Poaceae > Bothriochloa > Bothriochloa decipiens. The sequence continues at coordinate 17,258,325 of CM041633.1, forward strand.
ATGACTTTGCCGAGTGCCAAACAACTGGCACTCGGCAAAGCTTGACGGTGGGCTTAGTCCGTAACTTGACCCCGTCTTTGCCGAGTGTCAGGTTTTGCCGAGTTTCTGACACTCGGTAAAGAAGAACTTTGCCGAGTATCTATCTTTGCCGAGTGGTAGGAACTCGGTAAAGCCTCCTTTGTCAAACGCTTTTCTATGCCAAGTGCGACACTCGGCATAGAATCTCTTTGCCAAGTGTCTGATATTTGGCACTTGGCAAAGCGTTTAGCACTTGACAAAGAGGCCGTTTCCGTCCTGGTCTGCTGGTCGTGGAGATGCAGGTGCCTCTGCTTCTCTAGCCAGATAAGAAATGTGCACAAAATAAAAATAATATTCATGAAAAAATAGTACATAAATATCACTCCATTTTCACTTACAGCGTACAGGATTCTGGACTCGAGTGATCATGGTAATTTTGAAAAAAAAAACTGAGTTTATTCAGAGTTCATACTAATTAATGGTTACGTGAGCCCTGTTTCCCAGCTCGCATCAGTTTTGAAGACAGACTCAAACACAAACACAATTTCCATGCATTGTTAATAACTGACATTTTTCAAGTTCTCTTGCATAATGCTTGCTCAGCGAGAATAAAGTCCACGTAAAATCTTTTCCTTCCAGCAGGTTCAGTGAGCCTAGTCGTACATGTCGTCTGGACCTCCGCATGATATCAAATTCCAAAAAGTAGACATGTTTTGCACGATAGGGCAGTACCCATGAACAAAAGAAAAGACTTAACCGTAGACATGTTTTGCACGTGCACCACTTCTTCTGTATGTTACCTGTGGCTCTACTTTGCGCACGCTCTTATCAAGTATGCCCTTCAGGCCAAAGCTTCGTGTTTGTTCAAAGAACCAACCGTCCTTGCAGGATCAAAACCCTCGCTGAGAGTATCTGATGCTTATTCGTGACTGTCATCTCGACTAGCACCTCCTCGCAAAAATAATCTTGACTAGCACCTTATCCTCAAAAAACAAATGCACAATCCCCTTCGCTGAAAAACTAACGCTCCTCCGGGGCCAAAACACAGTCGTCTACCTCAATAACCATTCGCCGGGAGTGGCGGAGCACAGCACAAAATCAAGGGGGGGGCAATGAGAAAACACAAGTGAAATATAACTAACATCAGAAATAAAACCATATATACTATAAATATTTAACTAGTCACATATCAATTGAGCACAGAGACTGTTAGACTAATCTTAAGTTCTTGACCAAGTTATGAACTAAAACTATAGCTACTTATATATATCTATAGTTAGGTCAAATTTCACAAAATATAAGTTTCCACGGCCTATTAAACAAGGCAAGTCAAATGACATAGGACTATGAAATCCTAAAAATTTGCTCTTCGATCTTTTTTTCGAACCGAGGGATCACACCCGATTTCCATTAACGAGTAACAGAAATACAATGTTTGCTCTTCGATCTGTTCTTGAGATCCTTAAAATATGATATTATATCATCATAGGTGTAGTGTTCTATAATTTCACCTTCCACCTGAACAAGTAAGGTACTTGTTGGCAAGTATTGATCTTACATCCTGTTGCGCTAGCTACCAAATTAAGGAATTATATCTAGTCAGATTGAATCTGAATCTAGAAAAAACCAAACCAGGGGAAAAGATGAGAGATTGAAGAAAATAACCTGCAGGCAGTAGGCCGGCTGGCAGTGCCCCTACAGGTCGCAATCCTGCTGCTAGTGCTAGGTTTGCTGGCTTGCTGTAGAGTGCATGCTAGCGTCACAACGACTCACGAGAGGGCGGCTGCCGTCTGCGGTCTCTGCTCGGCAGCCTCGGCTGGCACCTAGCGGGCGGCAGCGGAGAGGTGCCATGGTCCGCGCTACTGTCGAACGATGTAGCGGACGGAGACCGTGGAGGCGGAATCGATTGGATCGTCTGCTGCCTTCTTCCTTAACCTATTCCACTCTAGGCTAGTAATTGGCTTTATAAAAACGTGGCCTGAACAGGACTCGCTAATTTCGCTTTGGAGGCCGGAGCCCAGTTTGGCCCCCACCAGGCTCCGTCCGTGCTAGGGTGGCAGTGCTGTCCGCGCCTGAACCACTCTCTCGATAGGTTTTCCTTGAGTGAGCTCAGCCGATGGGTGCGGGAGCTCTGCACCTGGCCGGGCTACCGATGGTTGGAACGTGGACGCCAGGAGCGGAGCAGACCAGGACTCCCTGTTTCGCTGCTTCTAGCCTGATCATCAATTCACCATCATGACGTGTCTTATATAGAAAAAACCAAGAAGAAATACACTCCAAATACACATGCACTCCACCACGGGAGTTCCAGCAAACACATATAGCCTCACTGGTGTACATAGTCTACTTGTAAAGTTAGCACCTGTACGTCCTTTATCACCCTCTCGCGACTAACATTTATTGACAAAAAATTTTTAATCAGCTTCCAAACAACATGTGTGCTTCGATCTATTTCATGTTTTCTGCAGATTTCCATCACACAGCAAATGTGACACCTGCCCGACCATCCGATCGAGGGTCCTCTGCTGACTGAACTAAGGTCGCTGCCATTCGGGCACCACGTCTGAAGAACGCCTGCAGCTCAGCCAACACATTCGTGGAGATGCAGAAAAACCCATGCGAGGGTCTCTTAGATCAGGTGACAACTCTTCGTAAATCTGCAATCCCCTCGTTGGCAGCAAGATTTGTCCGACAGCACCTCCGCAGCCATCGGCCGAGGGCCACCCAGCCCTCTCGGCCTCCGGAAGCACAAGCAGTCTCACTTCACCTCCCAGCCAAGACATGCAGGTTAAGCTAAAGCCTACACCCACCCCTAAGTCCGGAAAATGGCTTTCTGACCTCCCAGGATTATTGCACTTTTGCAAATACTTCCGAATTCCTATGTGGTAATAAATATTGAAACATCTATACAGGATAACCTCTAATATGTGAAGCTCCATTCATTTCTAACTGACTTTGCAGGGATCAAACTATTTGTTTTGACTCTCATAAATATATATTTGTGCTCTAAATATCACATTTTCACTATGAGAAGGCTCAGCTTACCTTCGCACTTATTCATATGAAAGTACATGTCATAAAATGCATCTAGCATACTAATTCATCATACCATTGCATCATGAGCATCATGGATACCAAACCTCACTTCACCCTCTGACAAAGGAGGACCAAGAGGGAGGTCACAAACCAAGCAAACTTCACCTCTACCTAAGAAAAAGAGAGGCGCAAAGGCCACACAGATGAGCACCCTTGTGAAACACGCCAGGGGCTCATCAAAGCAAACATCACCTCTACCTAAGAATAGGAGAGGCGAAAGGTCATATAGATGAACAGCCACACAATAAAAAACCACACGAGGGGCTCACCAAAGCTTATGATTTCTCATATATGAAAATAACTTCATTTTGCAGGACTACTCGTTTGTACACAAGTTTTGCAATGCAGCAAGTTGAATGTTTCTCTAGGTTATCGACATAACAACAACTATGAGATTCCCTTGTAGGTCTTCACCATGTCTACAAGGGAAACTCCTCGCCCAACAAGTTGGAAAGAAACATGAGCTTCAATTACATCCTGAAAACCACCTTCATTTTAGTTTGACGAACCCAACGAATACATTGTCACTTTCTACAATGTCAACGTCAACCACACCCTCGCCATCACTTCGCTAATGGGCTCCCCACCGACCTCGGTGATATCAACCACACCCTTGCCTACACTTCGGCAACGGGCTCGCCACCAACCTCAGCGACATCAACCACACCCTCGCCTACACTTCGCAATGGGCTCGCCATTGACCTCGGTGATATCAACTACTCCCTCGCCAAAACTTTCAGCAAGGGGCTCTCCATCAACCTTGGTGTTATCAACCGCACCCTCACCAACACTTCGGCAAGGGGCTCGCCTTTGACCGCGGCGACATCGACCACACTCTCGCCTACACTTTGGCAAGGGCTAGCCATCGACATCGATGACATCAAACCGCACTCTCACCTACACTTCAGTAAGGGGCTCACCATCGACCTCGGCGACATCAACTGCACCCTCGACAATACTTCGGCAAGGGGCTCGCATTTGACCTCGGTGACCAAACCCTTGCCTGCACTTTGGCAAGGGGCTCGCCTTTGACCCCGGTGACATCAACAACACTCTTGCCTACACTTTGGCAAGGGGCTTGCCTTTGACCTCGGCGACATCGACCACAACCTCTCCTACACTAAAGCAAAGGGCTCGCCATCGACCTCGACAACATCAACCGCACCCTCGCCAATGCTTTGGCAGGGGCTCGCCATCGTCCACGGCAACACCAACCACACCTTCGCCAAAACATCAGCAAGGGGCTTGCCATCGAGACCTCGGCGACATCAACCACACCCTCGCCAACACTTTGGCAATGGGCTTGCCACCGACCGCGGCGACATGAACCACACCCTCACCTACACTTTGGCAATGGGCTCATCATCAACCTCGGCGACATCAACTGCACCCTCGCCAAAACATCAGCAAGGGGTTGGCCTTTGACCTCAGCGACATCGACCACATCCTCACCTACACTTCGGCAAGGGGCTCGCCATCGACCTTGGAAACATCAACCATGCCCTCGCCAATGCTTGGGCAAGGGGCTCGCCGTTGACCACAACGATACCAACCACACTTTCGCCAAAACTTTGGCAAGGGGCTCGCCTGTTGTTACTGATCAACTTCTCTCTCCTTGTCAACTGCAAGTCAATGGACTGGCCTGCCTCGGGAGCTCGACACAAGCTATCAAGCATTGAAGCCAGCGGATCTGCAATAGTAGCGGATCCAGCCTAAGATCCACTGATGTCATCTCTACTACACCATAGATTAATTTCACTTATGAGTATCAATTTATAGTGGAAATCAAAGAAAATCATTGCTTTCACCTGACAGCAATGAACAGGGCTGGCTCCGCCCCTGATCTGCAAAGCTCCCCTCGACTAAGGATCCTTCCGGCTTCATGTCCACGCCATAGACTTATGCATTTTTGTGGCACCAGGATGCCTCTGAAATCTGAAATTGGGTAGTAAAACCTTCCTGATGTTCATTTATTTGTGGAGTAGGTTTGCTTGTATTGTGAATGTGCTAGGAATGCTAGACCAATTGGCCTGGCTATGCGCTTTGCACCCTGTTGGCTAGAGTTCGAACTCCCTCGGGGGCAGATTTGTTAGCCGGAGGTGACGCAATTTATCTACGCGTTGGAAAAAAAAACAAAGGTCTTTTTTCAAATAAGAAGGTTTTCCTTTTAAGCACAATGCCTGAAGTTGTCTTACCTCCACGGGTCGTGTTTTTTTTAATAGTGAATTGTTAATGAAACCTGACTTGTTGAATCTCTGTGTATTCTACTTCTGTACAAAAAAAGACGTGATGAATCATCAGTTATTCTATTTCTTTTGTCCTCTGCATCTTGATGATGGTTTATAGCGTGTATGTGCTGCCTTTTTACTTTCATGCTATAAGTTACTAGACAAGGTAAGACGAAATAAAATTTCCGAGTAACGTTCCCAATGCAGGTTAACGCCACAAATGTGAGATGAAAGGTGTAGACTGTGCGTGTGCTGGGAATGTAAATGGAACCGCTAAAAAAACATTGTAAGGAAAGGGAAAGCAGAGCATAAACATTTTTACGGAAAACAGAGTATGTCTTGCTCCGTAAGGCCCAAAGCAGAGTCGATGCAAGTCTGTTCACAGACGTGTGAAGCCCAAACCAGCCGAGAAAGCAGCAGTGCGGTCGGGTACACAGCAGTGCAAGCACGACTGACGCAACCAGTCAGCCAAATGACCATAGGCATGGCACCTGCATTCACGTGTTCCCAAAATTTGTTACTCTATATGAAACGTCGACTTCTGATCCCTCTTCTTGAGCGTCTGGTAAGTACACAGCATCTCTGAGATCAGTGTCAGATGCGCAAGGAATACCGTAATGCGTACCTTGCAAAGCAGAGCAGATAAAGGGCTGCTCAGCGGCGAGGGATATAACAACTAGTGGCAGGGCGCGCACCTCCGCGCACCCATGCAGTCACAAATCTGAGTGAACTGGTTTGAAAGATGGACCAACATAAGATGGAGAGGTTTTCAATACAATGGATTATGGTTCTAATATAGTTTCTATGTTACATTACAATAGGTAGAATTGCCTAGATGCAGGCTTGATGCTGCTCTGTTAGTATCTTGGTTCGCGAGCGGTTGCATTATGTCTCTGGTCGTCCAGGAGCAGATGCAGCCTGCATATGTAACCAAGATAATGCACATTTCAACTAATTAATTGTTAATTTCCAGATTTCAATCGATGTATATAGCACAAATGAAGCGTAGAGTGCATTATACCGCTTGTCTGCAGCATTGTATTACTTCCATACTCTTCCTGTGGCAGCAGATCAAAGGTTGGGACCTCCCTGTAATCATGAAAATATCACATTAAAAAATAATCACCAAGGCTTAGAAAGCATGACCAGAGTAAATAGGCTAAGGATAAAGTTTTTTTTTTTTGGAACAAAAAAAAGGTAGGAGCCCTGCCATTCAAACAATTAAGAGACAAAAGAGTACTGGAAACACATATTATAGGATGATTCCAAAGACCAAAGGATTTAGTAACAAATCACCCAAGAAAACCATCTGGTGACTAGAATCATCCAGCGCAAGTCTGATTGGTATTTCAGGTTATGTGTGTGGACTGCAATGATTTCAGGTTATGTTTGTGATTCTGAATCCTACAAGTTCCCCCCAGTATTTGTCTCAAAGGATAAGCTGAACTCTGCGACCGATGCTTCTTCATTAATAGAAATGAAACCATATTTTTTCCATTAGTTAAAAAAAACTGTGGGAGGTTGTCAATTAATGGGGTCATAGAGACACTCAGTCTTTGTAAAGAGCGCAGTTCGCCAAGCCAGTCAGGCAGCATGCCAAGGGCCTGGCGGTCCGTTATATCCAACTGCTGCAGAGATGTTAGGTTTCGAAGGATCTCAGGCAATTCTGTCATGTCATTGCAGCACTCAATGTGCAAGGTCTCCAGTTCAGTGCAGTGCTGCAGGTACTCCCAGCTCGATGATGATCCCGTCTGTTGTAGTTCCTAGAGATGAAGGGCTGCTGAATGCACATTGCAGGATGACGAGGGTTCATCAGCAGATGGAGGAAGCCGCCGATTGGAGAAGCTACTTGGGGTTAGCAGCTGCTCATTGCTGTCTTCAAAAGACATTGTCCGCAATGAAGGTGGGAAGTAGGGCTTCACATTCAGTTTTGGGCAGCCTGTTACGCATAGATCAGACAGGACAGGAAAACAGCATTGTGCTCCAAGTTCTTCCTCCTGAATTTCAAAACCACTTGTCATAGTCCACAGCTCCTCTAAATTAGCCATTCTGAGCAGGTTCAGGATTTCAGCGAACCTAACACCAAAAGTCCTCGGATATACTTCAAGTTTCGAAATCCTTCTAGTGTCATGTTTGTTAGAGAAAGGAACTGACATAGGCTGGTTTGCTTTATCATTTTACCTGCACAACAAGAAGAATCATTTTGATTCATCATCCATTGCGGCAAACAGGGGCCTCTGTAACCGCAGATTTTCAGGTAATTAATTTGCGATGGTGGTTCAAGAGCATTAAGCACACCCTGGTCTTGTTCCATATCTGATACTAACACTTCCACAGTTTGACTTGAAGACCAAGTCAACTCCAATCTCCACATATTCTTCCGCTTCAACATGGCCTTTTCTACCTCACTTGGATCCTTCAGGTATTTAAGGTTGGTAATTTCCATATGACCACTTATCATATCAAGATTTTCAAGCTCTGAGATCATCGCATCATCTCCACCACACCCAACAGCAGACAGGCCTAGGCGTCTTAAACGAGTCAGCTGTCTAAACCCTGATGGCATGCATTGTAGTTTGCTGCAACCTGCTAGATTCAAATCCTCAAGATTTTTTAAGTTAGTTATACCTTTAGGAAACTCCACTAGCTCCGTGCATTCACAAAGGTCTATATGCTCGAGACTACCAATTGAAGCAACCCATTGCGGTAGCACAGTTATTTTGGTTTCAGATAGATCAAGAGTATGCAGTATACGACAGGAAAATGTGTTTGGTAGATCTCGGAGAACCCGACAACCATGTAAGCTGACTGTCTGTAAGTTGCTTGACTCCCCATTGAAATCTAACAATAGTTGTTGCAAAGATGAACATCCAATTACATGAAGCACCCTTAGGTTTCTCAATCTACCTACAGAGCTTGGTATCTCTCTAAGCTTTCCACAATAATTTAGTTGCAAGGATTGAAGATCTTGGCAGTTACCAATGGACTGAGGCAAAGTCTCGAGATCAGAAATTATATTACACTCTAGAGTTTGTAGCTTCTTAAGTTTGCCAATAGACTCAGGTAATGTCACAAAACCTTTGCAACTAATAAAATGAAGTGACTGCAAGTTCCAACAGCCAGAGATAGCTTCTGGAAGTTTGGGGCAGCTAACATGATGTATTTCAAGATATGCAAGATGTTCTAACTTCAATACAAATAATGGAAACGGAGTATCAACTGCATAGTCTAGAACAACACTGCGGACATAGAAACTCTTCTTAACAAGATTGTCAAATGATAGGTTACCTCCAGAGACATATACAGCACGGACCTTGTAAAATAGAGACCTTTCAACCTTCCCACTGCAAGATGTCAAAGATAAATATCTGCAATTTTGTCAACAATCTGTAGTCACATTCTTCAGTAGAGACATCACCACTTCATTCCGTAAAATACACCGAATAAGATCATGAATTAGGTCATGCATCTTGCAAGATACGCTTCTTTGTGGAAAATTTTCAACTGGATCTTGAAGAAAACCAGCTCTCATACGGGAATCGAAGTATTCGTTTTCAAAATCATGTGCTAGCTCTTCCTTCTTCAGCTTGATGAATCCATGGGCCATCCATTGTTCAATCAAGTAGTGTTTGTTGATTTTACAACCTTAGGGGAATATAGAGCAAAATGTAAAGCACTGCTTCAGATGATCTTTCAAGTAAATATAGCTTAGTTTCAAGGATGTGAACACACGAGCTTCTATATTCTCTTCATCCCAAAAATTACTCTCTCTTATGGCCCTTCAAGTAACCCTTCTTTCCCGGATTACAGATCCGAGAGTTTTTATTGCTAGTGGTACCCCACCACACTTCTTGACGATATCTTTTCCTATTGGAATAAAAGCATAGCCCAAATCTTCCTCTACCCAACCACAAGTCTTCAGAAAGAAGCTCCACCTCTCATCCACTGATAAGAATGCCAATTTGAATATAGCCTTAGATTCCACTGCTTTGGCAACACTTTGATTACGGGTAGTTAGAAGAATCTTGCTTCCCGGTGCACCATTGTCTAAGAGCACCATGAAACTTTCCCAGTCATGCCTGTCCTCATGCCAAGCATCATCCAAGACAAGAAGAAACTTATTACCACTCAATTTGTTTGAAATCACATGGAGCATGTGTTGTTGAGCGTGATGATCTGACTTCTGCCCAATGATAGCTTCAAATAGCTTGCCTATAAGTTTGTCCCTGCAAAATTCTTGAGACACATGGATCCAGAATATTGTACCTTTGAAGTGCCCTTTTATCTTGTCATCATGGCATATGTGTTGGGCCAACGTAGTTTTGCCAGATCCACCAAGCCCAACAATAGAAACTATACGATCAGCTTCTCCTTTTTCAGATTCCACAAGCTCTAATATGATTTCACTCTTCACATGATCCCTTGATGGTATTTTTGACTCTTTATTATTACTCAATAAGGATGGCTCCCTAGTTATCTTATTTTTGCTTTGTATTAGTTGATCCAAATGTAAATTATGTAGTATAGTATTGGCATCACTTTTTTGCTTCACAATTGCATCAAATTCCACCTTGATTGCTTTGATTTTATGGGCCACCTTCCGTCGAAACAGAAGCAATTTCCCACAAAACCAGACAGCTATAGCATGCTTGCCATGGACTCTATCTATCCTGTGTTTCTCATCATCAAGGTAAACTTCATCAAGTAAATCATAGATGTCACTAAGAAGATTTCTCAATTTTATCAACCATCGAAGCGATGGGTCACTCTCTATTGCTCTGTCATGCAGCATAGACAGCCAACTCGAAATCTCTGTATGTACACCCTGGAGCTCACAGAGATCTTTTTTCACACCAGTTATGGCAGCAAACTCACTTGATATCAGTGAAACTAACTTGTTTCCTACACCTTTGACAGTCCAGATGCTAAAGCAGCCTCCATTCCACTCATATTTGAAAGGCTCTATTGCATAACAAACCCCTGTGGATGAAATTGCAAAGCCAAGGGTTATATCAAGTCTTGCAACTCGAAACTAATATGGTGGACATGCAAATATAGCAACATTAATTTTCAACTCTGTAATCAAATAATGGATAATAAAAAGATCTGAAAATTACGAATTAGCCTGAGCTGTCTGGGTGTCATATTCTGTTTTACATCCCAACTCAGTTGGCGAAACTAAAAATAGTAGTTTGGATGTTGGTGTTTGCTCTGTTTGGTGGACCCTCTAGATTATACAGAATTACTGATCCATGCCACATGATTGATGCAGGGATGAAAGATTAATCAGGATGCAAATGACCTCTCCAGAAGGCCAGACCAGGAGCAACAGAAGTATGATGTGCCTAGAGTACTTGGTGGCACTCATTAAGAAACAAGAAAAAACAACTCAACATGACTAATACGTGTTTAACAAGGAAAGGAAATATGTATGCTGGAGGAATCAGAGAACGCGCCTAGAATTCAAGCTCTGATCAGCTACCCTGTTCAATTTCACTTGTCCCCAAACAAGTCGCTGGGTTGTCCTTTGCCGTTGAAACTAGGAAGCTTTTGGGGCTCAGGTTTCAAGAGTTGGAGAAGGCAGGAGGTGCAGCTTAGCTCCAGTTCAAATATTCCTGGTCATCTCTTCTTGCTTAGAATGCCAATAAATGTAGTGGCAGATATTTTCTCTGGATTAATAGCATGAATGAGACATGTAACAATGGAGACTGCAAGGAAGGTGAAAGGAAGCCACCATGAAGCTTCCTTGCCGACCAAAATTCAAACCATTGGCATCAGAAGGGACCCAAAAGTTGGCCCCAGTGCCCCACATGACACGGCACAACACACATTAAAATTGGCCAAACACGATGGACATTTGAAATCTGGATGGCTGGTAGCAATGCACGAACTCTACTCTTCTCCCTTCAAATTTTAAGTCAATTTAGATTTGTCCTACATCAAATTTCCATAATGTTGATCAAGATTTTCGAAAAATATATTAACATCTATAAGTTCAAATAAATGCACTATCAAGGAGAATGTAATTAAAAATTTTAATTTGTAGATGATTCATTTTTCTATAGACTTAGTTTAACTTAGACATGTTTTACAGAGAATAAAGCCAAAAGTGATTAATAAGTTCAGGAAACTACGGTGGTGGTGGGCGACAACTCCGATAAGTGATCAGGTAAACCAAAAAGGGACACAATAGCAATAGATCAAAACCTGGGTACACCACTGGGGCAATAAGTTCAGTAAACTACGATATATTTAGAGTTTATCAGACATGGGATTAAGTCAGTACACAGGATTGTAACTCCATCCATCTATACTCTAGTCATGATATACTCTAATAGACTTCTTTGGAGAGACCCCCCCCCCCCCCCCCACAGACGCACCCACCAACATCACCACCTCCATTAACAGCAAGAAGATTTCTAACCACAAGGGAGAATTACGATACAGATTACCATAGAAAAAAGGCTGCCAAATACTAGAGCAAGAGCAGTATGAAACTAGAGAAGACTACAGCGAAGTTCAGCATGTACAACCTTCACTGAGAAGATTCAGAAGGGGAAAAAACACGACTTGTTTACTAAGCAAACAAAGGGACAAAGTGGGAAAAAGATTTAGCCAGACAGTGTGCTGGATCCAAGCAGGTACCTTGAATTTGAGCTCCAGATCAGCTTCTTTCTTCCTACTCCATAACTCCAAACACAGCAGTGTGTTTCACGCTCTAGAAAATACTGAACTTCTTGGTTCAGGATGCAGAGCTGCAATAGCAGTGAGAAAATTAGTGCCTTTGGTAGCTCTAGTGGCTCTCAGTTTACCACTATAACTTAACTGAGGAAGTGGGCATTTCAACGAGTCTCTGAAGAAAGGTAAAGCGAGACTTCCTGTCAAACAAAAGTCTGATCAATAGTGGTAAACAGAGGTAAAGTGTGACTTCCTGCCAAACAAAAGTCTAGTCAATAGTGGTAAAGTTAGGCAAATGGAAATTTCCTGCCAAACTAAAATTTGAAGCTATACCCAGACATCAGAAGGTGGGGCATCAAAAGGACTCCTCTTGCTTAGCAGCACTTGTTGATAGAAAGCAGAGAGCAGTGGACTATGACGCCTCCATGCTACAAATGTTTGTGGATTTATCCATTAACACGTCTAAATTATTCTCTAGATACTAAGTTTGAATGTGTGCAAATGTATGTTGAGTTTGCACTGAGAAACAACTGAACATATTGTGATTGTTGGCTTACACTTTGCACGGGAATTCCCCATCTCCCCTTTTTGCTTGGCCATACAAAAGGCACATCACGAGATATTCAGGACGGTAGTTTACGACCCCACCTTTGATTATGTGATGGCAGCAAGTTAAAGCATGGACGGAACTACGGAATTGTAGCAAAATAGTAGTAAACAAATAACCTTGTGGATGACGCTGATGGGGGTGGGATCCTCCGGGAGGACGCTGAGGCCGTCTTCTTGCTGCTGGATGCATGCATGCCCTCAGGCATTCTGTCGAACACAGGGCAGGCCGCTGTGCCAGACTGCCAGGCCGCCGTTGGACCCTCTTCCATGTTCCATCCGTCAGCGTTGGTGATGCGCTGGACGGTGCGCCGGGCGGACGGGCGCAGACGGTGGACCTCCATTACACGCTCCGCAGACCGAAGCGCAAGCTGCCGCCTGTCGTCGGGCGGGCGCGCAGGGCTACACAGCCTTGTCCTCCAGGCTCCAGCCAGTTGAGTCAGAGAGGAAAGTAAGTGATGCGGAGGGCGCCGCCAATGGGATGCTCCCTTCTCGTTCTTGTGCATTCCGTAATTCCGTCGAGCAGGTCATCGGCCCCGCCGGGCCGGTGCAGACTGCAGCCCGTTTAAAATCGCGGGCTATTCAATTTAGCGGGTGACGCTATTTCGATTCTGTGCTAAAGCACGCTATAGTGCGTTAATGAACATTGCGATAGGTGCTTCTGGATGCTATAGCGGCGCTATTTTAGTATTATAGCACGCTATTTTATACAGTGGACGCGGACGCAAAATTGATCGAGATACGAATTAACAAAAGGGCAGGACTATTACTTCCGTCACAATTCTCGTTTTTGATAAATCAAAAGACTTGACCATTAATTTTGAACTGAGACAAACATAAGAAACAACGCCTTTGCTATTATAAATTATAATCTAAGATAACCATAAAAATATCATCTTAATTACTGCTATTTTACTATTATAATAGTTAGGAGTTTCACATTAATTCTCATCATGTGATAGAAAAGAAAAAAGTCCTAAAATTTGACACAGTAGAACATCTAAACTTTAATTTGATAGATTTTAATTAGCTCTCCTGATTTATTAAAAAAGTTATCTAATGATATTTCAAAACAACCCGTTGTATATATAAATTACCTACCTCCATCATTAGCAAAGATAATTCAAATAACTACCTTACTTTGATTCTAAATTATCCACCTCTATCATTATTAAAGATAATACATTTGTACTAAAGTAATACATTTTCATTTCTATCTAAATTATTGAATAAAATCTATCATTTAAATACTAATATAATCTATCCACAAGAAATAAATGATATCTTAGGAAAGTCCGAATTACTCCCTCAAATTTGGCCAACGTCCAAATTACCCCCTAACTATCATTTGGTTTATTTTACTCCATCCAATTATGTTATTTTGTCCAATTTACCCCTTTAACAAGATTTGTCTTTATTGTTTCTCTATGTACCAATTAAGTTTTAATTTCAAACTCTTTAGGTGATTGTGGACATCATAGTTTCTATTAGAAACATAATTCATAAATTTCATCATTATTTTGATAATTTATGATATTTAATAGAATAAATACTAGAAGTACAAAATTATATGAAACATAACAATAAAAAATTGATAATCTAATTTTGAACATAAAATATGATGTCCTCTATCACATCACAAATTTTGAAATAAAAAATTAACTTGTGCATAGAGAAAGAAAAAAAAGACAAATCTTATAGGGTCAAACCAAAGACCAACTAAAATAGTTTAGTTGAGGGGAGTAAATCAAACCAAACATTATTTATGGGGTCACCTACACATTACCAAATCTTGGAGGGAGAATTTACACTTTTTTCTACTATAAATAATTAGAGGCTCCATCATATGTGCTAGAAATAATAAATACTAAAAATTCTCATAATAATTAGAAACATTTAGTTTGGTACATTCTAATAATCATCACTCATAATGACCTTTGAATATATTTACTCCTGCTATTTTTAATAGTATATAAAGTAGTCCTCTAATTAGTTCGAGCTTACATGGCAGTTTATAATGGTATAGTACATGTTTTAAGTCATTTATAGTATTATAATAACTAAGACTATAATCTAGGACCTAAACTCTATATTTTTTTTGCATAACAAAGGAGATTTTAGATTAAAGTTAAAATAAGTATTAGATTTCAATTTAACGGAAAAGCTAAAAAATCTATATTCATATGTTTTGTTAGACGAGCTAAGTCAAGAGCCAACTAAATGTGAGCTAGGCTTTCAACTACACACATATCGAAGATACATAGAAGTACGATACAAAAGAGAAATTGACTACAGAAATTGCCACAGCCTCATAGATGTTACATATTTGTAGTTCTATACAGAATTACAGATTCAGATAATTTAGATTTTCAGCCATCGAATTTCCACCCCTCACCTCAAGGCTAAACAAAAGTACATGCAGAACATGATATTTTCATCGCCACTTACATAGAGCGCAAGAGTATGCTCATCATTTGTGCATATACACAAAAAAAAAAAACACACACATGTACAGGCTGAACAATTACATAAAAACATGTCCCTTTCTAACCATAGGTCTAGTTACCAGAGTAAGCCTGTCACGAGTTTTAATACGATCCAATCATCAAATGGAACAGATATAAGATCGCCGATACATGTAGCAATCCTTGCAAAACAAAAAAACAATAAGTTTCTGAATAGTCCAGCTGACTGGACACCGGATCATTCTTAGTCATCGAAACTGAAGCTTGTATGAGCACACGTATTGAGTAAGGTTGCAGCACACATATTGAGCACACGTATTGTTGATATTTTGGAAATTTCAGAAACTCTTGATTCTAGTCTTTCCTTAGGGTTACATATATGTACACACATGGTACATAGGCCCATAGGCCTTTACACACTTGTACACAAATAAAGCCCAACACTCCTCCTTAAGATGGGTAATAGATATCTATCATTTCCATCTTGCTACATGCTAAATTATATTCTTTTACTCCTAAACCTTTTGCCAAACAATCAGCTATTTGACCACCCGAACTTACATGACCTAGCTCTAGTATGCCATCATCTAATTTCTCTTTGATGAAGAAGCGATCTATCTCCACATGCTTGGTTCTATCATGCTGAACGAGATTATTTGCAATACTGATAGCTGACTTGTTATCGCACCAAATCCTCAAAGGATCTTTTTTTAGCATATTTATTTCAGATAAAAGATTCCGTACCCATAACATTTCACAAAGTCCAAGAGACATCGCTCTATATTCTGCTTTGGCTGTTGAACGCGATACAACAGACTGCTTCTTGCTCCTCCATGACACTAAGTTTCCTCCAACAAAAACGCAATAGCCTGAAGTTGATCTCCTGTCATCAAGACAACTAGCCCAATCAGCATCACAATAGCCTTCCACTTTCAAATGGCCATTACTCTTAAACATCAAGCCCTTTCCTGGGCTACTCTTTAAGTATCTCAAGCCCTTTCCGTGCAATCTCAATACCTAGAAAGTATTTGAGCTGACCAAGGTCCTTGACCTCAAACACTCTACTTAGATTCCCCTTGAGGCATTTGATCTCTATTTCATCATCACCAGTAATAATGATATCGTCCACATATACGGCCAACACAGTGATCTTGCGCCCTGAATGCTTATAGAATATAGTATCATCTCCATTGCATTGTTTGTATCCCATAGCACATAATGCACGTCTGAACCTATCAAACCATGCCTGAGGAGATTGCTTAAGTCCATATAAAGATTTCTTTAGTCTACATACCTTTCCAACCATCCTGGATTAGAATGACCAGGTGGGGCCTCCATGTACACCTCCTCTTGGAGATCACCATGCAAGAAAGCATTTTTTACATCTAATTGATACAAAGGCCACCCAAAATTCGTTGCACTCCAATATTTTTATTTCTTCTAGTATAAACATGCACAATATTTCTGTTTCCTTGCTTTGTATTTGTGTTATTAACATTTCTATTTTCCTATCTCTCATTCACATTAGAATCACCTATAGGCAATGGAATCACTCCTATGATAACTTTTGTTGTCCTTGATTGATGACCTTCATTATCTTCTACTACATCTATGCCATCCATCCACCCTTGTTCACACATGCTCATGCTTGGTTCACCGAGCTCAAATAAGGAGCTCAAATCTGTCTTCTCCCCATAGTAAGGTTCATATTCCCAAAATGTCACATCCATATTAACAAAGAGACGTCGTTCAATAGGGCACCAACACTTGTACCCTTTCTGACTTGAGGAATAACCCACAAATATGCAATTAACTGCTCGAGGGTCCAGCTTTCCCACAGAAGGCCTGTGATCCCTAACAAAGCAAGTGCACCCAATACCTTAGGTGGAACAATAAACTCATTCACTCCTCGTAACACCTCATAAGGAGTTTTCCAACCAAGCAATCTGGAGGGCGTACGATTAATTAAATATACTGCTGTCATCACTGCCTCGCTCCATAGAAACTTTGGCACATTCATAGCATACATAAGTGAGCATGCAACCTCCAAGATATGACAGTTTTTCCTCTCAGCAACCCCATTTTGTGGTGTATCAGGACATGTAGTTTGGTGTAATATCCCTTGAGCCGATAGAAAACTACAGAATTCATTATTCACATACTCTGTTCCATTATCTGTCCTCAACACTTTAACTCGAGCATCATATCGATTTCCAATAAGTGAGTAAAAATCTTGAAAGCATTTAAGTACCTCACTCTTGTGTTTCATGAGATAGATCTAAGTCACACGTGAATAGCAGTCAATAAAAGTGAAAAAATACTTCATTCCACTAACTGAGGTAACTGAGCTCATCCACACATCAGAATGGACTAGCATAAATGGATTTATACTCCTAAGTCCTCTACTTACATACATTGATCTTGTATGCTTCCCATACTCACATGCATCACATACTAGTTTCCTCTTATCAGTCTTGCTCATTATTTCTAGAAATACTTTGGCCATTGTATCAAATGACAAATGCCCTAGTCGACAATGTTGAAGCATCACCTTAGCTTCATCTTCATTCATGCTTGCTGCCAACGCAGCACCAAAAAACTTACCATCTTCCTACCTATCTAGGTACCATAATCCACCATGCCTAGTGCCAATTCAAATTTCCTTTCCTGTCCTCTCGTCTTGAATCAGACAGTGCTCTTGATCAAAAGAGACTAGGCAGTCCATTTGATCAACTAGTGCACTTAATGATACTATATTAACAGGAAAAGATGGGACATACAAAACTGATGAAAGAGTAATTAATGGGGTACACTTGACAGTACCAATGCCTTTGATAGGTTGACATGTCCCATCAGCAGTTTGTATGGTCTCCTTATATGTAGATGGATATGGTCTGTATGATATAAACTCATCAGGGGCAACGGTAACATGTTTGGAAGCACCAGAGTCCAATATCCATCCATGTTGAGCTCTCTTTATGTATGAGAGAGCTTTAGCATGAATATGTTCCAACTTGGTACCTGTGGGCATCAACACCACCTTATGTATCATCTCTATTTTCTTCACAATTTCCTTACTTGAGGATGATATCTAACTTATTCTTTCAGTGAGTAACTTCACCAATTTTTTCTAGTTCAGGTAATCTCCCAAGAACTTCCATGATTTCTTGATTCTCCCTCACAACAGCTCCTTCCAATTAGCACGCTGCTCCACCTTCACAATCACCTCTGCTTCGGCCTATTCCCTACTGAACCCAGCACTAACACACTCACGACAGCAACGACAAGCACCTCTCTCCTTTTAAGCTTCTCTTTGCACTTGCACGCATGCACCAGTTGGCTATCAGCCTTTCCTTGCTTCTACCAATCAGCTCACCACTCACCCGTTGTAACAACCCTAAATTTTTCAAAATTACAAAAATAGGCAAAATGCATTTTTGGTAAATGAATTAATAGGCAAAATAAATATTTTATGAAAATGGGGTAGAAACTTGCTTGAGCATTCATGCTGGTGCATATTTTTATTGTGTGCAGTTGAATGTGAGTTTGAATTCAAAAATCCATTTGAAAAGGAGTTTGAATAAATGGAAAACCCATTTCCTTTTCCCCTCCTCTCTTTCCTTGTTTTTGGCCCGGTCAAGCACGCGGCCTGTTCCATCGCCGCGCTGCCGTTCCATACTGGGCTGAGGCTGCGACTCCGCCGGCCCGTCAAGCAGTCGGCGTCCGCGCGCGTCGTCGCCTTCTCCTTCATCCGACCGGGACGCGAGTCAGAGCTCCGAGCCCGATCCCGCGCGACCGACCGACTCGACGTCCGTGCCATGCCCGGTCGCTCCCCTTGACCTTAGGCTATTTAAGCCTTGACTCCACGTCGCAATCCCCTACCGAAAACCCTAAGCCAGCCGCCTTCGCTTCGAAGTCGCCGCAGTGTCCCGAAACCCTAGCGCCATTGCCGCTGCCGCCAAAAATCAAATTCCGCCATGACCGCAAGGTATTTAGCGGCGAAAGTTGGCCTCTAGCCTCGCCGTGAACTCCTGAGCATGATAGTACCTTCAATTTGGCTTGATTCCATCTAACCTGGGCTCCCTCCGTGCACAGCCCGCCGCCGTCCGCCGTTTCGTGCCACACGCCGTCACTGCTCCGCCTCGGACTCCATCTTCCACGTAGGTGACCTTGGCGTGAGTCCCTCTCTCTTTTGGTACCGGTCTTGTGGTAAATGGTGGCCGGGACCACGACTTCCATGAACTCCGACGAGTTCCGTACGCCGCCGGTGAGGTCCGTCGCCGCGGTCGGATTCTTTCTCGGCCGACGCCGTTGTCCGATCGGTTGTCCGTTTGGTCATCTCGAATCTGCGCCGTCGGTTTTGATTCGGACGGCTGTAAATACACCGTACCGCTTCGCATGGTAACTTTGCAGAAAACCCCTCGAGGTCTGGCTTATTTAATTAAGAGCCCTCGGCGTTTTCGGCAGAATACGTTTACTCCGTTGGAAAACGTACTTCTTGCTTAACAGATCTAAAATACGCTTTGTCCATTAGAAAGTGTATTTCCTTTATAACTGCTTCTAGAATACGTTTTCTTCCCGGGAAGACGTATTTTTCCCGTTTCAGTTTCAGAATACGTTTTCAGTTAATTACAGTTTTGCCATTATCTTTAAAGGCTTATAACTTTTACGTTTTAATTCTAATTTGGTCCATTCAAATTGCGTTAGCTTCATAATTCCGTAATCTACGCAGTGGTACTACTTTTGAAGTATTTTGAAAACTTTATATTTTTAGCCTATATTTAATGTATTTATTTATCTAAGGAAATCTTTGAAAATTCATAACTTCGCCGTTATAACTCCGATTTCAGTGAACTTGACGTCTGTGTGATCGTAGAAGCGAGTAGAATAGTTTGGTAAACATTTTATTCTGTTTTGATGACATTGGTGTGCTGTTTCTCTAATAGTTCTTTGTTTGTTTCGTGTATGTATGCTCGATTGGACTGGCTGGTGTTGATTGTTAATGTCGAGTTCAGACGGTGAGGGTTTTGTTGAGCCAAGCTTTTGTGAGGATCAGCAGGACCAGTAGGACTTCGTGAACCAAGGCAAGTATAGCATGGACCATCCTTGTTACCTATTCACTATAAATAACAATACATATGCATGTGTCAGTTTGATGACCTAGAGTTTATAACTAGCTTTGATATCCTGATTTCTTAAACCTTGTGGGTGCATTGGGTAGCAAGATGCTAGTGCTTAAAGATATCATGATCGTGTGGCTCGATGAGTATTTATGCCATGAACAGTAATAATGACTTTTAACCACTTGAGAAGTTATCAGTAACGAACCTTCTGGGATTTACAGTACAACTGTGAGGGCTATATGGCTCTGGTTTTAGCTCAGTATGAGGACCTTTTCTAGCTTGTTAGCGGTTCCCTTTATGGCGCAAGGGGGTGTGTTTCGGGTTGGGTGTAGTTGGACCTCTGTCTATATGAGTATAGGCTGCGGTCGTGTGCCATCAGAAGGGGGATACTACATCCGTAGGGCACAAAAACCTCAGTGGCCCTAACTTGTTAGACGAACCTTTGAAAGGCTTCATAGTGAACCCTGCCGGTCCTCCTTGGTAGTGTGCTAAGAGGTCGACGGGCCTCGAGTGAAAGGGCAATTCACAGCTCACAGTGAAAGTGTACACCTCTGCGTAGAGTTTAATAAACTGGTATACTAGCCTTGCTCAAGGACACGAGCGGCCTTGGAACTCCTTACACTAATGATGATCTCTCTTGTCATGTTAAATTATTCATACATTTGCTGTTATGTTTACTATTCATTTATGTTACATTGATTATGATGGTTTTGGGAAACACTTGCCACCTTGATGCTGCTTAACTGATCAACTTGATTAACATATAAAAGCTAAATGCAGTCAAACCGTGTCAGCTTATTTGAGCCTCATTAACCCATGTTATGCTTGTTGAGTACGGTTGTGTACTTACGCTTGCTTTACTTTAAATTTTGGAAAATCCCGGATGGGTAACAGATGAAGGTTGGACTGAGAGCTATCGGGATGAGTACTAGGCTTGGTGTTCACCAGTCGACGTGTCTCTGTGGGAGCTTCCGCAATAATGTTATCTTAGATTTTATTGTTTATGCGTAATACTCTGTAATAAATATTGGTACGTTATATAAT
Source organism: Bothriochloa decipiens (assembly GCA_023333625.1). Lineage (NCBI taxonomy): Eukaryota > Viridiplantae > Streptophyta > Magnoliopsida > Poales > Poaceae > Bothriochloa > Bothriochloa decipiens. Next base: position 17,279,583 of record CM041633.1, read on the forward strand.
AAGCAGGGTGATGATACTCTTTGTAATTTGTCATCCTATATGTGCGACTGTTCCTGGGGCACATATAAGGTTATTTATGCATTCTACTTTTATCCTTAAAAGTGGGGTGTGACAAGTTGGTATTAGAGCCGTGTTGACTGTAGGACGCAAGCCTAGATAGAATGGTCGTTATTAGTCACCTTTGCTTCACTAGTTTCATGCTTCCTAACATTAACCTTGTTATTTTCTAAATATTTATGCTCTTATACTTACTCTATTGAGAAAATCTTGACTCTACTCTAACTCATATCTAAATCTTGTAGATGCCTCCCTATACTCGCCGCATGACTGCTGCTGCATATCGTGATCTATTCACCCACCTGGAGACTAGGGAAGCTATTCCGCCATCACCAACCCCGGTGCCTCCATCACCTCAAGCTGAAGAAGAAGAACCAATGGAAGCTTCTGAAGAAGAAGAGCTAGAAACAGTTCAAGATGATGGTCAATCCCCACCGCCGGCTGCTGGTGGTTCTGCTGGAGGAGGTGGACCGCACGCTCCTATGGGATGGACTGTGAATATCTCTCGCGTACCAGAGTGCCACACCAGATCGCACCTGCGACTCATGAAGCTTCTCCATGACTATTATGCTGATTGGGATCCCGCTGTGCAGTACACTTGCTTCCAACACACTCATCCGTTGGAAGGTACCTACTGGGAGACGAATGTGGCTATATGTTCTCCAGGAGTGATGCAGAGCGCCTACAACATTGAGATGATCTATGAGCATCCTGGCCCTAGTCCAACTCAAGAGGATGGCATTGAGGGTGCTCCTTTTACAGCCTGGATTGCTCTCCGTGGTCACCGCTTTGGACATATGCGAGATGATGAATTTCGCTATTTGCCTCGCGCTGATCACAGAATGGAAGCTGGATGGGGTATGAAGAGTCCTCATGACTTGCCACCTGAGTCAAGGGAATTGGCACACTTTGCGTGTGACATGATGCTCAAGCATCAGGGCATGGTAAGCACGGTGGAGCAGCTGGAGCAGAAGCTTAAGGAAAAGCAAAAAGAGATTGACAGGCTCAGAATCATGACTGGGCAACCAGAGATCTATGAACCGCTAGACCATGAGCTTCGACCTTAGTTTAAAAACCCCTATGTAATAGCACGTTATTAGTATCGTGAGTCATGTTAGTCGTGTCATTCTAGTGTGTGTGAACCTTGAGTGCTTGAAGATTTATGATTATGTAATATGGATGATTTGGATTTTTGTGTGATTGCTGGAGCTTGAGGGCTTGTCCTCAAGTTCCTTAGTTAAGGATCTTAAGGTTAAATTTTGAATAAAATAAGTTTGGGTTGGTTTATCCTGTCTCTATCCTAGCTGTTTTCTGAGTGGCCTGTGATATTTTGGTTATATCTCGAAATTGGTTTTTCCAATGCCTATGAGATTTTTCTGGGAGAAACTAGACTTCTTTATCTAACAATTCTCACAAGAATCAGGTCAATATCAGTTCTGAGTTGGAAGTTATGCTCATTGCAATATGATATAACATGCTGTCTGAAATTTCTGAACAGTTCCTATTGTTGAGTTAATCTGACTACTTAGATGACAGAATCTGATAAAATGGTCTGAATAGAAGTTATAGAGAATTTCTTAACCTTTCTAAGAATATATAGAACGTCCTGTTTTGATATCTGAATCTCAAGTTATGAAGGTTTTTCTATACTGCTAAAATTGAAGCTTGCTCAGAATTTTCAGTTTTGCAATCCTTATTATTATATAAGTGATTTATAACCTGAATAACTCTAAGCTTTGATTTTGTTGGAATACAGATGACCGCTTGGGGAGGAAGAGGTAACCGTGGTGCTAGAGGCCGTGGCCGTGGTGCTGGTCATATCACTAATGAGGAAGTGATGGAGGCACAAATACAGATGATGCAGACCATGACTCAGTTTGTACAGACCATGCAAGCTGGAGGGCTACCACATGCACAACCACCAAGGGATAAACGCAGGGAGTTCATGCAAGGTCATCCTCCTGTGTTTACCCACACTATAAATCCCTTGGATGCTGATGACTAGTTGCGTGCTGTGGAGAGGCAGTTAGACCTGGCTCAGTGCAATGATGCTGAGAAGGTGTTATATGCTACGGGGCAACTCCAGGGAGCTGCCCAGAACTGGTGGGATTCATACCAAGTTGCACGTCCCTATAATGCTCCTACTATCACCTGGAACAGGTTTAAAGAGGATTTCTTGGCTCGCCACATCCCTGAGGGTTTGATAGAACAGAAGGCCGAGGAGTTTCGAAATCTCAGAATGGGCTCGATGACCATGAGCGAGTACCATGCTAAGTTTGAGGAATTGGCTCGTTATGCTCCCCATGAAGTTATGAGGGATGTTGATAAGCGGCATTATTTTCTCAATGGTATCTATTATGAACTCAGACTGCAACTGAAGGGCAATAGGTATGACACTTTTGAGGAGTTGGTGAACACTGTAGTTGTGCTAGATAATGAACGTCTGGCACAAGATAAGAAGAGGAAGATGAGTGGACAAGGATCTGGTAGTAACTCATGTTTCCGTTCTAACTTTCATCAAGGGTTCAGGCAGAGGTTCCAAGGACCAGTCCATCAGAGGAATCATGGTCAGAACCAGCAGAGTGGGAACGGGAATCACCGCTCACACCCGCAGCAGCGTCCCAATAATAATCCGGCTCCACGTCTCACCGCCCCCAACAACACTCCTTTGAAGAATGGTGGTCCCAACACACCTACAAGGTGCTTCATATGTGGGAAAGAAGGGCACATGTCTTACAACTATCCAGATAACAAGATGAATCAGCAGACCCCGCAGCGTTCGAACAACAACCAGAGGCCTCCGCAGTATGGGAAGGTTCACCATGTGTCCTCTGAGACCGCTCAGGAAGCTTCAGAGATTATGCTGGGTACGTTCAACATCAACTCTATCCCTGCTACTATACTTTTTGATTCTGGAGCTTCGCATTCCTTTATCTCACAAGCATTCGTTAAAAAGCATATCATGTCAGTTTTACCCATGAAAGATCAAATGGTAGTAAATTCACCAGGAGGTGCTATACCAGCTTCTTACTACTGCCCCTTGTCTAACATTAACTTAAGGGGGGTAGACTTTTCGGCAAACCCTGTAGTATTGAATGCATCTGGTATTGATTTAATCCTGGGGTTAGATTGGATTGAAGCTCACCAGGTAGTGATAAAGTGTAAAGAGAGGGTTGTGGATCTAACTACATCAAGAGGGGATAGAATCAGTGTTAATGTCAGAGTACAAGCATTGCCTACAGCCACACTAAATTAGCTTGACAACAATGCAGATTCTCAGAATCAAGTGGTGGAGGAGTTCCCGGATGTGTTTCCCGATGAATTTCTAGGTATGCCACCTAATCGTGACATTGAATTTATTATTGAATTATTACCTAGCATTGCACCCATAGCTAAAAGACCATATAGAATGGGGGTTAATGAATTAGAGGAACTTAAGAAACAATTAAGGGAATTAGAAGAGAAGGGATTTATTCATCCTAGTGCATCATCGTGGGGTTCTCCTGTGATTTTTGTTGATAAGAAGGATGGAACTCAACGGATGTGTGTTGATTATCGTTCTCTCAATGAGGTTACTATCAAGAACAAGTACCCTCTGCCCAGAATTGATGATTTGTTTGATCAGTTGAGAGGTGCCTGTGTGTTCTCCAAGATTGATTTGCGTTCTGGTTATCATCAGTTGAAGATTCAGAATTCTGATATACCGAAGACAGCATTCACCACTAGGTATGGTTTATATGAGTATACAGTTATGTCTTTTGGGTTGACCAATGCACCTGCCTACTTCATGTACCTGATGAACAAGGTGTTTATGGAGTATCTTGATAAATTTATGGTGGTCTTTATTGATGATATCCTGGTATTCTCGAAGGATAAGGGGGAGCATGTAGTACATTTGAGGTTAGTCTTGCAGAAGCTTAGAGAGCACCAACTTTATGCTAAAAAGAGCAAGTGTGAGTTTTGGTTGGAGGAAGTCTCTTTCCTTGGCCATGTTGTTTGCAATGGAGGAATTGCAGTTGATCCAAGCAAGGTGAAAGATATGTTGGATTGGAAGCCACCTACTGATGTCAGTGAGATTCGCAGTTTCCTTGGGTTGGCTGGTTATTATAGAAGATTCATTGAGGGATTCTCAAAGATTGCTAAGCCATTGACAGCGTTACTAGAGAAGAATGCCAAGTTCGTGTGGTCTGACAAGTGCCAAGCTAGCTTTGAAGAGTTCAAGAAGAGATTGACAACCGCTCCAGTGTTGGTATTGCCAGATCTAAGCATGAAGTTCTCTATCTACTGTGATGCTTCTCGTTTAGGTTTGGGGTGTGTTCTTATGCAAGAAGGTAGAGTTGTTGCTTATGCTTCAAGACAGTTGAGAAGACATGAGCTTAACTATCCTACTCATGACTTAGAATTAGCAGCTGTGGTTCATGCTCTGAAGATTTGGCGACACTATCTGATTGGGCATAAGATTGATATCTTCACTGACCACAAGAGTTTGAAGTATATCTTTACTCAGTCTGATCTGAACATGAGACAACGCCGTTGGTTAGAGTTGTTAAATGACTATGATTTTGAAATGCATTACCACCCTGGAAAGGCAAATGCTGTGGCCGATGCCCTTAGTAGGAAGAAGCCTGCTAAGACACCTGAATCTGATCAGTTGTGTGCAGAGTTTGCTCATCTGAACCTTACTCTTGTTGCTAATTCAATGGAAATAGACGTGACACCAACCTTAGAGGAGGAAATCCGCAAGGGTCAGCGAGAAGATGAGATTTGAAGTACATAGCCAAGAAGTTAGCTGAAGGGAAAGCACCTAGATTCCGCATTGATGAAGAGGGTACTCTATGGTATGGCAACCGGATGTGTGTTCCAGAGATAAAAGATCTTCATCAGTCAATTCTGCGAGAGGCACATGAGTCAGCTTATTCTATCCATCCCGGAAGTACTAGGATGTACATGGATCTCAAGGAAAAGTATTGGTAGATTGGTCTGAAGAAGGAAGTGGCAGCGTATGTTGCTATATGTGACACTTGTCAGCGTGTGAAAGCAGAACATCAAAGGCCAGCTGAATTGTTGCAGCCTATGAAGATACCAGAATGGAAGTGGGAGGAAGTCGGTATGGACTTCATAACAGGTTTACCTTGTACACAGAGAGGTTTTGATTCCATTTGGGTAATAGTTGACCAATTGACCAAGGTTGCTCACTTTTTGCCAGTTCAGACAAGGTACAGGGGTCCAAAGTTAGCAGAACTATATATGGAAAGGATTGTTAGTCTTCATGGGGTACCCAAAAGGATTGTGTCTGATAGAGGTACCCAGTTTACATCTCACTTTTGGGAAGCCATTCATAGTGCTTTGGGAGCAAAGCTGAACTTTAGTACTGCATATCATCCACATACCGATGGGCAGACTGAGAGGATTAATCAGGTTCTGGAAGACATGCTGAGAGCTTGTGCATTACAATTTGGCACAAGTTGGGATAAGAACTTGTGTTATGCGAAGTTCTCCTATAACAATAGTTATCAACAGAGTCTCAAGATGGCACCATTTGAAGCTCTGTATGGGCGTAAGTGCAGGACACCGTTGTTCTGGAATCAGACTGAGGAAAGTCAGTTGTTTGGGACAGATGTTCTGAGAACCGCAGAGGAACAGGTACGAGTAATTAGGGAAAACTTGAGGATAGCACAATCTCTCCAGAAGAGTTATGCGGATACACGTAGGAGAGAGTTGACATTCCAAGAAGGTGACTATGTGTATTTGAAGGTATCTCCTATGAGAGGTGTGAAGAGGTTTAACCAGAAAGGGAAACTTGCACCAAGGTATGTTGGTCCGTTTAAAGTTTTGAAAAGATGTGGTGAAGTGGCGTACCAGTTGGAGTTACCTGAGAGTTTAGCTGGAGTGCATGATGTGTTTTATGTGTCTCAACTTAAGAAGTGTTTGCGTGTACCTGAGAAGGAGCACTTGCCTTTAGAAGAGCTTACCGTTAAGAATGATCTCACGTATGAAGAGTTTCCGGTAAGGATTTTGGATACAGCAGAAAAGGTTATCCGAAGTCGGGTTATCAAGATGTGTAAGGTGCAGTGGAATCGATACTCAGAGGCTGAGGCAACTTGGGAAACAGAGGATACACTAAGAGCAGATTATCCACAGTTGTTTGAGTAAGAAACACCAATCTCGAGGACGAGATTCTCTTAAGGGGGTAGATTTGTAACAACCCTAAAATTTTCAAAATTACAAAAATAGGAAAAATGCATTTTTGGTAAATGAATTAATAGGCAAAATAAATATTTTATGAAAATGGGGTAGAAACTTGCTTGAGCATTCATGCTGGTGCATATTTTTATTGTGTGCAGTTGAATTTGAGTTTGAATTCAAAAATCCATTTGAAAAGGAGTTTGAATAAATGGAAAACCCATTTCCTTTTCCCCTCCTCTCTTTCCTTGTTTTTGGCCCGGTCAAGCACGCGGCCCATTCCATCGCCGCGCTGCTGTTCCATACTGGGCCAAGGCCACGACTCCGCCGGCCCGTCAAGCAGTCGGCGTCCGCGCGCGTCGTCGCCTTCTCCTTCATCCGACCGGGACGCGAGTCGGAGCTCCGAGCCCGATCCTGCGCAACCGACCGACTCGATGTCCGTGCCACGCCCGGTCGCTCCCCTTGACCTTGGCTATTTAAGCCTTGACTCCATGCCGCAATCCCCTACCGAAAACCCTAAGCCAGCCGCCTTCGCTCTGAAGTCGCCGCAGCGACCCGAAACCCTAGCGCCATTGCCGTCGCCGCCAAAAATCGAATTCCGCCGTGACCGCAAGGTATTTAGCGGTGAAAGTTGGCCTCTAGCCTCGCCTTGAACTGCTGAGCATGATAGTACCTTCAATTTGGCTTGATTCCATCTAACCTGGGCTCCCTCCGTGCACAGCCCGCCACCGTCCGTCGTTTCGTGCCACACGCCGTCACTGCTCCGCCTCGGACTCCATCTTCCACGTAGGTGAGCTCGGCGTGAGTCCCTCTCTCTATTGGTACTGGTCTTGTGGTAAATGGTGGCCGGGACCATGACTTCCATGAACTCCGACGAGTTCCGTACGCCGCCGGTGAGGTCCGCCACCGCGGTCGGATTCTTTCCCGGCCGACGCCGTTGTCCGATCGGTTGTCCGTTTGGTCATCTCGAATCTGCGCCGTCGGTTTTGATTCACACGGCTGTAAATACACCATACCGCTTCGCGTGGTAACTTTGCAGAAAACCCCCCGAGGTCTGGCTTATTTAATTAAGAGCCCTCGGTGTTTTCGGCAGAATACGTTTACTCCGTTGAAAAACGTACTTCTTGCTTAACAGATCTAAAATACGCTTTGTCCATTAGAAAGTGTATTTCCTTTATAACTTCTTCCAGAATACGTTTTCTTCCCGGGAAGACGTATTTTTCCGTTTCAGTTTCAGAATACGTTTTCAGTTAATTACAGTTTTGCCATTATCTTTAAAGGCTTATAACTTTTACGTTTTAACTCCGATTTGGTCTGTTTAAATTGCGTTAGCTTCATAATTCTATAATCTATGCAGTGGTACTACTTTTGAAGTATTTTGGAAACTTTATGTTTTTAGCCTATATTTAATGTATTTATTTATCTACAGGAAATCTTTGAAAATTCATAACTTCGTCGTTATAACTCCGATTTCAGTGAACTTGACGTCTGTGTGATCGTAGAAGCGAGTAGAATAGTTTGGTAAACATTTTATTCTGTTTTGATGACATTGGTGTGCTATTTCTCTAATAGTTCTTTGTTTGCTTCGTGTATGTATGCTCGATTGGACTGGCTGGTGTTGATTGTTAATGTCGAGTTCAGACGGTGAGGGTTTTGTTGAGCCAAGCTTTTGTGAGGATCAGCAAGACCAGCAGGACTTTGTGAACCAAGGCAAGTATAGCATGGACTATCCTTATTACCTATTCACTATAAATAATAATACATATGCATGTGTCAGTTTGATGACCTAGAGTTTATAACTAGCTTTGATATCCTGATTCCTTGAACCTTGTGGGTGCATTGGGTAGCAAGATGCTAGTGCTTAATGATATCATGATCGTGTGGCTCGATGAGTATTTATGCCATGAACTGTAATAATGACTTTTAACCACTTGAGAAGTTATCAGTAACGAACCTTCCGGGATTTACAGTACAACTGTGAGGGCTATATGGCTCTCGTTTTAGCTCAATATGAGGACCTTTTCTAGCTTGTTAGCGGTTCCCTTTATGGCGCAAGGAGGGTGTGTTTCGGGTTGGGTGTAGTTGGACCTCTGTCTGTATAAGTATTGGCTGTGGTCGTGTGCCATCAGAAGGGGGGATACTACATTTGTAGGGCACAGAAATCTCAGTGGCCCTAACTTGTTAGACGAACCTTTGAAAGGCTTCATAGTGAACCCTGCCGGTCCTCCTTGGTAGTGGGCTAAGAGGTCGACGGGCCTCGGGTGAAAGGGTAATTCACGGCTCACAGTGAAAGTGTACACCTCTGCGCAGAGTTTAATAAACTGGTATACTAGCCTTGCTCAAGGACACGAGCGGCCTTGGAACTCCTTACACTAATGATGATCTCTCTTGTCATGTTAAATTGTTCATACATTTGCTATTATGTTTACTATTCATTTATGTTACATTGATTATGATGGTTTTGGGAAACACTTACCACCTTGATGCTGCTTAACTGATCAACTTGATTAACATATAAAAGCTAAATGCAGTCAAACCGTGTCAGCTTATTTGAGCCTCATTAACCCATGTTATGCTTGTTGAGTATGATTGTGTACTTACGCTTACTTTACTTTAAATTTTGGAAAATCCCGGATAGGTAACAGATGAAGGTTGGACTGAGAGCTATCGGGATGAGTACTAGGCTTGGTGTTCACCAGTCGACGTGTCTCTGTGGGAGCTTTCACAATAATATTATCTTAGATTTTATTGTTTATGCGTAATACTCTGTAATAAATATTGGTACGTTATGTAATAAGCAGGGTGATGATACTCTTTGTAATTTGTCATCCTATATATGCGACTGTTCCTGGGGCACATATAAGGTTATTTATGCATTCTACTTTTATCCTTAAAAATGGGGTGTGACACCCGAACTAGCCTCAAGCAAGCTAAAGCTACCAACCGATTGAGCGATTGCCTCAACTACACTGCAGTAGCATGCACCTCTCCACAGCTGGCAAATTGACACCACCTTCCTTCAATCCCCAGGTCCAATCTTCCTTTCTACTCCCAATCTCAATTAGCAAGAAAACAGAGCACACAGATGTGCACACGAACCTGCTCCGTGAGCTCTCCTCTTTGTCGGAAGTCTCGATCCACACAAACCTGCGCCGCCAGCAGCAGCTCGCCGTCAGCAGCCTTGGCCTTCTGCAGCAACCTGAAGGTCCTTGGCCCTCACCACCGTCACAGCACCCAGGTCGCTCGCCGTCCTCACGACCACTGCGTCCTTGACAAGAGCACCTCACTGCTCTGCACCTCAAATCCCTTCGATTTCTCTCTGCTGACCACTAGCCGCCGGAGCCGTCACTCCGATCAGGCCGGGATCACCTCCATCACCACCAGCATTGGCTCTGGTACCATGTTGATATTTTGAAAATTTCTGGAACTCTTGATTCTAGTCTTTGCTTAGGGTTACATATATGTACACACATGGTACATAGGCCCATAGGCCTTTACACACTTGTACACAAATAAAGCCCAACACGTATTGAGTAAGGATTCGATAGGCTGAAGATCTCTGTTATATAATTAACACAGATGTGGAGTTGTAGACGACATGTGCGAGATGTGTAATAGCAGGACATGCGCGAGCGCGACTTTGCTCTACTGCCAGCCATCAGGGAGCACCGAGAAGTAGAACGCTCTGGAAATAGCACAGGAAACAAAGAGTGAAAAAAAAAAATCAATCAGCGCAAAACACAAAAACTATTCAAAAAGAAAAAAGTTGCAAATCGGAATTAGTAGGTGGGTAGAATGTACCAATGGTTGGATTGGATGTCTGACTTTCAGCCTCCTAAAATATACGAACATTAGGAATGTGAGATATCAGTTGCCAGTCCGGGCCCACTCCTTGCTTGTAACGACTAGCCAAACCAGGTTAGCCAGTCATGTGCAATTCGCGGAGAGCAGTAAGCCGTTGGAAGGACTGGGGCAGGCATTGAACGCCAGGGCAATGCTGGATCTTCAGCGTACGAAGTGCCGACAGCTGTCCAATCCACTACGGTAGCACAGTCAGAGCACCACATGGTGCCAAGTTGAGTACTTCAAGGGAGGTGAGATGCTGAATCACGTCACGCAGCTCCTTCATCTCATCCCAACGACAAATTTGCAATGAGGTAAGGGACGCAAGGTGCTTTGTTGATTCTGGGAAGCTGTCAAGCATTGGTGTCATGAAGATAAACAGGAATTGCAAAGAACGCAGTTCGCCTAGCCACTCGGGAAGCATTGTAAGGGTCGGGCATGCTTGTATGCACAACGACCTCAGGGAGGTGAGGTTTCGAATGTTATCAGGTAATTGTTTCAGATCATAGCAGCATTCAATATGCAAGGTTTCCAGTTTCGTGTGGCTCTGCAGGAATTCCCAGTTAGATGATGATCCTACTCGTAGTTCCCTGAGGCAAGGCGCTGCTGAATGTACATTGGAGGACGATGAAGATTCATCGGCAGGTGGAGGAAGTGGATGGGACAAGCTACCTGAGGATAGCAGCTGCTCGTTGCTTTCTTCAAAAGACAATGTCACCAACGATGGTGGGAAGTAGGGCTTCACATTCAATTTTGGGCAGCCTGTAATGCAAACTTGAGACAGGACAGGAAAACAGTATTGTGCTTCTGATTTTTCCCCCCTGAATTTGAAAACTGCTTGTTGTAGTCCACAGCTCCTCTAAGTTATCCATTTTTTTGTTTGAGAGCACGCTTATGCGCGTATTTCAAGAGTTATCCAATTTGACCAGAGAGAGGGACTTTAGCGAAGGAAACTCCTGAAGTCCTCGCATACACTTCAAGTTCGGAAAATTTTCTAGTCTCATTTCTGTCAGGGAAAGGAATTGACATAAACTGGCCTGCTTGGACACTATGCCAGCACAGAAAGAAGAATCATTTAGCTTCGTCATCCAAAACCTTTGCAACTAATAAAATGGAGTGACTGCAAGTTCCAAAAAGCCTGATATAGCCTCTGGAAGTTCTGTGCAACTAAGATGATGGATTTCAAGATATCCAACATGTTCGAACTTCAGTATGAATTGTGGAAATAGAGTATCAACTGCATAGTCTAGAACAAAACTACGGATATAGCAAATCTCATGGTTATCAAATGATGGGTTGCCTCCAGAGACATACACAGCACGGACTTTGTCAAATAGGTCCCCCTCGAACTTCTCATTGCAAGACAACAAAGACAGATATCTGTATTTTTGTGACCAGTTATGTGTAGTCATGTTCTTTGGTAGAGATGCCATCTTTTCATACTGTAAAATATAACGAGTAAGATCTTGAATCAGGCCAGGCATCTTGCATACAATACTTTTTTACAGGCAAAGTTTCATACAGTCTTTGTAGAAATCCAGCTTTCATAAGAGCATCAAAGTATTCATTTCCAATATCTTGTGCCAGCTCTTCATTCTTCAGCTTGATGAATCCATGGGCAATCCATTGTTCAATCAAGTAGTCTTTATTGATTTTGTAGCCTTTTGGGAATATGGAGCAAAATGTGAAGCACTCCTTTAGATCATCTTTCAAGTGAATATAGCTCAGTGTCAAGGATGCAAATACTCTGCTTTCTATATTCTCTTCTTCCCATAGATTATTCTCTCTTATGGCTCTCCAAGTATTTATTGTCCTCTTTTCATGGAGAACAGATCCAAGAGTTTTTATTGCTAGCGGCACCCCACCACATTTCTTCACGATATCTTTTGCAACTTGAATATAAGAAGAGTCAAAATCTTGTTCCACCCAACCACAACTGTTTAGAAAGAAGCTCCAGCTCTCATCCTCTAACAAGAATGGCAATTTGAATACATCCTCTGATTTTACAGCTTCGGCAACACTTTGGTTACGAGCAGTTAGAAGAATCTTGCTTCCATAGGTAGCAGGGTTTCAGATTTGGTGTAAACCCATCTTAACAGTTGTATTGCTATCTCATCTCCTTCTAGTTGCTTATAAGTCGAGAAACCTGGCCCTGATTCCTTACTGATGGATTTAATTTTGACTAACATGAACATAATTAACCTAATCTTATGAACAACTTGGGCACTGATCTCGTGATTAGGGTTAAAGAGGCTTATAAACTGATAATTAATTGACTGATTATGACTTTATCTATTTATGCGAGACTTAGACTTAATTTGGATCCTAACCAGAAACTAGCACGGCGCCCTTGATACGGGATTAGGACACCTACTTAATCTTAATTGATATTAAACTTAGAAATTAGATCTTGTTGGGCTTACCATTGTTGGCGGACGAGGAAGCCATAAGCGATGCAGCGGTGGTGAATAGAGCGGTTGGTATCGGCTGTTTTGACTCCTGCGGCAGCCGTCCCTTTACACCAGGGCTGGATAGTCTCGCTCGTTCTGTTGGGTACGAGCACTAGGCCAGGTAAGGGCGCCTCTATTTATGGGACCCCTAACGGGGGTTTCGGTGGGCGACTCCGATCAATTCGTGGGGCTTCCCTAGGACTCACGTCACGTATGACCGTAAGTCTGGCTGACATCGTGGTGCTGGTGCCCCAACACAAATAGATGGAGTCATTAGTTATAGTGTGTTGTCATGCTGATTCTTTTATGCAGTTTTATCTTCTCTTTCTCCTCTCAGGCGATATTAAATTAAGGGGAAGGATAGAATTATCTTCTCCATGACGTCTCTATTCAGTATAAGGATGAAAACTTCGGCGTCAGTACCTTCATCGATATGATGGCATAGAGAATTTAATTTTGTGCGTTAGCATCAACGTGGAGATGCTGTAAAAAAAATCTCAGCCGGTGAGGGAAAGACCCGCCCCACGGTTCACATAAGAAGAAACTTCTCAGTTCCCCGACCAAAAAAAAACCCCCAAACACTGGCCCCCGTCCTGACACTGGAAATAAGTCACGGTGGGGACCATCACCTGGGCCGGTCCACAGGCCGGGACACCGTTGCCCGTAGGCCGGGTCTCCGTAGCCCACGTTCGGGATGGAAACAGGCCGTTAGCACCAGTGCTTTTGGCACACGGGGCCAGCGAGTGAGTTTTTTTACCTTTAGCTTGAAATTCGCTCCCACGGGGAGTAACATAGATCTGGATGAGTTCTTCACGATCTAGGTTGCATCGGCATCGACCAACCTCTAGCCTGCTGTAAGTACAGTCATGGCTTTTGTTTTCATTTGATAAGGCTGCATCGGCATCGACCAACCTCTTGTTATGCGTTGACATGGCTAGTTATCGGCTCTATTAGATCTTGACAAATCTAGTAGATTCATTAAGTTATCGATATTGTTTGCTTTATACTATTTGTTTGTATTGACAATATCATTTCCTGATCAAGATTGTTAGGTTTGGCCTCATATCTTACTAAATTCGATCGTCTATCATGCTTGCCATGCTTAATTACGCTTTAATGGTTGGGTCCATGCTTACATTGGCTAGATCTCATCAATATTGTTTGTGACATATTTTGCGTTCTAGGGTGTATATTGATTTATGGTAAAGCTTGTTAATCTCTTTCAAGGGCTTTATTATGGCTGTATTCTATCCGAACCCCACTGTTAGAGTTACTTGGATTCAGACGTCATCGGTTAGTAAGCTTTATTCATAGAGTTGTTTATGCACCTAGTTCGTTCATCATGTCGGTATCGGCTATTTAGCTGATTTTCTTGTGCCTTGACAAATACATCAGGTGACTACTAATTTTCTAGCTCACATGTGCACTCTACTTTGATGTAATGCTGTGAATATATAGTAGATCTGTTAATCTCTTCTAAGGACTGTATTATGGTTGTATTCTACCAAACCCCACTATTAAAGTTACTTGGATTCAGACATCGTTGGTTGATACATTTGCTCGTTATGGATGGTATTGCGTCAGATGTTAGATCGCATGGATAGGTTAGTCAGTTCGTAGTTTGCATGTTGTAGATCTTTATTACTATCTTGTTGTATTTTTGGTGTGTTGTGCATTCATTGATATGCTATTTCATCATACATGCAATTTATTTCATGACGCATTATGGTTGTTGACTTTCTAGTCAATTGCTCGATCAAATCAGCTATTTAGCGTATATGTGGAACTATCTAGCACCAAACTGGCAGGTTCCATAATTTGACTATTTTCTATCCTTGTCAATTACAGGGTCAAATTGACTGGCACACTTCGGACTCGATCAACCTGGGTAGCTGTTGGTGAATCCTTGCGGATAGAGACGTCGCTCTTGTTCCGATTCATGGTTTGCAAGTGTTGTTGCTGCAAGACGCATTTTTTGTGTCAACAGATGAACATCGACGACATTGTCGATGATCTTCGTGCCACAATCGCAGGTGGAGTACAAGAACTCCTGAATTTCTTCCTGCAGCAACAGAACGCAGTCCACATTGAACCCGATCTGAACACCGTCAACGATGTCAACATCATCATCAACGACGAGATCACCATGCTGGACCAGCACCTCACGGTCAAGGAGAAGGACATTGCGTGCACGCACAACATTTTTGCTGACCCTATACCCACACTAGCAACCGCGCTGCCAACAGTGGCAACACCTCCTGATGCTGACGCCATCGTCACCAACGCCCCCGACAACGTATCCATCAACATCATCAAAACCATATTACATCTAGATGCCGCCGTCAACAACCCTGTTGTGGAGACACAACAGATCGGGAACATCACTAACAAGGCGGACATCAGTGTCGACACCCACCAACTGTTTGATGATGTGCCCAACCAAGCGGAGCATCGCCTCATGGTTGCAACCATGCCATCGGCAACAATGACAACGAGCGCGACCATGCTAACGCTGCAGCATGCGGCCATGCTAACAAGCGTTCTAGCCCTCATTGTCGGCACCTCCAACATCAAAGCATCACACGCCAATGTCGACGCCGTCGATGATGCTGTTCTGGAGAAACAACAGGAGGACAACAATGACTACCCACTGGTATAACCATTGAACCAACTCCCAACACTATGTCAGTGACGCCATGCACCAACGAAGACATCTTCAACAAGCTCAACATCGACAACAGCGACAACAGCACGCTGCTGCATGACGTCACCACCAACATCCATCAGTTGTTTTTTTGACAAAGGGACTGATTTCATTATATTAAAACCCCTTTTACAACTAAGACTTCAACAAAAAAATAAAATTACATTGAAACGCACCACTGGTCCCTATACTACATCTTCCTCGCATCCATCCGCGTACACCTCTTCAGGAAAAGTTCCATCACGACCATGGAAGTACATCACATCTGGATTCGAGAACCACAGTCCCAACCAACAGAAGATTCCATAAAAATAGAGACCACAAAAGAGGCGCAGCATGCTCAACACTGTTTGATGAAACCCTTGTGCAACTAGGCCAACATCTCACGGCTACAAAAGATGAGCAGTAATGTCCCTACACCACCAACAACACCATCCCCAACGCTACGGACATCAGGCTTGCCAACAACACCTGCACCACCATGGGCAAATCCCTTGTCAACAACAAGTTGGAGGAAACCTCCTCATTAGAAACCATGGAGATCATCAGTGAGCTACCAAACAAGCTCCTCAAACAGCCACAAATACCATGGATTTTCCTGCTCTTTCTGCTATTATTTTGAAACTGCTTTCAACAACAACAACGATGCCAACCCCCAACAACAACGACAGTAGCATGCTGCTAACCAGATTTGCAAGTGGGAACATGCTCAGTACAGTGGCTACATAGCCACCTCAAGCAGAACACCATCAACCACAACTAGTCACCTGGTTGTCAAAACAACAAGGGTACCAACATCTTGGGTGCCATCAGCAACAACATCAGCTACATCGCCACCAATAGAGTTGTACTTCATCACCGGCAACAACAAGAGTAGTTGCAACATGTTCCTTGGACGGCGTGACAACCTCAATAACATGGCAATGGGAATTGGAGTGGCAATCGGGAACCATATCGATGTCCCTCTCATCCACATCAACGTCTACTACAACGAGCCTCACATTTGGCTCAACACCTTCATTAATGGTGAGTCTTCTCCTGGCGACACGCTCAATTTTCATACCACATGTGCTGCAACCTCTTCATCATCATCGACGTCAACGGCTACCCCCACAACTACCTCTACTTCATGTTCCACTACATCAGTAACTTCTATGCCCTACAGCTCCACATCTTCCTCGACAACTCCATCAATGGTCGCATGACCTACAGCCTGGAGAACACCTTGCAAGGAGCGCTAACAACGTGACCAACTGGCACCCATTTTATCGCATGGACGCGCCGAGTGGAAAGGGGGTACTGTAACAAGTCTAACGATGGCCCAAGAGAATTGGAAAGAACTTGGGCTAACTCAGGCCCGGAAGAGGAGGACTGTCGCAACAGCCGTGCCTTGCGGGCCAAGAGGCGGGCGCGCACGCGTAGGAGGAGGGCCAGGCGCGCAGCCCGCCGCCGCGGCCATCTACAGAGGTCACCACGTCAGCAAGGCAGATTAGGAAATTAGAAAGAAATAAAATAGGAAACGGAGGAACCGCAGGATCCGTGCTTGCTTAGAGGCTAAGAAAGCCCCGGCCTATAAATACAAAGGCAATTGTAACCATTCACATCAATAATAGAAAGGGGTAATTTTCATCTATCTTCAGCTCTTGGCTCTAGGCTCTCTGCCTTACCCCCAAACCCTAGCCGCCACCTGCACCCGCGCGCCCCTGCGCACGCCGCCGCCGCCAGCCGCTGCGGCCTCGCCGTTGACGCCACTCCCACTCCTACGGCGACATGTCCCCTGGGTATATACTTGTTATACCTGGTATGTTATTTATTTATTTATTTGTGAACAATCCTGGTACGGTTTTGGTGACATGATTCTTTCCCAGAACTTCCTCACTTAATGAATTTGCAGCAGTTTGTTATTTTCTAAAGAATATCTGGGCCTGCAAGTAGAAAACCTGCAAGAGAAGTGAATCCATACTGGACTCTATTCCCTGGCTGCTATGAAGTGTACATTGTTAGTGCCTAAGAAGTAACAACCAGATTAAAACTGTGTACAAGTATTTAAATTTAAATGAATGGAAAGTGTGAAGCCAAATGAGTGCTATTTCAGCCGTGAGGCATATTTTGACCTTTGTGTGCTAAAATCAGGATTATTGATGATGAAGACGTGTAAAACTAATACCATTGTCGTAAGGGCCACATAGGTTCTCTGCCTTCTATATACAATTTTGTTGGCTCCATGATCCATACCACTATTGATAATTCTGTATGTGATGATCGTATTTTCATATTCCATATAGAATATTACATACTCTGTTGTTTCTTTATACGCTTTTGGAGAGTGCCTGACCTTCCAATTCACAAAATTACGTACAATGACATTTGAGGGAGTTTGTTTTTTGAGTAATAGAGCTTTCATTCATTCATTCATAGCAAGATTACAATCATCGGCCGCTAGCTCAACTAGCCAGTCTGGGATACAATCCAACCAGAAAGAACAACGATTGGTGGCCGAGACAGTCGATGCACAAAAGTGCGACACCGAATTTGCTTCTCTCCTCTCCCAATTAATCCTAAACTCTTTAAAACTCTTGCTAAGCTCTATTATATCGAAACATAAACCTCCCACCGATGAGGTGACCGGGCTTCTGCTTTGCAACAAATTTGATAAGCCTTGGCAGTCGATCTCAAGTATGACATTATCCAGTCCCAACTCCGTCGCCAGGTCGAGGCCTTCCTTTGCTGCCAGAGCCTCCGCTGTTAGAGCGTCAGGGACATTATCTAGCCGTCACGCCGAGCCCCCAGCCACAATTCCATTCTGATCTCGGATGATCACACCTGCACTGCCAGCACTTGCTTCATGATCGAAAGCCGCATCGGTGTTGACCTTAAACCAACCTGAACCAGGCTTCTCCCATCTCTTCCTGATCCTAACGTGTTCCTGTTTCACCGGCTGTTTCAAGGATGCCAGGTCCTCCATTAAGGAAGAGATAAACCTTGCAGTCGCCCCCGGCTCCCAAGTTTTCCTTCCGTGATCGCGGGCATTACGTCCCGACCACAGTGCCCATGAGCCGCACACATCACTGCTGCCGTATCTGAAATGCACACGCCCGGCTGAAAGATATCTGTAACCCAGGAGCACATGTGCAGCCTCGGTATTGACACCCCCATGACCTTCTTTACCTCGCCCCAGAAGCGCTTCGCCAGCGGGCAATCAAAGAACACATGGAAGAGTGTTTCATCACAGTGGCCACACATCTCACAATAGCTTTCTTTCGCGATGTGTCTTCGTTTCAGCTCTGACTTTGATGGCAAAGAGTTGTGAATCACTCTCCACCAAAACACCCGTACCTTGGGCGGCACTTCCAATTTCCACAGAGAGCTCTAGAATGTGGCAGCAGAAGAACCCGAAGGCTCCCTAGTGTCAGCCATTGATTTCTCCATTTGTTCAGCTTTGAGTAATCTGTATGCAGATCTCACCGAGTACTGTCCATGCTTCTCATGAGCCCATGCCAGCACGTCCTTATCTAGCCGTTCACTTGGCTTAATCTTCAGAACTTCAGCTGCTTCAATGGCCATAAAGGATTTATGGACAGCCTCTATATTCCAAGCTCGAGTGCCAGGAATAAATAACTCATGTACCCGCTCAGCTGTTGCTTTTGGCAACCGAACCAAAGGCTTCAGTGATCTCAACCCGGGTATCCAATTATCATCCCAAACATTGATATCTCCCGGTCCAACTCTTTTAATCATTCCTCGGATTAGAACATCTCGCCCATGCATAATTGACCGCCACGTAGCCGAGCTTCGCTTTTTTTTTTTGATAGCCGAGAGGATGTCACATTGTGGATAGTATTTCCCCTTCAGCACCTGGGCACACAACGAATCCGGCCTCATGATCAGTCTCCAGCCTTGCTTCCCAAGCATTGCTTTATTGAACAAAGTGAAATCTCGGAAGCCAACACCTCCATCCTTCTTTGATCTTGTGAGTTTCTCCCATCTAAGCCAATGCATTTTGTGATTATCCAATGAGCTTCCCCACCAAAAGTTTGTTACTGCTGACGTGAGTTTCTGACAAACCGCCGGAGCCAACTTAAAGCACGACATTGGATACGTGGCTACTGACTGAACATTTGCTTTGATCAATACCTCCCGAGCAGCGCAACTTAGACTTTTTTTGGCCCAGCCTCCAATCATGCCGAACACTCTTGCTGGTACATATCAGCGCAACTTAGACTTTTTTTGGCCTAACCTCCAATCATGCCGAACACTCTTGCTGGTACATATTTGAACACATCTGCCGCTCCTTTTTCTGCTGCCTTACATGCAGCTCTACATGTTAAATATTGATTGTTTCGTTTTAAAACAGTCATGCGAGAGGTTCGGAAACTCTCTAGCTGCGGTAGTAGCCTGGAAAGATTGAACTTATATTTCTGTATGTAGATACATGCTGTAATATTGATTGATTTTGTCTACTTATGTAGGAGAGGTCCTTTATCTGGAGGTGGATATGATGGTGCACAGTTGGGCCGCGATTGTGGTATGCACGCACATACTTTTCACTTCTGTTTTGACATTTACTTATGTTTGGTCACTTTCAAGCCAATTACACTAGCCTGGTTTAAGTGTAGTACTCTCCTGATCTATTGTTTCATGTTGATAGGCTGGTATGGTAAAGTTAAATAACATTGTTGTGAAATGATGATGATTTGACTCAGAGAATTGTAACTATATAAAGCCGGTTACTTTACTAAAGCCCTCTTGGTCCAGTGAGAAAAAGATGCATTCATGTACTTTTCTTCATTAACATATAAAGCCTGTTACTACAGAGCTGCTATGAAATTATATTTATGATCTTTGACTCTTATTAGTGTTCTCGTAGAATCATCTGTATTTTCTCTCTTACTAAATCAAAATGGCAAATAAAAATTATATTTTCAGTGAATAGACTTCTCCTTGTATCTTGAAACATCTCTATAGCAAACCATCATGCTTAGTAGGCTCTTCAGGGTCCTCACTGGTTTCTTACAGACTGCAGATTGCAGATGTTGTGTGCTCACTAAATTTTTGGGTGAGATTTGTATGTTTGGAAGGATAAATCTCTTGTGCTAGTCATAATTTGACAATCTATTCTTCTCCATTAAAAAATCAACAACTCTCTTCTTGTTATGTATTGTGGTGATTATTTTCATTTGTAGTAAACTGAAATGGATTTTGTCTGCTGCAGGTTGAGACGAGTTCTTGCCATGGCTGTCCAAGGGAAACACTGACAAGGATGGCTGTTGAACCATCGTTATATGCAGTGGTAACAACTATGTGAGGTGAGTTAATAAGTCGTAGAGACCAAGCCCTCCTTTCTCTTGCTGCACAATTTACTCATCCTAATGTATGTAGAACTTGGCAGAAATTGATCTTTTTAAAGATAATTGCTTGGTCCGTTTGGTCATGTTTACAAACATTGCATTTTGTCTAGTATAGATCATTAGCTGGTTGTTATGTTCATTGTAGCACAAAGGTAGCAGTGATTATAACCTTCTCATAGATTGCGAAGTTGGTGTATTTTGGAACCAGAATCACAATCGATGAAAGGATTTTTTAAAAAAAAATTCTTTGCTAAGTGCCAGGCATTGCGGCACTCGGCAAAGAAGGTTTTTAAAAAAAAATAATTTCTTTGCCGAGTGCCCTTTTCCAGGCTCTCGGCAAAAATTTTAGAAAAATATATAAAATTTTCTTTGTTGAGTGTCTCCTCGTAGACACTTGGCAAAGAAATTATTTAAAAAAATAAAAATTTCTTTGCCAAGTACCTGAATAGGGGCACTCGACAAAACAACCGGTCATGGCGCTGGTGCTGTGACACCCACTTTTCTTTGCCGAGTGCTGACTTTGCACTACCCGATAAAAGGCACTCGGCAAAGGCTTTACCGAGTACCCGATAAAAGGCACTCGGCAAAGAGCTCTTTGCCAATCAGATTTTTGTCGAGGGCTCTTTGCCGAGTGCGCACTCGGCAAATTAGCTGATTCCAGTAATGCGCTTGGCTCACAGCTACTATTACGGATCCATCAACTAGCACTAGTTGGCTTTGTACCGATGAGGTGATGATGTACTGAGTGATAGCATATTAGCGTCTATGATATATTTAAATAAAATATAGTCATTTGTCGAAGATACAATAAGTCTGTATAGAAAAATTCGGATTGATTTTTGGGTCATTTATATCGAAGGTATTTCTATCTTTTCAGCTTGTATTTAATACCTTTAGGCCCACTTCACAAAGTAGGGTCAACTAGTTGGGGTTCAAAATGAAAAAAAACAAAGTCAAACATGCAAAATAAAAAAAAATGAGGGGCAAACGCGTAATTAGACCTCAAAACAAATCTTGGGCACAACAAGTACATACAAAACTATATTCTCAAATTTGGGCGAGAGCAATTGCATTTTGCTTATCTATTTGGCTACCCAGAAATGACGTGCTTTTTTAGAAAAAACTATATTTGTACTTTAATATATGTTCAGAGCCAACCTACTGGACACGTTATTCCGCCATTCTTTAGAAATTGCACAATAAACCATGAACAGAAGTAGCACAATAAACCCACAATGGAGCTAGGAGGCACACCATTTATTGCACACCGTTTTTATCTCTACAAATGAGCGGTGGATTTTCAAAACAATGAGGGGTGTTTTGTAATAGGCTGTCAGTTAGAATGGATAGAGTTTTAAGTTTTCTCCAATATTTGCTTGATTTTGTGAGTTTATCAGCC
This sequence comes from Bothriochloa decipiens, assembly GCA_023333625.1. NCBI lineage: Eukaryota > Viridiplantae > Streptophyta > Magnoliopsida > Poales > Poaceae > Bothriochloa > Bothriochloa decipiens. The sequence goes on from CM041633.1 coordinate 17,301,567, forward strand.
AAAGAGTAGATCTATAATAAGGATCGATGGTTAGTTGCAAAACTTTTGTAGAAAAAAATCTTTTCTTCAAAAAACCTCGACAAAAGGGTGAAGTGAGTTTGGACACAAGTGCGTTTGTTTCTTTGATCGCAGGAGACCTATTCCAACCTACAGCTTCAACAGATTGATAACATTGGTCATAGAAGCATTCAGGATTATTTTAGAGCACCTCTACAATAATACTGATAAACCACATGATCCTTCTAGCTAGCGGCTTATATATATGGATGAGGTAAAATTCACAATCAACTAGTAATTTTACTCACACCACAATTTGGTTTTTCGAAACTTAGGCAGTAGGCACATCACAATAACAAAATCGAAAAGTAATGCAGAAAGAAAGAGCTAAGAAAAGCAAAGAAAGGACACACCAAGAGTACCACCATGAAATACACTAAAATCAATTATGTGCATTTAAATACTAAAGATTTCACATAAGAAAAAAGAACGGCAAGCAACATGTGTTTACTCTAGAAGTATCAGCATTAGATAGAGAATTTGCTCTTCTAAATCTCAATGCATTTTTATTGAGCGTAAGGCTTTTTGTTGCATATTGGCTAGCACTTTGCAAACAACCTAGACTTACATATAGAAACAAATACTAAACAATAATGATAATTCAAAATCTTAACAAGTGACTTATTCCTACTACAATGCAAATGTCTTGGCCACACCATAATTTTTTTTTAGGAGTTTGAGGGCAGTCGCCCCGGCCTTTCAATTATATCATTAAAGGACCAAAACATTTTACAGCATAGTTCGTCTGAAATCCCAAAATTCGTCCACCTGGACTTTAAGCATGATTACATTTACCAGACAACCGCAACAGCTAGAGAAACTTGAGAAAATGAGTACTAAATCAACACAAAACAAGGATGGAAAAAGCCAACTTCTACACCAAGCGAACCAAGCCACAGTCAGACACCATGATTTCTCCTCACACCCGGTTCATGTTGGCATCCAGCTCTCTCCACCATGTAGTCCTCCCAGTCTTCATTTGCAGCATCAGGTCTTCTCCAGAAAAGGTCTTCTTAGCACCGCCATCTTCACTTTTCTTAAACTTTAACTTCTGTTTTCCAACAAGCACACAACCCAGAATTATTATCAACAAGCACAACCACATTTAGCAAACATTGGAATAACAATTTTTCATCCACAGCAACATTAATATACCAAAATTATCCAGTAACTAAAGAACACGCAGCCCAGAATTATCATCAACAAGCACAGCAACATTTCCCAAACGTTGGAATAACAGTTTTTCATCCACAGCAACATTAATATACCAAAATTATCATCTGTAACTAAAGAAGAACATCTTTGTTTTTCTTGTATAACTGAAAATGTTAGCAATAGGCGCCCTAATGGGCTGTAATGGGCCGGTGCGGGTTTAGCACCTTAGGGATTAAGATAGATTGATAAGGCAAGGATCACCGTTAATTGGGTGTTTCTATAAACCCTTAGGGATCCTTGCCTATATAATTGTACCTCTGTACCCCATAATCAATCATCTAACCTCGAGGCTAATTGCTCTCATGGTATCAGATTAGGTTAGATCAGCTTCCGCTAACCACCTCACGCGCGCCGGCCCTCAGCCGCGCAGCGCCCCCTCTCCTCACTCGCCGGCCCCGGTGCGGCTCTGCTTCCGCGGCGGCGAGGCGCGGCCCCGCGCCCTCCCCATTCCACGGCGCCACGGCGCGGCCCGGCCCTGCTCCTCCGGTGGCGAGGTGCTCAGGCGGACCTCCCCAAGCGGCGCCGGCGCTTCCCCACCCCTCCACCACCGGCGCTGCGCCGCGCGGTCCTGCTCCTCCCCGCACTCGACGGCCTCGCTCCTTCTCTACGCGCGGCGGCTGCCTCTCCCCTGTCCCGACGCGCGGAGGCGGCCTCAATCCCTCCTCGGCGTGCGTCCTCTCTGCCTGAAGCGGCGGCAGCGCCAGCACCCCGAGGCCCACGCCTTCCCTTCCTCTTCTTCTCCCGCGCGCCGGCCGCCAGCCGCCCCTTCGCGAGCCCGACCGCGCCAACTCCGCGCGCTCGCCCAACGTCGCCATGTCGTCCACTCCCAAGGACGGGGAGATCGACGGCTCTTCCGTCTCTGTCCAGGGAGACGAGGTCGCCAAGCGCCTGGCCCAGGAGCAGGCGCATGAGGCTGCTACCGCTGCCCAGAAGTTGGAGCGCGACCGCCAGGCTGCTCGCGACGCCGCCCTAGCTCGCGCTTTCCAGGCTGAACAGGAGGCAGAGGTCGCGGCCCAGGAGCGCGACGACGCAGCCAAGCGTGCCTCCGACGCCCTCGCGCGTGCTGCCTTGGAGCGGGCGGCCGCAGCCGCCGCAATGGCGTCTACATCGTCGGGGGCTCCACCCGGTGCTACCTCTGCATCGTCCGACGGCGCTCCACCCGATCTGCGTGCCGCCATGCTTCATCACGAAGCCGTGGCCCTGCTCCAACTTCACTCCCAGGCTGTCGCCGTCAGCAATATCCGGAACCACGTCACCACCATCCTCGACGTCGACTCCGGTAACTTCAACCGCTGGACCGATCAGTTCCTGCTCATCCTCGGCAAGTTTTCCCTCCAGGATCACGTCCGCGAAACGCCTCCACTCCCGATTTCTCCTGATTGGGCCAGAATGGACTGCGTCGTCAAGTCCTGGATCATCGCCACGCTCACGGACGATCTCGCCGAGATCATTCGTGCCCAGGGCTCCACAGCCCGGCACGCCTGGCTCGCGGTCGAGTCGCAATTCCTCGGCAATCGGGAGGCTCGCTCCATCCAGCTGGACACCAAGTTTCGTAACTTCGTACAAGGGGACCTCTCCATCACCGAGTACTGCCGCAAGCTGAAGAAGATGGCTGATGACCTCACGGCCCTCGGCGAGGTCGTCACCGACCGCACCCTCGTCCTCAACCTCATCCGCGGCCTCAGCGAGCGCTTCGCCCACGTCGGCACCCTTCTTCGCCGCGCCAGGCCCTTCCCCACGTTCCTGGAAGCTCGTGAGGACCTCATCCTTGAGGAACTCACCATGACGGACCACAAGGAGACTCCAGCAGCTGCCCTCGCCGCGTCCACCGCTCCTGCCAAGGCGCCTCCACCCTCTGCAGGTTCCGGCGGGGGTTCTAAGGCCTCCAACAACCGCCGCAGCAAGCGCGGTGGCGGCAACAAGGCGCCAAACACCACCAGCAATACAGGACAGGGCTCCAGGACTCCTGCAGGCGGTGGCCAGCAGCAAAACGCTGCAGGACAGTAGCAGCAGCAGGCTGGGGGGAGGCGCCCTTTCCCCAGTTTCCTCAACCCATGGTCCGGCTCCATCCAGATGTGGCCAGGAGGGCCTCGTCCGCCCCTGGCACCCCTCCCGGTGCCCCCTCATCAGCAGGCGCAACTCCAAGCCCAGCAGCAAGCCTTGCTTGCTCAGCAGCAGCAGCAGGCGCTTGCTGCCCACTACCAGCAGCAGCAGGCGCTTCTCGCTCACCAACAGCAGGCCGGACAGTGGGCCGCTCCGGGGTCTTACAACCCCATGACCGGCCTGCCTTCCTGGGACCCGACGGACCTCGCTGCCTCCTTCAGCACCACCTCGCTGACGCCTCCTTCCAACAACGAATGGTACTTCGACTCAGGTGCTACTTCACATATGACATCTCAACCCTCCTCACTTTCACATGTTCTTCTCCCGCGGTACCCTAATCCTTCATCTATTGTTGTCGGTAATGGCTCTCTTATTCCTGTGACTGTCACTGGCTCCGCAGAGTTATCCTCTAATTTACGTCTTAATAATGTTCTTGTGTCACCACAGATTATTAAGAATCTTATCTCTGTTCGCCAATTTACTATCGACAATAATTGCTCTGTTGAGTTTGACCCCGCTGGTTGTTCTGTGAAGGTTCTTCCGTCTCGGAGAGAGATCGTCAGGTGTAATAGCTCCGGGCCCTTGTACCCACTTCGCCTTCCACCAGCACTCTCCTTTGTCGCTCAGGGCTCCTCTCCATTGTGGCATCAGCGTCTTGGCCATCCTGGTCACGAGGCCATGTCAAAGCTTGTGTCTAGCATGTCTTTTCCTATTCAGGATTGTTCAGATTTATGTCATGCTTGTCAATTAGGGCGTCATGTTCGTCTGCCCTTTCATGTGTCCACGTCTCGTGCATCTAGCAAGTTTGATCTTCTTCACTGTGATTTATGGACATCTCCAGTCATAAGCGTATCTGGTTATAAATATTATTTGGTCATTCCTGATGATTGCACTCATTACTTGTGGACTTTTCCTTTGCGACTAAAATCTGACACTTTCAGCACGCTTAACCATTTCATCGCCCATGCCTCCACTCAGTTTGGCGCCCGCGTTAAGGCCGTACAGTGCGACAACGGGAAAGAGTTTGACAACTCTAGCACTCGGCACTTCTTCCTCACCCAGGGCATCCACCTCCGCATGTCCTGTCCCTACACCTCGTCTCAGAATGGTAAAGCTGAACGCATTATCCGGTCTATAAATAATGTTGTTCGCTCCCTGCTATTTCAGGCATCCATGCCCCCCGGTACTGGGTGGAGGCTCTCTCCACGGCGACCGTGCTTCTTAACATTTTGCCTACCAAGACTCTAGAGTTCTCCACACCTCATCTTGCCTTGTTTGGTAAGCCACCCACGTATGATCATCTACGAGTTTTTGGTTGCAAATGCTACCCCAATATGTCCGCCACTGCCATTCATAAGCTTGCTCCTCGGTCTGTCTTGTGTGTTTTCCTCGGCTATTCAGCTCATCATAAAGGGTACCGTTGCCTTGACCTATCCTCCAATAGAGTCATCATCTCCCGGCACGTCATCTTCGATGAAACGGCTTTCCCTTTTGCTGAGCAAAATGGCCCCAGTCGCTCAGCAGACCTCGAGTTTCTTACCGATGACACTACTAATGTTGTGCCCGATCCTATTGGACCGTCGCACAACTGTTTGCCTGCAGGGTCCTCTTCCAGTACCTCCGACGCCGCTCGCGCCCCTGCTGGTCCCCGTGAGGCCGTGCCTGGGGCGCCCCTAGAGCTTCCTGAGGATGCTGACGATCCTCCGGCACCCGCGCTCCACGTCCCCCCTGCGCTGCGGGTGTCTGGGACCTCCACCAGCAGTCCACCGTCCGTGCCACGCGCGGCCTTCGAGCTGCTCGACGCTCTGCGTGCCGGCTCGACCTCTTCGGCGACATCTGCTGGCTCTCCAGCACCTTTGCAGGCGCCTCGCGGACCACCACCAGGGTTTCCTCCTCTCCGGCCACCTCGCGACTTCACGCACGTCTATGTGCGCCGGCCGCGCGTGCCACTGGACAGCCCGGCTGCTGCACCAGCCGCCTCACCAGCTGCTGCCCCGGCTGTTCCTGCTGCTACACCGGCAGCCCCTGCTGCTCCAGCAGCCCCGCTGCCCAAGGGTGCGGTTGCTGTCCCTCCAGTGACCAACCAGCACTCCATGGGGACCAGGTCCAAGAGCGGCTACAGGATACCCTCCATCTACCACGCCGTGCCTCTCTCCCCGGTGCCGAAGACCTTTCGTAGTGCTCTTGCTGACCCCAATTGGCGAGCAGCTATGGAGGAAGAACACAGTGCTCTTCTTCAGAATCACACCTGGGACCTTGTGCCTCGTCCTCCTCGAGCCAATGTTGTCATTGGGAAGTGGATCTTCAAGCACAAACTTCAGTCTGATGGCTCCCTTGAGCGGTACAAGGCACGTTGGGTTCTTCGTGGTTTTACCCAGCGTCCTGGTGTGGACTTCGATGAGACCTTCAGTCCTGTGGTGAAGCCTGCTACTGTTCGCACGGTGCTTTCCTTGGCGCTCACTCGCCACTGGCCCATTCACCAGCTCGATGTGAAGAACGCCTTTCTTCATGGCAACTTGACTGAGACAGTTTACTGCCAGCAGCCGTCCGGGTTCGAAGATTCTGCTCACCCGGATTTTGTATGCCTTTTGAAGAAGTCGCTCTATGGCCTGAAATAGGCTCCTCGTGCTTGGTACAGCCGGATGGCCTCTTACCTGCTGTCTATTGGGTTTGTTGAAGCCAAGTCAGACACTTCACTCTTCATCTATCAGCGCGGATCCGACACAGCCTACCTGTTGCTCTATGTCGACGATATTGTCCTCACAGCTTCGTCCTCAGATTTTCTTCGGCGGATTATCTCAGCACTTCAGCAAGAGTTCGCCATGAAAGATCTAGGTGAACTACATCACTTCCTTGGTATGCATGTTCAGCGACGTGGTGATGGACTCCTCCTCTCACAACGACAGTATATGCTGGATATCCTTGATCGCGCCGGAATGACTGAGTGCAAGCCGTGCTCTACACCAGTTGACACCAACTCCAAGGTTGCTGCAACTGAGGGGGCCCCTGTGTCTGATGCTACAGACTTCCGCAGTCTTGCTGGAGCTCTTCAGTACTTGACGTTCACTCGCCCAGACATTGCATATGCTGTTCAGCAGGTCTGCCTCCACATGCATGACCCTCGAGAGCCGCACCTTGCTGCCCTGAAGCGGATTCTTCGCTATGTTCGGGGCACACTCCACCTCGGTCTGCTGCTGCAACCGTCTACTTCGACTGATCTTGTTGTCTATACCGACGCTGATTGGGCTGGTTGTCCCGACACTCGCCGATCCACCTCAGGTTATGTAGTGTTCCTCGGAGACAATCTCGTTTCCTGGTCCTCCAAGCGCCAGAATACAGTATCAAGATCAAGTGCTGAAGCTGAGTATCGCGCAGTGGCTAATGGAGTGGCAGAGGCGACCTGGCTGCGTCAGCTTCTCTTGGAGCTACATGCCCCTCTTCAGCGCGCCACACTGGTGTACTGTGACAACATCAGTGCCGTCTATATGACCTCCAATCCGGTGCAGCATCAACGCACCAAGCACATCGAGATCGATCTTCACTTCGTCCGAGAAAGAGTTGCCATTGGTGATCTGCGAGTCCAGCATGTTCCTACCGCCCTGCAGTATGCTAATATCTTCACCAAAGGTCTGCCTACCTCAGTGTTCACGGAGTTTAGGTCCAGTCTAAACGTGCAAAGTGGCTGACGTTTCGACTGTGGGGGAGTGTTAGCAATAGGCGCCCTAATGGGCTGTAATGGGCCGGTGCGGGTTTAGCACCTTAGGGATTAAGATAGATTGATAAGGCAAGGATCACCGTTAATTGGGTGTTTCTATAAACCCTTAGGGATCCTTGCCTATATAATTGTACCTCTGTACCCCATAATCAATCATCTAACCTCGAGGCTAATTGCTCTCAGAAAATACTGGAACACAGCTACTGAGAGGCACTTTTCGTATTTGGAGTATATCAAATTTGATACTATGCCTACACATTTCTGCATGAGTTTATAGGTACACATTTCTGCATAAGTTTATAGGATGCGTCTACACTCCATATGAAGTATATCTTTGCTTTGACAAAGACAATATGCCAGGAAAACAAACAAAACAAAGCATGGTTTATACTGAGGCAACAAATAAGGTGAAACAGAAATATCAATTCCCAATCCCAGGAAGGAAACATGCTACTAAATCTCAGTACTACCATTGATGATGGTGATAGACCTTATGGTCCTATTAGTCTGGCAGGTCATTTTTAATGAACTGGAATTCGCAAGCAAGCACACAATTAGCTATAGCTCAAAGCTTCTAAAGTATAATATATGGTTTTACACTAAAAAATAAAACTTACTAAAAGAATGAAAAACAAGAACAGCAAAAGAGGTATGCCAGCAGTAGCACAAATGGAAAATTATACAGATGGACAATGTGTTTTAAACACAACTAGTACAACTAGGGAAAAGGCCTAATGAAGAAATCCATGTATAGAAGTTTACATTGGGAGTTGCGTATCTAAATCCCTTTGCAGCATCAATTGACTACCAGAGTCACTTACCAGTTAAAAACAAAGGATACAAAGCAAAAAAGGCACAACATAACAACTTTATTCTGCATGTTCATCTTGTGTTCGTGACTCAAGGAAAAAAAAGGCAAAAGGAACCAAAACTAGAGGCAATGGTTGCAGCTTACGCGTTCTACTTTTGTTTCTTATTGGATACTCTGTGCCCTACCCAGACTTTGCACAGCAAAGAAATACAAAATTGAACTTGTGTGCTTACAGTCTTACACAGAGAGCCAGACATGTCAGGTTATTTAAATCTCTATCCAGCATTACTATTACCAGATATACTTGCAAATTATTACAAATAAAAGACACAAGGTTCAAAAGGCGGTAACATAACCAAAATAGTGTGTGTGAAAAGGGGAAAAAATACTAGACTAGAGGAATAGTTTCCAGTTATTACTAATCTGCAGTGCTGTTATTACAAGACAGTTCAGAATCATCAGGATTGACTCCATCCTGCTGAGATGCAACAGCTTGGACAATACAGATTCATACCTTTTTTTTTTTTGTCAATGTGGCTCAGAATTATCATTGCGAACGAGGACCACGGCTGATAAACCATCGAACAGTGGTTTTTTATCAACACCAACAGCATTTCCTTCCATCGAGAAGAAGTCATGGCGGACAAGACTTTCTTTGAACCTGTGCCTCCGAATATTCAGGGAACCACTCCACTCATAGCATGCCAACAAACTGCCACTGGCTCCAGAGATGTGGTCCAGATGTAGGAACTCCAAGCTTGAATCCCCTCTGCTAGAAAGGCAGAGCACATCTCCCTCTGGGTTCAGTACTGGCCTCACACAAAGAACACCGGCCGGCCATTTTATCTTGAACTTCAACGACCAGTTCCAGCTCTTGTGATCCTGCAGCACCCAAACCTCCCCTGCGCCGTGGCCACGGGTGTACAATCCAAGAGCGCCGTTGCTCATCTCAATCAACTCAAGAAACCCACCACAGCCGACGGGAGACAGCAAATGCTCGAAGGACTCGGTCATTGTGTCGAACATCGTTGCCCTTGCCGTTACCGCCAGGCAGATGTACCGGTTGCCAGTAGATTCTGCCGTCTGCCAGGACGGGCGGGTTCGAGAGCATCATCCTCGGCATCACCCTTACCACATTTCCGGACGCCCACGTGCCAGGAGGCTCTCCGACGCACCTGATCTCGCCGGACCCGACGGTATGCACATGGTACACGGCGTGGCCGTCCTCGGTCTTGAAGAAGCACAGCACCCGGTACGACCCGGATGGGCGGTGCGGGTATAGCGTGGAGATGCCGGCGGCGCGGTAGAGCAGCGTGGGGGGGAGGCGCTGGCGGGTCGTCGGGATGCAGATCTCGAGGTCGTGGCCATAGAGGACGATTAGGCCGTCGCAAGAAGCCAGCACGCGGAGGTCGTCCTCGGGGCCGCCGGTCCCGCCAGTCGTCCGCAAGACGCGGCGCCGCTCACCGGTACGGTGGTCCAGGGCATCGATCCTCCTCTCCTCGGTGGACCTGTTGCCGGTGGTGACGAGCGGGAGCGAGGGCTGGCGGCGGTGGTGGGCTTCGAGGAATTTGGCGTCGGAGGTGACGCGGCGGCGCCAGGAGCGGCAGACGGCGCGGCACCGGACGACGGGCTTCGCCGGCAGACGCGTCATGATCTCGCACAAAACAACATCCTCGGGGAGCGAGGGGCCGCCGGAGGCCAATTTTACCATGATGCAGTCGCGATTGGGATCTTAGGGAGCAAGCGCGCGCCGGACGGAGCTCGTGCTCGGGAACGGGGGCGCGCTCGGGGCCGGGTAGACGCGACCGGCGCCGGGAGAGACGGACGCGCAAGGAGCGCCGCCGGGTCGCGAGCGCCGCGTGGTGGTGCGCGATGGAGAACGAAGAACAGGAAGCGCGCGGAGAGAAAAGAGAAGATAACTAAAAGCGTAGGGGGAAATGGAAAAAAAAGAAAAAATGGTGTCACGAGTAATTAAAGACGAGATCGACCTACGACGAATCAGGTCGTTTTTCGTTAAGAAGGTGTTAGGCTAGTCTCAATGGCCTGTTTCATTGCACGTTTTCCAAAATTACCACGTCAGCCGGAGGGAGATGAAATCGTGAATGAAACTATCTCAGCGATGCATTGTTTCACTTTACTATTTCCAAGGCTAAGCAAAGCATTTAATTGTTGTAGATTATTGAGATCATATGCACCCTATGAATTGTGTAGCTACTTTTATTTCACTTTACATCTGACGCAAAAAACATAGGAGTTCAGATATATAGATAACATTCAGGCAAAACGATAATAGCACATTCAGGCAAATAGCACGTTCAGATAGCATCTGTCTCTCCTAATCTCTCACATGACATTCTCACACACATATTCATATCTTTTCACACGCACTAGAAAATGAAATGCAAGTTGCCTGCATTCAGATTCAGTTTACACATTCAGATCACTCCAACAGCTAGATAAACAACATTAACATTAAATTCAGATAGCAGTTCAGATAACTTGAGTAACTCCAACCGAGATGCAGCCATGCCAATAGATGATAGATAACCAACTAGAACTAAGATTGTAAACTAAGATAGATAAAAAAAAAGTTCAGATAGCCTTCAGCCTTGCACACGGCCTCTACTGGTTCTTCTCACACGTCTGAACTGCACCCCATAGGTTTTGCTTTCATCCTGTAGTAACAAAACAATTTGGCATGAGCTCTCAGTTACAGTCAAAAGAGATTCAATAGTGCAGGATCCGATCACATCTATCACATATAAAATAAAGATGAAGTGCAGTTAAATTCTTAAGGTAGATAACTAACTATAATAGAAGGGCGGCCCTGGTGCAAGCGGTAGAGCTTTACTGCCAGTGACCAAGAGGTCCAGGGTTCAAGCCCCAGCCTCTGTACATTTATGCAGGGATGGCTGCTGGCTATTTTTCCTTCTCCAGACCCCGTAGTACGGGAGCCAAGGGCACTGGATACGCCCTTTTATAGATAACTAACTATAATAGATAACTTCAGTTCAGAACAAACCTTGGCCTTTTCATCGTCAATCCGCAAATAACTTTTCCTCAAGCTTACGTATTGCCTTCTCTCGGCTAGCCTTTTGAACTTCAGACATCTGACTTGTATCTTGATTTAGCAGGGAATTATAGACCTCAAACATCTTTCCTTCCTGTTGCTCCGTTGCTGCCTTCAAATTTGCATTTGATATCTGAATCTGTGCTTCCGTAACTTTTGCGCACTCCACCTTCCGATCTTGCTGCACCTTGATCATTTTCTCAATTGTGTCCCCAAGGATGATGATTCCTTCCATAACATTATTCTTCTTGCGCTTTCCACTACGCTCAGCCTTTGCTGAGTCTCTACCAATGGGACGTGACTGTTCTTCTGGAATACCATCTATCTCAGTATGATGGATAAACCGCCCTGACATTTACAAAAACAAGTTAACTCATCCTGTGCATTAATACTAGTGTTGTGCTCATCGATGGCTAGAACGAAACGCATGAATTCAGTGTTGATCCAAGCAAAGGACAATCGCACACTGCCATCTCTCCTGTGCGTGTATGCAGCCAAAGCATGGATGAAACAATCGATGCTGACATTTTTTTTCAACATCAATAGCTACCTGTATTCAACACATCAGCTTCCTGTATTCACAGGTGATAGAAATCAGGTACCTACACTATCACACACACATCATGTTGGGTGAAGATTTTCACTCAAACATTCGGATTACAAACTTAGTTGCATATCGCAACCAACGTTTTTAACTCGACTTTACAATATGAGTCAGGGGTATTTATAGGGACCCCCTGACTTCGGAGTTACATAAATTATATTTTTGCCATCACACTCTTCTGTACATTTGTACTAAAGAGAAGTGGGGCGAAGTGGTAATTTTCACTTCGCTAGTTCTAAATTTCTATATCTCTGGCGAAGCCAAATTCTTTTCCTGCGAAGTTAATAACTTCTCTTCGCTGCTTCCTGTACAGAAACGTTGTTAAGTATAGAAAACATTTTCCACTTCCAAAGTTTTCTGACGAAGTCAACTTTCTTGACGAAGTCAACTTTCTTGACGAAGTCAACTTTCTTGACGAAGTCAACTTTGCTGACGAAGTCGACTTTAAAGTTTGGGCATAAGGTTTGTCGACGAAGTCAACTTCAAAGTTCGGGCATAAAGTTTTCTGGCGAAGTCAAATCCCAATAGCAGCCCCTCACGGATGAAGGCCTACTCCAAAGGTCTGAATCCCGTGAAGTTTTGATTTGAAAACGAGGGCAGAAAACGCCATCCGAACTTTGGAGTTGGCCGTTTAACCACGAACATTTGAAAGTTAAAATTTTAACAGATAATTTTAACTTGGTGAATGTTGATGTTATAGTTTTTAAGGTTATTAGAGGTGCAAAACAAATTCTTCATGCAGCCAAAAGTAGGTGAAATGAAGGTTTGATTAGTTTTTGGTTTTTATAATAGAAGTCATCTTGTTTGAGGAAAAGAATCAAAAGGGGTCGATCTCTGCAACAAGAAACTAGGGATTAATCTCTGCAAAGTTCTAAGGAGTGGAAATTTTGTCACTTTTATGAAAATGTTCACAGAGAAGTTACTGTTCATAAAATATCGTTATGATGAATTGAAGGTTTTTTTAAATGTTAAATTAATTGATCCAGTTACTAGCAATAAGTGGGATAAAAGATTGTCTGAGTTCTAGTTATATCATACTATTGTTTTGATGGTTGAAGAAAGGGATTGATGGACTTGTATTCTCAGATTTTACGATCAAAATTTTTGTGCTCAGACTTTTGTTCTCAAACATCTTGCGCTCAAATTTTGCGTCGAACTTTTACGATCAAATACTTTTGCCTCAAATTTTGTGATATAACTTTCACGTTTGAACTTTCTATGTTTGAACTTGTTAAAAGAAATCTTCCTTGATAACTTCACTTCGAAGTGAAAAATTTACTCCTTCTGTTTTGGTGCGAAGTGGATATGAACACTTCGCTTGGAAGTGAAATTTGTTCCAAGTGAATTTCAAGGTAAAAATTCACCCAAGTGCATTTAAAATTGTCGTCCCTTCTATTTTTGCTGAGAAGTGAATGCGAAAACTTCTCTTCAAAGTTAAAAATCACATTAGTGAAATTTTAAAGTGAAAATTCACCTATAGTGAATTTGAAAACGATCTCCTTTCTTTGTTTGCAGAGAGGTGGCCGCGGAAACTTCGCTTCGAAGTGAAAGTTCACCTTAGTGAAATTTTTGAAGTGAAAATTCACCTTAGTGAATTTCAAAATGCTGTCTCTTCTTTTTTCAGAGAAGTGAACGCGAAAACTTCGCTTCGAAGTTAAATTTCACTTTAGTGAAATTTTAATGTGAAAATTCACCTTAGTGTCGGTGTTTTGACCCTCGAGGGGTTAACACCAACGAGTAATATTGTAATCGCGTGCTCCCTAATCCGGTGGGTGATGCAAGAAGGACACAATGATTTATCCTGGTTCAGGCAAAGAAGGCCCTACGTCCAGCGGGGGGAGGATAGTTCGTGTTATCTTGCACCGAAGTGCTAGTACAGGGGAAAATACAAGCAGATGTGAGGAGTGTGAGGTGGGGCTTTGGCGGTCGAATGCCTAGCTCTCGACCTTACACAACCTCACGGTGTCATTCTATGATCTAAAGACTTAGCTATGCTCTAGATCCTCTCATTTGGCTCCCCTTTTCGTAGGTCCTGGCGCCTCCTTTTATAGATGAAGGAGGGGCACAGGGGTACACGTATTTCGAGTCCGTGCAGCTAATGATGTACGACGTTGAGGCCGATCACGTCGGTGCCGCTGTAGCGATGTCCGTCGGTATGGGAGGTCCTGCTCCCGTCGCGTCGGGAGTTGTTGAGTCCTGCTCGAGGGTTTGCTTGTTGATGTCGAGGGGCGACGGTCGAGGGTCTTGGCTGGAGTCGAGGGGGTCGTGCCGAGGACGTCGAGCTTCGCTGGATAAGGCCGAATCCCGGAAAATGCGGAAAACATGTTAGTTTATACATCTCGAGGCGGTGCTAGTCGTGGCACAGTGCTCGGTATGGCGCAACAGCGTAGTATGACTCGCGAGATGCCGGGGTATGGGCGGTAAAAGCAGATTTGACCGCCACGCCTGCAACTGTTACCATAACTGTGGCCATGCGATTTAGGCGGGGGTAGATAGATCGCATTAAATGCGCTCGGATCCGTACGGGAGAGTCGGTAGCCGAGGTGTGCACTGCCCTCGAGGACCACCGATTCGCCCGAACGAAGTTTCGTATTCGGGGGCAGGCTCATTCGGCGGGCAAAGTTACGTCCTCGAGGGTGGGCTCGTTCGGCGGGCGAAGTTCCATCTTCGAGGGGTCGCCCGGATTGTACCCTCGAGTGTACAGTACCAGTCGGTTCGGTAACTTCTCGGGTGTACAGTACTAGTCCGTTCGGTAACCTCTCAGGTGTACAGTACTAGTCCGTTTGGTAACCTCTCGGGTGTACAGTACTAGTCCGTTCGGTAACCTCCCGAGCAGGCTTTGGCTTTGGGCCGTCGTTGTTCATTCGTGGGCCAGTCCGATACGTCTCAGCTTGCGGGCCTTTGTATGTTAGCGCGGGAGGTTACCGGAGGGGTCGAGTTGCTGATTTTGTGCGTTTTAGTTCGGTAAACCAAGGGTTTGGGATACCCATTTCCTGGGTATCGACAGTAGCCCCCGAGCCCCTGTGCGAGTGATGTCATTCGGGCAGGGGGTCAGGAATTGGAAATGGGATGTAATTCGGATTTTTCATGGGGGGCGCGCGAGCGACCCCCGCGGGGGTAGCCCCCGAGGCCTCGTAGGAGCCGAAAGACTCCTGTGAGGGCTTTATTTATATTTAGTTAAAGGGTGCTCGTCCAGTCGGGTACAGGCCTGAACTGGAGTCATAGCGCTTTACCGAGGGGAGCCCCCGGGGGATTTTTGACCCTCTTTCGTCGAGGGGTGCCAGGCACAGGCGAGCCCCCTAGCCTCGTGCGGCTGGGGCGTTGCTGGCCTCGGCATTCTTCTCACGAGTCTTTTCGATCGGATGTGAGGCGAGAAGCATCGGACTACCCCCGATAGGGCGAGCCACGAAGTTCTCAGTGAGCTGGTAATGGGAAAATCCAAGCGAGAGCCCGTTCCTCGTTCGATAGAGGTCGGCAGGAGGCCCGGAGGCGGTCTCATTAAAGCAAAACGCAATAGACCTACGGATACCGATTCCATTCAATAGGTCTCGGCGGCTCCATAAAGTCTGTAGCGTTTTGCCTTGGATGCATCCAAAGGGGTCTCGAGAGTTTGTTCTCGAGCAGGGCCTCGTGTTGGCTCCCCCTTGGTCACCCCTGACTCGAGCGCTCGAGGGCGGCTGTCGAACCCTGTTCGTGGGGTCAGCCTTCGCTCCTTTGAGGCTTAGGGCCGGAGCCCGACTTTTTGGTGCTCAAGGGCGGCCGTTGAGCCCTCACTCGAGGACCGGCCTTCGCTCCCTTGAGACTTTGTGGTAGGGTCAGAGCCCATTTTCACCTCTCGTGGAAATCTCCGTCGGCGAGTAACCGTTTTTTTTTGGCGCTCAAGGCCGGCCGTTGAGCCCTCACTCGAGGACCGGCCTTCGCTCCCTCGGGGCTTTGACGTGGCTCGAGGGCGGCCGTTGAGCCCTCACTCGAGGACCTGCCTTCGCTCCCTTGAGACTTCGAGGTGAGGCCAGAGCCCGTCCTTTTTTGGTGCTCAAGGGCGGCCGTTAAGCCCTCACTCGAGGACCGGCCTTCTCTCCCTCGAGACTTCGAGGCAGGGTCGGAGCCCATTCTTTTTCGGTGCTCAAGGGCGGTTGTTAAGCCCTCACCCGAGGAGCGGCCTTCGCTCCCTCGAGACTTCGAGGTGGGGCCAGAGCCCGTTTTACCTTTCGTAGAAAACTCCGTTAGCGGGAGACGGTTCTTTTTTCTTACCGTTGGGCACGCCTTTTGAGGAGAAGGGCTTAGCGGTGCGATCGTGGCGGGCCCGAGCAATGGCTCTTTGCCAGAGGTGTGACGCGTGCATCCGGTCAAGGATCGAGGGGGAATGGTCAGGTAAATGCATTAATTGCGGGGAGTTACCTTTTCCCTATCGCCGGACTCCACCCGTTGCTCTTCCCGAGTATAAAAACAGAGGGGGACAGGCGCTGTTCGCCCCTACTTTCACCATTCTGCCGAGCTCCTGCTTTCCTGCGCGCGTGAGGATAAAAACTTAGAGCGAGAAGTCGCAATTGGGAACCTTCCTGGTCGACCGTCCGCCGAGGAGATTCGTGCTGTTGTTGCCGCCGCCGAGCCCACCGAGCAGATCTGTGCTGCTGCTGCTGCCATGGCCCCCGTCCTCCAACCCGCTGAGCCCTGGCGCCCGTCGACCGTGACGCGGCAAAGGCTGACCGAGCTGGTGAGGGAAGGACTTCTCCGCCCTGTCATCAATTCGAATCGGCCGGAGTGGATTGCGCCGCCCAGGGACCATGAAGAGCCAAATCCGCCGGGGGGATACGTGGTTAGCTTCCTCAAGTACCATCGGCATGGGTTCAGTGTGCCCCCGAGCGAGTTCATGCGGGGGTGGACGAACTTCTACGGCATCGAGCTCCACCATTTCTCCCCCAACGCCATCTCCAACGCCGCCATCTTCGCGGCCGTCTGCGAGGGCTACCTCGGGATGGCGCCACATTGGGAGCTATGGCTCCATCTTTACAAGGGGGAGTGGTTCGCCTCTCCGGTGTCGCACGGAGTAAGACGAATCGTCAGAGCGGGTGCCTCAACTTTGTGTTGAAGACCGGGAGGTCAGAGGAGCCACGTGAGTACATCCCCACTGGGTTGACGTCCAACCACTCCCGGTGGGACGAGCAGTGGTTCTACCTTCGCAACAACGGCGGCTATCTCCTGCCGTACACCGGGCGGCTCATCACCGAGCGTCCATTCAATTGGCCGCACGGTGTCGCAGGAGATCTTCAGCGTCGACTTCATCCCCTCGTCGTCACGATGAGGACCCTTCGAGAGGCAGGCCTAACGGCGGGTGTGGTGGTCTCAGCCTTCCACAGTCGACGGGTGCTCCCTCTGATGGAGCACCCGTTGCGGTTGGACGAGATGCTCCCTTCGGCGGCGCCCGAGGTTCTCAAGAGGTGCCGAATGTCCGGCGAGAGGCCGTCCGCCTCGGAAGTCATCGCGTGGGTAAAGAGCATGGTCTCTGGCTCATTCAGGGTGAAAGACGTCAACCGCCTCCCCATGCGGCCGGAGGAGGGTTGCCTCGACCTGGTGAGTGCCTCGACCCGTGCCTTTCGCGTTTCCCCCCTCTCCCCCCTTTTTCTCTTGTCCCTGTGACTAAACGTCTTTGTGTAGGGGAGAATCAGCTACCGGAGATCGAGGCCCCCGCTGAGGGAGGACGCCCCCGACCGTAGGTAAGACGCTTCACCGCCCAACAAGAGAAGTGGAGTAAGGACGAGGAGGCGAAGAAGAAAGCCAAAAAGCTCTGGGAGCGCGAAAGACTTGCAAAGCGCCGCGCTGAGCAGAGGCGCGACGGGCTCCCGGAGGAGGAGTCTCCCTCGTCCAAGGGAGATGAAGATGATGACGACAGTGATGATGTCGAGGGGGTGGAGGGGCACCTCGAGCGCATGTTGCCGGGTTCCTCCCATGCTGAACGCCCCTTCGTGCAGGAGAAGGTGGTGAAGCAGCGTGCCCCCCAGCCGGTGGCATCGGCCTCGGAGCGCCAGCATGGGAAGAGGGGGCCGAGGCCTCACCTCGAGGAGGTTCACCCACCTCACGTCATACTCGAGGCGGGACCCCACCCACTTCGATCCGGGAAACTCGGTCCCGGTCGTCGGCGTGGGCGGAGCAGAGCCGTGCCTAGGAGGCCCCGTCGAGGCAGGGAGGCGCGGCGACCCCACCGACGGCCCCAAGCAGCCTCAGCCCCGGTAAAAGCTCGGCTTCGAGAGGGGCCTCGAAACCTGCTGGCGATTCGAGGGGGACCCAAAAGGCTTCCATCCCCTTCGGGTAAGTGTCATTGTTTCACTTTCTTTTCGTTACATCTTGTTTGTGCCGTTTAATAGACTTTTTGCCGTTCTGCTTCCTATACAGGCCCAAACGCCGAATCGAGGAGGCCCCTCTTGCGCCGGCTAAGCGGCTCAAGATGGATGCAGCCGCGAAGATGGAGGCCCCGGTCACAGGTGCGACGTCGAGGCCCTTGGCTCCGTGGGAAGCCAAGTGGTTATCCTCAGCCCTCGGTGCTCTAGCGCGCGGTAAGCTGACGGGTTCCACTCTTGCTGCAGGGTCGAGCGTCTCGGGGTCCACGGCAGGCGGTGACTCTGAGCCGGGGAGGATGCATGAAGGAGGGAGCGCCTCCTTGACATCGTCGCCTGCGACCCTCGAGCTCAGCCCGGCACCAGGAGGCGGTGCCCCAACATCGGGAGCTTCCGTTCCTAGTGGGCCGGAGGCTTCGATCCCCGCACCCGAGGTGGGAGCCCCCGAGGGCCACGGGCCGGGAGAGGAGGTAGCCGTCATGGACCTCGAGGGTGAGGAGACCACGGCCCTTCCCTCCTCGACGGGAGAGCGGCGGCCCTGGCCGGCGGGGCTACGCGAGCTCGAGGCCCGGAGGGAGCAGGAGCAGGGGGCCCTGCAAGAAGTGGAGCTGCCACGGCCGCAGCAGGAGGAGGAGAAGGGGCCGTCGGAGCGACGGGAGGAGGAGGAAACTAGGGGCCAGCCTCAGCATCAGCAGGCGCAGCAGACACCGCCGGGGGACACAGCGCCGCTGGACCCGTCGGTGCAGAAACCGCCCGAGACGTCGGAGGCAGAGGTGACTTCCGGACTGCCCAAGCAATGGGTGTCCGTAATTACCCTGGACGAGTTGCTGGCCGAAGGAGAAACGGTGTCGAAGGCATCGATGGACTTGCCGGCGCAACCAGAGGAGGCCTCGACACCGAGCCCAGCGGCGGATGCGTCGATGGTGGTCCTGTCGGTGCCACAAGTCGTGGTGTTGGGGGAGGCGACGGCCTCAACCCTTCCGCTAGGCCCGGAAGCGCCAGAAGCGGCATCGAGCCAGCTGCTACAACCGTCAACGGAGCGGCCAGAGAAGACGGCGGCTTCTGGACTACTGAGGAGGTCGTCTTCCGACCCCAGGCCGAGGAGTGTCGGCGCCGTCTCGGAGTTCAGCGGCCCAAAGGAGTTGGCCATGCGTTACAGCGCCCCACACGACGTGGTGGACGAGATCGAGTCCTTGGTGCGAACCAAGGTCAAGACGGTCCTTCCGTGTTGGGGCAAAGAGCGCATCATACTCCGGGAACCTGGCAACTCCAGCGCTCCGGGGATCGAGATGAACGACCCGGCGGAGGTCAAGTGCTGGGAGGAGGCCGAGCGGTCCCGGGCGTGGCTGCGGCACTTGCTGAAGTTGGGCGTCGAGCTCGCGGAAGGCCTCGACCGGAACCTCGCGGTGAGTCACTGTGTTTGGCCATATGTAGTTTTTTAAGTTCTTTCGTATGGGATGCCTTAACCCTCGATTTCCTATCCCCAGGAGGCGCAGAGGCGTTCTTACTCCAAGTCCGACTTCCTCCATGGAACGCACAACAGCTGGGAGGAAGTGCTTCGCCAACTCGAGGCCAGCCGCTCTGCGCAGGGCAGGGTGGCCGAGATCGAGGACGAGCTAAAACGGACCAGGGAGGAGGCCGCCAAAGCCAAAGAGGCGGCCGCCCGGCGAAGGAGGACTCCGACGCCGCTCGAGGGGAAGCCACCCACCTCAAGGAGGAGCTCAAGCGTGCGAGGGAGGAGGCTGACACGACAAAGGCCGAATCAGAGAAGGCCAGGGGCGAGAGCATCCAAGCCCAGGAGCGCGTCGAGCTACTCGTGGCGGAGGCTCAAAGCTCCGAGGAGCGCATCCGCTCGCTCGAGGCCAAATTTGCTGAGGTCTTCACCGCGCGCAATGCCCTCTCCGCCTTGGTCCAGGAGGAGAAGAACCGAGCCGCTAGCCTGGAAACCCAGCTCGGGGCGATGAAGGCTACCCTCCAAGAGAAGGAGCAGGCCATCATCCTGGCCGGTGGTGCACTCGAGACCCTCCGCTTCGAGAAAATGGAGGTGACCCGGGCCTTCAAGGAGGCCCAGCGAGAGCGGGACGAGGCTCGGGGGGAGCGCGACGCCGTGCTGGGGGATCGCAACGCCCTCGAGACTCGCTGTGCTGGTAAGTTCCTTAAAAGGATTTTGATCTTTTTTCTTCCCGTATGGTTTTGTCTGATTCTTGCTTTGTGTTTCAGGCCTCGAGTCCGAGCTGCTTGCTACCCAAACTGCCGCCAAGGCACTGCAGGAGAGCCTCGCGGCGGAGGGGGCGCTTCTCGGCCGGCTCCGGGTTGCCCTCGATGGGCTCTGCGCCTCCTGGGAGGTCGGGCCTGTCGAGGGTACTGAAGAAGACATCCCGGGCGCCGGGCTCGTCGACCGGATCTACTACCTCGATGCCACCCTTCGAGATCGCGTGTAGGAGGTGCTCCATACCGGCGTGAAGCGGGCGCTTGCAGTGGTCTCCTCTGGCTTCGTCTTTGATATGAACATGGTGGCCCAAGGCTTTGTTCCTGACATCTCGAAGACCGACACGGAGAATGAGGAGCGATGCCGAGGGCTCATTCATGATGCCGAGAGGCCGAGGGGGCGCTGGCGAAGCTGTTTGAGGACGAAGTTCTCCCCCCTGCGGATGGAGGGTACCACGTCGAGGGCGGCGACGGAGAGGGCCTGTAGGGCAAGGCTGGGCGAGGGTGCCCATGTAATGAATTAGTTTTTTGTAACTCATATTCAATGTGGCTTCGAAAGCCCTTTTTGAACATAAATGCATTTATCGTAATGCGATTTGTCATTTTACTCTCGAGCCTTTTCTGCTTTCTTTTCACCTAGACTTTGCTTTTTTGACTACGTTTTCGACGTATGGTCGTATCCCTCGAGGGGGGAGCGAGTGGGGGTACCGTAGCCCGGAGGCGTAGGAGAGCTCCCGGCTCGACAGCCCTTGACCCTCTAGGGAGTTCGAGGCATTTTCTACTTAGTCGCGAAGCGCATCGAGGTGTAAGAAAGAGGAAGCGCTCGAGTTCTGATCGCCTGACTCTTGCTTTTCGACTAAGTCATTCGACGCAAGCTCGTATCCCTCGAGGGGGGAGCGAGTGGAGGCACCATAGCCCGGAGGCGTAGGAGAGCTCTAGCTCGACAGCCCTTGACCCCTTGGGAGTTCGAGGCGTTTTTCAGCTTAGTTGGGAAGCGAAAGGGAGGCGTGCGAAAAAAAAGTCGTTCATATTTTTAGGAACTTAGGGGGTCCCCCCCCCCCGTTAGCCCCCGAGGGAGGCTTGACTCTGGCGAGACAGGGTCGAGGCTACCTCTTGCATGGACAATAACAAGTTTGAACTTATAATCGAAAGTACTCCTTATATTTGTCATGCAGAAATGTACAAAAACATGCGAGAATGTACAAGGGCACTGGTGCCCTAAGGGTAGAAACGACGTAGCTATTCAATGTTCCATGCGTTGGTGAGGATTTCGCCTTTGTCGTTAGCGAGCTTGTACGTCCCGGGCTTTAGCACCTCAGCTACGGTGTATGGGCCTTCCCATGGCGAGGTCAGCTTGTGATGTCCCTTGTTGTTCTGTCATCGACGTAGGACGAGGTCTCCAACCTAGAAGTCCCTCGGGCACACGTGCTTGTCGTGGTAGCGTCAAAATTTTTGCTGATACCTCGCGGAGTGAATTAGCGCCATGTCTCGAGCCTCCTCGAGCTGGTCGATGGCGTTTGCGAGGGCTTCTTCATTGCTTTGCTCATTGTACGCCTTTAGTCAAGGGGATCCATACTCGAGGTCAGTGGGGAGAACGGCCTCGGACCCATAGACCAAGAAGAATCGGGTGAAGCCCGTGGCTCGACTAGGTGTTGTCCTTAAGCTCCATAGGACCGATGGCAGCTCCACGGCCCATTTTTTTCTGTGCTTGCTGAGACGGTTGAGGATCCTTGGCTTGAGGCCTTGCAAAATCATGCCATTGGCGTGCTTGACCTGGCCGTTAGTTCAAGGATGTGCAACCGCGGACCAATTCACACGGATGTGATGGCGATCGCAGAAGTCCAAGAACTTCTTGCCGGTGAACTGTGTGCCATTGTCAGTGATGATGACGTTCGGGACCCCGAAGCGATGGATGATGTCGGTGAAGAACTCAACTGCCCGCTCGGAGTGGATGTTGCTAATGGGCCAGGCCTCGATCCACTTGGTAAACTTGTCGATGGCAACGAGCAAGTGCGTGTACCCTTTGGTTGTCCTCTTGAGAGGCCCCACAAGATCGAGCCCCCAGACCGCGAATGGCCAGGTGATGGGGATCATTTGTAGGGCGTGAGCTGGGAGGTGCGTCTGCTTGGCGTAAAATTGACACCCTTTGCACGAACGGACAATGTTTGTGGCGTCAAAAACGGCGGTCGGCCAGTAGAAACCCTGTCAAAAGGCATTGCCTACGAGGGTCCTTGGTGCTGCGTGATGGCTGCAGGCCCCTGAGTGTATGTCCTCGAGGAGCCTCCTGCCTTCCTCGATGGTAATGCAGCGCTGAAGAACGCCTGAGGGGCTTCGCCTGTAGGACTTGGCTCGTCGCACAATCCAGCGAGCTTTGGTCCGGTCCTCCGGAAGCTCTCCCCGAATGAGGCAGTCGAGTAAAGGGGCTCGCCAATCCGGTGGTGGGTTCGACGGAGGAGAGGTCTCCTGGATCTCCATAACCTGGGCCCCGGTCGAGGGGGCCCCGGTCGAGGTCGTGGGGTGGAGCTTCGAGGGCGTAGTGCAATCCCCCGAGCCCAAATCGACGGAGGGCTCGAAGAGGTCCCTCGAGAACACGTTCGGAGGGACTGTACCTCGAGTCGATGCAATTTTTGCGAGCTCATTCGCGGCTTTGTTGTATCGTCGAGCGACATGACTAAGCTCGAGGCCGTGGAACTTATCTTCCAACTTGCGCACTTCGTTGCTGTATGCTTCCATCTTGGCGTCGTGGCAGCTCGAGGCCTTCATCACTTGGTCGATGATTAGCTACGAGTCACCTCAAACATCAAGGCGTCGGACCCCGAGTTCAAGGGCGATTCGTAATCCAGCGACAAGTGCTTCGTACTCCGCAACGTTGTTAGAAGCGGCAAAATGGATGCGAATGACGTAGCGCATGTGGATTCCGAGGGGTGAAATGAAGAGCAAACCCGCGCCTGCTCCTGTCTTCATGAGCGACCCGTCGAAGTACATCGTCCACAGCTCGGCTTGGATTTGGACTGGTGGCAACTGAGTGTCGGTCCACTCGACGACGAAATCCGCCAGCACTTGAGACTTGATGGCCTTCCGTGGTGCGTAGGTGATGGTCTCGCCCAT
Source organism: Bothriochloa decipiens (assembly GCA_023333625.1). NCBI lineage: Eukaryota > Viridiplantae > Streptophyta > Magnoliopsida > Poales > Poaceae > Bothriochloa > Bothriochloa decipiens. The sequence goes on from CM041633.1 coordinate 17,324,790, forward strand.
TAGCTCGACCGACCACTTGGCAATCCTTCCAGTGGCCTCCCGGTTATGGATGATCTCCCCCAAGGGGAACGAGGACACCACAGTAACCGGGTGGCTGAGCAAATAGTGCTGGAGCTTGCGACACGTAAGGAAAATGACGAAAGCACCTCGCTGACGAAGTAAACCGGCCGCTGGACAGGCAAAGCGTGCCCTTCCTCTTGCCTCTCCACCACTATGGCCGCGCTGACCACCTGGGTGGTTGCGGCAACGTAGAGGAGGAGGGGCTCGGGTGGTTCAGTTGACGTCGCTGGTCGAGGAGGGACGAGAATCGGAGTGGATGTCAGCTTGGCTTTGAGTTCGTCGAGGGCCCCCTCGGCCTCCGCGGTCCATGTGAATTGCTCGGACTTTTTCAAGAGGCGGTACAGAGGCATGGCCTTCTCCCCTAAGCGTGAGATAAAGCGGCTGAGGGCCGCGAGGCAACCCGTGACCCTCTGCACGCCCTTGAGATCCCGAATCGGCCCCATTCGCATGATGGCCGCCACCTTCTCGGGGTTGGCCTCGATCCCGCGCTGGGAGACAATGTATCCGAGGAGCATGCCCCGAGGCACTCCGAAGACACATTTCTCGGGGTTGAGCTTTATGTTTTTGGCTTGAAGGCACCCGAATGTGATTTCGAGGTCTCGGATGAGGTTGTCCGCTCTCTTGGACTTGACCACGATGTCATCAACGTAGGCCTCGACCGTGTCACCTATGTGTTCGCCGAAGACGTGTAGCATGCACCGTTGATACGTTGCCCCGGCATTTCGAAGGCCAAAGGGCATGGTGATGTAGCAGTACATGCCGAAAGGCGTGATGAAGGAAGTCGCGAGCTGGTCGGACTCTTTCATCTTGATTTGGTGGTAGCCGGAATAAGCATCGAGGAACGAGAGGGTTTCACATCCCACGGTAGAGTCAACAATTTGATCAATGCGTGGTAAAGGAAACGGAACTTTGGGACATGCTTTGTTTAAACTAGTATAGTCAATACACATCCGCATTTTTCCATTCTTTTTCTTAACTAACACGGGATTAGCTAACCATTTGGGGTGATGGACCTCCTTGATGAATCCAGCCGCCAAAAGCTTGTGTACCTCCTCGCCGATGATCCTGCGCTTCTCCTCGTCAAAGCGGCGCAGGCGTTGCTTCACCGGTCTGGACCCGGCCTGGATTTCCAAGGCGTGCTCGGCGACTTCCCTCGGTATGCCCGGCATATCCGAAGGACTCCACGCAAACATATCGGTGTTCGCGCAGAGAAAGTCGACGAGCACGGCTTCCTATTTGCCCTCGAGGTCGGCGCTGATTGTTAGCACCTTCTCGCATGGGCAGCTCGGGTCGAGGGGGACTTTCTTGGTGTCTTGTGCTGGCTCGAAGTTGCCGGCGTGTCGCTTGGGGTCTGGCATCTCATCGGCGAGGTGCTCGAGGGTCGCGGCTATCATGGCATTTTGCTTGACGGCCTCCCTATATTCGCGCATTCGACATCGCAGTCATACGTGTGCTCGTAGGAGGAGGCGACAGTGATGACGCCTTTTGGTCCTAGCATCTTGAGCTTGAGGTAGGTGTAGTTCGGGATCACCATGAACTGCGCGTAGCCCGGTCGGCCGATGATGGCGTGATATGTTCCGTGAAACCCGACCACCTCAAAGGTGAGGGTCTCTTTCCTGAAGTTGGCGAGGGTGCCAAAACAGACAGGAAGGTCGATATGGCCGACGGGGAAAGCCTTCTTCCCTGGCACAACGCCATGGAACCCCCCGGCGCTGGGTCGGAGCTGGTACCTCCTGACTCCTAGGAGGTCGAGGGTCTCGAGGTAGATGACGTTCAGGCTGCTGCCGCCGTCCATGAGGACCTTCGAGAGGCGGGTGTTGATGATGATTGGGTCGACGACGAGCGGATAGGCCCCGGGGTTGGGGACTCAATCTGGATGGTCATCGCGGTCGAACATGATGGGCGCATCAGACCAGTCGAGGTAGTGAGGGGTCACGACACGAGCGGAGAAGACCTCTCGATGCTCCCGCTTACGCTGTCAGGGCATGAGCTGGGTCGAGGGGCCCCCGTAGATCATGTAGCAATCATAGACTTCGGGGAATTTTCCGTCTTCCCCGTCGTCTCCCTCGCCGCCGCCTTGGTCTTTCTTGTCATCACCTTTCTTCACGCCCACTTGCTCGAAGTGCCTTCGAAGCATGCGGCAGTCCTTGAGCTTGTGCCTTGCCCCGTCCTTATGATAAGGACAGGGCTCCTCGAGCATTTTGTCAAAGATGGCGCCCTCGGGGGGACCTCGAGGCCTTTTGCGTTCGGTTGCAGCGACGAGGTCGTCTTCTGCGGCCTCACGCTTGCCTTGCTAATTTTTCTTCTTCTTGTTATTTCTCTTCGGCCCTTTGCTCGAGCCTCCGGCGTTGTCGGCTACCGGCGTTTTTCCCTTGTCCTTCCCGTCGCTGAAGAAGGCGCCGACGGCCTCTTCGTCAGCCGTGTAGATGGTGACCACATCCATGAGCTCGTCGACGGTGTCGGGGCGGTTACGTCCTAACTCGCGAACTAGGTCCTTGCAGGTTGTACCCGCAACAAACGCTAGAACGACGTCAAGATCGGAGATGTGGGGCAGTTTGGTGCGGAGCTTGGAGAATCGTCGAGCAAAGTCGCGGAGAGACTCCCCTGGTTTTTGCTTGCAGTTGCGCAGTTCCTAGGAGTTCCCAAGACGCACGTAGGTACCTTTGAAGTTCCCCTCAAAGATCCGGACAAGGTCAGTCCAGCTATGAATCTGGTCAGGGGGAAGCTCCTCGAGCCACCTACGCGCGGTGTCAGATAGGAACAGGGGAAGGTGACGTATGATGGCGTGATCGTCACGCGCCCCGCCCGCCTGACAAGCCAACCGAAAGTCGGCTAGCCAGAGCTCAGGATTGGTTTTGCCATTGTATTTGACGATGCTCGTGGGGGGTCGAAACTTGTCGGGCAGCTGGGCACAGCGGATCCTCCTGTTGAAGACTCGGGGACCCGGTGGCTTCGGGGCCTGTCGATCTTCGTCGCTGTCGTAACGCCCCCCATGATGGGCGCTGTACCCTCGATCCTCGGCGTCCCCATGCTTGCGTCTGCGGTTCTCGACAATGTCGAGGCGTGCGTCGCGGGGAGCACGGTCGTCGTTGATACGTTCTCGGGCTGGCTTCTTCTTCTGTCGGGGGGCCGCCCCCTGATCGACCGAGCCCTCCCTTTCGGGCTGGGAGGGCTCGACCTGAGGTTTGGAGGCAGCCCCTCGACGCCTTGAGGCTGAGCTCTCGGCTTGCTGGACAGCAGCAACTTGGAGGAGATCCTCGACCTCACGTTGTATCCGCCGAGCTTGCGAGTTGGATGGCGCGGGCATATTGCGAAGGAGCATAGCCGCTGCAACATTGTTCTGGCTTGCTCGGGGATAACGATTGACGGGTTGCTCGGGTGCTCCTGCCTCGATGATCTGCCGGTTGACTTCTCGGGCCCTGGCTCGGGCTCTACCGTCGAGCGGTCGCCGCTCTTGCTCGAGGGTCAGCTCGAGCAAGCGCAAGCGTTCCTGCTCGTCGGTGAGCTTCGCCTGCAACTCCCGAATCTGTGCCAGCTGCGCGTCCTGCTCACCAGGACGAGGGCATGCTTCTCGGGGTGCGTCTGGTTGTTGTTCCTCTGCTCTAGGGGGAGCGTCACCTGCCACAGCCATAGCCGTCGCGGCCGCTGGATCGACGGTGTCCTGATTGGAGTCGACGTCACCATCGATGTGGAGGCACTTGCGGGTAGGATCCCAATGATCAGAGTCAGAGTCGGGGTCGCCGCAGTAGAAGTCGGGGAATTGCCCCCGCGCCTCCTCCTGCAGCTGCCGTCGGAGTGTGCCGACGGTGTACCTCCGGGGGCTGGGCGCTCTGAAGGCCAAACCCTCGGAGGCCGGTATGACAGTTCCTACGTCCGTCATTGCACGAAGAAAGGCACCTGAGCGGCCCTCTAACATGTTCATGTTGGAGCGGGTCATTGTCAAGATCGTTGTTGCGGCATCGTGGGAGTCGAACGAAGGCCGCTGATGACGCTCGAATAGCTCGTGCGGGAGCGGGCTCGACCGAGCGGGGACTTCGTCGCGGCTCCTTGATGATCGTACGGCGAAGGTGGAGTCGGGGTTGTGGTGGGGTCCTGCTGGTTCGCCCTCTGCCCCTAAATTCGGGTCAGATAGTCCCTCAACCAGAGGTTCCTCATCTCCGGTCAGGGGCGAGGAGAAAGCGGCGGGAACCCTCCCCGACTTAGGTTGATGGCGATGACGGTGCCGACCGTGCCTCCTTCTGGATGTGGAAGCATGGTCGTGAGATTGGCGAGCGGCCCCCCAAGAGCGTGGGGGCGTACCGCGACCTCCGTTCGGGTCACTGATTGAGAGCAGGGTCATGTCGTAGCCTTGGTCGAGGGTCATGAACTCCAGGCTCCCAAACCAGATCACCGTAGCGTGCGGAAGTGGTGAAACGAAGTCGCCCATCCGGAAAAATGGCGGGAAATCGTTAGTGACACGCGGCCCCCCTACCTGGCGCGCCAACTGTCGGTGTTTTGACCCTCGAGGGGTTAACACCAACGAGTAATATTGTAATCGCGTGCTCCCTAATCCGGTGGGTGATGCAAGAAGGACACAATGATTTATCCTGGTTCGGGCAAAGAAGGCCCTACGTCCAGCGGGGGGAGGATAGTTCGTGTTATCCTGCACCGAAGTGCTAGTATAGGGGAAAATACAAGCAGATGTGAGGAGTGTGAGGTGGGGCTTTGGCGGTCGGACGCCTAGCTCTCGACCTTACACAAGCTCACGGTGTCGTTCTGTGATCTAAAGACTTAGCTATGCTCTAGATCCTCTCGTTCGGCTCCCCTTTTCGTAGGTCCTGGCGCCTCCTTTTATAGATGAAGGAGGGGCACAGGGGTACACGTATTTTGAGTCCGCGTAGCTAATGGTGTACGACGTTGAGGCCGATCACGTCGGTGTCGCTGTAGCGATGTCCGTCGGTATGGGAGGTCCTGCTCCCGTCGCGTCGGGAGTTGTTGAGTCCTGCTCGAGGGTTTGCTTGTTGATGTCGAGGGGCGACGATCGAGGGTCTTGGCTGGAGTCGAGGGGGTCGTGCCGAGGAGGTCGAGCTTCGCTGGATAAGGCCGAATCCCAGAAAACGCGGAAAACACGTCAGTTTATACGTCTCGAGGCGGTGCTGGTCGTGGCACAGTGCTTGGTATGGCGCAACAGCGTAGTATGACTCGCGGGATTCTGGGGTATGGGCGGTAAAAGCAGATCTGACCGCCATGCCTGCAACTGTTACCGTAACTGTGGCCATGCGGTTTAGGCGGGGGTAGATAGATCGCATTAAATGCGCTCGGATCCGTACGGGAGAGTCGGTAGCCGAGGGGTGCACTGCCCTCGAGGACCACCGATTCGCCCGAACGAAGTTCCGTATTTGGGGGCAGGCTCGTTCGGCGGGTGAAGTTACGTCCTCGAGGGTGGGCTCGTTCGGCGGGCGAAGTTCCGTCTTCGAGGGGTCGCCCGGATTGTACCCTCGAGTGTACAGTACCAGTCCGTTCGGTAACCTCTCGGGTGTACAGTACTAGTCCGTTCGGTAACCTCTCGGGTGTATAGTACTAGTCCGTTCGGTAACCTCTCGGGTGTACAGTACTAGTCCGTTCGGTAACCTCCCGAGCAGGCTTTGGCTTTGGGCTGTCGTTGTTCGTTCGCGGGCCAGTCCGATACGTCTCAGCCTGCGGGCCTTCGTATGTTAGCGCGGGAGGTTACCGGAGGGGTCGAGTTGCTGATTTTGCGCGTTTTAGTTCGGTAAACCAAGGGTTTGGGATACCCATTTCCTGGGTATCGACACTTAGTGAATTTGAAAACACCGCCCCTTCTTTTTCGCAGAGAAGTGGACGCGGAAACTTCGCTTGAAAGTTAAATTTTACCTTAGTAAAATTTTTATTGCAAAAATTCACCTTACTGAATTTGAAAACGTCGTCCCTTCTTTTTTGCAGAGAAGTTGTCATGAAAATTTTGCTTGAGAGTTAAATTTTAGTTTATTGAAATTTTAATTTGAAAATTCACCTTAGTGAATTTGAAAACGCCGTCTCTTCTTTTTCGCACAGAAGTGGACGCGAAAACTTCGCTTGAAAGATAAATTTCACCTTAGTAAAACTTTTATAGCAAAAATCCACCATAGTGAATTTGAAAACGGCGTCCCTTCTTTTTTACAGACAAGTTGACGTGGAATCTTCGCTTGAGAGTTAAATTTTAGTTTATTAAAATTTTAATGTGAAAAAAACGCCGTTCCTTCTTTTTCGCAGAGAAGTGGACGCGAAAATTTCTCTTGAAAGTTAAATTTCACCTTAGTAAAATTTTCATAGAAAAAATCCATCATAGTGAATTTGAAATCGTCGTCCCTTCTTTTTTTGCAGAGAAGTGGACGCGGAAACTTCTCTTAGAAGTTAAGGTTCACCTTAGTGAACATTTTGTAGCAAAATTCACCTTAGTGAATTTGAAATCGTCGTCCCTTCTTTTTCGCAGAGAAGTAGACGCGGAAACTTCTCTTGGAAGTTAAGGTTCACCATAGTGAACATTTTGTAACAAAAATTCACCTTAGTGAATTTGAAATCGCCGTCCCTTCTTTTTCGCAGAGAAGTGAATGTGGAAACTTCTCTTGGAAGTTAAGGTTCACCTAAGTGAACATTTTGTAGCAAAAATTCACCTTAGTGAATTTAAAATCGCCGTCCCTTCTTTTTCGCAGAGAAGTGGATGCGAAAACTTCTCTTGGAAGTTAAGGTTCACCTTAGTGAACATTTTGTAGCAAAAATTCACCTTTGTGAATTTGAAATCGTCGTCTCTTCTTTTTCGTAGAGAAGTGAACGCAGAAACTTCTCTTGGAAGTTAAGGTTCACCTTAGTGAACATTTTGTAGCAAAAATTCACCTTAGTGAGAAATCGCCGTCCCTTCTTTTTCGCAGAGAAGTGGACACGGAAACTTCTCTTGGAAGTTAAGGTTCACCTTAGTGAACATTTTGTAGTAAAAATTCACCTTAGTGAATTTAAAATCGCCGTCCCTTTTTTTTCGCAGAGAAGTGGACGCGGAAACTTCTAAGGTTCACCTTAGTGAACATTTTGTAAAGATTTTGCTTCAGAATATATTGTGCTTTATTATTTCATAATGGTACAAAAAAGATAAGTTAGCATTATTTTGATTGTTTTTAATGCTAACTTACTTTATGCGAGTGCATGCCGATATTAGAGTATACTTAGAATATACTCTTTGGCTCATGGTTTTTTAGAGATTGTTTTTAGGGTAAGGTATTTCTTATTTATATTGCATTACTTTTGATAACATTGTTTGGAGAGATATCTATGCATGTAATTTATATGAGACCCTTGACTAACTTTGTAAAATCGGTGAAACTTGCAAGCTTAAGAGTTCTTCATAGTTAAATTTGTCAATGTGAAAGGTGTACAGAAATCTTAGCATGTATGTGATAGAATTATGTGTTTAGAACTTACTAAAACAACAAAATGTTACTGCATGACTCTATTATTATGCCTTCCATGGTCAAGTTCTCACAGGATATTTTTTTTTTAACACAGGCTCATATAAAAGATATGCTCATAAGAGAGATTTGAATCAAAAACTGAATATCTTTGTGATTGCCTTCTTGCATGGTTAAATAGCGGTATGCATTTAAAACATTATTATTTGCATTTTAATAATAATCTCACGGTTGTAGTGGTTTTGTACTTGCATGAAATTTTTTGCAGGAGGGGCTTTTACTTCTTGCTTTGCTGAACCGACCCTTCGTGGATGAAGGTCCTCCTCATTGTTGTGAAATGAAAGTCGAAAGAAAAAATGTTTCCGACAAAAGATTACCTTATGGCTAGAAGGAACTTCGAGGGTGAAGCCCCTGCGTGGTCTTTCAGGACACTTAGGATGAATAGTTGATGAAGTCACAGCAATGAACTCAATTGTATTGTCCAAATATGGTTTGTGCTTATCAAATGACTTGGCGAAGCATGTTGTGATGTGGTTGGCGAAGTCATCCATCTCGATCTTTCACGAGCAAGCAGTAGCAGCATCGCCTCCTCTGCCATTTCAAAAATATTGTGGGCTCCGCATGTTCCTTCTTCTCTCTTGCAGTCAAAGGTCAGGAGCCAATGGCTCTCTGAATCATCGCAGTGGCTTGGACTTCGCGGGTTGGGGCTTCTTTCATAGATTGAGCTTTTAGATCAGGGCAGGCTTCGTGTGAACCCATATAGCTGTCGAAGTTGATTCCAGTTTATCTTGTGAGGGTACTTTCTTCAATTCAGCTTATGAAGCCAATTTTTGGAGTCCGATCAGGCTTTCAATTTGACTTGAAGAAGATCAGTTGCTTTGTTTCACCAGATATTTTTTATTCTCATTAAATCATCACTGTGGCATAAACTTTGCAATTGGTAGCTTCGCTTGCAAACCTTGTCCTCATTATTTACACCTTATTTCATTAGAATATGTTAACTGAGGAGAGATAGCCCCTTGTGCATGAACGTGTTTCCTGTAGGTGGTTTCCGAAATGATGAAGTCTGGCGATATGGCCGGGTGGCTTCGCTGGCAGCTAGTATTTACCTTGACCGAGTCTTCGAATGTGTGATGCTGTGTGAGCCGAGCAAAGCGACAGGATCGAAGTTAGTAGTGTTACTGTACTTGCATGAAACTGTCAGCTTTTAAATGTCTATATATGACTGAAATCTGAATTGCTCCCTTGGGCCATGCTTCTCTGGTTAGATTTCCACCCAATTTTGTCCTGGTCATCATCGTGCAGTTGCCTTAACCTTGCAAGTTGGTAACTTCGCTTGTAGAGTGCAGACCGAGTCTTACATTGGGCAGACTTCACTATTTTCTAATTTTATTTTGCACAGGCTTGTTGTGGAACAATTGCTAGGAAACGTTGATATTGAACCATGTCTTCGCCAAGCTCTAAAATCGGGGAGTCTTTGCTTGCGAGATGGCATTGAGTTTCTTTGTGAAGGAAGACGTGTTTGCCCTAATGGTGATCTCTGGGTATATTTGCTAAAAATGACATTTGAGAAAGGAATCTGAGCTCAAACTTCAAAGTAAAATGGGCCTCAGGCTGCTAACTTCGCGTGGACAAGTGATCCATGGCAATAAATGGCGTGCCAAGTCTTTAATTGCCAAAAATAACACTTCAGAAAGGAAACTGAGCTGAAACTCCAAAGTAGAATAAGCCCCAGGCTGTTATCTTCGCGTGGACAATGTTTAGGTCGGGGTTTTGGCGGGAGAGCCAGAAATATTGCGTAGCTTGAACCAATCAATCAGCTTCGCTTGAGTGACAACCTTCTGCAAAGAATTTTTCTGGGCGGCATGTATATATAGAAAATGTTTCGAGACCGGAAAGAGATTTCGAAAGCTTTTTAGGCATAGAACTAGTCCTGTAACTTCATGCACGTGATTTCCATCTTCCGTCTTCTGGCTTCACTGCGTGGTTAAAAGCTGTGAAGTAGGAGTCTTCGCTTCTCCTTGGTCTAGAACTTAAAAGGAGATAGGAACAAGAATACGGTGCTTTGACTTTCACAAGGGGCGTCCATGTTGTTTGGCCCTTTGCCAGAAGTCATCTGATGTCTAACACTCCGGGGAGCTAGACTCTGAACAACCAGAGGTACACTTCTTATCATCAACGAGGTCAGATGGCACTAGATGTTGATGATGTATGATTCTTTATTGTCCTCGGCTCAATCTTCGCTTGTATCGTTCTGTCAGAAATAATTCTTGTTGCATTTCTGCATGGTGATGTAGTTTACTTGAAGCTTGAGTGCGTCCAATATTAGTTTGGAGCTGTGTTTGATTTCTTGCAATACAAGATAAAATTCTAGGTGCAGAGTTATTTTCGGAAGTTGAACTTAGACATTTGGACCATCCGAAGTCAGTGGCTTGTTCGTCCTAGGCTCCATTTGAATGTGTGTCTTCTTTGCTTGCGCTGCATTTGCACAGGAGGCTTCGGCTTCGTATGTTCTATATGATGGCATGGGCCAAAATATTGGCCTCTTAGCTGGTTTTGGACACTGCATTGTGGGCAAGCTAAAAATGCATTTGTTTTATTGGCTGCTTGGCTTCGCGTGGGAAATATTATCATCGCGTACATCATTGAAAAGACAAGAGTTATTCCGAATCTTGTGTATGGACAATTGCTTCATCCATCTATACTTTTCTTCGCGCTTAAGTAGGCGCACATCTGTCTTCACTTCTTATTTTACTTCTGCTTGCTTTGGGCTAGCTAAGTCATTCTGAGTTCCTATTTTTGCCTCTTGTCTCATGTATTTGCTCCTTGCCACTTGCCCGTGCATGGATATGCCCATAACTTTGCATGTATTTTTGGCAGAGATTTGCATGCATATGTCTCAGTCTTGTTTGGTTGATCGAGCTTGCACATTATATAGCAGTAGACTTCACTTTTTTTTTTTGACTTGGCAGTAACTTCGCTTAAAGGAGACAACTTTAGCTGGCGTCTTCAAGTTTGAACTTTGAGTCGCACCTCTTTTTTTTTTCTTTGACTTCGCTGGTTTCTAGGCTAGTACTTTGTTTGGATAGGGCTTCACTTACACCTTGCTTTTTTTTTGAAGAATCCCTTACACCTTGCATGATTTGATATCCGAGCTAGTTGTCCTTTTGCTACATGCAACTGGGAGCAGACCAAGACTTCTTGGACATTTGCTTGTTTTTCTGAAGATGCTTGCCGAAACTATTTGTCTTATTTGTTTGATTGAAATCTTTCCCGTAGTAGCTCATGTTATTGTGGTCCTCTTGGAAGAAGAACGAAGTAGTAATTTACACTTCGCCTTGCCTATGCCTTTAGCTCTTTCGCTTTGGACCTTACTTGCTTGTTCTACTTCTCAACTTCGCTCAAATATTTTTCTTCTTCGACCCGTGTTTCTTCAAATATAGCAGCAGACTTCGCTTGTTTTGACTTCGTTCATTAGAATACTACGCCATGATGTGAAGGCTTCGTTCATTAGAATGGAGATGGCTTCGGGGATGCGCTCGCGCAGAGAGCTTGAAACAAGCTTCTGAAGTTGCAGGTTGTGCGTCTTTGCAGCAGCTATTTTTCTTGGGCTCCGCTTTGAATTCTTGGGCTCCGCTTTAAAATGTGTCCGCTTGGGTTGCATCCATATGGATGGACCTTGGCTTTGTTGGCTTTGTCTTCGCATATAGTCTTCGCGCTCAGCGGCTCAAGCAGCCGTGCCTCCACCGTTGCTTATATATTTTTGTGTTGCTGATGAAATGAAACTTGAATACTTTTTATTACTTGGTCAGAATTTCGCGTGCTGAACTGAAGTTTTCCATTGGTCAGTGTTTGACTTGCCGAAGTCAGCGAAAAAATATATTTCAATGTCTGCTTTTGGCTTCGCCATCTGGATGTATTTCTTTCTCTTGATTTCTTGGATCTTCGGATGATACTGCTTTTTTAGTAGTTCTCTTCGTTGGGACACCTGGTCGGGTCGAATTTCATCTTGAATAATGCAGCAACACACTTCGCTTAAAAGAGAATCTCCAGCATTGATTGACGGCTCCATATTTGAAGTTCAAATTTCATCTTCCTTGCTTTGACTTCGCTGGTTTTTTTGACCGTCAAGATGTACTTGGTTTGTAAAGGTGCTTGCATTTAGGCTGGACGAAGGTACTTATGTTGTTCCGATTAGAGGGAATGCGTGGTCGTGGGGTTCTTCGATCACACACAAACGGACGGCGCCAGATGTTGGGTGAAGATTTTCACTCAAATATTCAGATTAGAAACTTAGTTGCATATCACAACCAACGTTTTTAACTCGACTTTACAATGTGAGTCAGGGGGTATTTATAGGGACCCCCTGACTGCGGAATTACATAAATTACATTTTTGCCATCACACTCTTATGTACATTTGTACTAAAGAGAAGTGGGGCGAAGTGGTAATTTTCACTTCGCTAGTTCTAAATTTCTATGTCTCTGGCGAAGCCAAATTCTTTTCCTGCGAAGTTAATAACTTCTCTTCACTGCTTCCTGTACAGAAACGTTGTTAAGTATAGAAAACATTTTCCAATTCCAAAATTTTCCGACGAAGTCAACTTTCTTGACGAAGTCAACTTTCTTGACGAAGTCAACTTTCTTGACGAAGTCAACTTTCTTGACGAAGTCAACTTTGTTGACTAAGTCGACTTTAAAGTTCGGGCATAAGGTTTGTCGATGAAGTCAACTTCAAAGTTCGGGCATAAAATTTTCTAGCGAAGTCAAATCGCAACACATCAGCTTTGAACTCAGGTAGCGCACACACACATCCGTTTGAATTCACAGTTGACACAAAACAACTACTATAAGATCGAACAACTACTATCAGCTCCATGTTGAAGTAAAGACTGAAATACAAGATGGTACCCGTCACTTACAGATCGAAAACAATTACTTGCATAGATTGAAATCGGCACATACCACAGATTCGGGGCTTGCTAGTTTCCTTGTCCAGATGGAAAATTTGGGGGCATGGCACCCAATCCTACACCTTGCACTGGCCTTGGCGGCACTCCTACTCCTTGCGGTGGGGATGAAGTACGAGCAGTAGGTGATGAAGACGTTGCAGCAGGGGCCGGCGTAGGGGAAGATGTTGGTGGAGCCGAAGCGAGGGAAGAAGATGGAGGGACCGGCGGCGCAGAGAGGAAACTCGGCGGCGGCGTAGGAGAGAACGCCGTCTTCATTCCAAGGCGGCTGCATTCGTGCCCTGACCCTCCTTTGCCTCGCAGCCCAGAGCTACGGCCAGCATCCATGGAGCTAGATCTAGCAGCTAGGGCGGGATGGGGAACGAGAAGAAGGTGCGTGCGTGGAAGGAGATGAAGGCGCGCGCAGGGGAGGAGGAAGAAGAAATCATGCGCGAGGGGGAGGAATTGCGCGCGCGGCTGGTGAATCGGGCAGGAAGCATTGCATCTTCGCGCCTGGAGCACGGGATTGGTGGGATGAAACTCTCCCCCTCAATGCGGGTGTCGTGCGGTTACCCAGGTATTGGAACACAGAGCTCGCGAGTGTCGTGGCCATGAAACGAACATCTTCTCTCTCCTCCTCATTTTATATAAAGATTCCTTTTATGCTGATGTGTCATCCTAATTAATGTGCATGATACTCTCATGACATCCCATTGAAACTAGCCTTAGATTCTTCGCAACCAACGAAAGAAGCTCTTTTGCAAATGTTCCATGGTAACGGATTCAGCTATATCGGAAGAGCTATTGTTCTAGACAGTTTTTTCTTAGAAAGGTTAATTTATTAGTGAAGCTTTAAGATATACCAAACAGGTTCTAGTTAGTAAACAAGGATATTCCTTTGGCTATTTTATAAAAAAAATTGCATTTCACCTATTTAATTTATTTACAAATACACCCTTGAGAAACCTTATCTCCTAAGACTATCCGCACCCATAGAACTCTATATTCGCACTCTATCCATCATACAGCGTACTCTATCCCAATTCTTTCGTACTCATCCATTCTTTATAGTGTACTCTATCTACTGTGGGGTTCACTTATCACTTTATCTAAGTATATCGATGTGTGATCTAGTTTTGAAGGATTTATTAAGACGAGTTTAATAATATAATCAGAATTTAATTTGATATTTTAGTTTGGGAGTTATAACATTTTTTTGTTAGTTCAATAAGTGGGGCCCGCGCCGGATGCTCTCTCTCCACCTTTTTCCCTCATCTCTCTTCGCACAGCGGCAGCTTGGGCCCGCGCCCAGTCATACCGCAGCCTCCGTACATACGCTCTACTTCACGTGAGAAGTTTGGTACAGCAGCTTGTAGCATCCCCATGCGGGATTTTTTACCCTAAAGTAGCACTGGAAAGCTCTATTTCGCGTGAAAAGTTTGGTACAACAGCTTGTAACGTCCCCCGATGCGGGGTTTTTTACCGTAAAATAGCACTGAAAATGGGTACCGCATTGCCATCCAGTACCCGTGCAGCTCGTCTAATCGTGGCCTGCAACACCAAGGTACATGGCAGAGCGTCGCGTCACAACACTGATATCGAGAGAAAAAAATAGAGCAGTTTTTAATTTTTTTTTTGGCCAAGGAGTTTTTAAGGTTGATATCGAGAAGGCGCGTGATAAAGTTGTTTTTTTTTCAATAAACCCTATGGTAATGGATGGTTTAGTGCAAACCTTTTGCAGAATAAAATTTCATTAAAAAAACTCGACAAAAAGGCATCAAGTTGGGGGACACAAGAGCGTTTGTTTCTTTGATTGCAGGGAACTATTCCAACCCAGAGAGTCAACGGATTGATAACGTTGGTCATAAAACAATTTAGGACTTTTTAAGAGGACTACGAAAATACTGATTAACCTCACGATCCTTTTAGTCAAGCAGTTTATATACGGATGAGGTTAAAATTCGAAATCATTTAGTAATTTTCCTCACACCACCATTTGATTTTTCAAAACTTAGGCACATCAAAATAACAAAACCAAAAAATATTACGGAAAAGAAGAGCTAAGGACAGCAAACAAATGACATGCCTAGAGTACCACCATGAAATACACATAAAATCGATAATGTGCTTCAAAATATTGAAGATTTCACAGAAGAAAAAAAAACGTCAAGCAAAACATAAAGATGCTCATCCAAATCTCCATTCAACGTTACTTGATTACCAAACATACCTACAGTTACAAATAGAAGGCAGATACATATAAGGCAAAAAAAGGCATAACTAAACCACATTATTCTGTATGCAGAATAATCATGTGTTCATGACTTCTGTGAATCTTGGTTTACACATCTGGATTTTTGTGGCATATTCGGTAGCACTTTGCAAACTAGTAACAACCCAGACATACATATAAAAAAAGAAATACTAAACAGTGATGCTAATTCAAAATCTTCACCAGTGACTTATTCCTGCTACAATGCAATAGAATTGGCCACACCATGAATTCCACAATGCAGCCTAGAATTATCGTCAACAATCACTACATAAAAATTATCACCAGAAACTCTGAATTCAGAAAGCACACCTTTTTTTGTATAACTGAAAAGATTAGAAAACAGCTTCTGAGAGGAATAATTACAAATTGATAGTGGTATTTGGCGTATATAGATATTAGAATACTATGCCTACACATTTCTGCATAATTGGATGTGTCTACACTCGGTAATCAGTATAAAGTATATTTTTGCTTCGATGAAGGCAATATGCCAAGAAAACAAACAAAACATACCATGGTCATACAAAGGCAACAAATAAGGTGAAACAGAAATATCAATCCCAATCCCAGGATGAAAACACACCAGTAAATCTCACTGCTACATTTGACATTGAGAGTTGAGTGAATTGCACCCAGGGTACCAGACTTACAGTTAGATAGTGTTAGACTTCATGGTCCTATTAGTCAAGCAGGTTATTCATTCATCAGCTAAAATTCACACACAGGCACTAATTTTACTCATGACACAATTCGGTACCTCAAAGCTTTTAAAGTTTAATATGATGTTTTACATAAAAAAGGGCTTACTAAAAGAAAGAAAGAAAGGCAAGAACAGCAAATGGGGTATGCCAGGAGTAGCACAAATGGAAAAATGTACATGTGTGCTAAACACGACAAGTACAAATGGGGAGAAGGCCTAATGAAGAAATCAAAGCAGAGAAACTTACACTGAGAGTTGATTATCCAAATCTCTCTGCACAATCAATTGATTACCAGAGTACATTTTTTAATGGGCTAAAATTCAGAAGCAAGCACTAATTTTACTCACAACATAATTAGGTACCAAAAAGCTTATAAAGTGTACTATATGGTTTTACATAAAAAAGAAGCTTACTAAAACAAAGAAAGGCAAGAAAAGCAAAAGAGGTATGCCAGGAGTAGCATAAATGAAAAAATTATACAGATAGAAATGTGTGCTAAACACAACGAGTGCAAATAGGGAAAAGGCCTATGAAGAAATCCAAGTACAGAAGTTTACACTGGGAGTTGCTTATTTAAATCCCTTTGCAGCATCAGTTGATTACCAAGTTACTTGCCAGATAAAAACAAAGGATACAAAGCTAAAAAGGCACAACATAACCACTATATTCTGCATGACTGCATGTTCATCATGTGTTTATGACTCAAGTGAAGGCAGGAAAAAGAAACAGTAGAAAGTAGAGGCAATGGTTGCAAGTTACTCGTTGTACTTTTGTTTATTATTGGATACTATGCGCGCCACAAAGAAGAAATCGAAATTGTGCACACAGAGAGGCAGACATATCAGCAGCTTCTTGAAATCTCCATGCAGCATCACTATTCACTAATACCAGAGACACTTGCAAGTTATTACAAATAAAAGACAAGGTTAAACAGGCAAGACATAACCAAAATAAGGAGTGTGCCCACAGCTCATGTGAAAAGGGAAAAATAAATACCAGACTAGAGGAATAGTTTCAGGTTATTACTAATCTACAGTGCTGTTATTACTAGATAGTCCATAACCTTTTCTTTTGTCAATGCGGCTCAGAATTATCATCGCGAACCAGCGCCACGGCGGACAAACCATCAAACAGTGGTTTTTCATCAACGCCATCAGCATCTCCTTCCATCAAGAAGAAATCATGGCGGACAAGACTTTCTCTAAACCTGTGCCTCTAAAGATTCAGAGATTCATTCCATTCATACCGAGCCAACAAACTGCCATTGGTACCAGAGATGTGATGCAGATGTTGGCAATCAAAGCTTGATTCCTCTCTGAGAGAAAGGACGAGCGAATCTCCCTCTAGGACTGGGTCCAGTACCGGCATCACAGAAAGAACATTCGCCGGCAATTTGATCTTGTTGTTCAAACACCAGGTCCAGCTCTTGTGATCCTGCAGCACCCAAAGATCAGCCGTGCTGCCACGGTAGCAATACAATATAAGAGCGCCATTGCTCATCTCAAACAGCTCAAGATATGCACCACCCTCAACGGGCGACAGTAAATGCTGGAAGGACTCGGCCATGGTGTCAAACACGAGCATGTCATTGCCCTTGCGGTTGCTGCCCGGCAGCCTTATCGGTTGCCAGTAGATCCTGCCGTCTGCCAGGACGGGCGGGGAAAATGTTGCTATCGACATATTTCCGGAAGCCCACGGGCTGGGAGGCTCTCCAACGCACCTGAGCTCGCCGGACCCGACGGTGTGCACATGGTACACGGCGTGGGCGTCCTCGGTTCTCTTGAAGAAGCAGAGCACTCTGTACGATCCGGATGGACGGTGAGGGCAGAGCGCGGCGATGTAGGTGGCGCCGTGGAGCAGCGTGAGGGGCGCGCGCTGGCGGGTCGCCGGGTTGCAGATCTCGAGACGGCCGTAGGCACAGAGGACGAGGAGGCCGTCGCAGGAAGCGAACACGTGGAGGTCCTCGTCGCCGCCGGTACCGCCCGTCGTCCGCGCGACGGGGCGCCGCTCGCCGGTGCGGTGGTCCAGGACGTCGATCCTCCTCTCCTCGGTGGTCCTGTCCCAGGTGGTGACGAGCGGGAGCGAGGGCTGGCGGCGGTGGTGGGCGAGGAGGAACTCGGCGTCGGAGGTTAGGCGGCGGCGCCAGGAGCGGCAGACGGCGCGGCACCGGAAGAGGGGCTTCGCCGGGAGACGCGTCAGTATCTCGCAGAAGACGAGATCCTCGGGGAGCGGGGGGCCGGCGGCGGCCACTTTTGCCATGAGGTAGTCGCGACTGGATCTTGGAGGGCAGGGGAGTGGAGCCGCCGGACGGAGCTGGTGCTCGCGGAACGGCGCCGGCGGAGGAGCAGACGAGCAGATACGAACGGCGCCGGCAGAGGCGGCCGCGCAAGAGGCGTAGGCGGGTAGCGAGCTCCGGCGGATCGCGAGCTCGTGCGAGTAGAGCAGCAGCGGAGAATCAAGAAGAGGAAGCACGCGGCGAGGAGGAGATGAGGTGGAGAGAGAGAAGAGACAAGAAAATAAAAAGGGAGGAGGAAAATGGAGAAAAAATAGAATAAAATAGAGAAGAAAATTGAAGTGAAGGTAAAAAAAAATGGAGAAAGAAAAAAAGAGAAGAAAATAAAAGATACGGAAAAAATGATAGAAAGGATGTCACGAGTAATTCATTCTTTCCTATCACTGAGAGAAGCTCTTTTCCCAAATGGTTCAGTAAAACAGATTCAACTATATCGGTAGAGCTATTTTTTAAGCCAAAGTTTTTTTAAAATAAAGTAGTTAAGTCACTAGTGAAGCTGAGCATGGATCTCCCTTTTCCTAGTTCGAGAAAGATTGCATTCTGTCTATTTGGAATTTATTTTACAAATACACACTTGAGAAATCTTATCTCAACATAGACATTGGTTGCATAGACAAATACTCAAAGTTCAGCCTCGTAAGGCGCAATGCCAAGGTACTTTCGCCAGCGTCATGTTAGATAACGCCACCCCTACCATGTCAGCATAGACATTGGTTGCTTTTGCTACGTAGGATTCGCCATGGCGTTTGGTCCCCAGACCTCGATGTCGAGCCAGTTTATGTCGAGCCACGGACCTTGTATGGTCCAACTTAACAACGAGATCTAGACATTTAACCCACTTGCCCTCTTGTTCTCTTTTCCATTCACTCGTGTGCAAGCCTCTTGGCTATACTCTCACCCCTGCACCTTGTGAATCCCTAGCCCCAAACTTGCTGAATTTGAGATCCTATTTATGTTGCCACATTGAATCCGCCTTTGTGTTGACGCTTGCAGTGTTATGTGGCATGCAGGGTTTTCATTTCAGAATAAAGATTTATCAAGTCATGGTTCCTGTATTGTATAACCATTACCACTTGACTTTAGTTGTATATGTCATCTACACACACATATTTCTTATATTTAGTCCTTTTAGTCTTAAGTCAACTATAAATTTTGTTCAATCAGCGGAAGACACATTTATAGGCTTTATGTGATAGATAGAGGCTTACCAGTGTAAGCTTGCTACCTTAAGATGATGATATGGTTTCACGAACAGTTTACTGATGTACATATCAAAGCCATCAGTACATCTGTATATATGTTTCGCGGATTGCTAATTAGCAAAATGATAGCATTTGTAAAAAACTATCAAGTGATCAAACCTACTCTGGTACATGCTTACTAATTATTCGTTCCGATCTTGTTCCTTTTTTTCGAAAGCGTACATTACACGTTCTTCATTAAGAGAAGTGAAAATGGTCAAAAGACCTACATAAAAAACATACAAAAGGATTCATTGGTAATACTTGGATTACCAACAAAGTCCTCAACACAAGCAAAACAAGAACATGAGGGGGAACCCTCCATCTAACATCCCCAACAACCGAGCCTAATACAACAAATTAACTCAATACAAAGGTAGCTGATAGTAACAGGAGCCGTAGATGATAGATAACATCGGCAAAGCATCCGCTAAATCTTCAGACGGCAAAGCATCCGTCCAAACAACCTCGGCAGCAAAGCATATGCCGGAAATGACAGGACCTCGGCGGCAAAGCATCCGCCGGAAACACCTCGGCGGCAAAGCATCCGCCGAAAACGATGACCTCGGCGGCAAAGCATTCGCCGAAACTGTGACCGACTCCTCCGATTCACTGAGGGCGCCCTCAGGACCACAGGCGAGGAGGGTCGCTGTGCAACTTCCACAATTCACAAGACCATCAACACAGCAACATCCGCGGATGGGGCCAACAGGCTCTCAGCAGCAAAGCATCTACATGTGACGTGGCCTAGCTACGACTACGGCTATGACAATCACCAAAAGGACACACCAAGTAAAGAGCGACGGGCAAAAAGGCTCAGCACGACAAACACGACAACCACGGAGACGGGAGAGCGACGGGCAACCATGGTGCTCCAGCGCCACCTTTAGGAAGGACAACAACATCTGCAGACACCGATAGCGCAAGAAGGAGCACTAGGACTTTCGTCCCTGGTCTACCCCGACGAACAAGAACGAACGACGGCGCCTCCAACAAGGCAAATGACACGGCTGCACCATCACCGTCAGCCCGGCAAGACCGGTCAGGGATTTCTACCAAGTTTTGTAGGTCAAAATGGAGCAAACCCATCGTAACTCACCTCCCCTTCCCGGCTATGCCTTGGCAGGACGCAGTAGCAGCCGGGGACCCCAGCATGGGCGGTTCCAACCGTCACAGACCTGCCAGTCGCACCGGAGAAGAAGAGACACCAGCTGGCCGACCCTAGAGCGTCAGTCTGGCCCATGCGCGGCAGATCCGGGCCCCAACTGCCAGGCCCAGCCCAGGCAGCCGTGGATTCGGGCGTCAGCGACCGGCACCCTACCGGAGCCGGGGCCACCGTCGGAGGAGCCACCGGGGAGAGGGGCACCGCAGGACCCCCGACCGCCAGATCTGGCCCAGGGGGCCACGGATCCGGGCGTCAGTGGCCGGCACCCCGCCGGGGGATGGCAGCTCCGGGGTAGGGCACCGACATAGGAACAGGGCACCACCGGGGAGAGGCTAGTCGCCGAAGAGGGTGGGAGAGGCACCATACGCCAGATCTCGCCCACCGAGCGGTGGATCCGGACGGTCGGCCGTCCCCCATGGCCATCGGGTCGTCGGACGGGGAAGGGAGGAGGGGGACGGGAAGAAAAGGGGGTGGAGGGAGAGGAGGAGCTGCGACAGCCGTGGAGGAGGGAGCTGCAGAGGAGGTGGCCGGAGGGGCGACGCTGGCACCCCCGAGTTGCCCGAGGTAGGGGGTGCTCGGGGGAGGTGGAATACACTTTTTTAATTGCTCGATGCTATAGTATGGCCCGATCTTGTTCCTAAAGACACATGGAAATCATTATCTTATTTTTTCCTCCTAATTATTGACTAGAGCAAAATTATTTAATATAATTGTGTATCTAAATTATTTTTCGGAATGTTTTCTTTGTTAGGTAGGACTCGTTCTGGAAACGGACTGTATAGATCCGTGGGCCGAACGGAGGCTCTAACTTGTGGCCCTTCTTTTCTGGATCATTTAAGAGTTGTGTAATGAAACAAGTCAATTTAGATTGGACTAGGTAAATGGCTATGCGTTGCAATGGGAACACATAAAACAACCATAACATATATACGAGCGTTTGTTATATAGTTGCCTAAAATAGATAGATTGATAATTAAATAATATCTCTAAATTTGATTGTGAAAATAAAACATCACTTAATTGTAAATAATATAATAAGAACATATGACATCACTTCATGCCTACGACACGTAAAAGATAAGCTTCCACTTCTTTAGGAATTAAAGGTCTCCTTGAATTTCCTGCGTATATCAATTGTCTGATCACGAAATCATTTTGTATTCTTCGGCCATCCTGTGCATAGTTAAATGTAAAATCGAAAAGTACAATCAATAGCATTATATAAATAAATTATAATAAATAAAAATATATATATATATGACCAGAAATAGCGTTTCCACTCGCCATGTTGATCCGTGTGAGTTTCCAATTATTCCAGGGCACCATTAGTTGTAGAACATGGAAGCCAGACAAACAACTGTAATAGAAATGATTTGTTATGTATTAATTATATTAAAATTATATTTATAAAAATAAATCATTCTATGGGATGGTTCTAAAGAACTTACGTATGTCTATCAACTGAAATGTCATCTGGAATTATAGTTTTCCAATGAAAAAACCTTTCGCTTTCCATCCAGAGCCTTGAGCCCTCGCCAATCATATAGTCTTGTTCTAGTTGAATAATTATTTTTACATACCTCTTGTATGGTATATCACCTTTCATTCGCTCAGGAAGCGGTGTGGTATCAAGTATAGTCATACTTAAAGCCTCTTGGTCGAGCACATAAAGCATATATGCTCTTGTTGTGTAATGAATCCATGGGAGAAAGACTTGTAAAGCAGTTAGGATTACAATATAGCAGTGAAGTAGCATTGTTAAAGTATATAAATTAAATCAAAAGAAAAGAAGTCTTACAAATTTATAGTGAGAGGAATCATATTGCATATTCAGCCAACGTATACATGTTTTGCCGACCTGTTTTTTTTCTTTCCTCTATCTTTGAAGTATCTGTCTTCAAAGCTTTGAAAACGCTAGAGCTCAACAATGTCTATAGTGAAACAAAAGGTAAGCAAGACATGAATAATAACATACATTATTCATTACTAATATAATATTAAAAGCATACTAACATAGAATCATAAGTCCATATAATGGTTTGTCACTATCTTTTTATTTTTATTCTGAAGCCTGGCTGCTTCATAGTTTGCATGTACACAAACACCTAAGTTGAAACACTCTTCAGGCATTGTTGTACCCATCTGTATGAGTCCCTGAAGATCCTTGACACATAGGTTTATTTGGTCTGGGCTAAAGCTTCTTACCCAATATGTCATATAAAATTTAATAATCATAATAATAATCAGCCAAGGATACAGGCAGGATTTGATATAAACCGAGTAAAGTAACTTACTGCAATGTCGTATCACTAAAAACTACCAGCAATTACTTTTCAGGAACTATGAACTGTCCTCAAGTTTGCATCTGCATCGCTTTCAATTCAACAGAACTAGGAACATGAAAATTCCTGTACTAATTTTTTTTTTGAGAGGCTCCCTTAGTCAGCTTTGTTAGATTTGAAACAAATTGTGCTACACTTGCCCCCAACATTAAGTGAAACAAATTGCAACCTTAGATTTGAATCCTCATGTCAGATTTGTTCACAATAAAGAATCCTCATATCCAGTGGCTACCAGGATCGAAATTGAAGTTGGACCAAAATTATTTTAATTAAACTGCAATTGAAACAGGAACCAACGGGAAGATAGACATGGAACACAAGGTCACCTTTCCTCTTACTCGGCACCGCCCATTTCGTCGTGCTTCCGCAGACGCACAGATGCGGGTTCGCGTCTCACCACGCCACGACGGCAGCAGCTTGGCGAGTTCGTCACAGGCGAAGGGGTTGACGACGTCCACGCGAAGCCGCCACCGTTCTGGTCGAGGATGTGGAACGGAGGCACTGCGACACGGCAACATTGGTGCCTGCCGGAGTGTCGAGTCTCCTGCGCCACCCGGGACCTCACCCGCGGTTCGGTGCTGGGAGGCCTGCGCATTGCGGCGGTGGCGGCTTGGCGGCAGCGCTGGCTGGCGGCGGCGCGCAGGGCTCCGGCGGCCTCGCGGCAGCAGGCGTCGCGTGCAGCGGTGCGCAGGCCACAGTGGCTTCTCGTTCGCATGCAGCCGTGGGGGCAGGAGGCAGAGTGAGGGATTTGAGGAGGCAGCGTGATTTTAGAAGGCAACAGCAGCGTGATCACCAGCTGTATTTTAGAAGGCAGGAGCAACGTGATCTCAGGATGCCGGATTGGAATTTTGAATTTGAAAGGGCGTGTGGCATTGGTAGGTTCGCAGGGAGTTTCCTTTTTAGGCCGGGTAGTCAAGGGTCCAAGTTGATTTTCGTGCTGCCGGGTAAACGTTGACGTTTGAGGTGTTTTAGTTGTAGAGATTAAGGGTTGGATTCTCGAGTCTACACATACGCATACTATATAAAGGCCGGCCCGTGGATCGGGAGAAGGATCTCCTAGCGCTCACGAGTCACGCGACCTTAGGGGCCAAGGGTGACTGCGCGGCGCACACGTGCTAGAACGTGTACCGGCGCACGCCCGCCCCCTCTCTTAGAGTCTTACCATTCTTCTTCTCCACGTCCTCCCTGCACCGTTCTTCTTCTCTAGCACGCACCCACCGCCCCGCAGCGGGCGCGCGAGGGCTCGATAGAGCTCCGGCGAGCCCTCGCGTGCCCGCAGTGGCCCCCTTCGTCCCCCCTCCCCATCGCCGGTTGCCAGACTTCACCCCCTCCGCCTAGCCTTCCCATCCGGCCATCCTACCCCGCCCGGCTCGGCGGCAGCGCAGCCGCCTCGCTCACCGCCGGCCGCACCGCCACCACCGTCGTATCACGGCCGCCGCCAGGCCGGCCGACAGGATTCTACAGTCGGGGAGGATTGGGGAGCACGGGGGCCTTGCCAGAACCCTAACCGCCGCCGCCGCCACGTCCACCTCGCCGGACCCTAATTTCAAGGGAGTTAGCCGGATTTGAGGGAAACTCCGGTGCCGCCGCCGCTACCGCCGCCGCCTCGTCCACCGCCCCGGCCACGGCGCCCTAACCGCCGGCCACTCTGCCCGCATTCCGCCTGTATTGCCCGCCCCTGCCCCCTGCCTACAACCGCCCCGCAACTGCCGCAACCGCCCCGCAATTGCCACGTACGCCGCTATCCCAACTAGCGCGTGTGCGCTAAATAGTGCTTGGGTACAGCTGAGGGTTGTGCCAAGGGTCCTCGCGGCTGAGGGTTGCTGGCGCTCACGAGTCACGTGACCTGAGGCGCCGTTGCCAGCAGCCCCGCCGGCCACCAGCGCAGGTGCGCCCGCGCCACCTTCTCGCTGCTTCTTGGCCTGGGGCCCATGGCCCATCGCCTCTTGGCCCATCGCCAAGATCTGTCCACCAAGCACCTTGTACAACCGTTACACCTTTTACTGCTAACACTGATATATATATATATAACTCCTATAAGAACAAACCCCACTTAGCTATTTCTTTCAATATGCAAGATGTCTACCTAAGCAACTCACTATCTCACACAGTTAAAAATTCACTAGCCATGCAATGGTAGTGTCCATGTCATCAAGTCACTATATTCATCTCAACATGTAAGCAGTCTAACTAAGCATTGCACTGTCACACACAAATCCACTAACCATATAATTATAATGTCCACGTTAGCAAGCCACATAAGCATTTTATTTGTATATGTCATCATATCACGCAATCCACTAATCCACATTCTCGCAGCAACATGGGGTATTCTCCTAGTTTAATGAATTTGAGTGGATGCGTTTAGTATTTCAAACATTTGGTGGATAGGTTCTGCTAGTGTGTTGCTTTTGCTGATTTTATTTATGCCGTCAAGTTGATGCCCTATCGCTCTAGTCACTACATTCCATTATTGATTGGTTAAATGTAATAGATGAATGATTAATGCTGCCCAATTTATCTAGAAGTGGGTAGCATTGGCAGGCTTGTATGATTTTATTAGAGTTAAATGCACCGGCGACCTCTGAACTTGTAAGGGTGTGTCACTAAGGTCCACGAACTCGTGAAATGCACATTTGGGTCTATAAACTTGTCAAACGGTGCACCGCAGGTCCATACAATACATGTAAGCATTGTAAGCTGATGTGGCATGATAGCGAGTCATATGTTTTTTTGCATTTCACCCCTTTAATTCTCTATTCTTCTCACACCATGGTCCATGAGCAGCATGTATAGTTGTATACACCGGCACCTTGCTCACAGATGACCAGCAAGACGTCGCTGGCAGCCTCACCAGTTGTTGGGGAACAACTTTGACATACAAACATCCTTTTCAAACTTTGTAGACAAACATTTCATTACAAACTTTTGAGACACTAACATGTGCAGCGAAGATAACACAGATACTTCACTGCACATATTTCCAACTCCGCTTATGTATTTCCACATGTTTTAAGTTGACTGGCGAAGATGATTTTGCCACACTCTGGATGCTCAGCGAAGACCACGTGGATACTTCGCTATGACTATCAAACTTCGCACAACTTGATTTCACATGTTTCAGGTTATCCGGCGAAAGACGACTTCGCCAGACCCTTGATGACCAGCGAAGCTGACATGGTGGCTTCGCATAAAAGGTCCATAAGGTTCTCGACTAAGTCAAGAGATCACGATCAAGTCCAAAGTTGCCTCAGAAGACAAAAAGGAAGAGGGCGAAGTGCGCTTCAACACTTCGTGGGTATGCTTTCTAGCTAAATGTATAGGAAGTTCCATGGCAAATTCTGTAAGATTCCTGAGATGGCGAAGCTAGGGGGTCTATAAATACCCCCTGGAATGTAAGTTTTAGGACAGGAAAAAATATAATTGCAACCTGTACATCATTTCCATCTTACATGTGTGAGTGATTTCTCCACCCAATATCTGGCGCCGTCCATTTGTGTGATCGAAGACACCCACGACCACCACGCGGACGCAAAATGGCAAGACTCAGCAAAAAAGCAACTTCGACTGGAAATAATTCAAACCAAGACAAAGACCCACTTTTGGAAGATGAGACAGAAACAGAAAACAGACACTTACAACAAGATGAAGAAACTCAGAACGAAGAAAGAAGACTCAAAGAACTCGAAGAACAACTCATCGTCAAGAAAAAATAGCTGGAGGAAGCAAGAGCGAAGATGAGAGAAAAGTCCTTAAGGCAAAAAATCGCAGAAGCAGAGGCTGAATTAAGAAAGATCAATGACGAAATAGAAAATGAAAGCGAAGTCAGATTCAAGATCCAAACTTAGCAAGCAAAAACACCAACAGTAAAGAAAACCAAAGTCAAATAGCAACAATTGATACAGAGTCGCCCTTGTCAATTGACATTCAGCTAGCGAAGTGGCCAGCAGGTTTCAAATTCAATATCATCCCAACCTACAATGGCATGTCCGACTCAAGACAATTCCTTATCAGCTTCAAAGCAGCAGTAGCATCAAGCGCGGGAGATGCGAACACCCTAGCGAAGTCGCTAATCATGGCAGTAAGAGGACCAGCGCAGCATTAGTACTCTTCGCTAAAACCAAGGTCAATCAAATCCTAGGATCAACTTCGCACAACTTTGCTCCTAGACTTCCAAGGCTTACAAAGAGTTGAACTCACCAGCGATGATCTTTTTAACATCAAGCAGCAACCAAAAGAACTGTTGAACCAATATTACAAAAGATTTGTACAAATAAAAGCTCAAATACCAAACATACTAGACGAAGTTGTCATCATAGCAGCAATCAAAGGACTGCCAGCAGGCCAACTCTCATCACACTTCAAAAGGGAAAGACCAACCATAGTGGAAAAATTATATGAAGAATTGAGAAAATACTGTGAGTCCGATGAAGACTACAGAAAAAGAATAGAAGAAGAAAACGGAGAAAGAAACACGTCAAGATCAAATTACAATCCCTAACACCCAAGAATAAATATTGAGCGAAGACCATTTCAGAGGATAAATCACATCAACAACAAGAGCGAAGCTGTCGATCAAGCTCCAAGACCAAACAGAAGAAATTTTCAAAACAACAGAAGTTACAAGGAAAACTTCCAGCAAAGGGCAAATTATAACAACCAAAGAAGAAACTTTGAAAGGAAAATTTTGAGGCCCGAAGAAATGTACTGCATCATACATGGCAAAGGGGCTGGTCACATATCAAATATGTGCCCAAGAGTAAAGAAAAGCACTGAAGAAGTAAAAAAAGAAAATAGAGCAACTTCGCAGCTGAAGGTTGTCAATCATCTAGCTTCCCAAAGAATAAGTTACTTTCCAATAACTTATTCTCAGCACATGTTGCCACCACCTCCGCCAATCTATAATTGCCAACCACTAGCAACATGCCCGCAAAATCAATGGAGCCCAAGTCAGCAGCAAAGTTTCCACCCTGAAAGCTCAGTAGCAAACAGCAACCACCAAATTCAATACAACAACAACATGTCCGAAGCGTCAACAAGCAACGGGAATGCAGTCATCCCAAGTGAAGGCAGAATTGTGACAATCTTTGGAGGAAACAGGATGGAGCTTGATTCAAGAAATGAAAGAAGAAACTATTTCAAAAGAGTAAACTCTATAGCAGTCGAAGGTCAATTCAAGAAAATAAGATGGTCCCACATGCCAATCACGTTCTCAGAACAAGATCTCAAACTCAAAGATTACCCTCACATGGACGCAATGGTCATAGAAGCAAACATTGAAGGCTGGGTAGTACAAAAATTCTGATAGATGGTGGCAGCTCAGCAGATATAATATTCATAAGAACTTTAGATGCAATGCAAATTGACAGAAAAACTTTGGAAAGAGCCGAGCACCCATTAGTCGGCTTCGGCGGAAAGAAAATAAACTCTCTCAACAGAATTTTCTTGCCAGTCTCATTCGAAACAGTGAATAATACGAGAACAGGGCAAATAGCATTCGATGTTGTCGAAATGCACATCCAGTACAACGCAATCTTTGGAAGGGGAAGTTTAAATGCTTTCGAAGCCATAGTAAGCTACCCATACTTATGCATGAAAATACCAGCAGTCAATGGTATCATAACCGTCTTTGGCGATCAAACTAAGGCAAGAAACATAGAAAGAGATGCAAGCCCAGCTTTCAAAAACATCCACGTGATACAAGAAGAAGAAGATAATGAGCTTGAAACTGAAAACGCAAAAACACAAGAAAAAGCTGGGTAAAGACACAAAGAAAGTACCAATCGACCCAATGGTGCCAGAAAGACAAGTCATCATCGGCACAAATCTATCGAAAGAGGAAGAAGAAAAGATAATACAAGTCCTATGAAGTAACAAGGATATCTTCGTCTGGTCTGCACAAGACTTAGGAGGAGTAAGCAGGGATGTTATAGAACACAAGTTAAACATGGACCCAAACTTTAGGCCGAAAAAGCAAAAACTCAGAAAGTTGTCGGAAGACAGAACACAAGCTGCAAAAGCCAAAGTCCAAAGACTATTAGATGCAAAAGTCATAAGAGAAGTCCAATTCACAACTTGGCTTGCAAACATAGTCATGGTGCAGAAGAAAAACAAAAAGTGGAGAATGTGCATAGACTTCACAGATCTCAACAAAGCGTGCCCAAAAGACAACTTTCCACTACTAAGAATAGACACTTTGGTAGATCAGCCAGCAGGAAGTGAAATGCTCAGTTTCCTCGACTGTTATTCAGGCTACCATCAGATTTGGATGAAAAAAGAAGATGAAGAGTAGACAAGTTTCATTACACTATTCGAAACTTACTGTTTCCAAAGAATAGTCGAGGGGCTTCATAACACAGGAATAACTTTCATCAAAATGACATCCACAGTTCTCAAAGAACAAATACCAAGAAATTTTCTTGCATATGTTGACGACTTGGTAGTCAAGAGCAAGAAAAGAGAAGACCATGTCAAAGACTTACAAGAAACCTTCTCAAACCTCAGAAAAGCAAACTTAAAGTTGAACCTAGAAAAATGCACATTCAGAGTTCAAACAGGCAAAATTTTGGGGTGCGTCATATCCGCAAAAGGAATCGACCCAAATCCAGAGAAGGTAAAGGCAATACTGAACATGCAAGTGCCAAGAAACATCAAGGAAGTCCAAAAGCTGACAGGAAGATTAGCTTCGCTGAACAGATTTATATCCAAATCAGCTGAGCAAAGCCTCTGAATATTTCAATCACTAAAAGGGAAAAAATTCAGCTGGGGTCTAGCACAGCAAGAACCTTTCGAAGAAATAAAAAAGTATCTATCGAATCCTACAACTTTGGCAACACCTGATCCAACGGCAGATTTGCTACTATATGTATCAGCAAACGAAAGTTCAGTCAGCGCAGTACTGATACAAGAAGAAGACAATGAGCACTCAACAAGATAAGTTCCAGTATAGTTCGCATCCAAAGCTTTGTCTGGATCAAAAATTTTCTATTCAGAAATTGAGAAAATTGTATATGCAGTACTTATGGCATCAAGAAAGTTGAAACACTACTTCCAAGCACACAAAATAAGAGTGCCAACAAATCAACCCCTCAAAGAAGTGCTACAAGGCTGCAACTCCTCAGGGAGATTGGGAAAATGGGCTACAAAATTGTCCCAATACTTCATCAAATTTTAGAAAAGAACAGCAATCAAATCTCAAGTGTTGGCTGACTTTATAGCAGATTGGACACCCTCAAGGTACAATCAAGAAAGAATAGAGTAACCAGAATGGATAATCTATTGTGACGGTGCTTGGTTCTTCACTGGCGCAGGAGCAGCAGCAATCATAACCTCACCTTCTGGAATCAAACTCAAATACGCAGCAAGATTATACTTTTCATGCACCAACATCATTGCGGAATATGAGGAAGTACTGTTGGGACTTTGCAAAGCAAGAGCAATGGGAATTCAGAAGCTAATAATCAAGACAGATTCTCAAATTGTGGCAGGACATATAGAGAAAAACTACAAAGCAAGAGATCCAGAGCTAGCAAAGTATCTCCAACTTTTGAGGGATCAAGAGAAATACTTCGCTGGATTCACAGTGAAAAGTATTTTAAGAAATGATAACACAGATGCAAACGAAATTGCAAAAGCCGCCGCCCAAAAGTTAGAGTTACCACCAGAGGTATTCTTCCAAACTATCACCGAAGCCTCAACAAAAACAAAAGTCGAACAACCGAAAGAAGTATACATCATAGAAAGCGAAGACTGGAGAGCTCCAATCATGGCGTTCCTCAAAGGATATTACGAACTAGAAAACAAAGTTGATGAAATAAAAATTAAGCAAAAGACTAGAAGTTACAAAATCATCAACAAAGAACTGTACAAGCAAGGAATTTCCCAACCAATACTAAAGTGCATCTCAAGAGAAGAAGGAAAAAATCTGCTGAAAGAAATACACGAGGAAATCTATGTGTGTCACCCTAGGGCTAGATCAATAGTTGGGAAAGCCTTCAGACAAGGTTTTTTCTAGCCAACCGCCCAAAGTGACAGCAAAGAAATCATTCAGACTTGTCACAATTGCCAAATGGCAGAAAGTAAAGTCAATGCACCAGGAACAAACCTACAACCAATCGAACCAACTTGGCAACTAACAAGATGGGGAATCGACATAGTTGGAAAGTTACCTCCGGCTCAAGGCAACTACCAATACGCAATAGTTGCAGTCAAATATTTTACCAAGTGGATTGAGGCGAAGCCAATCACAAACATGTCTTCTCATACAATAAAAAATTCCTATGGCAAAATATCATATGCAGATTTAGAGTTCCAAGACACATCACAGTAGATAATGGAACCCAATTTGATAGCGAAGACTTCAGTGAATACTACCACTCAATGGGAATAAAATTCTGTTTTGCATCCGTAAGGCACCCACAGTCCAACGGAGCAGTCGAAAGAGCTAATGGGATAATTTGCACAGGAATTTCAAAGTGCCTAATAGACTTAAAAAAAGGAAAATGGGTCGACGAATTACCAAGAGTTATCTGGTCTCACAATACATTGAAGCCAAGGCCAACAGATTTTTGTCCATTCAAGTTACTTTACAGAGATGAAGCAATGGCCTGCGAAGAAATAAAATATGAAGATCCAAGAACAAACATTCAAACGATCACAAAAGAGGATCAAGTAACAAGCAAAGATTTACTCGAAGAAGAAAGAAATGAAGCACTTGAGAATATCAAGAAGTACCAACTTGAAACACAGAAGTGGTGCAACAAAAAAGTTAATCCAAGAGAGTTAGCACCAGGAGATTTCGTCCTAAAAAGAAAAAGAGATGAAGACACAGTGGGAAAATTCCAACAAAAGTGGGAAGGTCCTTTCATCATCACAAGAACAAACAAAGAAGGTGCGTATCATTTAGCAAATCTAAAAGGTGAGGAACTCAGTCACACTTGGAACATAGAAGCACTTGGAACATAGAACTAACATTGCTAGACCTAGCACCGCATCAACCTCTAGCATCGGCCTCCCTCTTTGCAGCTTCCTCCGCCTCCCTCCAAGCAGCCTCCGCCTCCTTTACAATTTGCTGACATAAAATGAGAGAAAAGTTAGATATGAAAACACAATAGAAACAAAAACAATTAAAGTGTAAAATTTACCTTCCGTAACTTCTCTCTAGCTTTGTCAAAGCAATGGGCCTGACCACCTGACCTCCAGTACCGCTCAAGATACTTGTTGCACAAAATCTGTGTAGCCTTCGTCACATTGGTAAGTTCACTCATAGAAGGAAACTTATAGTTGGCATCACAAAGTTGCGCAAACAAAGGATCTTGACTCTGTTTCATCAAATGAAACAGAGCACGAGCAAAGTAGTACACTCCAATATCAACTGGGTGGTCTCAGTAACTCGGGACAAATCTTCGTATTGACGACAAAGCCAACTGAAGAAGCTATCACGGTCACCAAGCCTCCAACATTTTTCTCAGGGCGAGCTCCAAACTTGTCAAAGCATTCAAAACAAAGCTCCCAAATCTGGTTGCAGTTGTCGAAGAAGGGCTTGTCATATTCCTGCAATTTTTTCTCGATACTATCTTCCATAATCTTCTTGATATCATCCTCTTTTTCTTCAACTCGAGCAAGAGCACTGATAAGCTTGCCTTCTAAAACATTGTGAGCATCTACAGCATCAGCTCTTTCCTTTTCTTTCTCGGCAAGTTGTTTCTTCAAATTTTCAATTTCAACCTAATAGTCACGCTCGTGAAGAGCAAAATTTTTCTCTTTCTCCTCCAAACCCATTCGCAATCCTCTCATTAGGATAGAACCTTTGTACATCATCGATAACCCCGCATCAGCAACTTCGAGTAAGGGTTTCTTGGATATTTCAAGCTCTGTATCAGGGATAGTGAAGGCCTCATCTATACACTTTGACAACTGAACCTCAGAAGTATGAGGGATCATCTGAAGTTTATCAGCCCCAATACCAATGAACTTGAAGCTATCAAGACTTAAGCTCTTCTCTTGACAAAATGCCAACCAACGTTTAAGAGCATCAGAAACCTCTCCTTCACCAGCAGCAGGGATAATAGGAGTAACAAGTTCTTGACTGTCAAACTTGCTCAAGTTAATACTCTTCTGAGGAGAAGACGGTGCATGAGGAAAGATATTTTATGCAAGAAATGTCAAAAATTAACAAAACAAGACAGTTCAAATCAAAAAGAAACACGAAGTCACAGTACTTACCGGTAGAAACGCACTCACCCAAACTGCACTCAACATTCTTTCCACTTTCAACATAAATAGTAGAATAGACAAGTGCGCCAAACGATCATCGTTGGTTTCATCATCAAAAACTTCCTCATCACTATCCTTAAAGTCAAGAGTACAAACTCTGAAGCCTCCAGTTCTCTTCGACATATTTTGAACACCAACTTTGCCAATCTCACCTGCAACCGGGCTATCAACCGAAGTGGTTTTCCCAGTATCAACATTTTCTTCGTGAGATCCAGCAACAGGGGCCTTAGCATCAGGCCTCGGCGAAGTAGAACTAGCAGCTCTTCGAGTTTCCCTCTCAAAAGTTTCTCCATCAAAACTTGCCACTCCAGAAACACCACCACCTTCAACACCAACAGAACCTCTCGCAGACAAGCCCATATCTTGTACATTCCGCAACACGTCACTCAGCGGAGTAAGCAACGACGTAGTCAAATTGTTAGAAGAAAAAACAACAGTAATTTTTCTCACCTCCTCTTCAACACGCTGAGACTCGGTAACACCAACATCAACAACAACTTTCAAAGTACCAGCATCCTCTCCTCCAGAACAACCCAAACCAACAACCAAATTTCCCTCCACATCCAAACTTCGCTCCAGCATAGCTTCAACCTCTTCAGAATCAAGCAAGACAGAAGGACTTTGATTCTTCTTCAATTTTTTAGCAACAGTCTTGCTAGGACTAGCCTTGCGCTTCGCACCCTTAGTAGTCTCCTTCTTCTGGCCTTACTTCTTCTCGCGGCGATAAGCAGGAGGAGGCCGTTCACCGTACTCAACTTGCGCAACTTCAAAAACTCTATTTAAACATTTGTAGTCATCACCAAGAATTCTATCAATATTATTCTTCTCAACACATATTTTCCAAGTAGATCTTCAGCCCGACTCTCAACAGACTTCACAAAATCTTCATCAGTAGCAAAAGTCTGCGGGCGATGAAAATCATTATCGGGATACTTATAGTTTATACCTCGAACATTCTTAGGATAAAAATGTTGAAAGGACCATCCTTTTCTTAGTGGCCAAATCCTAGAAGCAGCATACTCTTCTACAAGATCTCTAGCACACTGTAATGAAGCTATGCACTTGTACGCCTTAACTGCAGTTTTTGAGATTATAGAAGAAGGGAGAGATGAAGACAACTCAAACTTCTCAATCTCCATCCTGGCAGCCATTGGATATCTTGTCACCATCCTCTTAGTAATAGAATCTCTCTCCTCAACCATGGGCACCTTGTGGTAGAACCAATACCTCGACCAGTCCCCAACTTCCCATTTATTCCTTGTCGTCGGAGAAATCTGGACAGCGTTGCAGGCAGCCTTAAAACTTGAACAAGTAAAATATTTGGTAATCACTCTCCCTTCAAGCATAAACTCCTTGAACTGAGTATGCATCTCAAAAAGTTCACAAAAAGCAGCAATGTCAGCATTAGCCTCCTGAGATTTGACGGCCCAAACAAACTGAGCCAGTCTAACTACACCGTTTGGAGTCAAATGGTGCATCTGAATGTTGAAAGCCTTTAACACATCCTCAACAAAGTCCTGGCAAGGGAAGCGAAGACCAGCAGTGAACAAATCCCGATAAATAATGCATTCATCGGGATGTGGCTTCGGATTAGTCTCCAAAGGATCAGGCACCCTCACTTGATCACGCTCAACAAGCTTCAATTGCATCATCTCATCAAGATCACTTTCTTCAAACAAAGTCTTCCCAAAAGTTAAAGTAAAACCTTCGTCATCTTTAACCAAGTCCTCAACCAACGCATCAACGCCATCAAGGCCCTCTTCGTCAGAATCCAATCAAGACTTATCTTCCTCAGTTTTGGAACTTTCCTGAGACTGAAGTTGATCTCGTAAATCTCGTGAAGACATCTAAAAAACCAAAGATCAGAAATGCTATTCGAAAAAATCACGAAAATGTAAAAGTTAAAGGAACAAACCTTGGCGAAGGTGCTACACAAACTTTGATTAAGGATTTGAGACTAGGTGAACACAATGACAAAACATCAAGAAAAGCTATCTCCAACTTTAGAATTCAAGAAAAATTTTGGCAGAGTTTTCCTTCTCCTGAAAATGACAGCCTCAGGGGGGAGGCTTCACTATTTATAGGCAGTGTCCGGTCACCCGGTCAAAGTTAGCCGTTGGATACAAAATTCAAATAGGCCAACTCCAAAGTTTGGACGGCGTTTGTCAGGCAAAGTTTCATATAAACTTCGCGGGATTCAGACCTTTGGAGTAGATCTTCTCCCGCGAGGGGCTGCCGTTGGGAAACAACTTTGACATACAAACATCCTTTTCAAACTTTGTAGACAAATATTTCATTATAAACTTTTGAGACACTAACATATGCAGCGAAGATAACACAGATACTTCGCTGTATGTATTTCCAACTCCGCTTATGAATTTCCGCATGTTTTAAGTTGACTGGCGAAGATGACTTCACCACACTCTGGATGCTCAGCGAAGACCACGTGGATACTTCGCTATGACTATTAAACTTCGCACAACTTGATTTTACATGTTTCAGGTTATCCGGTGAAAGACGACTTCGCCAGACCCTTGATGAACAACGAAGCTGACGTGACGGCTTCGCATAAAAGGTCCATAAGGTTCTCAGCTAAGTCAAGAGATCACGATCAAGTCCAAAGTTGCCTCAGAAGACAAAAAGGAAGAGGGCGAAGTGCGCTTCAATACTTTGCCGATATGCTTTTTAGCTAAATATACAGAAAGTTCCATGGCAAATTCTGTAAGATTGCTGAGATGGCGAAGCCAGGGGAGTCTATAAATACCACTTGAAATATAAATTTTAGGACAGAAAAAATATAATTACAACCCGTACATCATTTCCATCTTACATGTGTGAGTGATTTGTCCACCCAACACCAGTGTCAGCTGTCAGCACGTCCAGGTACGGTCCAACAAGCAGCCTATCGCCATATCCCCTCTGAGGCCCGAGGGCATGCTCTCCACGTTGGACGGGAGAGAACTGTGAGCTCTTCACTATCGTAATGCCTGTATGCATATGTATATATATGCTACATATACATGCATGTGTTGTGTGAATGAGTGCATTCAAAGATGCAAGCGGGAAGCTGCTAAGCTTTCTTTGTGGTGGTGTGCTGGTGGGTTCAGTCTAGGCCATATCAACGCGACAGTGATCCTGCTGACACTGTCCGAGCAAGAGGTGCACGCAATGCTGTGATCCGATTACGAATCTACGATGCGTTCATACGCACCAGAAGCCGACGACTGCCGAGGTCGTGCTGATGATGGAGCACTATCTTGATCCTGGACAGTGCGTGCAGTTGCTGGCACAACAAACAACATGGCCTGATCGATGGAGGCATGGAGCCGAGCAACAGGTTCGTGTTGTCTGAGACTGTCCTTGCAGACACCATGGAGAGCAGCAGTAGGCCACAACGTTCAAAGCCACGACAGCATAGAGGCGCGGCATGCGGCAGCGACAGAGGCATCCACACCGTAGAGTCGCTAGAGCGCTAAGACGACTGAAAGTCGTGGCCAAGCCAGATGTACTGGTGAAGCGTCGCTCAACGAGCACCTGCACAATCAACCAACGCAATGACGCGAGCTCATCATATGAGCATGACGGCGGCCGTGGACATCCTGTTGCCGACGTGCTGCCACTGGCGAGGCTACCGGCGACATCCTAATGCCTGCTGGTCATCAACTTCGGGCAAAGGTTCCGGCCGGTGGACATGCTGGTCATGGACTACGACCTGAGAAGAAGAGAAAATTAAAGGGGTTAAATGTAAAAACACATGTCATGTTGTCATGCCACATCAGCTAATAATGCCTACATGTATTATATGGACCTGCGGTGCACCGCTTGATAAGTTTATGGATTTAAATATGTATTTTCCAAATTCTTGGACCTAAGCAGCACACCGTTACAAGTTCAGGGCCGCTGGTGCATTTAACTTATTTTATTAGAAATGAATGATTTTATATTGCCCGCACGTCTCAGACAGATGCAGTCGTAGCTTTAATTTTGCCTGTATGTGAATCCATTTCGTTTCCAGCTCCCCAACAGGATTGTTGGATGGATGAATTGGCAAAAGTTGGAAATTTTACAGAGCAAAAAACTCATGGTCTCATGCTGAACCTCTATCATCAATTGATTCAGTTCGGTGATTACTTAAAAAGCACACTTGTAGACAGTGAAATACTTTCATAGCATTATGCAACTACAATGACATGGAGTATCTGGCAATTACTCTTCTCCTAGTAATTCATAATTCTTTTTACAGCATTCTCTAATTTCCTACAAAAGTCGTACATTTGCGTAAATAACTAAATGGGCCCATAATCACTAAATGAATAGTTGGCTCATGTGTTGATCAGCTGCATATTGTGCACTAGGTTAGTGCCCTAGAAAAGCTGCAGCGAGCACTCTATTTGTAGGCAAATACTTCCATCTTTACCAATCAGTAGTATGCATGAATGATCCGTGAAGTCATGAAGTTCAGAACCTTCTTCCAGAAAAAAAAAAAAAGGAAAATGATGCCACCGGTGTTTGTGTACGTAAACGTTCCTGTAGCTCTGCCATTATGGCCCTAATGATCCTTTCAAATAGATGTCTGGCCTAGCTGCGTCCAACTTGAACAAATGGTTGTAGCCTGTACAGTCCAAACCTGTTTTCTCCGATAGAATGCAGATCACTGAACTTTCAATGCAGCTTCGTCTGGATGGTGTTATGCTTGGCTTATTGAATCTTTTTTTTTTCATTAGCATCATCCTCAAAAGAAAAAATATATAAATTATTGTCTTGTTTCCTACTTTATTTGAAGTTGTAATTTTTATTTCTTAATTTGTCAAAGTTTTCCTTCGCCTAATTTAGAATTGCATAATCCGTCCTCTTTGGCTATTTCAATTTTGCTGCTGCTATTTCTTTTTTTTTCAAATTAATCCATTTTATTGCTTCCCTGCACCAGTATTCATCTGCAGCCCTGCAGGCATGCACTAGCGAACTGCACCACACGCACATGTGCAAGCTCACTCGATCCAGCCAGCCATAATAAGGATCCATATATAATTACCAGCGAGTCTGTGTGTACAACATAAAAAAGGATTGTTCCCTAAGGATCAGGCCCAAGGATCTAGATATGACTGGACTGGAGTAGGGTACATAGGGTGTATTTGGTTCGTTTCCTATACAAGCGTGGCTAGATAGGACTGGATTAGAGTAGGATACATAAGCATCCCTAATTACCAGGCTCGGTCACGATCACATGTTTCATTTGTTACGTGCTAAATATTTGCACAGCTGTAGTCGATGCGGAGACATTGCAGCATCAGTAAAATGTGAATATGGTGTGCGACTGAGTTGAGCAAGATGGTTTTAAGCCTTAGCTTCAGTGATTTTTCCTTCTGTTACTATACACGGCTATTTACCTATTACATTAAAATTATGACACTAATGACCGCATACCGTGACAACATATTTTGCTCCCCACATGTGATCGTGACAATTTATTGTACCTGGCATTACATGAACATGGAAACTTATGTGGTGAAGTTAGTGCAGTTTCATGTGGGCTAATCTTCCACTAATTAAATTGGTGGTCTCAATGTCAAGGAGTTCTGGTTTTAATTTGAACACGACTGAAAAGTCATAGTGGGCTCGGGGTGGCTAGGACAGTGGTGTGGTGGCGAGGTGTGGGCATAGCAGTAGTGCCACTGTGTAGTCAATTTGTCGACCCGTTCACGGCGACATCTATCTAGGAGATCTGTGTTATCCTATCGTGCGATCCACATCTTTTTCATACGAAAGTTTTGTTGTCCAGTAGCAATGAATAGGCACGCTACCTAGTTAGAAACTAATTACTTACCACCAATTCACTGTTTCTTAAGTTGATACAAGAAAATGATCTATTTCACCCGTCGCCAATCACGATCAGCTTTAGCGATGTGTAAGTTGTCTCCATAATAACCTTTACAGGTAGTAAACTGTATTGCAAAAATGTAGAACAAATAACACAAGCAAATAAATAAACTCTTAATAACTATTTGTATAGTAACATCATTAGGTTTTATAAATTTGATAAAATGTGAAATGGAAAGTCAAAGGTGTGCTGACTGTTGAATGCCGGCTTGCTTTTTCAAATATTTCCACATGGAGATGGTGTTCTTCCCTGCGCCTCCTACTCCTATGCCTAGGCGGCCCGCCGGCCACAGGCCCACAGCACAGCAGGGCTCGGCCAGGATCCGTTTTGGCTAGTGCAGGCTTTGACTAAGCTGGTTGTTTGGCATGCAAACAATGGGCAAGACATAGCCAGCCTCACACAGCCCGAAAATTAGCAAAACGCTAAGGCCTAGCCAACCTCATACCTCACCCTAGTCTCATGGGCCGCCCGAAACTTTCATGCGCGCGGGAAGCCACGAAAAACTGGACATGCGCACGCTCTCGGTATCGGCGCCCACCAGATTCAATCCCACCCCAAAAGCACCCACCAGATTCAATCCCATCCCAAAAGTTCCCCCTACGTGGCATGTCTAAAGACATCACACATGGGAAGCCATGAAAAAGTGGACTGCGTGCGCGCCCTCAGTATCGGTGCCCATCGAATTCAATCCGAGCCCAAAAGTTTCCCCTACGCGTGGCGTGTTTAAAGACATCAGCTCCCACATTGAACAGGGGGCAAGAGAAATTTTCCACAAGCATCAAATCCACTCCCATGCCTCCGGTCCTCCATGACCTCGTCGCGCACTCCCATAAGCCCGAGTGACTGCTCTAGCCTAGATTTTTCAGCAGCGATGGCAGGCAAGGGAGGGAAAGGTCTGCTGGCCACCAAGACGACGACGGCCAAGAGCACAAGCAAGGACAAGGAGAAGAAGAAGGCCCCGTGTCCCGCTCCTACTGCGCTGGGCTCCAGATATCGTCTCGCTTCCTTTCTTCGCCTCTTCTCTCTGCTTCATCGCTTCCCTGTCTTGGGTTGTTCTAAAAAAATTTAGATATGGGTTTCTTCTTGCAAATTCCAGCCACATCTGTAGTACCCAGGTGCTTACTTAAAATTTGTTTTTTGTTTGCAGTTCCTGATGGGTCACATCCACCGCCAGCTCAAGTCGCGTGCGTTCGCGCACGGCCGTGTTGGTGCCACTGCCACCGTGTACTCTGCGGTGATCCTCGAGTACCTCACCGCTGAGGCCCTTGAGCTGGCCGGCAATGCCAATAAGGACTTCAAGGTGAAGCGCATCACACCGCGCCACCTACAGCTCACCATCCGTGGGGATGAGGAGCTTGACACCTTGATCAAGGGTACCATCGCCAGCGGCGGCGTCATCCCCTACATCCACAAGTCGCTCATCAACAAGACCACCAAGGAGTGAAGGAGGGTGCATTCCCGGTCCTGCTGCTTCTACCTGATTACATCCACATCTAGTTGTATACTTGTGCTATGTTAATTTAAGTGTCTGTTGTCACAGTTGTTGTAAACTCATCCTATTTACCTATGCTTCTATGTTGGCAATTTAATTAAGTTGTTTTATGTTGGACGTGGTGTTCTTATTCCTCATAGGATTCATGTGAAGTTCTCTTACGCCTATACATATGTTTCTAAATTCTAGTGGTTAATTGATCAGTGTTCAATTTTATCTTGCCTTGTTTGGAAATTTTTTTGGCATTTGCTTCTTGTGAAAATCAAGCTTGAACGAAACCAAATGCAAAAGTTATGGTGGATTTATTTTGGACTTAGTTTGGTATAACACCAAATGGGCTTGAGCTTCTTACTAGACTGTGGAAGAATTAGAGTTTGTGAAGAAAAAAATAGTTTCCTTCTGGGTTCCAAGCAAATTTTGAGAGTAGAGGGGAAATAGTTCCTCATTATCCCTACCCTACCAAATTGTGCCTCGAGTAATTCCCCAAGTGCTTCTTCCCCAAGAGTGGCACGTTGAACTTTGTGCTTTGCCTGCACCACCCTTGCAGGTCATCCTTTAGGTGATAGCTACCTCCACTAGTCATATTCCCTTGGCTACTGAGAGCATTACGTGAGTTCTGCCAGCCAGTAGCCTCCACTTGGCATGAGCTCTTGCTTCACTAATTGTCCTCACTGCCTTTTAGCTTCCAACCTCGTCTTTGTTGCTGAGATCCAACCAATCTAACCACGGAAATCGCCAGGGAGGTCAAGAAAAGTCAAAGTGGCAAACGATAAGCTTCTCGATTAATGTGTACTCCCTTCGTCCTGCTTTGAGTGTCGTTCTAGCAGTGGAGTAATTCATCTATATTCACAGTTTCTTCAATGCACCTGGACACACGTAATGTCCACATTCAAAGAATCTTTGCTACATGACTGGATCGGTCAAAAGCTAAAACGTTAGTCAAAGCGGGGTGGAGGAAGTATAGATAGAGAAAAGTTGGATATCCCTAGAATTTAAGTCGTTCCAAACATAGAATTTGTCATATATGTAAATTTTGATGGCAGGTTGCATTAGAGAGGGGGCCGGACGTTCATAAGAAAGGCATCCACAGATGTGTGTGCGACAACAGCGATGTTTCTATTTATGTCAGCACTCCAGTGGTGGCACATTGTCATCGTGTGTTGCTTGTGTGGGTCTCCGATGTCTAATGTAGCATGTGCTTGACCTAGGCCATTGCTATTGCATAGGTGATGTCGATGGTGATTGGGTCCATTCCTATGGCATGTGGGATCGATCGCCCATGGTTTTGGTAGTGTGAGGCCATATGGTTGTGTACTTGTGCTATGTTAATTTAAGTGTTTGTGCTTCTATGTTGTTAATTTAAGTTCTCTTCTGTTGGACATGTTCTGCTTGTTCCTGGTTTGCTTCATGTGAAATTCTGTTTTGCCTATGCCCTATGTTTTATTTGGCCTTGTTTAGAACAACTTTTGGTGCAACTTCTTGTGAAAAAAGGCTTGAATGAAACCAAATGCAATAAAATTATCAGACTAAAATAAAAACAATTATGAAAATTTGAAGAATCTGAGTTGAAACTATTCCTAAGCTAAATCATATGAGTACATTAGATAAGTTCCACACCGAACATAACTAAAATATCAGTACGTCCCACATAGAATATAAGATAAGGTCCACTTACAAATGTACACGAAGCCCAGGGCACAACAACACGCCCTGAAGCCCCATTGTTTGCCCGGACCAAGCCGGTGCATCTAGGAGGCCATCATTCCCGGTCAGGCTCGACCGGGCATAGTAGGCCGTGCTTGGGCCGCACCTAGGCACATAGAAGTACCCGCAATTTAATGCAACACATGGTTTTATGCATGGCATGTTAAAGGCTCACCCACCCTATTCCCCCAAACCCTACCCTGGTTGAGTGTGCCCCAAACTCCACCTTGCCTCATTCCCTTCTCGATATCGCGCCTCATGGTCTAGTGTGCCCAAGCTTGCTGCTCTATCCCGCTAGCCTCTGCCTTCTACCTCGCCGGCAGATGAATGCAAGCGCGGATGTGGATGCCCCATCTTCTCATGCGAGCGAATGCACCTGTGGAACCATCCTCAACCTTCGCAGGAGTGAGTGTGCCTTGCTCCACTAGCTTGTTCACCAAATTTGGTGTCAAGGGTCCCGTGGGGCAAGATCATCAGCAACTGCTACTAGCTCCCGCAGCTCACACTACCTCTCTTCCCCCTTTCTTTGGACCTCGGGCTGGTGCGACATGTGGGTTGTGTCGTGCTTTTGGGTTCACACGACCATGAATATGGACCACAATGTCATGTTCGGGTCATTGCTCAAGCCCGTAGCCCTATCAGGCATGGCTCGGGCTCCAGCGGGCCATGCTTTGCTTGGCCCATGCCATGGGCCGGTGGCCTGTTTGGCCATCAGGGTCCATACACTCGATAACACATGTTAGAGTCCGATAGATGGATAGCACATATTACAGTCCATTAGATACGTAATAATAAGAGCATCTCCAAGAGACACATCCTTGTTTTG
Source organism: Bothriochloa decipiens (assembly GCA_023333625.1). Lineage (NCBI taxonomy): Eukaryota > Viridiplantae > Streptophyta > Magnoliopsida > Poales > Poaceae > Bothriochloa > Bothriochloa decipiens. The sequence continues at coordinate 17,367,426 of CM041633.1, forward strand.
TATGCTAGATTTAGATTTTTAAAGGAAAAAATGAACTCCAACAGCTATGCTATCTTGTTTGTAAAATAGCGAGCTAGCTATTCCTAGAATCTCCATGGTAAATATAGCTTTGCATATGCCGCTAGCCATCTAGCATTGCATTGCCATAGTAGAAAGACTGTTGGAAATTTTTATTTTTTTATAAAGTTTTTTAGTTTAAAGGTTAGATAAATCATAGTTTTAGCAATCCATTTTTACCAAAACTCTCTTAGATTTGCTCTAATAGTACCAGTATAGCGCCATGAAAAGGTACATGAGATACACAAAATCGATAATGTGCTTAAAATACTAAAGATTTCAGAGAAGCAAGAGGCCTATGAAAGAACGGCAAGCAAAAAGTAAATATCAGCTTACTGGAATCTCTATGCAGCATCACTTGATTACCAGAGATGACACAAAAGACATGACATATATAACCAAAATAAAGAGAGTGTGCATGACTCATGTGAATAGGGAAAATAAATACTAGACTCAAGGTGTAGTTTCTTGTTATTACTAATCTGCAGTGTTGTTATTTTTAGACAGGTCAGAATCATGAGTGACTCCATCTTGGTGACATGACTCAGAATTATCATCTTGCACCGCCACAGTTGACAAGCCATCAAACAATGGTTTTTCATCCATACCTCCAGCATTAGTTTCCATCAAGAAGTCATGGCGGACAAGGCTCTCTTTAAACCTATGCCTGGTAAGCGTCAGATAAGCGCTCCATTTATACCTTGCCAACAAATTTCCATTGGCACCAGAAATTTGATGCGGATATTGCCACAGGATGCCTGATTCCCCTCTGTCAGAAAGGACGAGCACATCTCCTTCTGGATCCAGTACCGGCAGCAGAGAGAAAAGCATCAGGTCCAGTTTGATCCGGCTGCTCAACGACCAGGACCAGCTCTGGTGATCCTTTAGCACCCAAAGATCAGTGGAGCTGCCGTGGTAGTGGTACAATCCGAGGGCGCCGCTGTTCATCTCAAACAGCTCAAGAAAGGGGCCATCGACGGGCGACACCAAATGCTGGAAGGAGTCAGGACATTGTGTCGAACACAGCTTCTGAGAGGAACTTCTAAATTGATAGTGGTACCAAACTTGTGTTAGATAGTGTTAGACCTCATGGTCCTATACGTCGAGCAGGTTATTTATTCATGGGCTAAAATTCACACACAGGCACTAATTTTACTCATGACACGATTCGGTACCTCAAAGCTTTTAAAGTTTAATATGAGCTTTTAAAGATTAATTTGAGCTTTTAAATATACATGTGTGCTGAACACAACAGGTACAAATAGGGAAAAGGCCTAATGAAGAAATCAAAGTAGAGAAGCTTACACTGGGAGTTGATTATCCAAATCTCAAAGCATTTAAAGTATACTATACGGTTTTACATAAAAAAGAAGCTACTAAAACAAAGAAAGGCAAGAACCGCAAAAGGGGTTTGCCAAGAGTAGTACAAATGAAAAAAATTATACATATAAAATGTGTGCTAAACACAACGAGTACAAATAGGTAAAAGGCCTATGAAGAAATCCAAGTAGAGAAGTTTACATAGGGAGTTGCTTATCTAAATAACTTTGCAGCATCTATTAATTACCATAGTTACTTACCAGATAAAAACACAAAGGATACAAAGCTAAAAAGACACAATATAACCACTGTATTCTGCATGTTCATCAAGTGTTGATGACTCAGCTGAAGACAGGATAAAAAACAGTGGAAACTAGAGGGATTTTTTTAATTTTAATCCTTATTTAATCAATATTTCAAAATAACCGCACTCAAAAAATATTTACACTTCATATCCTTTTTGTCATGCCAAGTCAATGGTTGCAGGTTACTTGTTGTACTTTTATTTCTTATTTGATACTTTGTGCCGTACCCAGACTTGAGCAAAGAAATACAAAATCGAAATTGTGTGCTTACACAGAGAGGGAGACATATCAACTTATTGAAATCTCTATGCAGCATCACTACTTACTATAACCAGAGACACATGCAAGTTATTGCAAATAAAGAAAGGATAAAAAGGCATGACATAACCAAAATAAAGAGTGTGTCCGTGGCTCATGTGAAAATGAAAAATAAATACCAGACTAGAGGGATAGTTCAATGTTATTACTAATCTGCCGCGCTGTTAGTACTAGACAATCCATAACCTTTTTTTTTTTGTCAATGCGGCTCACAATTATCATCGCGAACCAGCACCATGGTTGACATACCATCAAACAGTGGTTTTTCATCAACACCACCAAGATTTCCTTCCATCGAGAAGAAGTCATGGCGGACAAGACTTTCTCAGAACCTGTGCCTCCAAAGATTCAGAGAATCATTCCATTCATACCGTGCCAACAAACTGCCATTGGCACCAGATATGTGATGCAGATGTTGGCACTCAAAGCTTGATTCCTTTTTGATTGAAAGGACGAGCACATCTCCCTCTGGGTCCAGTACCGGTATCACAAAGGTAGATGTGCTCGTCCTTTCAACGGGCGCCAATAGATCCTGCCGTCTGCCAAGAGAGGCGGGTCAAGGAACGTCATCATTGGCACCGCCATCGCGAGATCCCTCGACGCCCAAGCCGCGGGAGGCTCTCCGACTCACCTGATCTCGCCGGATCCGACGGTGTGCACATGGTACACGGCGTGGCCGTCCTCGCCTCTCCTGAAGCAGCACAGGACTTGGTACGACCCGGACGGATGGTGAGGGTAGAGTGCAGAGATGCAGGCGGTGCCGCGGAGTGGCGTGAGGGGCGCGCGCTGGCGGGTTGCCGGGTTGCAGATCTCAAGACATCTGTAGGCATGGAAAATGATGAGGCCATCGCAGGAAGCGAACACGTGGAGGTCGTCCTCGAGGTCGTCTTCAGAGACGGCGGTCCGGGCCGGCATCTGTGCGACGGGGCCCCGCTCGGTGTTGCGGTGGTCTAGAGCGTCGATTCTTTTCTCATGCGTGTACTCATCCCATGAGGTGAGGAGCGGGAGCGAGGGCTGGCCACGGTGGTGGGCGAGGAGGAATTTGGCGTCCGTGGTGAGTTGGCGGCGCCAGGAGCGGCAGACGACGTGGCACCGGAGCAGAGGCTTCACCGACAGACGCATCAGGATCTCCCAGATAACGAGATCCTCGGGAAGCGGGGGACCACCGGCGGCCACTTCTGCCATAGGACTCGCGATATATTGGATCTTGGGGTAGTCGAAGGAAGGATCTCCCTCTTGCTATATTTGGTTGCTTTATTGTTTCAAAAAAATATATTTCATTGTTTAATTAGGGGCAATTGCCTACACTCACTAGAAAATTCCAAATTGTAGATTTATCACTAGAAAGTTAGTTAGCCAGTGCCATATATTTTATTTATTCTAGTTTTTATGAACCACAATGTTGGTTAGAAAAAACATGAAAACTATTGTTGTGTGTTTTGATCAATATCCAATGCACATTAGAAAGCTATAAATAATAAGGTTTTGAACCACGATGTTGGTTAGAAAAAACATGAAAATTGATGTTATGTGTTTTGACTTTTGAGAAATATCCAATGCACTTTAGAAGACTATAGATAAGAAGGATTGGAAGAGTACTTTTTTTTTCAAAAAACAAAAGGATTGGAAGAGTATTGAAGATTGAATCTAATGGCATTAAAATATCCAGAAACAAAATATACTTCCTGCGTAGGTAGGTTGGTGCTAGTAAATTTTGGTTCCCTCAAAATTGCCTACTATGATTTTTTAGGGAATTGCCTACTATGTTCATGTCTATTATTTTATATATCCTAAGAAAGTACTAAATGAAATTAAGTATTAGATCAATTTTTTTAAATGATCAATATAAAATAGAACTATATATTAGTGAAGTAGGATATTTGGCTAACGAAAGAGCTCAGAATTCAAAACTTAGACATACTCTTTTCGTAACATCTACAATATAAAATAGTTTAAATTCTTCACGAATTAAGTTTTCATAGTGCATTTTATTTGAATTTGTAAATGTTACTATTTTTCCAAAAAAAACTTTGTCAAAATTAGAGATATTTTACTTAGTAAAAGTCAAAATGAATGGTAATTTAGAATGGAGGGACTAGAAAAAAAGTGCTTGTTGAGTAAGTTGTTCAAGATATGCAATACTTATTTTACATAAATATACTTGAAATAAAACCTCGTGCCCAGAGTTTGATGACGCACTTTCGATCGAGCCTTAAGCCTTATGTTCCTGAGTTCTACATAACAGCATGTATGTAGCCTATTTTATGTATAAAAATGGTTGGAGTATAAACGATACTTTTTAAACGTTGTTTCACAAGGTGCTGTCCATATATACATAAATAGAAAACAAACATATGCAAAAGAACCAAGAAAAAATAACTGTATCCAAACAATTGTTGTTATTCGGTAGACAGCGATTTTAGAAAGAACTAGAAAAAAAAGAAACACATCATTTGGAGTTAGTATGAGGGAGAAAGACTAATTATAAAATTTCACCCTAGATTAAATGATAAACCTTTTGTTCATGTTCTTGAGTTCTAGTATTTTCCTATGTTTTCAAAAAGACCATCAAGGTGATTCTATTTACTTTGACAGTTTATGAACCGCCAAAAATACGAAACCGTCAAGATAATTATATTTACCCTGATAGTTTCTTCATTTCTCTGACGAGTATGTACACTCACAGGTTAATTAAGAATTTTTTGATGGTTATTTAATTTCCCCGAGTATTTTTCTAGAAACCATCGAGATAAGTATCAATTTTCCTGAGTGTTCTCTGGAACCGTTAGGTTTAACCTTTTATGTGGAAATCAAATTGGGAGCATACGGTTAAGAAACTAGGCTTTGATCAAAATTTTAGTTTTCTACTTCTTAAATAAAGTAGATTTGGGGATTTATAACAAGCGAGCGTAGGGGTGCACGTGGCAGCCTTGGGCGTGACCTGTGGAGGCGGCGTTGCCGCGGCGGCAGCTAGGGTGGGCGGTGGTGGCGCGGCCGAGGGGCGGCGGCGCATGGAGATGGAGAGGGCGGCGGCGGCTGGAGAGGGAGGGAGGTAGATGAGAATTATACCTTCTATTATTGAGTTGACTGATTACAATTGGGGAGTATTTATAACCCTATTGGCCTTACTTAGACTCTAAGCTATCCTGAAGAATACCTGCGGATATTCTCTTTATTTTATATCCCCTAATTATAGAAAGTACTTTATTGATGGAAGGTTGATGTGGCGAAGCGACGACGGCGGCGGCGGCGCCCAGCACATGCGAGCATGGGGGAGGTGGCGACCAAGCCCCTTCTTCTGTTGTGAGTTGCCCTAATCACGGCCCATGTCACTGTCGTTCTCCTCTTGGCCTAGGATTGGCCCAATTTCTTGGCAAAGTAGCTAGGTTGTAGTTATACTTATTATAGGACTCCCCCTTTTCCGCTCGGCGCGTCCTCGTGCCGAAATGCAAGCCAGGTGCGGTTGTCCTCGTCGATTGTCACAGGGCGAGGGGGCCTGTCCGTGCTGACCATTGGTGAGGGAGCTGGTAGTGCAAGAACTGATGGAGCGAGTAGACGTCTGTTCGAAGCTGGTAAGATGAAGCGCTGACCATTGTTGAAGAAAGATAGTGACATATCTACAAAATCCCAGGTGACACTGCCATGGGTCTTTAGCCAAGGTAATCCAACTATGATGTCGATGTTGTTGCCCATGTCCATGAGGTGTGCATTGATGGAGAAGCGATGACCATGAGTGACGAAGGGGGCGTTGTGAATTGCGGCGCGGCACTATACCTCTTGACCGTTGCCAAATGAGCATCTTGGTGGAGATTCGTCATTCTGCCATGTCAATTTCATGTACAAGGTTGATGTCAACAATGTTGTGGGTTGCACCTGTGTCGACGAGTGCATGGACTATAACACCATTGAGTATGCCATCAAGGTAGAATGGAGATGTTCCCTGTACCGCTGAATTTGTTTTGCCAATGAACATCATAATGTTGTTTGTGTTGTCGCTTATGTTGCCATCGTCAACATAGTCATTAACAATTGTGATCGCAAATAGTTGCCTGCATTTGTGACCACAGAAAAACTACTCATCATAATTGAAGCAGAGGCCCATGCGGAGTCTTTCTGCCATCTCCTCGGGTGTCAAGCATTTGAAGGGGCGAGGGGCTGGAGGTAGTTGTGTCATTGCTGTTGGTGTAGGAGTACTAGTAGTGAATGCAGGAGTTGACTTTGTTACCTTTGGGAAAGGAGCGTGTTGACCTTATTGCCACTGATTTACCTGCTTCGGCAATGATTTCCAGGTGTCGCTCATATGCCCGTGCTAATGACAAAGTTGCTTCCATATCCTATAGATTGAGGAGTTCAACACCTGTTTTGAGTGGTTACATCAGACCTGCAGCATAGATGTTGACTTGTTTTTGTTCTCCAAGGTTGTCTGCACGAGCTATCAAGGCCAAGAAACGTTCTGTGTATTCATCAACTATGCCTATTTTGCGAAGTGCAGCCAATTCTCCCAATGGATTGCGTTAGGTTAAAAGTCCAAATCGCTCATCGACACATTGGGCAAAGTAGTCCCAATCTATCACTTCATGATCCTGAGATAGACGCATATACCATTGTTGTGCTGTACCAGTGAGATGATAGGATGCATACCATGTTTTTTCATGATCTAGTGTTTTCTGCCCTCTGAAAAATTGCTCGCACCTGTTGAGCCATCGCAGAGGTCCTCCTTGCCATCATATGTTGGAAAAGACAGTTTGTGCGTCTTGATTTCTAATCTAGAGGAATTATCCGAAATTTTTTATTTCATATCATCATTGCACAACAATTTGGTTTCCACCTTTACTGCAATGCTTTTTCATGATCTGGTGTTTTCTGCCCTCTGAAAAATTGCTTGCACCTGTTGAGCCATCGTAGAGGATCCTCCTTGCCATCATATGTTGGAAAAGAGAGTTTATCCATCTTGATTTCTAAGCTAATGAAATTATCCAAAATTTCTGATTTCAAATCATCATTGCAAAATAATTTGGCTTCCACTTTTGCTGCAATATCTGATATGTTTTGAGATTGAGATGACTCCACCTGCTTTTTGATGTAGGCGCGGCCTGCATCAAACATAGTTTGTCTAGCGGCGATCTCCAATGTTGTGGCCAGTCCTTCCTTATCCTTTTCGGTCCCCTTGGCTTTCTCGTCAAGGACTTGTACCTTTCTCCAAGCTGCTCATCCTGTCATTCATGGACATCATCTCCTTCTGGATGTTGTCCACCTTGGCGGTGAGTTCCTTGGTGAATTTCTCCATGAGTTGAAGAAGAGCTGCGTTGTCTGACATCATGGCGACGTAGATCGATCTGGTCGTGGCAGCGGTGGATCGTGGCTGGTCTCCGGATACAACCTATAACAAGTCGAGCATAGGGGTGCACATGGCAGCCCTGGGCATGACAGGCGTGGCCGCAGCGGTGGCGGGGGTGGGTGGTGGCGGCGCGTCCAGGGGGCGGCAGCGCGTGGAGAGGGAGGGGCGGCAGTGGCTCGAGAGGGAGAGGTAGATGGGAATTACCCCTTCTATTATTGAGTTGACCTGATTACAATTGGGGAGTATTTATAGCCCTATTGGCCTTGCTTAGACTCTAAGCTATACTAGATGTAGCACCCAAAATTTTTTTCAAGAATTTAAAATAGTTAATTTGATTAATTTAGAATTTTTGGTGGGCATTTAACCTAGGAAAAATAATTATTTTTATAATATTAAAATCAAACCTAGGTCAAGAAACATGTTTGTGCATTCATGCTGGTGCATAATTTATTTTGTGATGTGTGGGTTTGACCAGATTTGAAAATGGATTCAAAATGGTTTGAAAATCTATTTGAAAAAGATTCAAATAAAAGAAAAAAACCAAATCTTTTCCCTCCTCCTCTCCCTCCTTACCTTTTGGCCCGAACGGCCCGACGGCCTGCCACCGCCTGCGGCCTGCTTCTCCTCCCCCGCTCGGCCCGACTCACCTCCCCGGCCCAGCAGCAGCCACGCGCGCGCCTCTTCTTCTTGGGCTGTCAGGCCGAGGCCCAGTAAGGCCGCCGCACCCCGCGCCCATGTCCCCTCCCTCGCTTTAGCTAACAGACAGGACCCGCGCCACCTTCTCCTTCATCCAATCCAGAGCCAGACGCGGAGACTGACTCTGACCCGCGCCGCCTCCGCGCGACCGGTCGCCCGCCCTTTGCCTCGGGCTATATAAACATTGACTCCGTGTCCGCAACTACCTCCCTGAACCCTAGTCAGCGCCGCCTTTGCCTTGCTTGAGCAGTAGCGGCCACCAAACCAAAGCCGCCATTGAGAATTTCCGCTGGAGCTTGAAATTCGCCGTGGCCGTCGGTCCTTTTTCTTCGTAAGCTAGCACACAAGCTCCGTCTCAATCTCTTGAACCTTTGTGTGCCTTAATTTTGGGTCAATTTGACGTAAATGGAGCTGCCACTGTTTGCAGGTCGCCGTTGTCTACCATCGATCGCAATTGGCTTGCCTCCGTTCACCCCGAGCTTCATCTTCGCCGCAGGTGAGGTTGCCTTGAGCCCTTGCATCGTTTGGCACCTATCCCGAGAAGTTTAGTGGGACGTAGCTCCTGCACTGTGCATGCCAGCGAGCTCGGTTTCGCTCTTGTCAGCCACTGGCCGTCGTTGGCCCACTCGGGCTCTCATCTTCATGCTAGAAGAGACCGCGTGAACCCCCGCATTCGATTGGTCCAGGTCTTAGGTCCAGCCGAGGTCTGTAGGACAAGATCTATCTACGCTGGAGAAGTTCTCGCCGCCGGCCATGGCCAACCACCACGCTGGCCGTCTTCCCTGGCGAGGCTGACTCCCCGATCAGATCCGAGCTGTCCATCTCAGATCCCACGGGTCTGGTTCGCCCGTACCCCTTCGGCCGGCAACTTTGCCAAAAACCCTCTGCCCTTCTGTTAAATCTTTTAATAGCCCTTAGCGGTTTATGTAGATTACGCTTTGCCCACTGGAAAGCGTATTTCCTTCTTAGCAGATTCATAATACGTTTCATTCTCTAGAAGGCGTATTTTCCTTTTAACAGATTCCCGAATACGTTTTATCCTTTGGAAAATGTATTCTTCCTTTTTAGTTTCAGAATAAATTTTTATCTATTTACAGTTTTACCATTATCTTTACATGCTTATAACTTCTCCGTTTTAACTCTGTTTTGGTCCATTCAAATTTCGTTAGATTTAAAATTTTGTAATCTACGCAGTGATGCCACTGATGGTATATTTGGTAGACTCTATATTCTTAGTTCATATTTAATGCATTTATTTGTTTACAGGAAATCTTTAAAAATTCATATCTTCACCGTTATAACTCAGTTTTCAGGGAGCTTGACGTCTATGTGATTGTGGCAGCGTGTAGAATATTTTTATAACCTTTTTATTCTGTTGTGATGAGTTTGTTGTATTCTTCCTCTAATAACTCTTTGTTTGCTTCGTGTACGTATGCTCAATTGGATTGCCTGGTGTTGATTGTTAATATCGAGTTCAGACGGTGAGGGTTTTGTTGAGCAAGGCTACTTTGAGGATCAATAGGATCAACAAGGCTTTGTGAAACAAGGAAAGTATAGCATGGATCCTCCTTGTTACCTATACACTCTAAATAATATTATATTTGCATGTGTCCACTTGACGAACATAGAGATTATAACTAGCTGTTGTTATCTTGATTCCTTGATACCTTTGGGTTGCATTGGGTAGTAGTGATGCTAGTGCTCTATTTGTCATGATCCAATAACATGATGTGTGTTAAGCTACCAACGATAACGATGACTCTTAACAAACATGAGATCTTGTTTGTAAGTGATTTATCATGGATATTCCGTACAACTGCGAGGGCTATATGGCTCTGGCTTTAGTTGTCTAGGGGACCTTTTCTAGCTTGTTAGTGGTTCCCATTTTGGTGCAAAAGGGGTGTGTCCGGGTTGGGTGTAGTTGGACCCTTGTCTATATGTGTATAGGCTGTGGGTTGTGTGCCATCTAGAAGGAGGGATACTACATTCGTATGGCACAAAAACCTTAGCGGCCCTAACTTGTTAGACGAACCCTTAGATGAATTTATATGTTTTTACAGGGTTCTGGAGTAATTAACCCACTCAATTATAAAACATGACTCACAGTGAAAGTGTACACCTCTGTGTAGAGTTCAAATCAATAAATTTTCCGTGCCCTATGGTTAGGGCGGTCTTGACACATTTACATTAAGGACAATGGTTCTTAAATTATTAAGATGCTCATCTTAATGTCGTTATGGTTACACATTTATTTATGTTATTCCAATCATGAGTATAAGGGAATTTTGACTTCCTTGATGCTGCTTAATTGCTCAAATTGATAATCTTATAAAACCTAAATGCAGTCAAACAGTGTTAGCCTAATTGAGCTTCGTTAACCCTTGTTATGCTTGTTGAGTATGGTTGTGTACTTACGCTTGCTTTACTTTCAATTTTAGAAAATCCCGGATGGGTAACAGATGAAGGTTGGAATGAGAGTTATCGTGATGAGTACTAGACTTGGTGTTCACCAGTTAGCGTGTCCCTGTGTGAAGCTTCCGCAATAAAGATATATTAGTTATCTAATTGTTTATGTGCAAGACTTTGTATTAAATATTGGTTCGCTATATAATAAACAGGGTGATGATACTCTCTGTAATTTATCATCTTATATGTGTGACTGTTCCTGGGGCGCATATAAGGCAATTTATACATTCTATTTTATCCTTAATAATAGTGTGACAAGTTGGTATCAGAGCCATGTTGACTGTAGGACGCTAGCCTAGATAGAATGGTCGTTCTTAGTCTCCTTTGCTTCACTAGTTTTATGTGCTTAACTTTAACCTTGTTATTTACTCAATTTTTTTGCTCTTATACTTACTCTATTGTGAAAATCTTAACTCCACCCTAACCTATGTCTAAATCTTGTAGATGCCTCCTTATACCCGTCGCATGACTGCTGCTGCGTATCGTGCTCTATTCAACCACATGGAGTCTAGGGAAGATGTTCCGCCATCAACAACCCTGGTGCCTACATCACCTCAAGTTGAAGAGGAAGAACCAATGGAGGCTGCTAAATAAGAAGAGGAGGAAGTAGCTCAAGATGGTGGTCAATCTCTACCATAGTCTACAGGTGGTTCTGGTGGAGGAGGTGGACCGCACGCTCCTATGGGATGGACTGTGAAGATCTCTCACGTATCAGAGTGTCACACCAGATCGCATATACAACTCATGAAGCTTCTTCGTGATTGCTATGCTGATTGGGACCCCGCTGTGCAGTACACTTGTTTCCAACACACCCATCCGTTGGAAGGTACCTACTAGGAGATAAATGTGGCTATATGTTCCCCAGGAGTGATGCCAAATTCCTATGAGATAGAGATGATCTATGAGCATCTTGGTCTAGTCCAAATCAAGAGGATGGCATTGAGGGTGCTGCTTTTACGGCTTGGATTGCTCTTCATGGACATTGCTTTGGAAATATGTGAGATGATGAGTTTCGCTATTTGCCTCGCACTGACTACAATATGGAGGATGGATGGGCTATGATGAATCCTTAAGATTTTCCACCTGAGTCACGGGAATTGGCACACTTAGCTTGTGACATGATGCTCATGCATCAGCGCTTAGTAAGCATGGTGGACCAGTAGGCGCAGAAGATCAAAGAGCAGCAAGAAGAAATTGATAGGCTCAGGACTATGATTAGGCAACCAAAGATCTATGAACGGCTGAACCACGAGCTTCAACCTTAGCTTGAAAACCCTTATGTAATAGGCACGTTATTAGTATCGTGAGTCAAGTTTAGTCGTGTCATTCTAGTGTTTGTGAACTTTGAGTGCTTGATGATTTATTGATTATGTAATATGGATGATTTGAATTTTTGTGTGAGTGCAGGAACTTGGTGGGCATGTCAGCAAGTTTCTTAGTTAAGGATATTAAGGTTAAAGTTTGAATAAATTAAGTTTAGGTTGGTTTATCCTGTCTCACCCTTGGATGTTTTCGGAGCAACCTGTGATATTCTGGTTATATCCCGAGATTAGTTTGTCCAATGCTTATGAGATTTTTCTGGGTAAAACTAGACTTCTTTATCTATCAATTCCCATAAGAATCATGTCTATATTAGTTTTGAGTAGGAAGTAATGTCCGTCGCAATCTGATGTTTAGTGTTGTCTAAAATTTTTGAACAGTTTTTGTTGTTCAATTAATTCAACGACTTAGATGACAGAATCTATTAATATGGTCTGAACAGAAGTTGTAGAGAATTTCCTAATCTTTCTAACCATATATAGAACGTCTCCTTTTAATATGTGGATCTTGAGTTATGACTATTTTCTGTACTGATGAAATTGAAGCTAGCCCAGAAATTTTTAGATTTGCAATCCTTATTTTTATATAAGTGATTTGTATCATGAATGTCTCTAAGCTTTGATATTTGTTGGAATACAGATGAATGCTTGTGGTGGAAGAGGTAACCGTGGTTGAGGCCATGGTGCTGGACATATCACAAATGAGGAAATGAGGGAGGCACAGATGCAAATGATGCACGCTATGACCCAGTTTGTGCAGACTATGAAAGCTAGAGGATTACCCCATGCACAACAACCCAGGGATAAACGCAGGGACTTTATGCAAGGTCATCCTCCTGTGTTTACTCACACTACTAATCCTTTGGATGCGAAAGACTGGTGCGTGCTGTGGATAAGCAGTTGAATCTCACACAGTGCAATGATGCCGAGAAAGTGTTGTACGCTTCGGGACAACTCCAGGGAGCTGCTCAGACCTGGTGGGAGTCATATCAAGCTGCTCATCCTAATAATGCTCCTCCCATCACTTGGGCAATTTTTGAGAGGGACTTCAAGGCCCGCCACATTCTGGAGGGTCTCATAGAACAGAAACAAGATGAATTCAGAAATCTCAAAATGGGCTCTATGACTATGAGTGAGTATCATGCTAAGTTTGAGGAGTTGGCTCGCTATGCTCCCCATGAAGTTCTAAGGGATGTTGACAAGCGGCATCATTTCCTCAATGGCATTTACTATGAACTCAGATTGCAATTGAAGGGCAACAAGTATGATACTTTTGAGGAGCTAGTGAATAGTGCTATTGTGCTAGATAATGAACGTCTGGCACATGACAAGAAGAGGAAGATGAATGGACAGGGCTCTGGAAGTAGCTCACGTTTTCGTTCTAACTTCCACCAAGATTTCAAACAGAAGTACCAAGGACCAGTCAGTCAGTGGAATCACGGTCAGAATCAGCAGAACTGGAATGGGAATCAACGCTCACACTATCAGCAGTGTCCCAATAACGACCAGACTCCATGTCTCACAGCTCCTAATAACACCCCACTGAAGAATGGTGGTCCCAATACGCCTACCAGGTGTTTTGTATGTGGAAAGGAGGGGCACATGTCTTTCAACTATCTAGCAATAACTCCTCAGTGGCAGAATAGAAATCAGAAGCCTCTGCAGTACGGGAAAGTTCATCATGTGTCCACTAAGACAACTCAGGAAGCATCATAGGTTATGCTGGGTATGTTCAACATCAACTCTATCTCTGCTACTGTACTTTTTGATTCTGGAGCTTCGCATTCCTTTGTCTTGTAAGCATTTGTTAGAAAACATAGCATACCAGTTGTAGCCATGAAGAACCAAATGGTAGTAAATTTCCCGGGGGATGCTATACCAGCTTTTTACTACTGCCCCTTATCTAACCTTCACTTAAGGAGGGTAGACTTTTTAGCAAATCCTGTAGTGTTGAATGCATCTAGTATTGACTTAATTCTAGGGTTAGATTAGATGGAAGCTCACCAAGCTGTGATAAAGTATAAAGAGAAGGTTGTGGATCTGACTACACCAAAAGGAGATAGAATCAGTGTTGATGTCAGAGTGCAAGTGCCACCTACAGCTACACTGAATCAGCTTGATGACAATGTAGATCCTTAGAATCAGGTGGTGGAGGAATTCCTAGATGTGTTCCCTGATGAATTGCCAGGTATGCCACCTGACCACGACATTGAATTTATTATTGAGTTATTACCTGGCACTGCACCCATAGCTAAGCGTCCATATAGAATGGGCGTTAATGAATTAGAAGAACTTAAGAAATAGTTAAAGGAATTAGAAGAGAAAGGTTTCATTCATCCTAGTGCATCACCTTGGGGTTCCCCTGTGATTTTTGTTGATAAGAACGATGGAACACAGCGAATGTGCGTTGATTATCGTTCTCTCAATGAGGTTACCATCAAGAACAAGTACCCTTTGCCCAGGATTGATGACTTATTTGACCAATTGAGGGGTTCCTATGTGTTCTCCAAGATTTGACCTGCGTTCGGGTTATCATCAGTTGAAGATTCGGAGTTCAGATATACCGAAGACGGCATTCAATACCAGGTACGGGTTGTATGAGTATACAGTTATGTCCTTTGGGTTGACCAATGCACCTGCCTACTTTATGTACTTGATGAATAAGGTGTTTATGGAATACCTGGATAAGTTCATTGTGGTTTTTATTGATGACATCCTAGTATTCTCAAAGAACAAGGAAGAACATGCAGAACATTTGAGGTTAGTCTTGCAAAAGCTTAGAGAGCACAAACTTTATGTTAAGAAGAGCAAGTGTGAATTCTGGTTGGAGGAAGTCTCTTTCCTTGGCCATGTTGTTTCTAATGGTGGGATAGCAGTTGATCCAAGCAAGGTGAAAGATGGTTGAATTGGAAGCCATCTACAGATGTCAGCGAGATTCACAATTTCCTTGGGTCGGCTGGTTATTACAGGAGATTCATTGAAGGATTCTCGAAGATTGCGAAGCCATTGATAGAATTACTAGAGATGAACACCAAGTTTGTGTGGTCCGACAAGTGTCAAGCTAGTTTTGAAGAATTCAAGAAGAGGTTGACAACCGCTCCAGTGTTGGTATTGCCAGACCTAAGCAAGATGTTCTCTGTCTATTGTGATGCATCTCGTTTTGGATTAGGATGTGTTCTTATGCAAGAAGGTAAAGTTGTTGCTTATGCTTTGAGGCAGTTGAGGAAACATGAGCTTAATTATCCTACTCATGATCTAGAACTAGCAGCGGTGGTTCATGCTCTGAAGATTTGGTGACACTATCTGATTGGGCATAAGACTGATATCTTCACCAACCACAAGAGCTTGAAGTACATCTTTACCCAGTCTGACTTGAACATGAGACAACGCCGTTGGTTGGAACTGTTGAATGATTACGATTTTGACATGTATTGCCATCCTGGAAAGGCAAATGTCGTGGCTGATGCACTTAGCAGAAAGAAGCATGTTAACGGGCTTCAGGCGACACCTAAATTTGGTAAGTTGTGTGCAGAGTTTGCTCATTTGAATCTCACTCTTATTACTAATGCTATGGAGATAGAGGTGACACCTACCTTAGAGGAAGAAATTCGCAAGGGACATCTAGAAGATGAGGATCTAAAGTATATAGTGAAGAAGTTAGCAGAAGGGAAGGCACCCGGTTTCCGCATTGATGAAGAGGGTACCTTATGGCATGGCAATCGGATATGTGTTCCGGAGGTAAAAGATCTTTGTCAGGAAATTCTACGAGAGGCACATGAGTCAGCTTACTCTATCCATCCTGGAAGTACTAAGATGTACATGGATCTCAAGGAAAAGTATTGGTGGATTGGTCTAAAGAGGGATGTGTCAGAGTATGTTGCTTTACGTGATACTTGTCAACGTGTGAAAGCTGAACATCAAAGACCAGCTGGATTATTGCAGCCAATGAAGATACCTGAATGGAAGTGGGAAGAGGTCGGTATGGACTTTATAACAGGATTACCTTGTACTAAGAGAGGCTATGATTCTATCTGGGTAATAATTGATCGACTAACTAAGGTAGCTCACTTTTTGCCTGTGAAGACCACCTATACTGGACCTCAGTTGGCTACACTGTACTTGGAAAGGATCGTTTGTTTGCATGGTGTCCCAAAGAAGATCGTGTCCGATAGAGGTACTCAGTTCACATCTCACTTTTGGAAAGCAGTGCATAGTGCTTTGGGAACAAAGTTGAACTTTAGTATAGCATATCACCCACAGACTGATGGTCAGACTGAGAGACTTAATTAGATTTTGGAGGACATGTTGAGAGCTTGTGCATTGCAGTATGGTACAAGTTGGGATAAGAAATTATGTTATGCAGAGTTCTCATACAACAATAGTTATCAACAGAGTCTCAAGATGGCACCGTTTGAAGCTCTGCATGGGCGTAAGTGCAGGACGCCGTTGTTTTAGAATCAAACTGGGGAAGTCAATTGTTTAGGATAGATGTTCTGAGAACCACAGAAGAATAGATACGGGTGATTAGGGAGAACCTGAGGGTAGCACAATCTCGCCAGAAGAGTTATGCCGACACACGGAGAAGAGAATTGACATTCAAGGAAGGTGATTATGTGTACTTGAAGGTGTCTCCTATGAAAAGTGTGAAAAGATTTAACCAAAAAGGGAAACTTACACCAAGGTATGTTGGTCCATTTAAAGTTTTAAAGAGATGTGGAGAAGTGGCTTATCAGTTGGAGTTGCCTGAAAGTTTAGCTGGTGTGCATGATGTGTTCCATGTGTCTCAACTTGAGAAGTGTCTGCGTGTACCTGAGAAGGAGCACTTACCTTTGGAGGAACTTACTGCTAAGAATGATCTCACATATGAAGAGTTTCTAGTAAGGATCTTGGATAAACAGAAAAGGTTATCGAAGCTGGGTTATCAAAATGTGCAAGGTGCAGTGAAATCGATATTCAGAGGCTGAGGCAACTTGGGAAACTGAGGATGCACTAAGGGTAGCTTATCTGCAGTTGTTTGAGTAAGCAAAATCCAATCTCGAGCACGAGACTCTCTTAAGGGGGGTAGAATTGTGACACCCTAAATTTTTTTCAAAAATTTAAAATAGTCAATTTTATTAATTTAGCATTTTTGGTGGACATTTAACCTAGGCAAAATAATTATTTTTATAAAACTAAAATCAAACCTAGGTCAAGAAGCATGTTTGTGCATTCATGCTGGTGCATAATTTATTTTATGATGTGTGGGTTTGACCAGATTTGAAAATGGATTCAAAATGGTTTGACAATCTTTTTGAAAAAGATTCAAATAAAAGAAAAAACAAATCTTTTCCCTCCTCCTCTCCCTCCTTACCTTTCGGCCCGAACGGCCCGACGACCTGCCACCGCCCACGGCCTGCTTCTCCTCCCCCGCTCGGCCCGACACACCTCCCCGGCCCAGCAGCAGCCGCGCACACCTCTTCTTCTTGGGCCGTCAGGCCGAGGCCCAGCAAGGCTGCCGCACCCCGCGCCCGCGTCGCCTTCCTCGCTTTGGCTGACAGATAGGACCCGCGCCACCTTCTCCTTCCTCCGGCCTAGAGCTGGATGCGGAGACCGACTCTGACCCACGCCGCCTCCGCATGACCGGTCGCCCGCCCTTCAACTTAGGCTATATAAACATTGACTCCACGTCCGCAACTACCTCCCCGAACCCTAGTCAGTGCCGCCTTTGCTTTGCTTGAGCAGCAGCGGCCGCCAAACCCTAGCCGCCATTGAGAATTTCCGCCGAATCTTGAAATTTGCCGTGGCCGTCGGTCCTTTTTCTTCGTAAGCTAGCACACAAGCTCCATCTCGATCTCCTGAACCTTCATGTGCCTTAATTTTGGGTCAATTTGACATAAACCGAGCCGCCACCGTTTGCAGGTCGCCGCCGTCCACTGTCAATCGCAATTGGCCTGCCTCCATTCACCCCAAGCTTCATCTTCGCCGCAGGTGAGGTTGCCTTGAGCCCCTGCATTGTTTGGCACCTATCCCGAGAAGTTTAGTGGGTCGTAGCTCCTGCTCTATGCACGCCGGCGAGCTCGGTTCCGCCGTTGTCAGCCACTGGCCGTCGTTGGCCCACTCGGGCTCTCATCTTCATGCTAGAAGAGACAGCATGAACCCCCGCATTCGATTGGTCCAGGTCTTTGGTCCAGCTAAGGTCTGTAGGACTAGATCTATCTACGCCGACGAGGTTCTCGCCGCCGGCCATGGCCAACCACCGCGTCGGCCGTCTTCCCCGGCGAGGCTGACTCCCCGATCATATCCGAGCCGTCCATCTCAGATCCAACGGGTCTGGTTTGCCCGTACCCCTTCGGCTGGCAACTTTGCCAAAAAACCCCCTGTCCTTCTGTCAAATCTTTTAAGAGCCCTTAGCGGTTTGTGTAGATTATGCTTTGCCCACTGGAAAGCGCATTTCGTTCTTAGCAGATTCATAATACGTTTCATTCTCTGGAAGGTATATTTTCCTTTTAACAGATCCCCAAATACATTTTATCCTCTGGAAAACATATTCTTCCTTTTCAGTTTTGGAATACGTTTTTATCTATTTACAGTTTTGCCATTATCTTTACACGCTTATAACTTCTCCGTTTTAACTCCGTTTTGGTCCGTTCAAATTCCGTTAGATTCATAATTTCGTAATCCACACAGTGATGCCACTGATGGTATATTTTGTAGACTTTATATTTTTAGTTAATATTTATTGCATTTATTTGTTTAAGGAAATCTTTGAAAATTCATATCTTCGCCGTTATAACTCCGTTTTTAGTGAACTTGACGTATGTATAATCGTGGCAGCGTGTAGAATATTTTTATAAGCTTTTTACTCTATTTTGATGAGTTTGGTGTACTGTTCCTCTAATAACTCTTTGTTTGCTTTGTGTATGTATGCTCAATTGGATTGCCTGGTGTTGATTGTTAATATCGAGTTCAGACGGTGAGGGTTTTGTTGAGCAAGGCTACTTTGAGAATCAGCAGGACCAGCAAGACTTTGTGAATCAAGGCAAGTATAGCATGGATCCTCCTCGTTAACTATACACTCTAAATAATATTACATTTGCATGTGTCCACTTGATGACCATAGAGATTATAACTAGCTGTTGTTATCTTGATTCCTTGACACCGTTGGGTTGCATTGGGTAGTAGTGATGCTAGTGCTCTATTTTTCATGATCCAATAACATGATGTGTGTTAAGCTACCAACGATAACGATGACTCTTAACAAACATGAGATCTTGTCTGTAAGTGATTTATCATGGATATTCCGTACAACTGCGAGGGCTATTGGCTCTAGCTTTAGTTGTCTAGGGGACCTTTTCTAGCTTGTTAGCGATTCCTATTTTGGCGCAAGAGGGGTGTGTCCGGGTTGGGTGTAGTTGGACCCTTATCTATATGTGTATAGGCTGCGGTTGTGCACCATCTAGAAGGGGGATACCACATTCGTAGGGCGCAGAAACCTTAGCGGCCCTAACTTGTTAGATGAACCCTTAGGTGACTTTATATGTTTTATGGTGGTTTAGGAGTAACTAACCCACTCAATTGTAAAACATGACTCACAGTGAAAGTGTACACCTCTGAGCAGAGTTTAAATCAATATATTATCCGTGCCCTACGGTTAGGGCGGCCTTGACACATTTACATTAAGGATAATGGTTCTTAAATTGTTAAGATGCTCATCTTAATGTCATTATATTAAAGATAATGGTTCTTAAATTGTTAAGATGCTCATCTTAATGTCGTTATGGTTACACATTTATTTATGTTATTCCAATCATGAGTATAATAGAATTTTCACTTCCTTGATGCTGCTTAATTGCTCAAATTGATAATCTTATAAAAGCTAAATGCAGTCAAACAGTGTCCGCCTAATTGAGCCTTATTAACCCATGTTATGCTTGTTGAGTACGGTTATGTACTTACGCTTCCTTGATGCTGCTTAATTGCTCAAATTGATAATCTTATAAAAGCTAAATGCAGTCAAACAGTGTCCGTCTAATTGAGCCTCATTAACCCATGTTATGCTTGTTGAGTACGGTTGTGTACTTACGCTTGCTTTACTTTTAATTTTGGAAAATCCATGATGGGTAACAGATAAAGGTTGGAATGAGAGCTATCGTGATGAGTACTAGGCTTGGTGTTCACCAGTCGACGTGTCCCTGTGTGGAGCTTCCGCAATAAAGATATATTAGTAATCTTATTGTTTATGTGCAAGACTCTGTATTAAATATTGGTTCGCTATGTAATAAACAGGGTGATGATACTCTCTGTATTTTATCATCTTATATGTGTGACTGTTCCTGAGGCGTATATAAGGAAATTTATACATTCTATTTTTATCCTTAAAAATGGAGTGTGACACTGGAGAATTCCTGTAGATATTCTCTTTCTTTATTATACATCCCCTAATTATAAAAAGTACTTTATTGATGGAAGGCTGACATGGTGTGGGGAAGGCAGCGGCCAAACCCCTTCTTCTGTTGCGAGTTGCCCTAATCGCGGCCCATGTCGCTGTCGTTCTCCTCTTGACCTAAGATTAGCCCAATTTCTTGGCAAAGTAGTTGAGGCGTAGTTATACTTGTTACAGAATTATAATTTTTAATATCAATATTCTTCCTCGCTAAACAAATTGTGGGTCTGCTCATTCTACTTTTTTAATAACAGAATCCAGTTTCATTTCTTCAGATCATTTATTATTTACAATTTAAAAAGGAAAAGATACAAGTCTACTCATAACTAAATTCTGAAAATGCTTGGTCTTCGAAAGGAGGCAAAGAAATTCATTACTGCTACCTCTAGTGCTAAACGAACTTGGAAGATATGCCTTGCTGTTGTCACCTTGCTTCAACTATGCCCATTAGCGTAATTAATGTTGTTCCTCTCAACAGTACTTGCAAAAAATAAGTTTTGGACGGGCACTTGTCAAAAAGGACCTATTTATTTCTTGTAAGCCATGTTGTCCAACAAACGACTACACCTCCTATCAACATTAAACATTTATTTGGACTTCCAGCGTGTTTGTAGCAACCATTAAAAAGGTTGCTAACATCTACAAGGTTTCAATCCTAAAAACAGAAATAAAGTGCTCTAGAAAGAAATTTGGGTGACGCTATATCACAGGCCTCAAAAGTCCTATTGTTTCAGGTGACCAAATGGATTCATGCAATTTTCATCTAACAGTGAAAACATTTTCTTCTTCCAACCAATCGACAGGAAGCTCTATGCATGAGACTCATAGATATTTCAATCGCCTGAAGAATAGGAATTGTGAAGAAATTTAGCATAAATTCAGTAATGAAGAGGTGCGGGATAGATTTGTTCATACAACAGAAAGCACACAGTTTGTTTTCGTTCCAATTTTTTTGTTTGCTAAACTATCTTTTGTAAGAGTAATCCCTCTTTTCAAGAACCATAGAAAAAATAATTTTAGTGGTATTTTCAACCACTGAATTTCATGTGATACTAAAAACATGTGTTACATCTATATACACTGAATATACTTTCAATATATTTTTTTAGAAAGCAAAAAAAGATATCCATTTCCACATATACTGAATGCATCCTCGTTATTCTAGCTACTAGATGGTGCCACTCCATCAACTAGTTTTCTACTAAAGCCATGCTTTCACTGAACAGTATTATAAAGTTTTAGATATTTGTGCCATAAAAAGTTAAAAGGGTGTCTTCCGAACCAGATATCTTGCTATAGAACCTGATTTGTTAGCCATCTCCCAATTTAAATTTGCCTAGTTTTATGAATTGGCCCTAGTTCTAAATATTAGTTACGTAACTTGAATTTTGTTACATATTGGATAGCAATTTGCAAACAACCCAGACTTACATATAAAAATATCCGTTTCAAATTGTAAGTCATTCCAAAAATCTTAGAAAGTCAAAGAATCTTAACTTTGACCAAAATTATAGAGAAAATTATAAAGATCTATGACATCAAATAGATATATTATGAAAATATAGTCAACGAAGAACTCATTGATACTTAGTTGACATTCTAATTATTATTATTATCTTATCATATAAATTTGGTCAAACTCGAAAACCTTTGACTCTTCAAAGTTTTTGGAATGACTTACAATTTGAGATGAAGGGAGTAGTAAATAATAATGATAATGCAAATCTGCAGGGGTGACTTATCCCAGCTACAGTGCAAGCAACTTGGCCACACCATGAATTCCTCAATGCAGCCGAGAATTGAGAATTATCATCAGCAAGCACCATCACATTAGAACAATGGTTTTTCATCCTCACCAACATAATTGATAGACCAAAATTATCATTAGTAAATCAGAAAGCACATTTTTTTTGTATAACCGAAAAGACTGGAACCACGGCTTCTAAGAGGCACCTTTCTAAATTGATAGAATGGTATTGGTGTATATCAGATATGATACTATGGCAGGTCATTTTTTTAATGGGCTAAAATCGACAAGCAAGAACTTATTTTACTCACAACACAATTAGGTAGCTCAAAGCTTTTAAAGTATAATACATGGTTTTACATTGAAAAAAGAAAGATTATGAAAACAAGAACACCAAATGGGGTATATGCTAGGAGTAGCACAAATCTATTCTCTACAACTAAAACATTTGGAATGATTCCGTTACCAGTACGTCGTCGCTTGGCATCGCTTCGCCCGGTGCCCTCGCTTCTCTCGCCCGGCGGGCCCTGGCTTAGTGTCGTCTCTTTCCCGCGACATCGGCCTGGCCTTGCCCGACGTCTCGTGAAAGTGATCCAGTGCCTTGCTCGTTTGATCCTATGGGTTCGGCGTCTAAAATTCAGCCTGAGAATGAGCATGTCATCGTTCTCGTCACCGCCACTAGACCCTTCACGGAGGCTGACAACATGTCCGTCACCAGAGGGAGCGGAGGCTCAACCCCGATCTGCAGCCATAGCTCCCCAAGCCATGCATGCATCTGAACTATCTGCATCCTCCACTTCTCTGCTGCTTGTAGCTTGTTGTAGCATTGAGTCTTTTGGGGCCCCTGCAGATTTCGCGAGAGCTCTACATCGCGCCCTGACAGATACGACGTCGGCCACAAGTCCCTCTAACCGCGACACCGCCGGACACCAGAATGTGGACGAGTGCGAAGAGGCAACGTGACGCCTCACAACCTAGGGAAAGCCGATCTCTAGCCGCTCACCATCGGCACAGAGGCCAGCGACCCCACAGCCTGCGCGACACAGCCGCCGCTGCCGTCACCGCTGACCACTGGACATCAGGAGGCGGACGAGTGCGAAGCCTTGACTTCCAGACGCCACGGCCTAGGGAAAGGCGAGCTCCAGCTGCTCACCGTCGGCCTCAGCCACCATGGTCCTGCGCGGTGTTAGCTAATTAGACGCACGTCAGTTGAGTCGTTCTTGTGTCAGAGTCTGTAATAGTCGGTTGGACTAGATATGGTCATAGGCGTGCTTGACGTATCGTAGTCTGATAGGAGTCGATGGTCTCCCGCCATGGCACGACGGCGCACGCAGCGCGCACCGGGTAAAACAGTGTGGCTATCCTTTGTGTCGTGGCGGGGGAGGACTTGGTGTTCCAGGTCTATATATATCAAGTAATAAAGGTCGAACAAAGCTGCGGTCTAATTTTGCAGCACCATATTTCATCTTCTGTCTGAATTTTGCATCTGCTAGCTGATACTCGTTGCAGTCACCACGTTGTTCCAAGCTCGAGCCAAGTCGAGTTCCAACACGCGGTCCTCGCCGTCCCGCGGCTCTCGGCCACGGTGACCACCCCATGCGTGGCAACACACGTCGCCTGCAGCACGGAAGGCCAGCCTAAGGTCACAGTCATATGTTTCAGAGTGCAATATTATTCATGATCCAACCGTAATGCAAGGCTCTGCATAGTGCTCAAACTTGAATGACCTCAGCTGCTTACGTCCCCCCTATAAAGCTTATGGTCAGTCAGGTGTTTTATCAGATTGCAAGAACATGGTGAGAATTTTTTTGGCTTTTATTTCCCCTCTCCGCTGCATGCAACATGAATTAGGTATAATGACTTATGGGTGTAGCTGACTAGCCAGCCAATTTCTCAACATAAAGAGGGCAGAGGCGGGATTACCCTCCGGCTTCATTAAAGGAGGCTTAATTAAGGGACCAGATTAATCTAGCTGGTCAGTCACGAGCGCGCCACCCGGGGCTCCAACCTAGGACCTCCATTTCCGGAGTTTGGTCACTTGAACATCCGACCGAACACCCCTCCCCCAACTTCTCAATATAGAACTTGGATAATCAGAGTTCACCTATTCTAAATTGGTGCTACCAACTAACAGTGCCAATTTTTTCCATTTATCCACAAAGAACAGAATGTTAGCATTAGCATTTTCTGTACTTCACAATCATTCTCAAATGAATACCTGAAAGACAGTAACACTAACCTATAGAACTTCTCTGTTCCTCCAAACACTTCGAGACAATCAGCATTTATCAGTTTGGAGAATGCCTACTTTCACAGTAATTCTCAAACTGGATACCTAAAAGAGTTTCCATGCCACAATTTGCATGAGCAGCAAGGTGAAAGCTAAGCACTGATGTCTTTTTTTTTCTTGATGAAAGAACAGACGAGAATAAAGCACGTGCAAGTTCATGAACAAAATTGTTCTGTATGGATTCTACAAGCTATAAGCTAGCGTTCACCCATGCATATTTTTCAGGATGTAACCTCCATCACCAGCATGTAGAGCTGATGTCGGAAAGTGAATAGAATAGAACTGAAAAGAAGATTGGTTTTTTGTTTGTTTATCGCGCTGTTGTTGCATCGTGTTGCTTCGTAGGTTGCGTGTCGTGTGCTTAGGAGTTCTTCATCCAAAGATGCAGCAATGCTTGTCACAATACTTAACTCAGTAATCATGTGAATGTTCTAGATGTCCATCAGTGGTGTTTTGTAACAATCTATTAGCTATCCTCTGACACCCATAGCTTTTTCTCCCTTTGTTTTCTACTGAACCTGTGATTTTATTACTCTTATGAGTGGTGGATGAAAGATCTTCTATCCAGTTCTTGTCCACATATAGACTGAAAGTTGGTCTTATCAGTCTGCGGTTGCGTTCCACTATGAATGCAGCAATGGCTAGGGCTTCTGCAACACCCCAATCAGTTCCTTCATGTTAATTAGCAAACTCATTACAGTCCGGTTCATGGAAGTCTCTATTCCTGTTCGGCACGGACGCCATTTTCTGTTTGGCGTTACTGCTTGCATGGCAAGGGCAATATGCCCTGATTGGTAGATAACTAACGTGTTCACGTTAGGGTATCCTGAGTCCAACTCTCGTTGATGTTGTTCCATAAGTCCCTCAATAGCACTGTCCAATATGATTGTTTACTAATTTATTGCTCAGTATTTACAATCTTTTTTTTTTGCAGCCTACGATGATATTAGAAGTCATAACCATATAAAATGCTTTAGTAGCATATGTTCTTGGGTATGTCATATACTAATATTCATAAATGAGTTAATTTAAAAAATCATGAAACGACTTATATCAAACAATCCCAAGTTGCTGGTAATTTTATTGTTGGTCAATATATGGATTTTTGATTGATTCAATACCGTCAGAAGGAATTGGAAGGGCATTGTATCCTTGTCGTCAGGAGCTGCTGCTGGTCTGTTACATGGAGACGAAGCCAGCCTACGACTGAACCTCACAAGATGAGAACCGAACATCCATTGCATTTCTATTTGCCGAGCCTTGATGCATGGGATCGTTTCTTTGTCTATGTAGCTTGTATTTTAGACGTGGAGAGTGACACAATGTTCATTAATATCGACAACTCTATGAAAAAATGTGCATGCCTCTTTTAAATGGCATTTTCATGAATCTCGACAGCTACGAGAGTTCATGCTTCTTTTGATTATAAATATGTAAATATTTTTTTTGAAAAGGGTCAGATAAATATGTAAATATCGATGAGAAACGTGCTTCTTTTAAATATAGATGTTATATTTTAATTATGTATCTTTTATGAAGGCTTATGTGATATTGATGTTTCAAACTATCATGATTGCAATTTATTTAGCATGATGGTTGCAATATCTTTTTATAAGGTAATAGTGTATAATACAGACTCATAAGTATGTTATCGTGATATTATGTTTTTTTGTTTTAACGCACGAGCATTGATCTAGTAAAATAATATACATATGTAGGGAAAGGGCCTACGAAGAAATCAAACTAGAGAAGCTTTACACTGGGACTTGCTTATCCGAATCTCTCTGCAGCATCAATTGAAGAGTACTGGAGTACTTTATTATGCATGCAGATCATGTGTTCACGACTAAGTGAAGGCGGAGAAAATGCACAAGAAACATGACACAATGGTTGCAGGTTACTCCACTACCCGAATTAGGTTCTTTGCCGTCAGCACTCGACAAAGCCTCATTTGCACTTGGTAAAGACTTTGTCGAGTGCTGCACTTAGCAAAGGCCTGTCGGCAAAGAATTTGACGGCAAAAAATTCTTTGCCGAGTGCCATGTGTCGGGCACACGGCAAAGAAAAAATTAAAAAAACTAGAAAAAAATAGAAATCTTTTTTAGAATTTTTGCACACTTTGCGGCAACGGCGACGGCGATTCTAGCTTAACCACTGTATTACACCATCTCATGTGTCTATAAGTAGTTTTAGTTCCACACATATTATATCAAACCGAGCGTAAATTATTTTTTGATGTCCTAAATAAATTCAAATCAAAAAGTTGTCAACTATAAAATTTCATAACATTTTAAGATCTATACTTTTCGTTTAAGAAGTTTTTTCATCCGAGGTCGTTTATAAAATTTAAATTTTAAATTTAAGAAATTCAGACATAAGTTATGCATGGCAAGATGAACTCAAATCAAAAAGTTATCAACTATAAAGTTTCATAACTTTTTGAGATCTACACTTTTTGTTTGGAAAGTTTTTCTATCCGAGGTCGTTTACAAAATTTGAATTTCAAATTTGAGAAATTCAAACGTAGGTTTGGCATGGCAAGATGAACTCAAATGAAAAAGTTGTTAACTACAACCTTTCATGACTTTTTGAGATCTACAAACCTTATTTTAGGTATTTTTCAATCTGAAGTTATTTAAAAAATTCGTATATAATTCACAATTCTTATATATGCTCTCTAATAGTTTTCATGAAACTTTATAGAGAGATGTATAATTTATGAACAACTTTACTATCGATTTGTCAAATAAAGAAATGATAAATACAAACTTTGTAGATCCTAAAAGTTATGAAAGTTTATAGTAGAAAATTTTTTTATTTGAGTTATTTTAGTGGCTCAAAATATATTTTTAAAAATCTCTTTGCCGAGTGACAGGAGCTTGACACTCGGCAAAGAATATACACTCGGCAAAGTCGCGATTTCCGGTAGTGCTCGTTGTATTTGGGTTGCTTATTGGATACTCTGCGCCCTACCTAGACTTTGCACAGCGAAGAAACAGAAATCAAAGTTATGTGCTTATGCAGAAGATTACCAGAGATCGATGCTTGCTAGTTTATTACAAATAAAAGACACACAAGATTAAAAAGGCAAAGACATAACCCCAAAATCAAGAGTGTGTGTTCATGACTCATGTGAAAAGGAAAAATATAAATACCTGACTCGAGGTACTAATCCGCAGTGCTGTTCTTACTACACAGTTCACAATCATCAGGAGGGACTCCATCCTGCTGATATGCAACAGCCTTGCCAGCATTGACTCATATACCTCTTTCTGAGATGAAACAGCTTACCAGCACAGTGGCTCAAAATTATCATCACGAACCAACGCCACAGTGGACATGCCATCGAACAACGGTTTTTCAACCACACCACCACCAATACCTTCCATCGAGAAGAATTCATGGTGGACAAGACTTTCTTTCAACCTATGCCTGCTAAGATTTAGATAAGCATCCCATTTATACCGAGCCAGCAAACTGCCATTGGCACCAGAAATGTGCTGCAGATGTTGGCACCGGGCGCTGTATCCGATCCCTTTGTCATAAAAGACAAGCACATCTCCTTCTGGGTCTAGCACCGGTACCACCGGAGAATAAACCAACCCAGCAAATTCGAGGCGCTCCGGCAATTTGATCCGGTGGTTCATCGACCAGGACCAGCTGCCGTGATCCTGTAGCACCCAAAGATCAGCCGTGCCGCGGCGGTAGTGGTACAATCCAAGGGCGCCGCTGTTCATCTGAAACAGCTCAACGGAGGGGCTTTCGACGGGCGACAGCAGTTGCTGGAAGGACTCGGTCAAGGTGTCGAACGCGAGCATGTTGTTGACCTTGCCGTTTCCGCCGGGAAGCTTTACAGGTTGCCAGTAGATCATGCCGTCTGCCACGACGTGCGGGTGAAAGAGCAGCCTATTCCACATCTCCCTTAACATATCACTGGACGCCCACGGCGCTGGAGGCTCTCCGACGCACCTGAGCTCGCCGGACCCGACAGTGTGGACGTGGTACACGGCGTGGCCGTCCTCGGCTCTCATGAAGCAGCACAGCACCCGGTACGACCCGGACGGGCGGTGAGGATAGAGCGCGCAGATGCAGGTGGCGCCATGGAGCAGCGTTAGGGGAGCGCGCTGGCGGGTCGCCGGGTTGCAGATCTCGTGGCCGCCGTGGGCGAGGAGGATGAGGAGGCCGTCGCAGGAAGC
Source organism: Bothriochloa decipiens (assembly GCA_023333625.1). Taxonomy (NCBI): domain Eukaryota; kingdom Viridiplantae; phylum Streptophyta; class Magnoliopsida; order Poales; family Poaceae; genus Bothriochloa; species Bothriochloa decipiens. The sequence goes on from CM041633.1 coordinate 17,395,900, forward strand.
GAGCACGTTAAGGTCCTCCGTCACCAGGGCGTTCCGGCCCGTCGTCCTCACGACGGGGCGCCGCTCACCGGTGTGGTGGTCTAGGGCATCGATCAGTCTCTCGTGCGTCATGTCTCTGCACTCGTTCCAGGTGGTGAGGAGCGGGAGCGAAGGTTGGCGACGGTGGTGGCCGAGGAGCAATTGGGTGTCCCAGGTGAGTCGGCGGCGCCAGGAATGGCAGACGGCGCGGCACCGGAGGAGAGACTTCACCGGCAGACGCATCAGGATCTCCCACATAACAAGATCCTCCGGGAGCGGGGTGGCGGCGCCGGACACTTCTGCCATGATAGCAGTCGTGATTGTATCTTAGGAAAATGCACAAATCGCAGAGGTGGAGGAACGGATGATTTTTGTGGCCCCGTTTGTAAGTATATATAAAGAGCAAGTGCTCCTCTATGGGGCAGCTATACAATGCAGCTGACCTCCCACTGAACCGTTTGTAGATGGTCTCATACGTATAAATAAATATTCAGAAATACAGGTGCCAGGCAGCGGGGATGCTGGCGGGCGGTTCAAAGATGACTTTCTAAAAAAAATTAGTTTTACTATGTATATCTAGACATTGTATATCTATTTACATAGCAAATACAACTTATGTAGAAATGGATTGCCACTTAAAGTAAAGGATTGCCACTTAAATTAAGTCCCTATAATACTAATCAATGTATATACCAG
>CM041633.1:17411137-17431585 GCA_023333625.1 Bothriochloa decipiens
CCGAGCATAGAAACATAACATAGCATTGTTTATACTGAGGCAACAAATAAGGTGAAACAGAAATATTGATTCTAACTTTCTAAGTCCCAGAAGCAAACATGTTAATAAATCCCATTACTACCATTGGCATTAAGACAGTTGACTGAAATGCACCCGGTGCACCAGACTTACTGTCAGATAGTTCAGACCTCATGGTCCTATTAGTCCAGCAGGTTATTTATTCTTGTTCATGGGATAAAATTCGCACATAAGCAAAAGCACTAATTTTACTCATAACACAAATCAGTAGCTCAAAGCTTTTAAAGTTTAAGGAGGTTTTACATGAATAAAAGGCTTATCTAAAAGCAAGGAAGGCAAGAACAGCAAATGGGGTATGCCAGGAATAGCACAAATGAAAAAATATATACATGTGTGCTAAACACAAGTAAAAATAGGGAAAAGGTCTAATGAAGGAATCAAAGTGGAGAAGCTTACACAGGAGCTGCTAATCCAAATCCGTCTGCAGCATCAATTGATTACTCGAGTACTTTATTATGCATGCTGATCATGTGTTCATGATTAAATGAAGACGGGAAAAAGCACCAGAAAATTGACACAATGGTTGCAGTTTACTCATCATATTTTTGTTGCTTATTGCATACTTTGCGCCATACCCAGACTTTCCACAGCAAAGAGATACAAAATCGAAATGGTGAGCTTCCACAGAGAGGCAGACATATCAACTTATTTAAATCTCTATATGCAGCATCACTATTACCAGAGATACTTGCAAGTTATTACAAATAAAAGGCACAAGATTAAAAAGGAATGACATAATCAAACTAACAGTGTGCTCATGACTAATCGAAATACCAGACTTTTGAGGTAAAGTTTCAGGTTATTGCAAATCTGCAGTGCTGTTGTACTGTTATTACGACACAGTTCAGAATCATCAAGAGTGGCTCCATCCTGCTGAGATGAAACAGCTTGCTGGCACAGACTAATACCTTAGTTTCTCAATGTGGCTTAGAATTATCATCACGAACCAATGCCACAGTTGACAAGCCATCGAACAATGGTTTTTCATCCACAGCACCAGCATTACCTTCCATGGAGAAGAAGTCATGGTGAACAAGACTTTCTTTGAACCTGTGACTGCAAAGCTTCAGATAAGCGCTCCATTCATAACGGGCCAGCAAACTGCCATTGGCACCAGAAATGTGGTGCAGATGTTGCCACACGAAGCCTTGAGATCCGCCTCTGTTAGAAAGGACGAGCATATCTCCTTCTGGGTCCAGCACCGATAGCAGAGACTGAACCGACACCGACAATTTGATCTGGTGCTTCTTCGACCAGGACCAGCTCTCAGGATCCTGTAGCACCCAAAGATCAACCGTGCCGCAGCCACGGTAGTGGTACAATTCAAAGGCGCCACTGTTCGTCTGAAACAGCTCAAAATCCTGAAAGGAGCCCTCCACGGGCGACAGCAGTTGCTTGAAGGCCTCGGCCATGGTGTCGAACGCGAGCATGTTGTTGACCTTGGGGTTGCCCTAGTCAAGCATTACCGGCTGCCAGTACACCCTGCGGTTTGCCACGACGTGCGGGCGAAAGTACGCTACCATCTGAATCGCCCTCGCCATATCCTCGGACGCCCACGCCCCGGGAGGCTCCCCGACGCACCTGAGCTCGCGGGACCCGACGGTGTGCACGTGGTACACGGCGTGGCCATCGCCCTGGGCTCTGTCGAAGCAGCACAGCAACCGGTACGACCCGGACGGACGGTGATGGTAGAGCGCGGTGATCTCGGTGGCGCCCTGGAGCAGCGTGATACTAGTCGCGATTGGTTCTGGGGATCTCCCTCTGGTGGAAGACGGGAAGCTCCTGTGGGGAAAAGTAAAAAACTATGAGCAATGCTGTAACGTTCTAATCATTTGTTGGAGGAGAGAGGATGAACGTTGGGCGGCGTCATGCTGTGTGCTGTCGGTGCGGGCGGACAGGCGTCATGCGTGATCTATCTATCATAAAAAAGTTATTTTATCATCTATCCGACAACATGAAAAAACACTGTTTTATATGAAACATAGTTTTCATTAGAAAAATGAAAATTATTGCTATTATTGTTATCTATTTGAACAATATCCAGTGAAAAAACTATGAATTATAAGGATTGGAAGAGTATTGAAGAGAGAATCTAATCTAATATAGCACAAAACAAAATACTTCCTGCTATAATAGGCTGTTGCTAATAAATTCGGTTCTCCCAAAGTTGCCGACTACGTTCATGTCTATTAAAGTACTTTAGAAAATTAAATATTTTAGTTTAGGTCTTTTTCTTATAGGATGGTCAACATAAAAAATAAATACATATTAGTGAAGTATTAGCAAAACATGCATGTGCGTTGCACCGAGATGAACAATTCATCTATGATATAAATAGTTTAATTAACTTTTCAATAAAACATATTTTAAAAATGTATCTATTTGAACATATTTTAAAACGAACATCTCAAGGTCAGCTTTTATGTGGAAATCAAAGCAGATTTTGGGAGTATAATATCAATTCTTCCTCACTAAATAAATTTTTTATGGGTCTACTCATGAAATGAATCCAGCTTCATCTTTGAAGATCAATTATTGCACTTTAAAAAGAAAAGGCTATAAGTGTCCAACTCATAACTTAATTCTCAAAATGCTTGGTCATCCAAAGAAGACATAGAAATACATTACGGCTCTCTCTAGTGCTCAACAAACTTGGATCATGTGATCCTTGCTGCAACTATGCCAATAGGCTATCTCTAGTGCTCATGTGTTCCTTGCTGTTGTACCTTGCTGCAACTATGCCCATTGGCATAACTAATGTGTTCCTCTAAAGAGTACGTGGAAAAAAAAAAAGTTTTGGATCAGCACTTGTCGAACAAAGACTTCATTTCTTGTAAGCCATATTGTCCAACAAATGACTGTCCCTCCTATCAATAATAAAGACTAATGTGAGTTTCCAGCATGTTTGTAGCAACCATTAAAAGGTTGTTGACATCTACAAGGTTGTTGACTTCATTTCTCTAAAGACTAATGTGAGTGTTGTACAAAAGAAATTTAGCATAAATACAATAATGAAGAGGTGCTGGATAGATTTGTTCATACAACAGAAAGCACACAGATTGTTTTCGTTCCAAATTTTTGTTTGATATAAATTATCTTTTGTAAGAGTAATCCCTTTTTTAAGTACCACAGAAAACTGTAATTGTACTTCAACCACTAAATTTCCAGTGAAAATAAAACCATGTGTTGACAAAGCATCTATACATTGAATATATCATCTTGTTTTTTTAACAAGCAAACAAAACCATCCATTTCCACATGTAACTGAATGTTCGTTATTCCAGATACTAGATGGGTGCCACTCTGCCAACTTGTTTCCTACTAAAAACCCTTTTAAACTAGACATTCAGAGGTACAATGGCGAGAGTTGTGGCTACAGTAGCATGATTTCACTAATAATATTACACAGGTTTAGATATTGTGCCTCAAAAGGATGTTTTGCCAATCAGATATCTTCCTATAGAACCTGATTTTTTAGCCATCTCCTAATTTAAATTTGCCTAGTTTTATAAATTGGTCCAAGTTTTAAATGTTGGTTACGTAACTGGATTTTTGTTGCATATTGGATAGCACTTTGCAAACAACCCAGACTTATTCCTGCTACAGTGCGACAAACTTGGCCATACCATGAATTCCTCAATGCAGCCCAGAACTGAGAATTATCATCGGCAAACACCAACACAGTTGGCAACATTAGATCAATGGTTTTTCATCCTCACCATCATCATTGATATACCAAAATCATCTTCAATAACTCAGAAATCACATTACTTTGTATAACCAAAAAGACAGGAACACAACTTCTAAGAGGCACCTTTCTAAATTGATAAAATGGTATTGGTGTATATCAGATATGATACTATGGCTACACATTTCTGCATATGTTTATAGGATGCATCTACACTCCATATATAGTGTGATTTTGTTTCGATGAAGGCAATATGCTGGCATAGAAACAAAACATAGCATGGTTTATACAAAGGCAAAAAACAAGGTGAAACAGAAATATTGATTCCCAGTCACAGGAAACAAACACTATACTAAATCTCACTACTAACATTGACACTGAGACAGTTGAATGAAATTCACCCAGGGTACCTACAGTCAGATGGTGCTAGACCTCATGGTCCTATTAGCCTGGCAGACTGGCAGGTCAGTTTTTTTTAATGGGCTAAAATTCACAAGCAAACACTAGTTTTACTCACAACACAATTAGGCAGCTCAAAGCTTTCAAAGTGCAATATATGGATTTACATTAAAAATATTAATGAAACAAGAACAGCAAATGGTGTATGCCAGGAGTAGCACAAATTAAAAAAAATATATACATGTGTGCTAAACAGCCTACCCCAACTTGCTTGGGACTGACAGGCTTGGTTGTTGTATACATGTGTGCTAAACACAAGTACAATGAGGGAAAAGGCTTAACAAAAAACCAAAGTAGGGAAGCTTTACACAGGGAGTTGCTTATCCAAATCTCTCTGCAATATCAATTGATTACTGGAGTACTTTATTATGCATGCAGATCATGTGTTCATGACTAGGTGAAAACGGGAAAAAAAACACCACAAACTTGACACAATGGTTGCAGGTCATACTCATCATATTTTTGTTCCTTATTGGATACTTTGCGCCTACCCAGACTTTGCACAACAAAGAAATACAAAATCAAAATTGTGTGCTTACACAGAGAGGAAGCTTATTGAAATCTCTATGCAGCATCACTATTACTAGAGATACTTGCTAATTATTACAAATAAAAGACACGAGGTTAAAAAGGCATGACATAACCAAAATAAAGAGTGTGTTCATGGCTCATGTGAAAAGGGAAAATAAATACCAGACTAGAGGAATAGTTTCAGTGCTGTTGTACTGTTATTACTAGACAGTTCAGAATCATCAGCAGTTCAGAATCCTGCTGACATGAAACAGCTTGCCAGAGGTTAATACCTTTGTTTCTCAATGTGGCTCAGAATTATCATCACGAACCAATGCCACAGTTGACAAGCCATCGAACAATGGTTTTTCATCCAATGCACCAGCATTACCTTCCATCGAGAAGAAGTCATGGTGGACAAGGATTTCTTTGTACCTATGCCTGCTAAGCTTCAGATAAGCGCTCCATTCATACCTGGCCAGCAAACTGCCATTAGCCCCAGAAATGTGCTGCAGATGTTGCCACACAATGCCTCCTGACCCCCCTCTTTTAGAAAGGACGAGCACATCTCCTTCTGGGTCCAGCACCGGTAGCAGGGAGAAAAACATCACGTCCAATTTGATCCGGTGGTTCATCGACCAAGACCAGCTCCCGTAATCCTGTAGCACCCAAAGATCAACCATGCCGACGCTGTAATGGTACAATCCAAGGGTGCCACTGTTCATCTGAAACAGCTCAAGAAAGGCGCCCTCGACGGGCGACAGCAGTTGCCGGAAGGACTCGGCCACGGTGTCGAACGCCAGCATGTTGTTGACCTTGCCGTTGCCGCCCTCTAGCATTATAGGCTGCCAGTAGACCCTGCCGTCTGCGACGACGTGCGGGTGGAGGTACAGCATCATCGGCATCGCCATCAGCATATCACCGGACGCCCACGGCGCGGAAGGCTCTCCGACGCACCTGAGCTCGCTGGACCCGACGGTGTGCACGTGGTACACGGCGTGGCCGTCCTCGGCTCTCTGGTAGCAGCACAGCACCCGGTACGTCCCGGACGGGCGGTGCCGGTACAGCGCGGAGATGCAGGCGGCGCCGTGGAGCGGCGTGAGGGGCGCGCGCTCGCGGGTCGCCGGAGGCATAGAGGATGAGGAGGCCGTCGCAGGAAGCGAGCACGATGAGGTCGTCGTTGGCGGCGGTCCGGCCCGTCGTCCGCGCGACGGGGCGCCGCTCGCCCGTGCGGTGGTCCAGGGCGTCAATCCTCCTCTCCTCGGTGGACCTGTCACCTTCGGTGAGGAGCGGGAGCGAGGGCTGGCGGCGGTGGTGGGCGAGGAGGAATTTGGCGTCGGTGGTGAGGCGGCGGATCCAGGAGCGGCAAACGGCGCGGCACCGGAGGGCGGGCTTCGCCGGCAGACGCGTCAGGATCTCCGAGATAACGAGGTCCTCGGGGAGCGAGGGGCCGCCGCCGGCCACTTCTGCCATGGTAGCGGCGGCGATTGGATCTCGGAGAAAACAGAAATGGATCGGCACTCTAGAAGAGGATATACTAATCTTTTTTTTTTAGGGGAGGATACACTAATCTTGTTGGGTTGGGCTATTTTTTCTATGGGCCGAATAACAAAACGTTATGCTGGTTCCCGTGGACGTCAGGGGCAAAGTTGCTTATCCGACCCCCAACCCACACTTTACAAAACTATATATATTTTTCTCAAAAAAAAAACACTTTAGAAAACTATATTCTGTTATTTCTCAAGAAAAAACTACTCCCTTATTCCTAAAGATAAATTTGCATATAGGTTTATATAGGTTATAAACTATTTAAGTTTGACTAGATTTGTAGAATATATTAACAATATTTGTATCTAAAAATAAATTTATTATAAAAATATATTTCATGATAATTAATATAATTATACTAATTACACAATATCAATAACCTATTGTATTGTTTGGTCAAAGTTGAAAATGTTTGACACTTTTTGGAACTAGGAATGACACTTTTTGTGGCACATGGGGAGTATGTATAATAAGGATTGGAAGAGTATTGAATAGAGAATCTAGAAACATTAAAATAACGGAAAACAAGTGCTTTTAGGTTGGTGCTAATAAACTCTTCTCTCAAATTTGCCTACGTCCATGTCTATTTTTCTATTGCTGAAGAAAAATATTTAAGAAGGTTGACATCTTATATCAAAATTTTACTAATAGAATGATCAACATAAAAATGCATACTCCCTCCGTCCCTTTTTAATTATCACTTACGCTTCCAAAAAAATAATTTTTAGTAATTATATATTAAAAAATATTAATATTTATACTACATAATTAGTATCACTAAAAAGATCTTTGAATCTAGCTTTTTAAAAAATTTATTTGAAGATACAAATGTTACACATATTTTCTACAAATTGAGTCAAACTTGTGGCACGTATACCAACGGCGACAATTAAATAGGGACGGAGTGAGTATATATTGGTGAAGCCGGATATACTTTACTAACTTAAAGGGCGAAGAGGCACATAATTCAAGACTTAAATATAGTCCCTCCATGACTTTGACAAAGTTCATGAGAAACAACATCTATATAATAAAATAGTTTCATTAACATTTATGTGAAATATATTTTAACAATGCATTTAGTTTAACTTGCAAGTGCTACTATATTTTTTTAAAAATGTTTATCAAAACTAGAGATTTGACTTGGAAAACGGTCAAAGTGAACTATAATTTAGAATAAAGGAAGTGAAAAAAAATAAAAAAAGATGCATCTTTCTCTTTTCTCAATACACATCTCTCTTTTCCCAATATCACTATCTCTATCTCTTTCCTTTCTGGTGAGTGCTGTTACATTGGTAACTAATGGAGCAAGTGGCTAATTAAGCTAAAACCATATTGAAAGAGTTTGGTGAAACTTATTTCAAATAAGATATGTTTGAAATAAGACCACAGACTAAGTGGTTGAAAAGTTGTTGACTCACATTTTGGTGGAGCTTTACATGAGTAATAATGAACTAATTCCTAAATATCTCGAGGCCTAAGCTTTTAAGTGGAGACCAAAGTAGATTCTGGGAGTATATGATTATGAATCTAGGCTTTGAAATTTCAGTACCTTGCTTTTTTATTGTTATTCAATGGAAGCAAGCAACAATGGCACAAGTTTTTGGTTCCAACCCAATTAAAGCCTTTTCTTAAGAGAACTTTAGTTTCAAAAAAAGAAAAACAAAAACTAAGTGGGACGTCCTTGTTGCAAGGGTTTCTAACATATAGGACATCTACTAGTCAAAGTGCAATTCAAACTATGCAAGTTTGGCATATGGATAAACCTCTAAAATATAAAACATAAAGGTACTTTAAAAAGGGGTCGAATTTGGCATATAGTATAGTAAATAAACCTCTAAAAAAATAAAAAAATGTTTGCGCTGTCACAGAACACTCGGTACCAATGCACCGTCAAGCCTTGTCAAAAAAATTGCATCCTCAAGTCAAGGCACCAGAGAGTTGAGTCGAGTAGTGACCAATAGATGCCGCGTATTTTTATTTTTATTTTTTTTGACCAAGGAGATGTAATTCTGTTGGTTTTGACCCAAATCAAGTGTAAAATAAGTGTGACTCAAAAAAATAGTGTAAAATAAGTGGACTCAATGGTCATGGGCCAGTCAAAAAATGAATTCCGATTTGTAACAGAAAAGTTTCTAGACCTGTAATAATTACAATATTGTTGGAGCAATCACCGGCCCTTCCAAAAAAAGATACTAAAAATAAAATAAAACATCTCTATATAAAACTAGAAAGTAATAAATACAGGAAAAACCTCGCAAAAACCCCACCCCACCACGTCCCTGCCCTTCCTCTTCCCCTTCGGCAATCGGCGAACCCATCCTTCCGCCGGCGGCGGCGGCAGCAGCGAAGATGATCATCCCGGTGCGCTGCTTCACATGCGGCAAGGTATCGCAGCTTCCCCCTTCCCTTTCTCTCCTACCTTCCTCCCTCCCATCCGTGCCTAGGCGCGCCTGCGGGTTCTCTGTTTCGTGCGCCAGGGTTTAGTAGCGTCGTCTTTTCAATTGGGTCTAATAATCCATCTAACTTCTTTTGGTTTCTTGTGGCGCAGGTGACCGGGGACAAGTGGGATGCGTACCTCGAACTCATCCAGGCGGACTATAAGGAGTGGTAGGTTGAATTTTCCCATCCAGTGGCTACCGCCTCTAGTTAAGAATCTATATCTGTAATGGTGTGATCTTTCTTCGTTAGATTGAATCGCATCTATGTGTGTTCGGGAGTGGCAATGCGTTTGGATGTGATTCGGTCTTGTTGGTGTTTGTGGATGTAGACTGTAGCTCTCGTGTGTTTCTATATGTTCAAATCCTTGTGGGATGGATTCAGTTAGTTTGTTAATTGACAAGACTCTGACAATGGTCACTAGGCACGCAGGATTGGTTGGGGTGCAATGTGTGCCATAGCTCTGGTGATCTACTACGTCTGTTGTGCTGTATGGTGAATTTACAGGAACCGTATATCCAGCTTGAGTTCTGTGGCGATTCCTGTGGTGTGTGGATTAATTAGAGTAATAAATTGTATTTTTCTGAAGTGCCTTGTGTCGAGGAATCTGATACTTGTATAGGAACGTCACATATTGCCTGCTTCTGTAGCTTTTGGTGGTCTACATATGTTTGACTCATGTGACTCTGTCTGGCTTGTTTATATGGTGTTCTTAAGTGGATTTGAATGTTGTTGCGAATTAGGATCATCCAAATATTTCTGGCTTCAGAGCAAGGTAAAAGCAAAAAAAATCCTTTCAATCAGCTGGAGTCATCTATCACAGAGGTGCCTGTGTACAATCTTTGGGTGTGAATGTGAACATTCTAGTTTTCACATTTTTCAAATAATGAGAAGATGCACACTTAGGAAGGCAAATAAATGAAGATGAAGCTTCTGTAGCTTTGTTGAGGTGTGGTAGCTTTTCCCATGCTTTATCTCTAGGAAACCATGCTTCACAGGATACCAAATAGAGTTAAAACAAGTTAGGTAAAAAGGTAATTATCAGGGTCTACTCATGACTAGAGGGCACACAGAATCATTAGGATGTGACTAGAACATGTCTCTATGGATTCAGGAGTTTTTCCCATTAGAATTTTCATTTTGATACATGTGACTAAGAAACTGGCAATGCTTCGACTTATGAATTTTTTTAAGTTCTATATATAGCAGTTAAGCCTATACTATGATAAAACTTGAAGGGCCTGCATTTGCTTCAGATGGGATCATTTTTTAAACCATTTCAGAACATGGATGCTTGCAGTTTGTTTCTTTTAGCAAAGCCCCCTGAACCTTTTGTCAACAGTATGTTTGCACTATAGGAGGCTATGATCTTTTCTAACAAGAAGAGTAATTTCTTTTTATCACAGACAAATCTCCTTTTCAGGCATAGGGTTGAGTTTGCTGCCATTTAACATAAATTTAGCTTAAAAAAATATACATTGCAAAGTTCGCAATTACTTCCACAATTAACTTTCACGTCACAGGCAGCGTTATTTAGTTGTCCCACTAATCATTATTGGTCAGGCCTACAGTTGATGGACCTTGATTATGCACTCTGGGACTGGTGCAGTCAGAAATCTGATTGTCCAATTAACTTGTGATTAATCATGATTAGTTATCTGATTAGCTCAAGGATGATTAGCCTGGAGAGAGGGAGGGAGAGTTGTGAGATGCTCAGCTGGGCCTGGGGTCATTAGGCCTTTTGTTTTTGGCCCAAATGTAAATGACCATGCTTTGTTTACCAATTTATAATAATATCTCTGTCAGTTTGCAGTTGTGCTCTGGTGTAAACTTGTACCAGCACTTAACTACTTGATGCTTAAATTACTGAAATACTTATACAGTTAAATTGTATACATCCTGTGTAGTAGGGAAAGAAGGCCAGACAACTATACTGCTTGCTAGGCAACTGGCCATCTACTAATCAGATCTGATCAGCTGATTGGTGCCCATATGACTAGGCTTGATGAGGTGATATGAAAAGATTGACGATGGGTGTGCTATGAATTAGTTAACAAAAAGCTTTACATATTTTTTGTATGCAATTCCTTTTTCTTGAATTGATTCATTATCTTGAATTGAATCAGCTGGTATGAATTCTCATATGGGGTCACCTGTGGTAGTTCAGTTTATGTCGAATAAAAGAACTTGCTGAATGTGGCCTTCCATGGTACAATATTAGTGATTGGAGAGCTGGGAGGGTTATACAAGTTTATTTCAATCAAACTCTTAAATATGAAAATGTTTAGCTAATTTGGACACTTCTACCAAATACCAATTAAGCAATGTTTTCCATGTACATCTATTTGCAGGGAAGCTCTTAATGCCTTGGGCTTGAACCGCTACTGCTGTAGGAGAATGCTGATGACCCATGTCGACCTCATTGAGAAGCTCCTCAACTACAACAGTAAGTCGAACTATTCAGTTCTGTCGTGGTGCAGTCTTTAGTATGATTTGTTTTATCTTTTCCTCAGCATGTCACTAACACTCTCATTCTGACAGCGCTGGAGAAGACGCCTGACACTGCCAGTTAAGCGAACCTGTCATGCTGGACTGCTAGTCCATTGCACCTAGTACCATTCATCGGAGTGTTATCCTGTGTTCCCTATATGTCTGGACGAACTTAGTGCTGTTCTGTGTTTCTCCTAGTCTAAGAAGTGTCTAATCAGTTTACATGGAAGGACTAGGTAACTTCTGAGTCCAATCAGGGATGTGCCAACTTTATACAGCAAATCAGCAAGAATCATGGGCGTAAAAATTTGCATGTATCTTCTCTGTTAATTTATGCCAATTCTTCATATGCTCTGTTCTCTAGGGGTGTTGTTTCTGTTCCTGCAGGCTGCAGTCACCAATTTGCGTAACTGGAGATCTTCGTGCTCCGTATGCGCCGGCTCTATTGTGAATTTGCCTTCGGTTTACCTTCCTTTCCGCCTTTGGAGAGACTGACTTGCATAAATCATCACTTGTCGTTGCACCATCGCGGCAGGCCTGTGACTGTGACTTGCCCATTAGATTAGATAGATAGATTATTTATCCATGTGCCAGTGTAACGATTATTCCGATTTTTCTGATCCTTCTTGTCCACAACCCAAGGGCCGTGGTTCAATGTCGGTTTGCTGATGTTGTCATGCACGAGCGGTAGTACTTTTCAAGATCCCTTTCAGAGAGGGGTTTTGTCCATGTGGGTTCTCCATGTGATGTAACATGCCCCAACTTGGCAGTTGGCTCTTATGATATGATGATGAACCTTAGCTTTCACTTTCTCGGTCTTTTCAACGAATCTGTTGGACCGACCTGTTCGGATCGCTCGCTGTCCTGCTGCAGTTGACAATTTCCGGTGAAACCGAGAGTGGGTGTATGATTATTGGGCATGCATCGACATGGCCTGTAGCTTCTAGATTAATATAATGGTACATTGTGTTGTATTGTGGTGGCATCATCAATTCATCATACAGGTATACATTCTGCAGATTCTGTCTTTATTTTATCATCTTTGAGCAATTTAATGAATTTTCTCAAGAGAAATAAAACTACTCTTGACAATTCAAGTCACTGTATGTAGCTGAAATGTTCAGTCAAAACGCTTTTCACAGCAGGCACAAAAATAATCTTTTCTTCTATGATAAACCATAGTCCTGAACAAGGACACTGAACAAAGATGGATTTGGGTGTGGAAAGAAACCCACAGTTTCATATGATTCCTACTTTATTTGTCATCCCTTTGGATGAGACTACCTGGGTATGATGAGTCTCTTCAGACAGTAAAACAACAGGGTGCCTCTTCAGAGAGGAAGAGAGATCCCCAAAAGAAAAGAAAACAAAAACTAAGATACAATCAAAGGATTTCCTGGTGGAGGGCATTTGCATGTGCCAACTCTCATCCAAGGCGCAAAATTGAAACTTTAAGTTAGAAGAAGAAAAGAAAAAGATCTATACACTAATAAGGGGTAATAACTCTTCCATGGATCGGTCAGTCAAAGCTCGACGACCGGCTCCATCTTCCCTTCAGATACTCTTCCAAGGAGGTGTTAGCTGCAATGAAGTCTTTGCTGCTGACAGAGGCGGAGTCGTCGTCGACATCGAACGCGAGGTTGATGTAGGACTGGATGTTAGCGTTGCTCCTCGGAGCTGATGGTGTCATCACAAATTCATCGCTGTCGCTGCTCTCGCATGACAACCCGACTTGTGATCTTGCCCATTTGAGGACATCACTGTCCCCTTCGAGAAGCTTCAGAACCTGGTGTGTACATTCAGATGCTTGTAAGAAAATTATAAACAGCATGAACACTCATGCAAAACAAGCAACAAGGAGGAGGGATACTTACAACATCAATTTCAGGACGGCTCTGTCTGATGCAGAGGGATGCAGCAAGGGTCATCCTCTCAACTTCATCGGTATGGCCTTCAGTGGGCAAGTTTGAATCTACAAGTTGTGTGAGCTTTCCTTCTTGTATGATGGAATTCGCCTGCACAAAAGAAACATCAATTAATTATCTGTTCCAACCAAAGAAAAATAACCATTACGTCTAACAAAAATCAAACATGAACTCACAGATAATGGTAGTTGGTGGAAATAAAATGCCACTTACCCACATCACAAGGCTCTCCTGCCCTTTTGGACAACCAGTGGAAAGTGGTTTCCTGCCAGAGATGAGCTCCAGAAGGACAACACCAAAAGCATACACATCAATTTTGTTGTTCACCTTGCCATGCATGAAGTATTCAGGAGCTAAGTATCTGCCAAGACATCTCTATGTCAGTAAGGCAATTGCTACAGATGGCAAAACTGTGAAACAATTGTTAAGACAACTAACCCGAAAGTTCCTGCAACATCATTACATGTCATCTGAGATGTCACATCAGCAGCCCAGACTGCGAGACCAAAGTCCGATAACTGCATCATCACACATATTGAAAGTTTGAGTTCAGTTAATTTTGATACTGCACACTAAGTGATGTATTCTCTGCTATCTGACAGAAATATTACCTTTGGTTCAAAGCATTCTGAGATGAGAATATTTGATGACTTGACATCTCTATGGATCACTGGACGACTGTTGTTATCACTATGGAGATAATCCAGAGCTTGAGCAACTCCCACAGCCACGCTGAACCTCTCAGTCCAACCAAACATGCTCTTGCATTCTTTTGCACCTGCACAATAACAACGTTAGGATCACTTTACATGGCAACAGCATATGCAGAAAGCTAAAAGGCAGTGAAGCAGCTAAACACACCATGCAGTATTTCTTCCAGGCTGCCTCGTTGCAAGTACTCGTACACTAAGAGAAGGTCATCGTTCTTGAAGCAGAAACCAACAAGGGATATCACATTCTTGTGGCTGAGAGAACTGAGAATCTCAATCTCTGACATAAACTCCTTCAGCACCTCATCAGAATACTTCAGGACCTTCACTGCTAGCTCCCTGCCATTTGCCAAACTGCCTCTGTAAACTTGACTAGTGCCTCCTTGTCCAACTACACACTCTGCACAAACAACCAATCTGACAGGTTAACACTAAATCATGCCGACAAAAGTTTGAAGTGACAGAGATACATGTAGAAGTAGGTGTTATAACAGAGAAAACCAGATATGCATACCTGGTGAGAAATCAGAGGTGATCTTTGCAAGATCACTGTAACCGAATGAAGAATAAATGGATGAGAATTTCTCTTTGAGCAAGGTCAGTTCATCTGGAGTTTCCTTCTCCAATTCTTCGATCACTACACAAGACCTTCCTGAATTGCTCCTCAAGGGAACAACCACACGGTCACGGAGGATATGACTGGCGTTCGTGGAGTCCGGTCTTGTGGTTCTGTATTCTGAATGGACTGGTGATACAGCTGAATACCTGCCTGGGAGCCGCATTGCCCACTGTACCACAGACATCTTGGACTTGTCAGGCACGGAAGCCTTCCGGTCTGGCAAGAACTTCTTCCTCAGGAGGGGCCAGCCAGTTGCTACTTCGGCCGATTCGTGCTGGCAACCCTTCACCGGGACTAATGCTAGTGAAACTTCTTTCGGCCGAGCAGGAGACCTCATTGGCATGGTGAAGGCACGAGACATGCACCTTCTGTCCTTTCCATTCTCATCCCAGAGTTTGTCCCCTATCGTAGACAAGAGCTTCCGGTAGCTCCTCCTCGGTGTCTCAGGTACTGCAGTTCAAAATCCACACTTGAGCATACTGGATTCATAGCAGCTCTGAAAATCATAGAATGAACAAATGCAAATGTAATAATTGAGCCGACATACTTGAGCCAGTGCTTTGGTAGAGTTCATGTTGCAACCCGTGGCCAGCATCTTTATGGTAAACGACTTTGCCGTTGTTCACTGCAAGGACCGAGCAGCTGGCTGGAACTCGCTTCGAGCAGTACTTGGCAACTGATGTGAAGGAGGATCTACATGTTTTAAGGGAGCAAAAACGGTACTTGTATCAGAATTCAGAACCAACATAATGTACTTGGACAAAGATGGCAATACTTGGTATGCAATGTATCAAATCAAATAATGTACCCGAAGGAGCGGGAATTGTTCGCGACACCAAGGATGAGATATGTCGCGCCACAAGCAGCCGCTTCTTTGACCAGAGTTTTCCGGACAGATGATCCGCCACAGACCTTGAGCTCCAAATTAATCTGCGAGTGCCAATTGAAGAACAAATTGATGAGAATTCTGAGGCAGACATAAAAAATTGCAAAGTTTGCAGCCAAACTGTCTTGCCCAATAAATAAAATCAAATAAAGAAACGAGCAGATCAATTGTAGTAGGAAAGAACGAAAGATAGGTAGACCGGTGGTTGTCAAAAACAAAGCAAGGTGCCTGAAACTCGAAGGCGTTGTAGGGGGGAAAAAAAGGGAAAAGAAGAGCGAAAAACATGGCCATCCGCCTAGTAATAAAGTGGCGGCAGCTCGAGTGGTACGGCAGAGAGGTTGGGGACTTTGAAACGAGCGACGAATTTGACGGGCTGCTGGACCGGACCGGACCCAAAATTTCACGCACGGAGAGCATCTTTGAAAGCGAAATCGGGGAGAAAAGGTCAGAGCTTTGAACGAACGAACGCCCGGCAGCATCGGACGAAACGAAACCCAGATGAACGGCTAGCGAAAAAACCGAGCGAAACTTGTAATAAAATAAAACGGTAAGATTTGGGAGGGACCTGCTTGAGGTTGCAGAAGCCGTCGTAGACGGCGAGCACGGAGGCGAGCGAGTCCGCGGCGGCCCTGCTCCGGTTGTCCAGCCCCACGAGCAGTCCTGGGAAATAGGATGGGTAGGGGATCAATTTCGCCTCATCAGAATCATCGAATGGGGAACGAAATCGGAGCAGTAAATAAACGAATGAACGGAACGGAGCTGAATAATCCATCCACACACACACACACACACAAGCAAGCAAATCCCATCGCAGCCCAGCAGCAGAAACGCTCCAGGGGTGGATGTCAGGAGGAGGGGCCGGCGGTCGGTCCGTACCGTGGGCGTCGGCGGTGGCGACGTGGAGCGCGACGACGCGGTCCCCGGCATTGGCGACCTTGACGAGCGCCCAGGTGAGCAGCTCGCGGCTGGCGGCGTCGCGCCTGATCCCCACCACCACCGTCCTCCCCGCTGTCTCCGTCCCCGGCGACGGCGGCGCCGCCGCGCGGGCGGGCGACGGGGACGGGGATGGGGATGGGGATGGCGGCGCCTCGCACTGCAGCAGCCTTTGCCGGCGCGCGCCGTCGGGGACCAGCAGCCTCATGGCGCCGCGCCACCTGCCGCCGCTGCCTCCTCGGCCGGCCGGTCGATGGCTCCGACTCCGAGGGGAACCCGGGCTCGGCGCTTGTGGCTGGCGACACAGACCAGAGAAGGAAGAAGGAAGGAAGGAAGCGGGGGGATCCGCGGGTATGCGGCCTCTCCTGTTTTCTTAACGTTGGGGCCCCCCTCTGTCTGTCCCCTGCCTCTTGTGCCCGCGGTGAAAAACGTCTGTCTCCTCCGTCCCGTTCCGTTCTGTCCCGTTTCGTCTCTCTGGTCGTGGCTTTTTCTACGGACTACGGACGGACTCGACTCGTCTGCAGCTGCAGGCAGCCGGCTGCGAACGGCCGCTGCCTTGCTTCGATCCGACTGCTCTGAGGCAGCTCCGTATTTTTTTATAATAAAAGAAAAAAATCTTCTCTGTAGCTAACGCAGACCGCAGCGGCAGGCTGCAGCAACAGTTTTTGATAAATATAAAAAATCTCTGAACACTCTCGCCCTGTTTGTTTCGTCGTTTTTGGCTGGTTGGTTCTTACTGCTGCTGATTTTTTTAGAGAAAAATACTGTTGAATGGCTGATTGGTTTGACTGATAAATTCAAACGAACAGGCTGTCTTTTTCTTCGTAAACAAAAAAAAATCAATCGATAGTACCTCCATACTCGTACTCCACAGTGCTCGGCTCTACCGGATGCCGCTATGGCTAGTGATTTCATTTCGCAGCAAAAGAAGTATGAAAACCTGCAGCGGCAGTCAGTATAGCCGAGCGGAGCCATGTGTAATCCGCCATTTGTGCACTAATAATAATCTTTACATAATCTGTCTATCTATCTACGAGGCACGGTTTATCTTTTTTAGGAAACATAAATGACTCTCACTCATTATGAATACAAGATATGCAATCTTTAAGCAAACCATATATACAACGTTATTATTGTGTTTATTCCGAACCCAACAGTCATATCGAGTTGGGTTCGGAAATTACAGTGCCGTAAATCTGCAGCAGTAGGTCACCGTCATCGCGTGCGTCATCGAACGGAAAGACGACCGAAGAGTGATACGGGCTACTATAGCAAACGGCAGAAGCTTCTGTCGATTTATTACCGTGCGGCAGAACGGCACAAAAATACGGTACCCAGCCGGCCACCGCGGCGCCGCCGATCCCGAGCTCCCTGCGCCTCCCGGCATTCCACGCAACCGCTCAAGCAGCACCGCCGCAGCCAGCAGTGCTACGAGTGAAAGCTAGCAGCACTTGTATCGTATTATAATAATTTTTAGTATTATGTGTATTAATAATAATTTTAGCTTGTTAGAGGCCCTCGTAAGTGAAAGCTAGCTCCACCACTTGTACAGGCGTAGGTCCTGATTATTACAGTCCCCTATTTAGGAAAATCGGTCTCGCCGAACTCTCCTCGTCAAGCAACCCAAAATTTCACTTCAAATTCGATTTGGTCCTTGCTTTCTTCTCGTAATTAAGTTGGAATTTTGCCGGGGCAACAGTCGCCATCAAGCCCATCTATTTACAGAAGGGGCCAAAAAAAATAAAAGATTTGCCACATCGTCGTGGAGTGTAGACCTATGTGGAATCTATCTGTGCCAGTGGGATAGCTAGCACGGGACGGGCGCTTTTCAGTCTTGACCTCGATTGCCGATGTTGTTGTTTCATGCCGTTGCGCATTGCGTGCTGATTCAGGTCAACTCCGGTTCTCCCAAGGCACACAAAAAAGAGCCCTTTTTCGGCCGTTTTCCGGGACGAAGTGCAGCACATCTCGTATCCCCTCCTCCTTGCATATTCTAATCCGGAGCAGCCGGTCATCAGGTTAGTTGCAAATCAGTATCGAAGCAACAAAATTGAAGCAGCAACCAAATCCAGAAGAAATCAGTATTTGAAACAGACTACAGCGTACCTGTAAAATTAATAGAAGCAGGCACTGTTGGTGGCGACGAGCTGGCAATGTCTTGGCAACCGCTGGATTGGAAAACTTTGGGGTTGGAGACGAAGCTTTGATCATACCAACACCATCTTCAGATATAGCTCCACCATCTTCATCCATGGTGTTGGGAAAAGAATAGATCCAGATATGTCGAAGCGCGAGTGAAAGATTTGGGATTCAATAGCCAGAAACAAAGAAAGAAAGTGTTAGTGGGAGAAAGATTTGGGGAAGAAACGAAGATGGAATGAAAGAAAAACGAAGATTGGGGGAAGAACCAAAGATGGAAACAAAAAAAATCGAGTGAGCATTGAGATACTGACCTTGAGCGGGATAGGGGAGGAAGAAGAAAGACGAGATAGAGAGAGAAGCCATAGAGAGAGATGAAGGCGGCGAGGAGAGAGAGTACGGCGAGTGGCAGCGGTGATGCAGTGGGGGAGGGATAGAGAGATCAAGTAGGGGCACCCGTAGGAATGGCAATGAGTGACTAGGTGCGGCGGCGGCGTCAGCGGCGGTGACAGTTTTCGAGAGAGAGAAAATGTAGCTTGCAGGCGGATGGAGGATAGAGAAGCGGCGGACGACAGTAGAGACAGAGAGGAATGGTGGAGCCGGCGAAGTGAGAGAGAGAGATTGAGATAGAGAGAGGGGCACCTGCAGGAATGGCGAAGAGTGACGAGGTGCGGCGGCGGCGGAGAGAGTTCTAAAAGTGGAAGAGAGAGGGAGACAGATCTGTTTTGATTTGTGAAGAGAGAGAAATTGATTGAATAGAAGCAAGGAGGAAATCAGGAATGGGCAGGAAACGAAGTGAAAGCAACGTTTGGAATGAAATGAATAAGTATGTATACGAGAATCGGAAAGGATGAAGGTAGGAATGAGAATGGTGCAAAAGGTGCCTTTGACCAGCGCGAATCTTGAAGGAGATGGAGCCGGACGATAGCAGTTGCGCGCGCATACCATCGATGGAAAACCGGGTTGCTCCTCTTGCTTCGCTCAGAACAGATGACGGCGAGAGAGGTGGTGCAAATGGACAAGTGGCGCGGGCATTAGTTAACGGAATGTGGAGAGCGTACCGTAACCAGAGATTAGAAATAGCAAGCGAGACATACATGATCAGTTATTAACAGCTAGTAGTACTTACTATATAGTTTGGGGCAGTAGCTTTCGCTGAGGTGTCGTCGCCACGGATGTGTGCTGGTTGCATTTTTCATCTCAGAATTTTTTTCCCAAAAAAAAGTGTTCATGATATAAAATAATCCAAGTCTTCATCTAACTAATCTACTCGTACGTTGGAAAACATAAGTCGGTCATGTCCTCAAGCGAGGGACTAAATATTAGACAAGACTGCCAAGCTGTGTCGTTTAAACCAAATTTTCTTCATCATTTTTTGTTGTTGTTGCTAATATAGGTCAAATTTCACATGTACTGTATTTTGTACCGGTTAATTAAGGTTAAACGAACGTACACGCACGCACGCGACACGCGATATGGTTGTGTCGTCAAAGCATGTCTACACACAAAACTAGAAGTACCATTTCCATGTGTGCGGATCGATGCAACCGGTTCCTGTGCCGTGCTGATGAAAAAAAAATCTCGTTATTATTGTTCAGATTTCATTAAAAGAGATACGTATACATCAAACTCTGCTTTATTAGTAGAAAGTGAGGAAGGTAGAGTGCTGTCAACCATAACGTTTTCATAATCTCCGGGAGCAGATGGGCGTAGATATATATACAATTTTGTCCCTTTTTTATTGTATATTGTACTACTCCTACCTAGAACCAAGGTAGTTTGTGGTGGTCCGTCGTCATTATACTGTCTGAGTCACATCTGTGGTGTGGTACCTTTTCATAATCTCTCATGCTGTACATGTGCGCAATATATAATGAGGCACAGACTCTGAGTGTGAGCCGAGCATTTCATGTGAAATTAATCAATTCTACTGTAAACTCGTGCCTTCTGTGAAGTGGTGAACACTCTTTTTTTAAGAAGAAGAAGAAGAAGAAGAAGAAGAAGAAGAAGAAGAAGAAGAAGAA
>CM041633.1:17431595-17476008 GCA_023333625.1 Bothriochloa decipiens
AAGAAGAAGAAGAAGAAGAAGAAGAAGAAGAAGAAGAAGAAGAAGAAAGGCAACCCCTCTGATGTAAACTCCCGCCTTGTCAAGAATGACCTACCCGTGCGCACATACTGATACTACCTGCTTAGTAGTAATCTGCATCCCACTGGTTGTGACGCATTACATGCTAATTCCGTTTGTTTCACAAAGATGCGTCTTTAGTGCAGAACACGGAGGCCACCACG
The DNA here is from genome assembly GCA_023333625.1 of Bothriochloa decipiens. Lineage (NCBI taxonomy): Eukaryota > Viridiplantae > Streptophyta > Magnoliopsida > Poales > Poaceae > Bothriochloa > Bothriochloa decipiens. The sequence goes on from CM041633.1 coordinate 17,431,817, forward strand.
CCATGATGATCAGTCATCATCCAACAATAAGCAAGTTTCCTACTGTAATTGTGTGTGGTCGTGCTCGTCGATGGAGATAACACACATTCTTTCTTGTCTTGTATTGTATGGATGAACATTCGACGGACGGACATAACACACATTCTCTTGCGACCCACATGATCATCAGTGTGATATGATGACTCTGGCCACCACTCCTTTTTGGGCTGGGCAGTGCCGGCCGGGGCACCCCATCAAATAGACTATGGGGGCAATGGCGTGGCTTGTGATCATTTCAACTCCCGATCCTAACCTTTTGCAAAGGAAAAAGCACACGGTGCCATCCCAATCTCCCTCTTGGCTATTGGCTGAGGAGCTACGGAAGCATCGATTCCTTGCCCTGAATTGTTTGCTCCTTCCATATATAGGCCTAGTACCTAATGCCACCGGCCTCGAGCAGGTGAGGTCCACGAGACGACGACGACGATGATGTGCGTCGTGCCGGGGTCGGTGAGCCACACACAAATCATAACTAGATCTCTCTACCGGGATTTGATCTCTCGTGAGTCGTGAGTTGTGACTGACCCATGAGGTGTTAAGGAAGTCCATATTTATACCAGATCATTAGGCGCGCGCACACTAGCATACACAAACATAATTAATCACGCCGACACACATATGACCTAGAGTAGCTAACGTGGGTCCTCTTGCTTCGCTCAAGATCGCAAGGGCGACTGTGCTACTGGATTATATCGAGCAACTCCAACAGTTTTATAAATAGGCTTTGCATTCTTATTTTTATAAAAAAATTCTACAAAACTCTTATCCAACAATTTTATAAATGAGCTTTACATTTTTGTTAACTTGGCAAAATCCTGGTATGGATTGACATATATGTAAGCTCATGATCGGCTTGGCATTCCGTCTCGCGCACTACTTCCGCGCGCGCTCTTCTCTTCCGCGCCGCTGGGTTTTCTTTTTTGGATTTTGGCAAATCATTTTTACCAAATTATTGGAGATAAACTTTTTTCTCATCTCCATATTAATTTAAGAGTTGATAAACTTTATGTTTTGCCAAATAAATAATACAAAACTATTGAAGTTGGTCTAACAAGTTGAGGACCGTATGGTAAGAAGAAATTAGTTATATATAGCAAGTGCTTCCAAAATCCAAATCCTTTTTATGATTAGCTGGTGGGGGTAACTTTGGCGCCATATGGGTGTTTAGATCCTCCCGTGGTTTATTTTTCTTGTCAGCAAATTTATTGTTTTGCAAATAACGAAAATGTCACGGTATATAAATTATGCAAGTAGATCGCCATATATACGGGTCTCTGGCGCCATGTATGTACAGTATACTATAGCTCACGGATACATATATGCATGAGTATGCTTGGCCCCGTGCGCGCAAGTGCGTCCATATGTTCCGGCCATGAATAATAAATACTCTGTTCTTGTCGCCGTACCCACAAAAGAAAAATGAAAACGAAAGAAAACGCCTCGCCTTGATTTTCAGTCGCACGCGCGACTTTTGATGGGGCACGGGGCGCCCCATCGAAGACACATAGTGGCGGTAGATGGCGTGGCGTGTGATCATTTCGGCTCTCGATCGTTACACTACCTTTTGGCAAAGGGAAAGCACATGTACCATCCCATCCCATCCCATCCCATCCCATCTCATTCTCTTTTGCTGAGGAGCAACGGAAGCATCGATTCCTTATCCTTTGCATGATTTGTTTCTTCCTTCCATGCTTATTTACTAGCGCCTATAACACCACAACATATACAACAAACAATAAATAATTGGGCAGTTTCTTCCGACGTGATCGACGACATCTTTTTTTATCCAAACCGTAACAACCCTAAAAATCCCAAACACCAAAAATCATAATCAACAAAATTTTTTCTAAAAATAACCAATGGTTGGTGAGTGTCATGTAGGAAAATATCCCTTTATTGCACCAATAGTACCTAGAGTTAGATGGAGCATTTGTATTTTAACAACAAAGTATGATTTGTCACTTATTTGATTTTATGTGATGTCTAATAAAATCAAATAACTTTACATATATATGTGCATTCATGCATTGCTAACCTTGGACATGGCTCCAAACTTATCCATGAGGCTCTAGTGGACCTAGTATGATGTTGGTGCTATAGTCATTAACACGCATACGCTAACTTGATCATGGCATGGTATCGAAGCTTGAAAAAGGAATAGAAAAGAGATTGGAAAAAGGAAAGAAATGGAAAGGGGCAAAGCAGTCCAACCGGCCTGCCAGCTTGAGCGGCCAAGCTTGGCCAGCAAGCCGCCAGGCCAGCGTGTGCCCGCGCATCGCATAGGCCCGGCCCAGCAAGCCGCAACCAGCCTCACCGCTCGGCGGGCCATCCCGCGCACCACGTAGCCCAGCATGGCCTGCCGCCTCGGCCTGCCACCGCGCCCGCCTTGGCCCAGCAAGCCGAACCGGCCTAGCATGAGGCGCCGCTCGCGCCGCACGCCCACAAACCGCCGCTGTGCCGCTGATGCCCGAACCCTGCCTGTCAGCTGCCCCGTTCCCATTTCTGGCCGCGTGCCCATCCCGTTCGCTGCGCCATTTTTGGCAATAAGCACCCCCGCCGTTCATCCCGCGCCCGTAAACCGCGCGATGCCGTTCATCGCTGCCTGCCCATACCGCGCGCCCCAAAGCCCTAACCCTAGCTCGGCGCAACACCAGCCGCTCGATGCCATCAAGCATCTCCGTCGTCCGCCGCGCCATGGATGCCGCCGTCGAGCTATAAAAAGAGCCTGCTGGCACCGTTAGGGTTTACCCCCATTGCGCCGCATTCCAGACCACACCCACGCCGCCGTTAGGAAGAGAAGTGAAGGCGGAGAGGGAGCCGCCCGTCGCAGAGCAGAGGGGCACCGGAGCTGGAGCAGGGGAGCCGAACCCGACGCCGCCGCCCGTGCACGTCGGGGGAGAAGGACCCGGCGGCTCTGCTCGACCACCGCGACCGATGCTGCTCGGCTTCCACGTCCCCAAGCCACCGCTAGCCGCACCGATGCACCAACAAAGATGAGGACCGTCGCCACCCTCACCTTGCCATGGCCGCCGGCCAGCTCACTGCCCTTGTTCTCTCTTCCCTCTCGATGAATTGCTCCATTAACCCCACCGTAGAGTCCGCCATGGTGTAGAACGTTAGGATGGCAACATTTGGGAGCTCAGTGACCACAGTGAGGGCAGGCGTGCTTTGCCTGCCGCTCGGTCGCCATGGCGTCCCGGCCGTCGGAGCGCTGCTGTGGCTAATCCGGTCGCGCGTGCTCCGCCGTGCCTCCGTTAGGTGCGCCATAGAGTCTTCGAGCTCCGAGATGCTCCAATCGATAGGGGGAGGAGAAGATGAAGCTCCACGCCACACTAATTTAGAGCTCCACCACTCGCCATCGCCGTCGACCCGGCGCCGCCGCTGGCCGATTAGGAGGGTCTCGGTACGAATTGAAGCGCTAGCCTCGTTCACCGTGACCTCGCGACCTCGTTGCGCCTGCCATCGAGGCACCGTAGTCCGCCACCGCTGCGACGCGCGCGCCGGTGAGCTCATGAGCCGCGAGCCTGCCATGACCCCACAGCCGCTCTCGCCACGCCCTAACGCCACCTTGGCCGCTGTTTCTCCTAACCCCGGCCAGCCATGGCCGGAGCGCCGCCCGCCGCCGGCAAGCGTCGCCGTGCACGGCCGCTGGCGCGGTGAAGGAGATGGGGAAAAAATCCCTTGCCCTATGTGGACCGCACCCACCGTGTGTCCACCGTGGACCAACCGTGGCATGCCACGAGCGCCCTCTGCCTTTGGTCCACCATGGACCTGGCTCATGGAGCCAAGGGCCGTAGACCGGCCAAGTAAGGACCCAGGAGGGCCACGTGGATGAACCACGAGCCGACACGTGTCCGGGCCGGGCCGGCCCAAGCCGGCACAGATCCAGCCCTACCCAAGCTCGCCGAGGCCCGGTCGGCGTTGACCATTGACCGATCAATGTTGACCGTTGACCCGGGCCCACCTGTCAGTGACCGTTGACCGGGGCCCACCTGGCAGTGACTCAGCCGCCGGACCTGCGCTGACGTCAGCATGACGTCAGCCTTGCGTCAGCCCTGTGCCAGCTCCACTGTGCCCGCGCGCCACGTGGCTCAACCAGAGACCACCAAATGTCGGTTGCTGGTTATTTGGCCCTTTTTCTTTTTCAGAAAATAGAATAAACTTCGAAAAATCATAACTTCTTCATACGAACTCTGAAAAATATGAACCAATTGTCCAAATTTTCATAAAAATGAGCTCTACATCGTAGGCTTATGTTTGAATGCATTTGAAGTTATTGAATTTCATTTGGTTCTTTGTGATACTCTATAGGAGTCGCTAACACGGCTATTTATGTCTCGTTTCAGAGGAGAAGCAGTTTGAGGAGGACGACTATGAGTACTAGGAGGAGCTCGATGATGACTATTACGCATGGCATAATATCTAGTTTGCTAGTGCTTTATTTATGAATATCACCTGATGATAGGTTGCATGGTAGATTTGCTTGATGAGCCTTTACCTTGTTGTAACCATACTCCTGCACACCCGCTGATAGGCTAGATGCATGCTTATTTACTTATGATGTTTTACCTCTACTGCACTTATATCTGCGTGATGTGATGCGTGGTGAAGAGTATGGTTATGTGGTTAAGGCACGTAGTGCCACTTTACTCGGGAAGAGTGCTGCGTGCGTCTTGGGTGTGTGGTGAGGGTTGAGTCGATCGGACAGGGTTCTACGACAAGCCTTGTGGGCGAGTCTTGCCGGAGGATGTGTTCTGGGCATTCCCATATGAGGTGCTTGTGGCGGGCACATTGTGAGGTATGTGGTGATCCCGAGGGTGAGAGCCTTCGTGGAGCGAGGCCCCGGGTAGGAGGTGCTGTTGTAGCACGGACTGTTGTAGTCCCTTGAGAAGATAATCCTGTCTGATCCCCCTAGGACCTGATATCTCTTAAGAACCGGAACCTTGGGACCTACGTGCTCATCGCTCACCCTTATATGGGCGGAGGACGGATATCTGACTAGCTAGGACGGTGCCACTACTACTAGGTTGTTAGCAGATAGTGTCGGAAGGTACGGGCATTGGGACCCACACCCTCCTTAGACAACATTGTGATCTCGGGGGCCCGGTACTATGTCTCACAGTCTCAGTGTGCCGGTGGTACTTATCCAGGATGTCCCAGTACTGAGTGGTAGGGTGGCATCGCACCGGTTAGAAAGCAGCCGGAATCAGCTTAGGCGGGGCACCGCCAATGATGGTGATCTTGTGGTTATGGGAGTACACGCTCTGCAGAGTTTATGAATCTATATATATAGTCCGCGAGCCACTGGTATGACTTTCTCCTAAGACCCACGCTTCTCGGGAGTAGTGAGATGCGTCCTTCTATTCTTCCCCCTGGTGTTACCCTTCCGGCTGTGAGCCGCTGAGATAGGCTCCGAGAGGGAGTTGGACCTGTCGACTGAGTGCGAGAGGGTGAGATGTGTGTGATGGTGATGGATTGGGATGGATATGTGGATGAGATGGGTTAAAACTTGATGAATTATATTACATAATAATGATCATTACTTGCATAGGAAACCACAGCCATATATTAGGTCGCTTTGATTATATCCTTTGCATCCCACCAAATACTACATAGCAAAAGCAAAGCATAGGGTGGGAGATGTGACCAGTATAAACCGTACTGAAACTTATTTGGCAGGTGAGCCCGACTACGACTTCGATGACGAGGAGGAGTAGACGTCTCGTTCCTACGCTCAGGCTTCTTATGGAGATTTTGTTTTACTTCCGCTTACCGCAGCTGTCCCAGAAGCTGCTGCTACTCTGATGTTTCCGCCAGTGTGACGATGAACTATTTATGTAATCCCTTCTAATTATACTCTTTTATTCGATATATTGATTTCTGTATCGACTGTTACTGAATAATGTGATGGATTGAGCTTCAACCTACCATATTGTTTGTTATTTTATGTATTTTTTTCTTCGTGAAAAATTAAGAATGTTTTAGGAACGTCGTCCGATAGCGACAGCAGCACGTTTTTGGTCCAGTTCGTCGATCCGAGAGAACCGCGCGCGCCACGGATAGGAACGACGGGTCGCAGAAAGAACGAGCACGGCCGCCGCCCGCCCCGTCGATCACAAAGACGATCACAACGGCAGCCGGTGCTTGAATTGGTGCGTGACGCTACTGCTCTGGTGTCCCTATCTAATCGATCTCCTTGGGCATTGCCATCCATCAATCCACATTCATCCATCCCTGCCTGCCACCAACGAACGAGCCAGCGAGAGATGTTTGCAGATCGACTTGCATCAAACTACCTACGCCTGCACGAATCCTGCTGTCTGTCGCCCAACAAACTTGAAACTTTTGAATCAGATTAATTGTTGTATATAATTAAACCCCCCGGCGCCTGGCGGCTGATGGAAGTAGCTTACGAAGCAGCCCAACAACTTGATTTAATAATACTTTCATTCAGGTACAGTACGTATCTTGGGTACCCTACTTCGGCTACTTGCACTCATTTCATATCTTCGGTGTGGTCCTCCGTCCTTCGATATATACCTAAAAGGTTTTATTTCGAGACGAGTACTGCCATCGTTCTTTTTTTAAGACCTTTCAATAGTGCCTACGCACTCCATTCCATTGAACGATCGGTCTCCATCGATCTATCTATCTGTAGCCCTACCAGATCCTTTGTCTTCACCGAGTGTCCGAGGCACTCGACAAAGGCTTATATGCGTTTGACAAAGCCTTTGCCGATTGTCTGTCACACTAGCATTCGGCGAAGCAGTGTCAGTAAAGAAAGGCTCGACAAAGATATCTTTGCCGAGTGCCAAACCAGCACTCGACAAAGAAAGCGGCCACCGTCATCTGGCGGCTTCTTTGCCGAGTGCTGACTTGGCATTTGATAAAGATATTTTATTTTTTTTATTTCAAAAAGATTTTTTCTTATTTTTTAAAACAGCCTTTACCAAGTGTCGCGTCCGGCACTCGGCAAAGCTGGTGCGGTTACCAGCTGGTGCCCAGCTTTGCCCAGTGCCAAACGTATCTTGCATGTACCGTTCCTTCCACATATCACAAACAATGATCGATCATGTTCCATCTCGATTATCGATCATGTAGATATCTAATCTTAGCATAGATCATACAGATGAAACTGAACTTAAACTTAGTCTATCACACGTACCACAACTCATCTAAAGTTAGGCAGGAGTTTTGAGGATTTTAGGATAAAATGGGTGTGTAGAGAAGCTAATTCGGTGGTCAACGTTTGTCCCTTCATGGTGTCAGCCACAGAACGCTCCCTGTTTTAGCTCGACTTCGGGGCTGGCTGTAGCAGATTTTAATCCTGTCGTGAATTAATTGAAGCTCCGTGGTGCTAAAAAAATATTTAATGTAGAAATACCAAGAAGATTAGTGCTAGACCAGTGTTGGCAGTGGCCATCGACGCCTCGGTGGTGATGCAGTCGTCGGTGGTGGTGTAGATGAAGAGGGATCACCGGCTGAGGGTTTGGAAACCCTCGCTAGTGATGAACTTGACGCGCCGGGTAGCGGTGACCTTTTAGACGCCACTGGCACTGGCTTGAAAACGGGGACAGGCCCACCGGCGTTGGCTTGAAAACGGGGACAGCTGAAACCTCCAGCGTGTAATTAATCAGTTTATTAGATATGACTTTTTTTATAACCGAGATTATATGGAATCTTTTTTATAGTGGGGTGGGGATGTTTCTCTTGCTACTGATAAAAATCCACCCTCCTATAATAGAACGTCCTAGCGCATGTTGCTCCCAAGAAAGAGCCCTTTTCCTCGATAGGAGTGCAGCACATCTCGCAGCTGGCTCACCTCATATCCGTATCACTGTATGGACGACTATGGTGATGTATAAACAAAATAAAATGAGATTCGCCAGCGCGCGCACGAGACCGGATCCGACGTGTCGCGTCACATGTGCACACAGCTCAACCACCGTCCGACGACGTACGTGGTACTATGGCCAATGGACAAGTGCGAGGTCGATCGACGACGACATGATGATGATGCCCGGCGTGCCGGCGTCGGTGAACCACACGTACGAAGTGGAGGTCAGCAAACTTAACAAGTTCTCTACTGGGGTACGATCTCTCCTCTCTGGTGGCGAGGGCCGGGTGCAATTTGGACAATTCGTGCGGGTATGAGTTAGCGAAACGTGGAGAGCGTACCGTAACCAGAAATTAATTAGAAATGGCAAGCGAGACATACATGATCAATTTGTTATTAACAGCTCGTAGTACTTATATATAGTTTGGGGCAGTAGCTTTCGCTGAGGTATCGTTGTCGTCGCCACGGATGAGTCTAGCTCTCGTGGTTGAATTTTTCATCTCAGATTTTCTTTTTGCAAACAAAAGTGTCATGATATAAAACAATTCAAGTCTTGATCTAATTAATAATATGACATTCCTATGCAAAAAAGAGTTTGATCAATATCAGGGGCGCATGTCCAAATGGAGGGGCTACTTGATAGAGTTAGGAGTTTAATTTTTCTTTTCCTTTCTCGAGAGGACTTTGTACCCAAGTTCAACAGGAAAGCAGAGGTGTGTCCAGAGTTGTTTGGTTTTAGTGGTGTTTCTTCTTTTTGTCGCCTTTTGAGAAAAATCTAATTAACAATCTACTCGTTTGACGTTGGAAAACATAAGTCGGTCACATGACCTCAGGTGGGGGACTAAATATCAGACAAGACTGCCAAGCTGTGTTTTTTAAACCAAATTTTCTTCATTGTTCTTTTTGAGGAGTGCTACTATAGGTCAAATTTCGCATGTACTGTATTTTGTACTGGTTAATTAAGGTCAAACCTACACGCACGCATGCGACACGTATGCAATATGGTTGTGTCCTAGCACAAGCATGTCTACACATATAACTACTAGAGCCTAGAGAAACTATTTCCATGTGTGCGGATCGATGACCGGTTCGTGACGCGTTGATGAAAAATATATCACTATTATGTTCAGACTTTTTTTTATAATTATACAATACAACACAAAAGCTTATAACGCGCACACACACTCATCCCAATGAGCACACGTATGTAAATCTTACCTTACCCCTATGAGCACCTCCGAATGGTTGCGCATCTGGCAGATCTGTAGATTCACGAAGTCACCACTAGCACCTCGCTGTCGATGAAAACGCCGCTTATCACTTAATGCATAACGCTGGTACTCCCTCGGTATTTGATTTAGAGGTCGTTTAGGACATGATTGTACTTACCATTGAGTCATCGATTAGAGGGTATTTTTTCCTATCTGTCCCTATTAAATAAGGCTGATGGTGCATTATGTATAATAAACTAACAGAGTTGCCTGGCGGACCCTATTATTCGCCGTTCGCGAATTAATGACTCACGCCTGCGGCCGCTGACGACTTCCTTTCCTTCGCTTGCCTCTATTTCCAAAACAACTACTAAAAGTGATCCACAGGGAGTTTTGTATAGTACATCGTACTCTGCTTTATGAGGAGGAGGAAGGTAGAGTGCCCGCAACCACAACGTTTTCATAATCTCCCGGTGTAGATGGCCGTACGTTTATATAATTTTTTCTCTTTTTGTACTACTTCTACCTAGAACAAGGTAGCCTCTGGTGGGCTCGGCTGTAGCCATCGGAGCTCACATTTGTAGCACCTTTTGGTAATCTCTCATGCTATACATGTGAGTAATAGATAATGCACGCACGAGGTCTGAGTGTGAGCCAAGCATGTCTTGCAAGCTTAATTAACTCTAGTTTTGAGTCCAGCCACTATGTAAACTCGCGCGTCCCTCTTCGGTGAACACTCTTTTCTTGTCACCGACAAAAGAAAAAAAAAAGAAAAAGAGAGGGAACCCTCTGATGTTGGCCACATACTGATAGTAGCACTTGTTATTAGTGATCTGCATCCACTGGTTGTGGTTGTCACGTACGCATCACGTGGCGATCCTTTTTTTTTAATCCACCGGAGGGGTGGTGTGTGTGGTGTCGACGATATCTACTCGGCAGTCTACCACGGGATACCCCTGAGGAATAGATTTGCGGTGAAAACACGCTAAGACCTACGAACTAAATGTGAGACGCAAGACAAACAACCAAGACAAACAAGGGTTTATCCAGGTTTAGGCCATTTGGAAGCGTAATACCCTACATCCTGCGTCTCTGCTGCTGTATTGATGAGTACCGGAGTACAAGAGGTGAAAATGTGCGTTCTAGGGGGTCATTGCCCGCCTTATATAGTGGGGGGGGACAAGATTACATATCTAGGGTTTTCTGTGATCGGTTACATTGCTCCGTATCTTGCAGATTATGAATGGATCTAACCGACTAAGACTCCTTGCATGCCAAGCAGTCTTCAGGACCCACGCGGCCCATTGACCAGGGCGGTAGCGGACCACGGGCTTCGTATTGTCGTCCGACCCACCGACCATTCTGGTGATGGACCGACCTCCGTCTTGTGATCTGGGCCGTCTGGTCCGAGCAGCCCAAAGTCTAGCCATGAGGGTATATGGGTTTACACCTCCCACAGTTAGTCCCCGAGCACCATGTATCCTGAGTAAGTCACCATCTTGACCTGTGCTGAGTAGTGAAAGTGCAGACCACGTGACGCCGAGCAATGAAGATACAGACCACGTGATCCCGACCAGTGAAGATGGTGACCACTTTATACCGACCAGCAAAGATGCTGAACACCTTGGCGCTGTGTAGGCTTCTCCCAAGCAGTTCGTAAGTTTGCTCCTGACCACGACTCCTGTTAAGGAAGGTGATCTATCGAAAGATGCATGGTGTTCCAAGAAAAAAAATCTTTTCGCGTCCTCAGACGTGGGCCCACGTTAACTCATGATAAGGAGAATCACTAGAATGTTAACATGAACCAACTGTACGGGCAGAAAAAACGAACCAAGAACAGAAGATAGGCCCAAGTCACCGCGAGGTGACGTGGGCCCATGTAGTCCCCAAGCTCGATAGAAGATAGGAAATGTTGTATTGAGCATCTAAGAAAAAACTCAGGATAGCACCAACTAGACATAGTCAGTGCAAGTCGTAACGCAGTCCCTAGGTGTGCCCCGGACTGAGCACCGGCTTGATCGGGTCGATGTCATCTGAGAACCCGTGGTCTGTGGGCCCCTTAGGGTGGCAAGCTACTACACAGTCCCCAGGCTTGACCGGGTCATGAAACATAGAGAAGCCATGGTCCATGGACCCCACAGGGTGGCAAGGTACTGCACAGTCCCCAGATGTGCCTTGGACAGAGCATAGGCTCGATCAGATCGTGAAACACCGAGAACCCATGGTTCATGGGCCCCACTGGGTCGCAAGGTACTGCGCAATCCCTAGGTGTGAAAAATAAATTATGTAACCCAAGAAATCAGTCCCCAGATTTAATTAGAAAAAATCTGGAACAAATTTGGAAAGAAGTATATATTTAAAGGAGAAATCCAGCGAACGATCCCAGGATTACTAGGCACGTGCCAACTTAGGATAAGGACAAATGAGGAAAGTGCATGGGGGAATAAAAAAATCCCGCAGCCCACATCCCCGCTTGAGGACCAGTACGGCCCACTGGAATTAAAAAGGCCATGTCCACACGAGTCAGCGAGTCCAACCCTAGAAGCCAAAGCGACGTCATCTGATTCCTGTAAATATGCGACCGCCTCCGGGGGGAGAATGGTTCGACGTTTTCATTCATTTCTACTCCGCACTCGCCCCACTCACTCGAGCGCTCCGCCTCATCTTCTTCCTCGCAACCGCCACCGCTTGCACCAAATCCACCACCGCTACGTCGTCCGCCACCATGCGCAGTAGTTGAGCGGATCTAGCGCATCCACACCATCACCACACGCCGCTCAGCCATCAACCCACTGACCGTGGAGGAGATGGCGAGGAGGGGAGCCAATAAGGAGCCGAAGGCGACCGGATCTAGAGGATTCGGGCCGCATTGGCAGTAGTCAACCCCCACACGGGAGTCGCTACAAGTGCTCGTCGATGAGGGGCTGCTTTCGGCGCGAGAGATGGCTGTATGGCGCGAGCCGCGAGATGAGGATTCCCCTCAACCCCTAGATCGGGAAATCGTAGTCTTCGAGGACTATGTGACGCAGGGATTGGGGCAACCCGTGAATGGGTTCTTGCAGGATCTGTGCATTTTCTGGGGGATTTCGATCTATAATCTCGACCCTAACTCAATCCTCTCCATCTCCATCTTCATCGCATTTTGCGAGTGCTTCTTGGGCATCCCCCCATTTCAATTTGTTCTGTTATTTCTACCTACTGAGGAAGAATGGGGTTGAGACCGGGGGGTCCCAGATTGCTGGGGGGGTGCTATGTGCGTCTACGGAATGGGATGAAGGTGCAGTGGCTGGACATCTCGCACCAGTCAGCCCCAAAGGGCTGGAACACCCGCTGGTTCTACATGAGTCAGGACGTAGAGGGGTGAAGGGTGCCTTGCGATGTGAACCAGGTGCCACAGTTCAAACCTAGGTGGTCAGACCCACCGTCCCATGGTGACATGCACCATGTGAGGGAGCTACTGTAGTTGATTGATAATAAGCGTGTCAATGGTCCACTGGTGGCTGGAACATGGCTGGTGCATCGGATCTAGCCCTGCAAGGAGCGGGTGAACCGCTTGTTTGAGTACACTGGACGTGACGACCCCTCCCGCCAGACTTGGGAGAAGCTGACACTAGAAGCGCTAAACTGACGGATGGCATCTTTGTTTGAGAAGTTCAATCAGGATACCAGTTATCCGGAGGAGAGCGCACGGCCCTACGACATGTCCCGACCACCACCACCAATAAGTCAATGGTGATATTTTCCATTGTTTTATACATTGTTGTTTGATCGTAATGTGTATAACATCTCATAGTCTGACTGACAGACACTGCTTGGACAGGACTAAGCAATATTCTTCTCTGTTGTGCCAGTGGAATAGTGGCCTCAGGGGGAGGCACTGGCTGGCCAGCAGAGAACTAAGGAGGCCCACTACCGGAGTAGGGCCAGAGCACAGCAGGGGACGGTAGACGTCTCCAGTCCTGATGAAGAGGAGAGCCCTGCCGCTTAGGCGAGGCACCAAGAAGCGAGCAAGCGGCCAATGTCAGCCACTGCCAAGATGAAGAAGCCCTCCACTCTGCTGTCTAGGGGCAAGTTGAACCTGGACAGCAGAGAAGGAGGTGTTGGGAATATGCCCTAGAGGTAATCATGGATATGATGATATTCTAATTGTATCTATGACATGCATTAAGTGTTCATTGAATATCCATTATACACAACTTGTGTTGATTGGCAATTATGTGAATTTTTTGTGGAACTCAATTACTTGAATGGTTATTCTAAAGTTGTCCCTGGTCGGCATTCTTGTGAGAACACACTTGAATATTAGACCAGCACATGTATTAGTTGATGGCTATGTTTCACAAGTCATGGACATGGAGATGTCAAACTAATAATGTGGGCACATGTGAGACATGTAGGCTGGACTGACCCGACATGAGAAAGTCTCTATTCATGTCATATACGTTATGTCCTTAGACCTGAGATTGTGGTATATACTCAAGATGTGAAACGGCCTACTTAGGGACTATCAAACATTACTCCGTAACTGGGTAGTTATAAATATGGTCTTTGGGTGGTCGGGAAGCATGCTATGAGACATAGACAATCAAGATGGAATTTGCCCCTCTCTAGGTGAGAGAGATATCACTGGATCACTCAAGTGATTGGATCAACAAATGCATGACTATGCTTGGGTTAAGTGTTAACCCACGAGTTGAACCATATATCGAGTGGCAAAGGGAATAACTTGTATGTGGTCATAGTGGTTCATCTGATATGATCTTTGCGTGCACATAGGAGTTGTCATGCCTTGCTAGAGGCCGCTGTCAACTATTGGGTGAGTAGGAGTACTTGGCCCATGTCAATGTGTGCGTGAACCCATAGGATCGTACGCTTAAGGGGCTGGAAGCCTAATTCGAGTTGGACCCGAATTGGACAAGGCTTAGGGTTACTAATGGGCCTCCAACTCGTGAGCTCATTGGGGACGCCTATATAAGCAAGGGGAAGGGGCGCGGCCAGGAGGTTACACGCCTTGAACAGCTGCTGTCGCCCTCCCCACGCTCGCGCCTTCTGCTCCTCACGGACCTAGCAGTCCGGAGGCGCATTGCTTCTTCCCTGCACGTATGAGATTCCTCGGAGGTGCTGCATCTGAAGCACTGGGATGAACCACACGAGGGGGTTGACGTGACGGACGACCACGCAACTGCACTGCCTGCTGTGATGTGTACGTCTACATCGAGTTGTTTTCCGCTGCACCTGCGCGTCTAGTGGTAATTCCATAACCTATAACTAGCAGTAGATCCTGGTTTATGAGGTAGAAAAGTTTTGTTTTCTAGCTAGCGTAGCACCCTCATAACCCTACATTGGTATCAGAGCCGTTACTGCCTTGTTATAGGTTCATTTTTAGGCATATAGTTGATATGCAGGAATAGTAGATGCGATCTACTAGGTTTGGTTGCACATGAAACGGGGTGGTAGATGAAAACTCAATTTGTTTTCGTGCTCTTGTTGCATGGCCGTGTAACGATGTACTCATACCGGTCGGTTTAATCCGCCACCTGAGTTAAGTGATACACGTAAGACCATACATGTTGGGCATAGATCAATGGGATTGATCTAGTAAAAATAGAGGGACTCCGAATGGTTCAGATTCAGGCTGATGAGATCAGTCTGATGAGATTTTCATGGCGATTCCATAGATGCGATCTGTGTAATCCAGTGTGGTAGCACATAGAATCGTTCTACGCCTGACTTGTTTTTGCAGGGTATGATGTGATTGGTATGGCCCATGTGTATGTATGTAATTTTTTATGGCCTGCATGTCATGTAAGCAACACGACTAGAGCCATATGTTTTGCCATTTGATGTATTGGCCTGCGCGCCATCTTGTGATCTTGCGACTATGTAATTAGTATAGCTTGCGGCAAGATAGTTCTTGGAGGACTTATCACAAGAAGGATGGCACACATGGATCATGGAGATGGAGATCACCATGATGGGCAAGATGATGGAGATGGAGATCACCATTCATTAAAGGGCCATACCATGTCACTATGTGTGAATGTGATTCACATTATTTGTTCTACTTTCACATGCCATTATGTTTTGTCTACATGAGTGCGGTAGTGAAGTAGAACGATCCCTCAACAATGTTTAAGTTGAATGCTTCCCCAAACCTTACACTGTCATAAGTCTTGTACAATTGGTGGTGGGTCTATAAAATTAGGGTGCCACTGGTTTTCCTCGACTAGGCAGGTTCGTATCGGATACTTACTGCAAGAAGGTTTGGTTACTTGAACAAGGTCATCCTAACAGTTAGGGATCTTGAAGCATGGTAAGGTTGAATGCTTGGCATAGGGATGCTAGCCCAACAACAAGAGTCATATGAGATATGATTAGCAAGGTGTTGCTTACTGATCTACCATACCGACCAGCGGTGATACTAAAGCTCACTGGTTGGGATGTTAGTTGTGGGTCTTGAATCACTAAATATCAATTGTGGGATATTGATTTTAGTGGGAGTATATTCTATTTGATATAATTTACTCCTTCATGGATACATTGTCTTAGTATTTTGCATTACTCTTGTTGTAGATGGCCGCTCGCAATCAATCATTTTTTTGCGTACAATTCTTAAGAAAGATAAGTTGAATCGAATAAATTATGCGGATTGGATCGATAACCTGAGAATTGTTCTCAGGGCTGAGTATAAGGAAGATATTCTAGACACCCCATTACCAGATGAGCCTAGAGAAAGTGCACCTGCTGCTGAAAGAGCCGCTTACAAAAAAGCATGCGATGCTGATCTTGAAGTGAGTTGCCTTATGCTTGCTTGTATGGAATCTGATGTGCAGATGCATTTCGATAACAATCACTCAGCGAACGATATGATCGTGGTGCTTGAGGAGATGTTTCACACGTAGGCTAGGACTCAAAGGTTCAATGTCTCTAAGGTGCTTGTGGAAACCAAGCTTGCAGAGGGCGTAGCAGTAGGACCACACGTAATCAAGATGGTTGGTTACACTCAAAGGTTGGAGAAGCTAGGCTTCCCAATCGGCCAAGAGTTGGCTACTGATTTTATCCTGTCGTCTCTTTCGCCCAGCTATGGAAACTTCATCTTGAACTACCATATGCATGGGGCGGAGAGAGGCTTGAGTGAACTATGTGATATGCTAAAAACTGCAGAAACCGACATCAAGAAAGGTGCCGGTAGTAGCCAAGTGTTGGCGATCCAGAACCGCCCTCATTTTAAGAGGAAGGGCAATTCTTGGAGGAAGAAGAAGGGCAAGGCTAAAGATAAGATCTCTAAGCCAAACTCATGTGCTGCCAAGGCTAGACCATCTGCAAATTCATACTGCTTTAATTGTAAGGGGAAAGTTCACTGGAAAAGGAATTGCAAGGAGTACTTGGCGTCCTTACAGAAGGATGGTGGCGGTAAAGGTATTACTGCTACTTTTACCCTTGTCGTTCATGTTACAGACATTTTTCTCGCTAATTCATATATCAATTCCTAGGTATTTGATACAGGATCGGTTGCTCATATTTGCAATAAGATGTAGGGAATGATACGAAGTAGAAGCATGGAAAATAGAGAGGTTGACTTCCGTGTGGGCAACAATGCAAGAGTTGCTGTGTTGAACGTCGGGACGATGCAACTTCACCTGCCATCAGGATTTATCATGGAATTGAATAATTGTTATTTTTTCCTAGCTTAAGTCAAAACATTATATCACCTTGATGTTTGATGAAGGATGGTTATTCTTTTGTGAGTAAAGACAATGGTTGTGTGATCTCCAAGAATGACATGTTTGTGGCTTTTGCATCCATTGTGAATGGGTTATTTATTTTAAATCTTGATGACGCACCTGTCTGTAATGTTAGTGCTAAACGGCCTCGGAATAATGCGTTAAGTCCTACCTATATGTGGCATTGTCGCTTGGGTCATATAAGTGAGAATCGCATGAAGAGGCTCCATGATGATGGTCTTGTAACTTCGTTTGATTTTGAATCATACAAGACATGTGAGGCTTGCCTGCTAGGCTAGATGACCAAGGCGGCATTCAAAGGATTTCCTTAGAGGGCGTCTGACTTGTTGGAACTTGTACATACTAATGTATGTGGACCAATGAGCACGATATCTAGAGGAGGATTTTAATACTTCATAACTTTTACTGATGACTTTAGTAGATATGGATATGTCTACCTAATGAAGCATAAGTCTGAAACATTTGAAAAGTTCAAAGAATTTCAGAATGAAGTAGAGAATCAACATGGCAAGAAGATCAAGGCCTTGCGATCTGATCATGGAGGCGAATATCTAAGTCACGAGTTTAGCAATCATCTTAAGAGTTGTGGAATTGTTCCACAGCTTACTCCACCCGGAACGCCTCAGAGAAATGGCGTGTCTGAGCGACGTAATCGGACCTTGTTGGACATGGTTCGGTCTATGATGAGCCAGTCGGACCTACCTTTATCGTTTTGGGGATACGCTTTAGAAACAGCCACTTTCACATTGAATAGGGTACCATCTAAGTCCGTAGTTAAGACACCATATGAGATGTGGACTGGTAAGAGTTCCAGTTTGTCTTTTCTAAAAATTTAGGGTTGTGAAGTTTATGTCAAACGACTTATATCAGATAAACTAACACCTAAATCGGACAAGTATTATTTTATGGGATATCCAAAGGAAACTTTAGGGTATTATGTCTATAACCGGACAGAGGGCAAAGTGTTTGTTACTTGAAACAGTGTTTTCTTAGAGAAAGAGTTTCTCAAAACAGAAAAGAATAAACAAAAGGTGTATCTTGAAGAAGTTCAAGATGAGCCAGTAGGGACTAACTCTACGAGTGATGCTATTGTAGCAGAGCAAGTTGAGACACCGTGGCAGTGGAGACACCGCCACAACCACGAAGATCAGCAAGACTTCACGCATTGCGTGGGGATTTGTTATTGTTAGACGATGACGAACCTGCGGATTATGCGGAAGCTATGATGGATCCAGATTCCGAGAAATGGCAAAGTGCCATGAAATCCGAGATAGATTCCATGGGAGACAATCAAGTTTGGAACTTGATTGACCCGCTAAATGGGGTTAGACCCATTGAGTGCAAATGGATCTTCAAGAAGAAGAAGGATATGGATGGAAATATTTGCATCTATAAAGCTCGGCTTGTCGCAAAGGGTTTTTAGCAAGTTCAATGGGTTGACTATGACGAGACATTCTTGCTGGTAGCGATGCTTAAATCTATCCGGATTATTCTAGCAATTGCTGCATATTTCGATTATGAGATATGGCAGATGGATGTTAAAACAGCCTTTCTAAATGGGTATTTAGAAGAGGACGTGTATATGATACAGCCCAAAGGTTTTGTTGATCCTAATAATGCTAGAAAGATATGCAAGCTTAAGAAATCTATTTATAGGTTAAAGCAAGCATCTCGGAGTTGGAATATTCATTTTGATGAGGTCGTCAAAGGATTTGGCTTCCGTCGGAATGAAGAAGAACGTTGTATTTACAAGAAGGAAAGTGGGAGCGCTGTTGTGTTTCTGATCTTGTATGTGGATGACATACTATTGATTGGGAATGATATTCCTATGTTGCAATCTGTAAAGACTTCACTAAATAATAGTTTTTCTATGAAGGATTTAGGAGAAGCAACTTACATCTTGGGAATTAAGATCTATAGAGATAGGTCGAGAAGGCTGATAGGATTAAGCCAGGATACTTACATTGACAAGATGTTGAAGAGGTTCAACATGGAACAGTCCAAGAAAGGGTTCTTGCCTGTGTCACATGGTGTGCGCTACAGTGATAAGCAATGTCCTTCCACTGATGCTGAGCGCAACTGCATGAGTAAGGTTCTATACGCTTCAGCAGTTGGTTCCATCATGTACGCCATGATATGTACTCGTCTAGATGTAGCCTATGCTCTAAGTGTTGCGAGCAGGTATCAAGCCAATCCTGGTGAGAGTCACTGGACATTGGTTAAAAACATTCTTAAGCACTTATGAAGGACTAAGGATGTGTTCCTAATCTATGGAGGTGAGGAGGAGCTCATTGTAAACGGTTACATCGATGCTAGCTTCTAAACCGACGGGGATGATTCACTATCTCAATCAGGTTTTGTGTTCACAATAAATGGTGGTGCAGTTAGCTGGAAAAGTTCCAAGCAGGAGACGGTGTCTAATTCTACAACAGAAGCCGAGTACATTGCAGCTTTGGGTGCTGCAAAGGAAGGTGTTTGGTTGAGGAGGTTCCTCATTGATCTTGGTGTGGTTCCGAATGCGTTGGACCCATTGAATTTACATTGTGATAACAATGGGGTAATTGCACAGGCTAAGCAGCCTAGGAATCACTAGAAGAACAAACATGTACTTTGGAAGTTTCATCTCATTCGAGAGTTTGTGAAATGAGAAAAGATCAAACTGTGCAAAATACATACGGATTTGAATATAGCAGATCCTTTGACAAAGGCTCTTCCACAGCCTAAGCATGAGGCGCACATGAGGTCTACATCTAAGAGATTAACTCTAGTGCAAGTGGAAGACTATTGGGAATATGCCCTAGAGCTAATCATGTTGATGATGATATTCCGATTGTATCCATGATTAATAAATGTTCATTAAATATCCATTATGGACAACTTGTATTGATTGGTAATTATGTGAATTGTTTGTGGAACTCAATTACTTGAATGGTTATTCTAAAGTTGTTCCTGGTCGGTGTTCTTATAAGAACACACTTGAATATTAGACCAGCACATGTATTAGTTGATGGCTATGTTTCACAAGTCATGGACATGGAGATGTCAAACTAATAATGTGGGCACATATGAGACATGTAGGCTGGACTGACCCGACATGAGAAAGTCTCTATTCACGTCATATACGTTATGTCCTTAGACTTGAGATTGTGGTATGTACTCAAGATGTGAAATGGCCTACTTAGGGACTATCAAACGTTGCTCCATAACTGGGTAGTTATAAAGCTAGTCTTCGAGTGGTCAGGAAGCATGCTATGAGGCATAGACAATCAAGATGAAATTTGCCCCTCTCTTCGTGAGAGAGATATCACTGGATCACTCAAGTGATTGGATCAACAAATACATGGTCGTGCTTGGGTTAAGTGTTAACCCATGAGTTGAAACATATATCAAGTGGCAAAGGGAATAACTTGTATGTGTTCGTAGTGGTTCATCTGATATGATCTTTGCGTGCACATAGGAGTTGCCACGCCTTGCTAGAGGCCGCTGTCAACTATTGGGCGAGTAGGAGTACTCGGCCCATGTCAATGTGTGCGTGAACCCATAGGGTCGCACGCTTAAGGGGCTGGAAGCCTAATTCGGATTGGACCCGAGTTAGACAAGGCTTAGGGTTACTAATGGGCCTCTAACTCGTGAGCTCATTGGGGACACCTATATAAGCAAGGGGTAGGGCGCGCAGTCAGGGTTGGACGCCTTCTGTTCCTCGTGGACCTGGCAGTCTGGAGGCGCATCGCTTCTTCCCTGTACGTGTGGGATACCTCGGAGGTGCTGCATCTGGAGCACTAAGACGAAACGCATGAGGGGATTGACGTGAGGGACTACCATGCAACTGCACTGCCTGCTGCGACGCGTACGACTACATCAAGTCATCTTGCGCTGCCTCCGTGCGTCTAGTGGTAATCCTGTAACCTATAACTAGCAGTAGATCCTGGTTTATGAAGCAGAAAAGTTTTGTTTTCTGGCTAGCGTAGCATCCTCATAACCCTTCAAGCGAACCGTGTCCTTGGATGGGGATATGAAATAAACACCTGCTCCAGCACCATCGATGTTCAAGGAACCATCGAAGTACATCCGCTAGTGGTCGACAGTTGTGTCAACCGGGGTAAATTGATGTCCGCCCACTCTACGATGAAATCAACCAGGGCCTGAGATTTGATAGTCTTCTGACTGTGAAATTTAAGCATGAAGGCGCAGAGCTCTAGCACATACTTGACAATATGACCGTTGGCTTCTCTGTTGCGCACGATATCACCAAGCGGAGGTTCCATCTCCACTGTGATCTTGTAAGCCTGGAAGTAGTGGAGGAGTTTCCATTTAGTGATCAACTACGCATAGAGTAGCTTCTGGATGTGGTTGTAACATTGCTTAGTCTCGTTGAGAACCTCGCTAACATAGTAGATTGGGCGATGGACGCCGTAGACATGCCCAGGTTTCTCGCGCTCAACCTCCATCATAGTACTGACCACGTTGTTTGTGGCGGCTATGTAGAGGACAAGCTCCTCGCCCACTCATGGGACCGTGAGTATGGGGAGAGTCACAAGGTACTCTCTGAGCTACTTGAAAGCCTGGTCGGCTTCTTTCGTCCACTCGAACTTCTCTCTGGCCTTGAGAAGTTTGAAAAAGGGGAGCCCTTTTTCGCCCATCTGTGAGATGTAGCGGCTCAGGGCCGCCATGCACCAAGTGAGCTTCTGAATGTCCTTGAAGCACGTGGTGGTTGTAAATCCAATAGGATTTAGACCTTCTCGGGATTAGGGCGAATGCCATCCTGACTGACCACGTTGCCGAGTAGGATCCCGGAAGGAACGCCAAAGACAGACTTGTCGGGATTCAGTTCCCATTGAAACTCATTGAGGGCCGCAAAGGTTCTCGGAGGTTATCGACCAATGTATGGGATTCCATGGTCTTCACCACCACGTCATCTACGTCCGCCTCGACAAGGTTGTCGGCGATCTCGTGTTCGAGGAAGGCCTGGATGGCTCATTGGTAGGTAGCTCTGGCGTTCTTAAGGACAAACGACATGGTCATGTAGCAGAAGGCACTGAAGGGGGTGATGAAGGCAGTCTTCTCCTGGTCCTCATTCTTGAGGGCTATTTGATGATAGGCCAAGTAGCAATCAAGGAAAGAGAGCAACTCACAACCTGCGGTATAGTCTACAACCTTGTTGATTTGAGGGAGATTAAAAGCCTATTTAGGGCAGTGTTTGTTGAGATCGGTGTAATCAACGCACATTCTTCATTCATTATTCTTTTTGAGTACAAGAACCGGATTGGCTAACCACTCTGGGTGATTACCTTTTTGATAAAGCCAGCTGCTAGAAGCTTGGCTACTACTACCCTAATGACTTCCTTGCAGTCATGAGCAAACCGTCGCATTTTTTGCTTGATCACCTTGGTGGTCTTTGAGACGTCAAGGTAGTGCTTGGCCTTTTCCCTCAGAACACCTGGCATATTTGCGGGTTTCCACGCAAACATGCTGATGTGCTCTCAAAGGAACTGGATGAGCGCGTCTTTCTATTTGGGGAAAGGATAGCCCTGATCTTCATGGTCTTCGAGGGGTCGCCGGGGACGAGCTCGACCAGCTTGTGCTGCTTGACCTTGTTAGAAGGGCGCCGAGCAGACCCAACTGGGACCTCGAGGTCCACTGGGGGCATGTCCTCAACCTCCAAGCTGGTGTGCTCCAGGACATGAGCTCCTCGACCTCCGCTGCTGCATAGGCATTGGACTCATACTCCCTTGCCATGAAGATGTTGCCACGTAGGGACAGGATGCCCTGCTCAGTTGGAAGCTTGAGCATGAGGTACCCATAGTGAGGAACTGCCATGAACTTGGCAATCCCTGGTTGGCCGAGGATGGCGTGGTAGATACCCTTGAAGTCAGCCACAATGAAGTTAGTGTGGTCGACACGAAAGTGTTGTTTCATCTCAAATTGGACAAGTAAAGTGATCTGCCCCAAGGGATACGAGGGTTTGCCTGGCATGATGCCCCAAAACCGAGAGTTATAGCGTGCGAGGTTGTCGGGCTTTAGCCCTAGCTCCTTGAAAGCCGGGTAGAACAGGATGTTCAGGGCGCTGCCTCCATCGACGAGCACTTTCTCAAACCGGATGCCATCAATTACCAGGTCAAGGACCAGGGGGAACCGACCAGCATCGGGGAGTTTGGCCCACATATCATTTTGGCTGAATGAGATGGGCTGCTCGGACCATGGTGGCACCCTAACGTCAGCGACGAGGCCATTAGACTTCTGAATAGACGCGATAGCCCGCATCAACAGCTTCTTGTCCCGCGCGTTCTCTAGCCCAAACTTGCCGCCAAAGATAACAGCGGCGACATTCTTCACGGGGTCCTTGTAGGCGTGCTATGGATTGGGTTCTTGGGGTTCATCTTCATCTGCGTCGTCCTACTGGACAATGTTCTTGGGCTTGCCTTTGGGGGCGGTGCGTGGCTTCTTGTTGGCGGTGATCTTGAGGGCGTTTGCCAAAACTCTGCACTCACCCAAAGTATGGCCCTTGCCAGGATGGCGAGGGCAGTCCTGGCTAAGGACCTTGTCGAACTCCTCATCGTTGTCCTGCTTCTAGCCCTTCACCGTGTTGATGGAGTTATCATTGCGGTTGCGGTTGCGCCGACCACCGTTATAGCCTTCCTAACCACGGCGCTCGAAGGAGCGGTGGTCGTCTTGTTGGTCAGGATCGCGACTGCCATGATGGTTTCCACGGCGATCAGGGCAGCGATCGGGCCGGCGATCCTGATCGCTGTCCCGGTCCCGGTCGTCGTCGCGGCGGTGGTAGCGGTTGGATGGGCCAGCGTCACCTTCGTTCAACCCATCATCGAGGTGGGCATATCTGTTAGCAATGGTGACGAGCTCTTTCATGGTCTTTGGTTGCTTGAGAAGCAACTTCTTTTGGAGATCTAGGCCACATGGCTGGACCAGTCTGGCGATGAAGAGGTCTATTCCCTCTTCCGGGGTGACATCGGTCACATGATTCCACGTGTCGGAGAAATGCCGGATGTATTGTCGTAGCGATTACCTTGGCCTATGACGCACCTGCGTTAGGGCATACTTGGTGCTCGGCTGAATGCAGGTGGGTTTGAAGTTGTCGATGAACATCTGGCGGAGTTGGTCCCAGCTGTGGATAGTACCGGGGTGCTGGCGTTGTAGCCAAGAGGCAGCAACGTTGCTCGGAACTACTAGGAGATAGTTTGCCATAATGCCCTCGTTGCCACTAGCCGCTCAAACGGCTACTTCGTACAGCATGATCCAGTGCTCGGGATCATCCCTTCTATTGTACATCTTGACATCGCTGATCCAGAAGTTCTTCAGCCAGACCACAACCTTGAGGTTTCTAAGAACAGCGCTGGTCCGCTCCTGCGTTGGCGGGCTCGGTAGCGTTCGTCGAGGTGGTTGCGGAGATCTGCACCTCGACGCTACTCGACTTCCTGCTCGGCACGGCGGTTATCATCACGTCACCAGTTAGCACGCTAGTGATTGCCACATTGGCGGTTACCCCGTGGAGCATCGTCTTGGGATTCTTTGTGAGAGTCATCCCGCGGGTTGTCGTCAGCGTTTTCCCGGCAAGGTGGCTCTAGGGGAGGGTTGCGTCCTCCTTGATTGGATGAGTTGTCGGCGCTGCTTTTTGTAGGTTGGCAGCAACGACTGCTATTGCACTAGGATCGCCGCGACCAGTTTGAATTGGCCAGAGAACAGGCTGAGCGAAGCCGGTTGACCTGCTCCTCAGCGGCGATCAAAAAATCACGAATTGCTTTGACCCCGGGCGTGTTCAGGGGAGGAGTGTTTAGCCAATCCATGGCAACAACGATGTTGGCTGTTGGAGTCTCATGGATGGGTTGATCCCCAACCCTGTCAAATTCACCAAGGAGATTTCGGTGGAGGCGGCGTGGCCGAGGGCCGTTGGCCTGGTCGCCATCGTTTCTGGCACCATTGCCGCCATTATTGGCAGTGTCTGCCGCTTGCTCCTCCAAAAGTGGCCGTCGTGCCCCATCATGATTGTGTTCTTCTCTTTTTAGTCTTGCCTGCTCCGTCTCATTCAGAACGGGCAACTCATCGACGCTAACCAAGAACACCATACCATCAAACCCAGGCAGGTACCTAGGGAAATCCAGCGCCATATCCATGGCCTGGGGCTGGTGTACCGGTGTTTTTGGGATCTCCTCCTTGATGTGCTCCTGACCTCAGACCTCAGGACTCTCTTCACCAGAGAGGAGATACTCAGTGTAGTCGAAGGAGACATTGGGGGATCTATCGAGCTGTGCGAGCAGATTGGACACAGTGCTGCCTTCCGAGGCCATGCCCGTGGATGTAGGGTTGAGGTCCTTTAGGACCACCATGTTGACCACAGGACTCGGGTCTTTGGGAACCCAAACCCTAGATGGATCCAAGTCCAAAAGATGGTCATCACGTCGCATGGGGGCGATCTGTAGGTTTCTCGTGTAGGACGCGGCTGCGTTGTCCAATCCGTGTGCGAAGACAGCTCGACTGCTTGTAGCAGGAGCGTTTGGGCCTGGTGAGGCCGGGTCAGCAGATTGCATCTGCTAGGCCCGACGCTGTTGTCTCAGCTATGCCCTGAACCGTCTCTGGTTCAGATCTGGACAGTGCAGACCATTGCTGCGGTTAGGGCCACGCTGGCATTGGTGCACGTCAATGAACTCGCCCAGCTTGACTGGAGGTGGAGCACGCGCAGCGGCCAGATCTGAATCTGGTCGGCGTAGACGGTGGACCTGGTTGATAGTCCCTCGCTGTTGCTGCTGGTTGGGAGGTGCACCTCCTCGGCGAACGGGAGGCGGTGCTCGAGCCGTGGCCAGATTAGGATCCTGGCGGTGCGGGAAGCCGGCCTGGCTCGGACGGCCTTGCCGACGTGGTTGGTTGTAGTTAGGGCCACCCGGCTGACGACCAGGGGGGCGAGCTCGGGCTGCGGGAAGATTTGGATCTGCTAGGCCTGAGTGGTCGGAGCGGTTTGTACGCCCGCACTGACGTGGACGGACAGGGGTGAAATCTAGGTATTCTTCGCGAAGCCACGCAGGAGCGGACTCCACGTACTCTAGGATCTTGACCAGGCCCGCGCCGTGTCGATCGATCATGTCGATCAGATCGGAGTTGTCGATTTGCAAACGAGGGACCCGCCAGTTTGTCGCTGGCGTGGCCAACCTTTCTGCGGCTATCATGGGCAGTGCGGACGGCCTCGGTAGTGGACCCGATATTGGAGCTGTTGGTGAAGTGGTCGGTGCGACTGGTGCTGGGACCAGTTGCGCTGCAGACGTTGCTGGGACCGGCTGTGATGCTCGCATGAATGCGACGGACGTTGCCATGCCGGAGGTCCAAGTGAACGCCCTGACAGTGAAGGTGAGGCCCACCTCAAAATCCATGGAAGCGGGCAAGGAGACCATCTGGTTCGCCTCAAAATCGAATCGCGAAACCCATACCTGGCACGCCATTGTTGACGATATTTACTCGGTAGTCTACCACAGGATACCCCGAGGTAGTAAGTTTTGCGGTGAGGGCGCACTAAGACCTACGAACTAGATGTGAGACGCAAGACAAACAACCAAGAAATCAAGGGTTTATCTAGGTTCAGGCCGCTCGGACGCATAATACCCTACGTCCTGCGTCTCTGCTGTTGTATTAATGAGTACTGGAGTACAAGAGGTGAAAAGATGCGTTCTAGGGGGGTCCTTGCCCGCCTTATATAGTGGGGAGGGGGGCAAGGTTACATATCTAGGGTTTCCCTATGGTCGGTTACATTGCTCCGTATCTTGGAGATTACGAATGGATCTAACCGACTAAGACTCCTTGCATGCCAAGCAGTCTTCAGGACCCACGCGGGCCACTGACCAGGGCGGTAGCGGACCACGAGCTTTGTCTTGTCTCCGGCCCATCGACCAGTGTGGTGATGGACCAACCTCCGTCTTGTGATCTGGGCCGTCTGGTCCGAGCAGCCCAAAGTCTAGCCGTGAGGGTATATGGGTTTATACCTCCCGGGGGGGGCGCTGTGGGGTGCCATGCAGCAGCCTGATGTGCCGCTGAGGAACTTGTCTCCTCCAAAGGAGTGGATGGCGGCATCGTCCCCTAGGCTAGCGATATTAGTTTTTCCTATCGATGTCCGCGGAAATCGTTGCCATCATGTTGCATCCTAAGATGACGACCTTGCTTCGGGCCGACAGCAGGTAGTCCGGCTCCCTGAAGGCACGGCCAAATTCGAGCGAGGCCTTCTTGCCATGTGAGATTAGGTCGCTGGTTGAGTTTATAATGGAGCCGTTGCGTAAGGGCGAAGCTAGAAAGTTGATTTTTTGAATGTTAGAGGATAACAACGTTGATTTTTTAAAATTTATTTGGATTTTAAAAATTATAGTGGAAAATTCACATTCATAGGGGCTTGTGCCCCATGGCCATCTGGAAAAGTGTATTGGTGCCGTTGGTTGTCGTCGTCCGGGGTGCAGAAGAAGACACACCCTGCCGTCGATCTTGTTACATCCGGTGATGATGAGCTCGTTTCAGGCTAACAGGTCCATGAAGGACGACCGAATTGGTGCAAGGCGTTCTAGCCGAGTGAGGTTAGATCGCCGGTAGTGTTTATGATGAAGCTGGTGTACATGGACCAAGCTAGAAAGTTGATTTTTTTTAATATTAGAGGAGGCAATAATGTTGAATTTTTAAATTTTATTTACACTTTAATTTTTAAGTGGAAATTCACATTCATATTTCATCCTATGTCCTCCTCCTCCGCCCCCCGAGGAAGAGGCCATCACCATAGTGTTACGATCGGTCATCCACCAAGGAAGCTTTGTATGTAGTTCTTTGTGCTCGTGCTCGTGGATATACAGTGATCACAGTGTCATCCTGTATTGTCTTGTGTCGATGAACATTCGACGAACTGGAGCGGACCGGAGAAGCACAAACATTCTCTTATGACTAGATCATCAATACGATATGACGGTACGGTGGCCGCTCGTGCAGCGTAGGCAGTGCCGCAGTGGGCACCCCCAACAAATAGAGTATATGGAGTGGCTTGTGATCATTTTAATTTTTCATTCCCGATCGTACTTTTGGCGGAGGAAAAACACAATCCCTTCCCACCCCCTGTATTGGTTATTTGGCTGAGGAGCTATCGAAGCATCGATTCCTTGCACTGTATTGTTTGCTTCTTCCATCCATGTTTACGTCTGCATCTGCGTCCACCGGTTGCCACCTAGGCATGCATTACTTAGCGATCCGTTCCATAAAGATGGAAGGAACAGAGGCCACACTAGCATATATTCTGTGGAATCAGCATTTGGCGCATAAACAACATCCCGATCCTCTCATCTTTTCGAGATGGCGTACGTGGCGTGTGATCATTTCGGCTCTCGATCATTACAGTACGTATCTTTTGGCAAAGGGAAAGCACATGGTACCTCCCAAGTCCCATCCCCTTTTTGCTGAGCAGCAGCGGAAGCATGGATATTCCTTGACCGTTTGCTTCTTCCATCCATATAGATTTTACCTGGCCCGCGGGGTGTCATCAGACTACTCTGCCGAAAGCCATTCCGGTTGGAATCTATCTATCACTATTGGGGATCTTTATTTGTTTGTGTCCAAGAAACAAACGATAAATGGGCAGTTTCTTCCGACGTGATCGACAACAACTTTTGGATGTTGTTCCGCCAAAAAGAAAAAAGTCGAACGTCGTTCGACAGCGAACCGTGCCCAAGGGTCGCGCAAAGACAGAGCACGGTCACAAAGGCAAAAGCCGTCCGGCAAGGCAGCCGGCGCTTGCGTTGGTGCGTGACGCTACTGCGTGTTCCGGCAAGGCAGACGGCGCTTACTAGTACTCACTGGGTGCGTGTGTGTGCACATCCGTATTTGTGTGCACACATAATAGGCCTGCGGCGTGCCTCTCTTCTCCGGAATTGGAAGACAGCCAGCCAGACCAGCAGGTGGCGCTGCCGGTCTCCTTCCCCGTGGGCATCCGCATCCATCCGTGTCGGCTGCTCATCGTTTCCGTCCGACCGCACGCCACCGTCCACCGGCTACCTCTAGTACCTCTCTCGTTTTTTCAGTTGGAAATGGCCGCGCGTGGCCACGCACCGACGGACGCACGTACCATCCTCTAATGAACCAGACTTGCATTAATTCCAGATGCCTTGCAGAACATGATCGTGACGATGACGATGATGATGGGTTAATTAACGTGCATCAGTCTCCTCCTACTTACGGATCTGACTGAATCATTGAGAGAGCCACGATGGTTACATGGATGATGGATTGTCATATTCTGCCACCAGCATGTCGCCTTGCGTGTTGTACATATGTACTAGTATGTACCGCCGCCGCGCCGCAACATTAGCACGTAACACCGCTGCTATGTTCAATATCGACACTAGCAGATGCAGAAACAGAGTACTCTTTTTCTGATTTGCGACTAGGAGCGGAGCACTCTGTCGAGCCGAGGCAAATGTCAGGCACCACCGCTCGGCGCTCGATTATCAAGTGGAACTTTCGAATGCTCAGCCAACATGTATGCAGGAACCGGATCAGATACTGTACATATCAAATGCCATTGCCACACCTGGGCCTAGATGGATATATAGATAAACGTCACGCATATAAATTAAAAAAAAAAATACAGGGTTCAAATTCATCAAATCGAGCATCCAACAGACCTAGAGCTAGTATAATGTAGTGCAATATACATATTTGCAAATTCCAAACAATCTGCCCAACTAACATTAACAATATCCATCCCAATTCTACCTACGTTGACTTTTAGCGCACGAATGCACACAGAGGTTTCCTCTCCCACCTCTGTTTAATTAGCTCACCTGAGCTACTTAGCTATCTAGCTATACAGGTGGTTAGCAGACAACAGCAACAGCAGCAAGTACCGACGGAGAAACACCTATTCATGTGAAGAATATTTATTTTTCGCCACCGAGACTTCACCCGTTTTTCATTAAGAGGGATAAAATAAAGTTACAAACTATGTCATGGTGGCAAGATGCCATCATCACATAGCTAAGCCCTATCTACTGGATACAAATGTTTGTTATTACATAATATCACCGCTTTGCGACATAAAATGTGAAAAAGGAACTAGCAGCTCTCAAACGCCCGCGCCCGCACGACGCCCATTCTGCCGCTTGCCATGGAACAGGACCTGCATGGCCATCTTGGCTTCGCCCGCCAACACAACTGGAACGCCGCCTCATGAAATTCCTCGAACGATGCCTCATCTGGGCTCTCAGTCTCGACCTCGTACCCAAGCTTCCTCATAAGGACCTTCCTTGCCTGCGCCTCAGGCTTGTCCTTGGTCTTGGCGGCAAGACGGGCGCTTCGCTTGGGCAGCCACTCGAGCATGTCATCGTTGGGTACCGCCCTGGTCGTCCGCAGGATCGGTGTGGAGAGCAGCGGCTTCGGCAACGGCTTCTCGAATGTGTTGATGAAGGCGTCGATCGCGGCGTTAGTGATAGGCTCTTCCCTGCGCTGCTCGCTACGGCACCATCAGGGGCCTGCCCATCAACGGTTGCACCCGTGTGGTCCACGACATCCTCCATGGCAGCACATGGGGTTATGGCAGAACCATGCACCGGGCTTGGCCCTCCAACTGCGGCACCCATGGGATCCATGACATCCTCCATGGCAGCGCATGGGGTATCACCCCCCCGGGCATCCCACATTAGCTGGGAGACCACCGGTGAGGTAAATTTGGACCGAGGGAGGCTCGAGAGGCGAGCATGGGCCAGAGCCGCCCGCATCGAGGCCAGAGAGACACAAGGCCTCCGTGGGGGTTAGCCTCCATCCCTGACACCAACGGAGCCGCCACTGACACCGTCACTGCTGCCACCGCCCCCGATGCTGGGTGGCAAGCATCCACCTCAACCGTCATGGGATCGAATTCCCTACGCGGGGTGCCATCCTGCAAAGCGGTAGAAGAAGGGGGGGGGCGCCTTCCTACAGACCCACGGAACCTCCGCCCACAAACAAGGACACGTCGAACTTCACAAAAAGGTGCGCCAAAAGCTTATCCAGCGTGGCAGCACCAGCAAGCGCGACAAGAACAGCGGAGGCCTCACCAGTCGTGACGACACCATTTCGGATGACGAAAGTCTCGATCCTGGGATGGTGTCCAGCGTCACCCGAAGATTGAGCGACCGGCTGTTGCTGCGGCGACGAAGACGACACGGTCGATCGTTGCACCTGACGAGCCAGAGACCTCGCCAGCGCATGGGCAGAGGCGTCCCGCCTGGGGCCTCGCGTCGAGGATGGCCCTCGCATGCGGGGCGGTACACGACCACTCGTGCATGCCTCAGCCCGATGACCAACACCCTGACAGCAGATGCAACATGGTCTTGAGTATGACCCAAGCATATGCATGTCTTGCAAACTTAAATACCTATACCAGGGTTCAACTCAATTCCAGCGATTATGTAAACTCGTGCGTTAAAGAGAAGGCCACCGATTATGTAAACTCGTGCGTCAAAGAGAAGGCCTCTGATGATGCGGGCCCACTGTCAGTCACACGCCTTTGACACTTACTACGGTAGTGATCTCTGCATCAACCGGCATTATTACATAACGCAGCGGTCCGTTTCAGAAAGATGCATGAACTGAACAGAGGCCACCACCATTCTGTGGACGAACATTTAACGGACCAGCTGCACAAACAGCATTCCTCTCATCTCATGACACGATAAACCCCTCCTTCTTGGACTGGGTACCTAGTGGCGATGGCGTGGCGTGGCCTGTGAACATTTGGGCTCTCGATGCGTTACATTACATGCCTTTGGCAAAGGGAAAGCGCATTGTACCATCCCCTTTTTGCTGAGGAGCTACCAGCTACGGAAACGCATCAATTCCTTGCACTGTTCTTCGCTTCTTCCATCAATCCCATATATTTATTAGCTCATGACGTCGTCGATCGGAGCAAACCGCCCACGCTACCGCGACGGATAGGAAGGAACGAAGCCGGGTCGCATAAAGAAAGAGCAAGCCGCCGCGCCGGCCGGTATCAAAGGCTGGTGCGTAAAGTTACTGCTGGTGTCCCTGTCTATGCAAGGCCTTGTTTAGACGTTTGAATTGGGCTCTCAGTTTTAGTATTTGGTACTATGTAAAAAAAATTTCTGTTATATCAAAATACCGATACATGCATAAAGTACTAAATATAGATGAAATCAAAATCTAATTACACAGTTTAATTGTACTTTGTGAGACGAACATTTTAAGCCTAATTAGTTAAAGTTTAAATAATTTTTATCAAATACAAATAAAATACTATAAAAATTCTGCTACAGAAATTCTGGCCCCGATTCAAACAACTAAAAGGCCCAAGGCTATCTTTCTATCCGTATATCCATCCCTGCCTGCATGCCACCAACGAAGGACCAGCGAGGAATGTTTGCAGATCTATATCCATCAAGCTACCTACGCCGATGGAAGCAGCAGCACCACTTGATTTTTAATAGTTTCGTTCAGGTAAGTGCAGCGCCAGTACTGCATTCATCCATCCTTGCTCACCGAAACTTGGCACCGAATTGATTTGTTGACTGAGGCCTTGTTTAGATCCCTATGTTGAGGTTGGTAAAGTTGGTATTTATCGTAAATGCATATTATAGCATTTCGTTTGTATTTGTTAAAAATTATCTAAACTTTGATTAATTAGACTCAAAATGTTTGTCTCATAAAGTATAACAAAAATGTACAATTAGTTTTTTATTTCATCTACATTTAATACTTCATGTATGTGCCGGCATTTTAATATAACGAGAAATCTTATTTTTATATAGTGCCAAATATTAGAATTGGGAGCCCATTTCAGACATCTAAACTAGGCATAAAGCTCTGTGTACACTTGCATATCAGTAGCCGTATCTTCGATGGCCCGTCCTTTGATAGCTACGTACAAAGTTCCATTTACAGAATAGTACTGCAATCGTTCCTTTTTAGGACCTTTATTTGGATATTGCTCTCTGTAACATTCGACGATCTCCATCGATCCAATCTGTCTGTAGCTCATCATGCACATACTGGTCCTAGCTTCCATATCATCACAGAGACGAAATTCGTAATCTAATTTAGACACAATCACAATTACAAGGTGTTACACAAAAATGAAAAGGTAGGTCCTTATATATAATGATACGAAATGTTAGGTTGGGTTGTCCGCCCTCCCTTTTGGCTTTTGGGGTCTCGTATAGTACAGTAGCAGATAACAAAATGCCAAACACAACGTATGCTATGAAAACTAGCCTCGTGTATAAACTATGAAAATTCTAATTAAGACCACACAAATCTAATCCGATGGCTAGAGATAAAGGTGTTATTTTAGCATTTAAACCCCCACGCATCCCCATCTTAAAGGTGGGTTATTTTCACACTTAAACCCCCAACCTCTAACCATCAGATTAGATTTATATAGTCTTAATTAGAGTTTTTATAGTTTACACACGAGGCTGATTTCCATGGTATATGTTACCCAGGCCAAAAGCGATGATTTGCATTGGGATCGGGAGTGTCGTCGATCGTTGCTTTTGTAAAGTGAAAAGGCCAGCACCGTATATAATCCCTAGCTATTGATTTGATTGGTTCAGTAGCTACGGAAGCATCGATTCCTTGTCCAGCTGTCTTGTTTCCGTACTAGCCAAAGCTGCTTGGAATTATCATGCATGGTGCATGGAGTTCCACAAAATTAATGCAGACGATTCATTTTCTGAAAGGAAAAAAAGTTATATTAACTTCTCTTGTTTCCTATAGATATGTTGTATCAATAAATGAGATATTAATAGAGTGTCATGCTGATGAAACAAACTACGTACATGTTGTAATTGCATGAAACTAGCAAATTTGCATTATAACGAAAAACCTCCTATGTTTGGCGGCCAAAACAAAGAACACGGGGGCATGAGAGGAGCAAAATTTAGCATCGACAATGTTCAGTGGTTCTGGTTATACTATAGCTTCTTCTTTACAAACCTGCGTGCACTACTAGAAAACTGGACTTTGCTGTGTGTCTTAAACTTTACCGTGTGTAATTTATCGTGACACACGGCAAAGTTAAATTTTGCTGTGTGTGACACACGGTAAAATACAGCACACGGCAAAGACGTTTTGCCGTGTGTATTGCACACGGCAAAGTTTATTTTGCCGTGTGCTCCGAATTACACACGGCAAAATATTTATTTTACCGTGTGCAATGCCAAGCCACACGGCAAAGTTGGCCGTGCCGTGACGGTGTCCACCCGCCGTCAAACTTTACCGTGTGCCACGCCAAAACACACGGTAAAATAAATATTTTGCCATGTGCAGTAAAAAATACACGGTAAAATATTATTTTGCCGTGTGCTTTTAGGCCTGGCACACCGCAAAGTATATTTTGCCGTGTGTTTTTAATTGCACACGGTAAAATATTTTTTTTTGATTTTAGGTCTAAATTTTTTTGAAGCTTTGTCACAGTATGTATGACTTATTTTTAAAATATGATCCATTTTTAACTTTTTTAATATATTTAATTGATTTATTTTATTTCATTGATTTTTTTCAAAATATTTCAAATATGAACTGCAGCTACATGGAATAATAAAATTTGGTCTTTTAGAAAATGATATTCATGATTGTTGGTCTATGTTTTGGTCGTGTCCAGGAGGTCGCATGAAATCTTGACCATCTAGTTGACGTAACATGTCGAGACACGTGCGGGAAAAGTGATTTAGAATCATATAAAATCCAAACGAAGGCCGAAATTCACGAAACTTGGCGAGTTGTCATGTCATCGCATGTGTAGTCTACGATAAAAGATTGAGAAGATTTCGAGTAAGTTGTGATGTTCGATGTATAAAACCCAGACATCTCCACATGTAAAGTCACGCTTTATGTGTTCACTAACCTTGTCGAGGTTGAGCCATTCATTAAGTAAGTTCTCAACGAACTTGCTTCAATACGACGACATTATTCTGTATCAAACCCCATTGATTCTCTTTGGTACAGGGAATTTGTTCGTCAAGAGGTGAATCAATCATGGGATCCTACCCTGCATGAACATGATATCCTTCTTTCAGAGGGTGTGGGAGATGGGAGGCATGATTTCATTTCTTGGTTGAAACAAAAGGTACTATCCAATTTAGCTTGTACATTCGTCAATATTTCTTAGTAGCTCGTACGTTCCAATAATATAACGATGTATCATGCTTGAGCTTACAGGCGCAGACCAAAGCGTCCATGAGTGACGAGTTGAGACAGGTTGCAAATGGCTTCAAACGAAGGGTGAAGTCATGTACCGGTTATGACGTGAACGGATATCGGTTCCACACGTCAAGACACGAGCAGACCAGATCCGGTCGGAAAACCACGAATAGCCAAGTTTTTACGTCGGGCACTAATGGCGTCGAATACTACGGAAGAATAGAGGAGATCTATGAACTTGAATATGAGGGCCAGATACCTATTACCCCTGTCATATTCAAGGGCCACTGGTTTGATCCTAGACAAACAAGACAGACCCCTAAACTTGGCATAGTTGAGATTAGACATGATTCCGTCTATGAAGGAAAAAATGTCTATATTGTGGCTCAACAGGCCGTGCAGGTGTATCATACGCCATACGCATGCCAAGACAAAGACCATCTTAAGGGTTGGTCTATTGTGCACCATGTGTCTCCACACAGTGAACTACCTATTCCAAACGATGACGATTACACCTTCGACACAAACACATATGATGGAGAGTTCTATCAAGCAAGTGGGCTACAAGGGAGCTTTGAGATAGTCTTACCCAGTGTGATCCCCATGGAAGTAGACAATGAAACGGTTGATGACAATGACCCTGGAGATGTAGTACTGAATCCGAAGGACATTCAAATACTCGAGCGATTCCATTTAGGCAGAGACAATGAGGAAGACACAGAACCTTCGAATAGTATCGCCTATTTAGACAATTTTGACAGTGATGACGAGACCTATGACCCCAATGTTGAAGATTATTCCTAACCATGTAATACTATGTTTTTATTAAATTTTGTTATGTTTATTCATTCTGAACTATTTTTAATGTATGTACTAACATTTTCTGTTAATTCTTTGTAAATTGTAGGTGACAGACCAAAGATGGCGAGCAACCGTACACCGAGGCAGGGGGTTCTCTCGGTGTACCAGAGTCTACGCACGGGTGGAGGCGCGGGGACGTCTTCAGGGGCACCGGCGAGAGCAGGCCCGGGTCGTCCCAGGACAGGGAGGGGGACGGGGAGGGGGCGTGGTCACCCTCCCAATCGCGTTAGGAGGGACCCGCCTCCTCTCCCTACTCTCGACCAGCCGGAGGACCCATCCCCTACCCTGGAGGACCACGTGGCAGCCACTCCGTTGGGGGATGAGGGGCCAAACACTCCGTTGGGGGATGAGGGGGCAAACACTCCGGTTGGGGACGAGGCGACTCAGCAGCCGGGGGACAGTTCTGATCGGTCCACACCCTACCTGCGAGGTGCCACATCCCTTCATAATCCTCCGCATCCTGACCTACGCCCAGTGGTTCGTCCTGTGGCAGGAAAGTAAGTAACTATACATGTTATCACTACTACATCATATGATATGTTGAAAATCAAAACAGAAACTGATATTTTGTGTTAATCACTTATGCAGGGGTTGGGTAATAGTGTCGGGTGCTCTTGACCCCCCACGTATGCCCGCTAACATCATGGGATGTCTGTTGAAGAAATACTTCCCCGGCCTTGTGAAATTGAAAGATGGCACGTGGGATGCGGCCTGGTCGTGGAAGATGTACAAGCTTGGTGATGATGACGAGGAGGCCAACAAGCAGGAGCGGGTTTGGGCGGAGTTTTAGGTAAGTGTCTCACAATGAAGGTCAAATACATATCCTCCATTGGTTAAGTCTTTTATTGAAATAATAAACGGATACATTGTGTTTGTATGCAGAAGTACTTCAAGATCGAAGAAGGCAAAGAGATCGAGGCGGAGCTGACGGCACACAAAGCCTGCAACAAGAAAATTAGCGATATGATTTACGAGGCTAAACTTCAGTCCCATGTCTTGTACTACAGGTCCATCCTGAAAGAGCCCCTTATCAAGGACAATGCAAGAGATTTAGAGCTGACCAAGGCACAGTACCTTCAGGTAGGTGAATAGTATTGATTCGTTTTGAGATTTAGTAGGTCTAGAATTAATCATCTTATATGTCAAACACTTGATGATATGTAGGTGCCGCCTGCGCATAGAGCGGCATGGTCGAAGCTCGTGGATAGGTTCCTATCCCCGGCGTTTAAGGCAAAGCGCTTGAAAGGCAAGCGGAAGCGGCAAATGAGGACAGGTCCAACTCACCACCAAAGCAGCCGCAACCTCGCTGCATTCAAGCAGGCTCTTGTACGAGATGTCATTTATCTATTCTAATGCTCAATTTTGCCTAATTTCTAATCATCTAGTCGTCTTTCTCGCAGGAGGTAGAACACCCTGGTGTGCCGATGTCGGAGTTTGGGGCATGGGCTGTGTCCCACATGGGTCGGGTGAAATCCGGTGTCATCTTCAACCCAGATGCACCTGTCGAGGCTTACTCTGACCCGAGCATCCACGCCAAGGTCAGAGACTACACGGAGGCGGTTAGAACGCTCCTGGCCCAGATCACAATCTGAGCACTGAGCCCCTTGAGACAGAGGTGATCGTGAGTTTGGGGGAAGGCAGGAAGCACGGGAGGTTGTGGATTGCAAACTCCGCCGACTCCTCGAGGTCTGCACCCTCTGTCTCCGACGTGAGGTCACGGAGCACGGCCACGAGCCTTGCCATACGTGCACGGCCTA
Organism: Bothriochloa decipiens; assembly: GCA_023333625.1. Classification (NCBI taxonomy): domain Eukaryota; kingdom Viridiplantae; phylum Streptophyta; class Magnoliopsida; order Poales; family Poaceae; genus Bothriochloa; species Bothriochloa decipiens. The sequence continues at coordinate 17,469,426 of CM041633.1, forward strand.
CTCCAACGATGTCATGGGTGGAAGAACTTGAGGTAATTCCGGTTTCACTCGTACCTTGAACATTACACACATTCATCCTATTTGCAATACTAAAACATGTGATTGAAACATTACAGGCTCGGCTGGAGGAGACGCAGAAGCAGATAGCGAAAATGTATCAGATGATCCAAAACAAGGCATCGGGTGGCACACCTACCGCTCCGGTTTTCACTCCTGTAAGTATGGAAGTTTAATGCCTTCGTATTGTTGGGATTGTTGGCCTTCGTGCCGTTGTGATTTTCAGCCTATGTGCTGTTGTGATTGTCGGCCTTCGTGCTGTTGGGATTGTCGGCCTTCTTGCCGTTGTTTCTTGCAGGTTGGAAACCTCCCGGTGCAGGGGAGGTGCTGTCAAAATTTTTAATTTTGAGTCTAACACATACAATCTCTTCTCTTTTGTGTAGCCTCCTTCGACGGGTTTAAATTTTCCCGCAACGGTGTCACCGGCGGCTGATGCCGTCAACCCTTCACCGCAATCCGGTCCACCACCGAGGCCACAGTTGCAGTCTCCGTCGCCGCCGTAGTAGGGATGTAGAAATGTTTGATGTTCAACATGTAATAATAAACTTGTGATGTTGAACTTTGATGGACTTAATAATGAACTTGTGATGTTGAACTTTGGTGGATTATCGATGGATTTCTGATATATGTGTGTGCTTTTGATATATAATACATGTTGCTTACATATATATCATTATTGATGTACTTATATATATAAATATATATAAGAAAATAAAAAACTATTTTGCCGTGTGCCTTTGGGAACAGCACACGGCAAAATATTAGAAAACTTTACCGTGTGCCTTAGTTGCCACACGGCAAAATATTAAAAAACTTTGCCGTGTGCAGTGTTGACACACGACAAAATATTAGTTAACGGTCGCCGGCATAACGGGAGAAAAAACTTTACCGTGTGCCAAACCACGTACACGGCAAAGTTTCTATATATTTTGCCGTGTGCAACACACGACAAAGAAGCTTTGCCGTGCAGAATTTTACCGTGTGCACTTTGCCGTGTGTTGCATACGACAAAATATTTTACCGTGTGCAATCCTGCCTTTGCCATGTGTAATTGCACACGGCAAAATCCCGGTCTGCAGTAGTGGTGTGCTGCTCCCTCATCAAGAAACGGAAAATAAAAGAAATCCTGCGTGCGGAATCTGCAGTCTATATAGCTGGCTGAGCGGCGGCCGGCGAGGCATTGAAGTGTGCAACTGTTTTGCCGGTTTGTCAGTTGCTGCAAGATCGTCGGGGACTCAAGATCGAGTTGCTTTCCGGTTGATCCGGCGGCCAATCCCACCTCGCAACGACGACAATGCACGCATAGCACAAGAGCAGTAGGGTCGGCGGCATGTGCCGACGGCCCGATCCCACCATGCCAACGTGTTGCAAGCTCTCCGATCTTCGCCGCCGTGACGCGGCGCCGGCGCGGCTGCTGTTGGAAGGAGGCAGAGGCACGCGACGGCTGGTGGTGAAGGACGGCCCGCCCGCCCGGCCGCCGTCGAGTCCAATGGAAGGCACGCAGCCAGGCAGCCAGACCAGCAGGTGGCGCGGGACGCGGACGCCTACACGGTGCGGGCGGTCTCCCTCCCCGTCGGCTCTCGTCGCTGTCCGACCGCACGCCACCGCCCACCGGTTACTCTACCCCTCTCGTTTTTCTGGTTGGAAATGCTTGCACCGACGGACGCACGTATCATGCTCTGGCTTTGTGGACCGGCAACTGCGCCTACTCGCCGGATTGACGTGGTATGTTGATGCCACAAAAACACGCTGGCCGCTTGTACAAGCACCGCATTCCGATGGACGCTCTTCGTACAAACACCCTGCCTGTCCCCTGCAGTTGAGCCTGTCTTGCATTACTCCCAGATGGTTACGTGCAAATGCATGATTGGATTGTGATATTCTGCCGCCATGCGTGGAGTGTGTATGTACCGGCGTGCGTGCGTACGCACGTGCATCGTCATCGATCATGCAAACATTATTACTCCGTAGCAGTTTTGCACGTAGTGGTACTGTACTCCTCCTCCCGATTGATGAGTAGGAAGGAGTACAACTCACCGCTGCTCGATCGTCTCAATCTTGACACTAGCAGATGAAGAGTATGACTTTCTTTCTTCTTCTTTGTTTTGCGATTAGATTAGATGCGGAGTACGCCCGATTGTTTACAACACCAAGATCATCATCGCTTGGGTGTGGTGACTCACGTATCTAGCAATATGTATAAATCAAGCACAAGTGAAATCACCGGGCTCCAATTCAAGAAAAGTCGCATGCATATGCATCCAGCAAACCTGGAGTATGTTTCAAAGTTCCAACCAATTTGCCCGGCCAACTAACAGTATCCATCCTGATTCTAGCTACGTTGACTTTCAGTTAGCATCATGTGATCGGTATCATGCAGTAGTAGGTAGGTACGTGGTTGGTTGATCCAGTTCGTTAGCCCGCCAGCTGTGATAATACTCATACCAACTACAGTAGCAAGCACTTGAGCTAGCTAGCCATACAAGTGGTTAGCAGACAGCAGCAACAACTCAACTGTGCATGCCTAACGTACGCACCCCAGTACATTCCATACATTTCATTTCATATACAATATATAATGCAGGGGATCTGATTGGGATTATATTATATATACGCAACCTCCTTACGTAATCAGGGGACCGGCCGGCCCGGTTAGTTACGTTAAGCTAGCTGTCGGCCCGAGGTGATCGACACGACAATATCCATTCCATCCCTGAATTAGTGTTGCGAGTAAGATATTTAATTAAGCAACATCAACACACGTACGTAGAACAAACAGATGCAGATGCGTACATGCAACAACAAGTGACGTACTGCTACGTTGCTTCTGCCTGTTGTTCAATTAATTCCTGCTAGTGCTCTGCTTACTAGTTACATCACAACATATATATGGTTTGGTTTAATCATCACCGGGGTTTTCCGGCCTACGCGCACGCACGATTACTTGCACCGTGCATCGCTGGTGGTGGCACTTGAAATCGTACGTACACGTACAGATCAGTTATGTACTGTACTGCTGCTAAGATGCGTCACTTGAGTCGAAAATGAGGAGGAATTTTATATTAGCTGACGTTACAAGGATTACCGTGGTTCAGAGTATAGCCCATCTGCGGGAACACCGAAGCGCAGCCGCCCTGCCGGGGCACATGGACTCGAAGCAAATCAACCAACTGCATGCGCATGGATCGAGAAAACTGCAGATGCAGTGGACGAGCGGTTGGCAGGACGAGTCTGTGCAGGGGGCTCTGCGCAGGGCTCCGCTCCTTGGGGCATGCCACGCTGAGATCGTCAAATTTGACACCAAATTCATGGTGTAAAAAGAAAATTTTCTATCATATTAAAAATATCAGCATATGCATGGAGTACTAAATGTAGATAAAATTAAAAATTAATTACACAGTTTAGTTGTACTTTATAAGACAAATATTTTGAGCCTAATTAGTTAATGTTTAGATAATGTTTACTAAATACAAACGAAATGCTACAGTGCGTATTTATGGCAAAATACCAACTTTGCAACCCCAAACTTGGGATCTAAACATTGGCCTGAATCCAGGATAAGCATCTGGTCTGGCCTGTAGTATGCTCTCCATGGTCACCGCTGGGCTCGCGACATTAGCGGAGCGCCAACAGCTTAGGTGCTTCGAGATTTTTCTCGAGTGCGGATGCTGATCCGGGTCGTTGAGTTTCAGCTGTCGCAGCAAGACACGTTCTACGGGAAATGGACAGCCTCCTGCTCCACGGCTGCAACGTACAAGGCTCTATTTGCTGGTTTGACCGAGCTTCTTCGTGCCAGGGAGCTGTGGAGCGTTAAAGCACCGCCCAGGGTCAAGTTGTTCTTTTGGTATGTGCTGCACAGAAGAATTTGGACCTCTGAGGCTCTGAGAGGTGCGCGAGACATGGATTGCAGCAAAGCGATGCGTGCAGTCTCTACGATCAGGCGGCGAAAACATGCAGCCACCTGCTACTAGGATGCGTCTTTGCTCGCCAGGTATGGCATGAAGTGTTGCAAGTGATGAATCTGAATTCCTTTCAACCATTAGTCGATGAGGAAATTGATTCATGGTGGCTGGAGAAGCGACGTCGGCTAGAAAAGAACTCCAGGAAGGTTTTCGACGCCGTGGTGCTGTTAGTAGCATGGAGAATATGGAAAGAGCGAAACGCTAGAGTCTTCCGTCAGGTTTCGTCGACGGTTAGTGTCGTGTTTCAGGAAATCATGAAGGAGGCGGAGGAATGGGTTCTAGGTGGTTTTGATCCTGTAGCTGCTCTTGCTCAACTTGCATCGCAAAATGGTTCACTTATGTAATCTCGAAAGTACAAATCCAGTAGCTAGGTTTTTCTAGTCAAACGTTGTTGGCAGCTTGCCAACAACATTGATTGGTTTGTAATGTTTTTAAACACCTGTTAATGAAAACGGACGAAGTCTCGATCGTAAAAAAAAAAAGTACGCTAACATGAGGCCAATTCATGTCAGTTGGCCCCATCTGAACGGGACATTTTCCTTGGAACAAGGGTAGCACGAGACGACGTCATTCCAATTCCACGCACAATCAACTTTATTGGTTAAGATAGAAAAGAAATATCACGTGCACGATCGAGGTAACAAAGAGCTTTTAGCGTAGCAGGGCACACCAAAAAGTACACTCTACTAGGAGCAACTTTTCTGGCGTTGGACTTGAACAACATTTTTGCTGGCTACCGTGTCACCCACTGGTGGGCGGTGGACACCTTTGTACGCGTGATACACTGATACCTCGCTCGCAGTCGCTGACTTTGGTTTGGGTTCGCGCTTCTGCAACTCTGCAAGTGATTCTCTGGTCATTCTTTTTTTCCCCTTCAAGTAACCTTCTGGCAATCGACCAACCGACTTGGGTTGGGCATGTAATATACTGACAGTTAATGTTACTGATGGTCTCGTCGTGGGTTGTTGTCGATACAAATAGCAGGCATTGGACACTACAGATTCGATTCCACTCTGCTGGTGCTGTACCATCGCCTCATCGTGCCAATGCAATATATAGGGGGCTTTTATCCGTGTGCCATTATAAAAAATGCACCCGACCCTCATGTCTCTGAAAAGTTTAATCTGACTTGTGTGTTCAACCTCATCTTCGTTTTTGCCTCTGTACCATTTCGTCCATTTTCGCAGCTAACAGTGTCAAACAGCCAGGCAAAAAGTCCAAAATAACCCCAGGCCTCAACCAATGACATGTGGGTCCCACATTCATCTCCTTCCAATGACTCGGAGGAGATATCAGAGTTCGTTCCGACGGATGCTTTGCAGCCGAGGTCGCTCTAGCGGATGCTTTGCCGCTACTATCATCTACGGCTTCTTTCACTAATGGCTTCCGATGTGTTGAGATAGTTGTATCAGGCTCAGTCGTTGGGGTTCTTATGTGGAGGGCTCCCCACCCCTCATGTTCTTGCTTTTGTTTGTGTTGAGGACTTCGTTGGTAATTCTAGGATTACCTGTGAATGCTTTTGTATTAACTATGTGGGTCTATTGACCATTCTCGCTTCTCTTAATGAGGTATGTGCCATGCATGTTTAAAAAAAAAGACTTGGCAAAAAAAAAAAGTCGTGGCAAATCACCAACGAGTGGTGGCGATGCAATCGGAGTGGGACTTCGATGCAAATCTCTGCGGCTGGCTTCTTTGTCCTCGTTCATTTGTCAAACCTTTTGTAACAAGTTCTAGTATGTTCATCCAATTTGCTACACACCCATGAGATATCTTTCTCTGTTTCTCACATCTACAACTTCAGTTCTTATAGACGCATGGAACCCGCAGACAGCAACCTTTTGGAAATTGAAAGATATCTTTCTCACATGTACAAGTTCTATTTACTAAATTAAAGGTTGCCCCACTGCGTGCCGGCAAGTAGGGTGTCATGTTCCAAAAAATTCAACAGCCTGCAGCTGTAGCCGGCAGATTGATAATTAGTTTCGTAGAATGTAAAGTGTGTCAATATCTATTCCGGAGATCGTTTCCTCTTCTTAAGACACAGAAGGGGTTCGGTTTGGACACATGCATAACGAATCATGAATTCAAATTCCCAAGAATATGTGACTATCTCATGCCGGCACGGGATCCATAATTGTTCTGATACTCAGAGGCAACATTTTGGAACTACTCAGCAGAGTGTTTTGCTACATATATACGGCACTGCTACATAATAGACCATCCGGATAATTTTAAACCCATGTATATCATTGTTGGTTCGTAACAAACAAGTTTAGCCGATAGTAGTAGATAATTATATCAATGTTCGTTGGTAATATAACCCGACAGTGTATTACCAGCATCTGACAGTGATTTTACCATTTTGGACCTGGAATTTCTATTCAATCGGGTTAACCTAGGTACGTCTAAAAAACAATTTCTAAGGACAATTTTCTTAGCAGTAGCCTCTAAAAGTATATTTCCACCCATTATGTATATGTATATGTATATGTGTATGTGTATGTGTATGTGTATGTGTATGTATATGTATATGTATATGTATATGTATATGTATATGTATATGT